>CP126892.1:24508000-25130000 GCA_030440675.1 Furcifer pardalis
GCTTGATCAGACAAATGAAAATACACATGTAAACTGCTAATATTCATGTTTAAATTTTAAAATAAGGTATTATATCATTGGTTATCATACATATAAGTTTTCAGTTTCACGACTTGAAAGCAGCAAAATGGCCTCATTGCTCACTTAGCATGCATGTGTATGTTTTAATTCCAGGATCACCGGTTGGCATTTTCTTCCATTCTTCCATTGCACTCTAGCAATGATTAACTGCTGTTTTTCCCAGAAGTGTGTACAGTCAGTCTGACATCAATTATACTGCTGTGCAGGCAGACGTAAACCAAAAGCAGCTTTATTTGGCTTCTTCTGTGCTACATCACAGTGGAATAACATGTTTTGCAACAGCAAGGTCACAGGTTATGGGGAAATTAGTATTTCCAAGCCTTTCAGGGAAGACGAAAGACACAGGGGTTATTATATACAATAGGTTGATTTAGTAGGGAAAAAAGGAGTTACAGATGTAAACTAACAATACATTGTTCACAACATTGACCAGCTAGCTTTTGGTGATAGGCTTTATGCCAGAGGTTCCCAACCTACGGCCCGCAATGCCATTCCATCCGGCCTGTCACCACCTCTGCCACAACAGGAAGTGGGTGCATTTACAGCAGCCATAAAACGTGCCCGCACATGCGCAAACACACCCACAGCTGTTGTAAATGTGGAAGTGGGTGCATTTACAACAGCCATAAATGTGCCCATTTCCAGGGGGTGTGGTCTGGCCTGCTTACCTGTCCAGGGGTTCGGTCAGGCCTACAGCAGAAAAGGGTTGGCCACTCGCTTTATGCTCTGGGATAGCCAACCAGTTCAACCTGGTCTAAAGAAGATGCAGAATATGTTTAAGCACAGATTTCTTTCAGCATATATTGAATTCAAGTAAGACAGCTGCTTCCCAGTTTATACCAAATGAGATTTCCTTTGCAATATTCTAGAAAATATGCAGCAAAATATACTCCAGCTGCTACAGACGGCCAAAACTCCCATGTGTGTTCTTGCATGTCTAAGACATGGGTCGAGGTACACTGAAGTTGAAATGCAATGCCATATTTCTACCAACCCCGACCCCTCAAGTTGGCTGTCTTTCACCCCCTCCACTAGAGGCCTCATTAGGATTATTTTATGGTAACAGGAATTTTCATTGGGCACAAATGTTTGACTTAACTAGGTTGTCTTAACTAGTCAGAAGATGATAAAAGAAATAACACAGACAAAATACAGTAATACCTCGGATAACGACTGCATCGGATAACGCTAAAATCGGATAACGATGCAGAATTTCTAAAGAAATTTGGCATTGGATAACGACCTGTTAGCGTTATCCGATACAGTTGTTCTTAGCAGCAGGGTGGCTGGAAAGCTGAACGGGGTTCTCCGTTCAGCTTCCCAGCCACCCTGCAGCTACGGAGGCAGGGATGGGGTGGCTGGAAAGCTGACGGGGGGCTCCGCTGTCGGCTTCCCCAGCCACCCCACAGCTGCGGAGGCAGGGGCTGGTGGCTAGGGAAGCCGACAGGGAGTCCCCATCAGCTTCCCTAGCCACCCTGCAGCTGTAGATCGGGTCCTCTGATCTCCCTGGAGCAGGCAGGGGGATCAGAGAGCCCGAAATGGGTTTTAAAAAGTCCGTTTTTAACCTATTTTGGGCTCTCTGACCCCTCCGCCTGCTCCAGGGAGATCAGAGGATCCGATCTACAACTGTTTCTGGGCTTCCCTGATGTCCCCAGCCAGTGGAGCAAGCCAAAACGTCAGGGTTCAAACCCTGACGTTTTGGCTTGTTGCACTGGCCGAGGACGTTGGGGAAGCCCAGAAACAGCTTGGATTGGGTCCTCTGATCTCCCTGGAGCAGGCAGGGAAGTCAGAGAGCCCGAAATGGGTAAAAAAAACTTCAGTTTTTTTACTCATTTCAGGCTCTCACCTCCCTGCTGGCTCCAGGGAGGTTGGAAGACCCGATCCAAGCTGTTTCCAAAGTCCCCCCACCTGGCTGGAGGCTGCAGCAAGCCAAAACGTCAGGATTCAAATCCCGACGTTCTGGCTTGCTGCAGCCTGCAGGAAAACAGGGCTTTTTTTAAAACGTGCGATCAATGCATCGCACAACATTAAAAACTAGATAACGACGAGACTTATGGAACCAAGTCTCATTGTTATCCGAGGTACTAGTGTATATACATATGTATGCACACATAAAATCTCAAAGTATAAATTATTCAAGAGCAGTTCTTAACACTCAAAAGCAAAATTGCTATAAGCAACTTAGTCATAGCTACAATATGAGGTTGTGGTCAGAGTGGGAAAATATCCCAGATGGGCAGGGTATAAATGTAATAAATAAATAAATAAATAAATAAATTATAAATCATGGTTTATATCAGAGATTTTCAACCTGCGACCCGTGGCGCCATTTCATATGGCTCCCCACCGCCTCTACCGTCCATACCCGGAAGTGCAATGTGGTGGAGGAAGGGCAAAATGGCCGTCTGGTCCCTGAAACTGTCTGAGGAAGCGTGACCTGGACCCTGGCTTAAAAAGGTTGAGAACTCTTGGTTTATATCATAGTAAAGTAATACTGTATTACAAACAACTTTGGAAGACCAGTTAATTAATTAGTATAAATATTGTTAAATTTGGACCTTCAACACTATTCTGTGAATTTTTTTGAATTGGCAGTTATCACAGATGCTAACTATAGAAATTTTAGCATGGAGTGTTGGTTGTTTACGGTGTAAATTTAGATAGTCTGCTAATACCTATGAATCCTATTTATAGATACAGATTTTAACCATTGACAATGAGCACTAGGCAGGAATAGATAGAAGACATTAGGTGATAGATGAAAGGCAAGGCCCTGCAACTGGTGTGTCCATTCCTCTATATACAATAAAACTGCCATCACTACAAAATAGTAGTTTCTTGATGTTAGTTTGGGCTAGTTGTCTGGGCCTCTTCTAGTTCTGTTTATAACTGTATTACTTACAAGTGATTACTTGTACTGATACTGTTAAAAGCCCAATTTTAATCATACAGTATTACTTACAAGTGATTACTTGTATTGATACTGCTCCCAAATGAGCCAAATTGGTTTTATGGACATTTAAATATTACAGACATATTCAACACACTGTTAAATAAAGGAGATATTGGATGGGTGTAAATTTCATGATCAAGATTGACCATTTTATCTCTGCATCAAAACTCCTAAACGAAAGCAATGAATCCCAAAATATAATTTACCATATATACTTTTTAAAAAAATTTATTTGTAAATTTTCAAAATATAAAGACAAAAAAGTATGCAATACAAGAGTTCCACAAAAGAGTACAGTTAATATATAAAAAGAAACAGTAGTACAATATACATCTTTTATATCACACACAATACTTCTAGCACAACTGTTACCTCTTCTACATGTATTCTTCTTTGCTTCATTCACCTCTGTGCTATATATAATGTCCAGGGGGGTTATAACAATTTATGCTTTCCAAAAATTGATTTGTTCCGGTACATGATTGATATCTTTCTTTTTAACAATCATGTGTTCCACAAATTTTCTCCAGATTCCCCAGAATCTATTTACTTGAACTATGCCTTTCCTGACATCTATTTCCCATGTCAGCTTATCGTTGAGAGCTAATTCCCACATTTCCTTATACCAATCTTGTATATCTAACAATACATTGTTTTTCCAGTTCTTTGCAACACATTGTCTGGCCGCGGATAACATCACAGCCATCAACTCTTTACAGTCATTACTCATTTAAAATGTATCCACTTCTGTTAGCAATACAGTATCTGGTCCCAATTCCAACTGCATATCCATTATATTTTTGATTTCCCTTTCAACTTTTACCCAAAACTCCCTCAACACATTGCAACTCCACCACATGTCCATATATGTCCCCGCTGATTGCTTGCACCTCCAACATTTATCGCTCATTTCCTTATTTATCTGATGCAGTCTAATTGGAGTCAGATACCATCGCCAGAGCATCTTGTAATTATGTTATTTTACTCTTACAGACATAGTTCGCATAATTCTTCTTTTCCAGTATTTCTGCCACCTTTCTTCCTAAATTATCACATTCAGATCTTGTTCCCAAATATTCTTCAAAGCTTCCTGTATTTTTTCTCTTTTATTCATGATCTTATAAATCTTACTGACTATCCCTTTAATTCCTATATTTCCCTTTCTTATTTTAACCAAAAGTTCTTCAAAAGTTGTGAGCTGCCTTTCTAAACCATTATGGAATAAAATCCTCTTCTTCCAATTATTTATCTGGAGAATCTTAAACCAGTTTAATTTCAATTGTGAAAAAAGCGCTCCCCCCCCCCAGATCTCTACAAATCTTAAGCCAGTCTTTTAACAACGAAACCCCATTTTCTGATAAAATTACCTTAGTATCACTATCTATTTTAATTGGGAAGTTATTAAAGTCTTCTAATTCTATAATTGGTGAAATCCCTGGAATAAGATCTTCCTTTACTTTATTCCATTCCTCTATCGTTGTTTTTATCAACTTATTCTGAATATCTTTATATTTTTTACCTACACTTTCACTTAAAAACATTGCTTTACCCACTTGTGAAAAGTCCCTCTTTTCAATTTTTTCCCAAATCAATTCTTCCCTAGTTAAATTTTTTACCACATTTCTTACCTGAAAAGCTCTATAATAATTACGTATACTTGGGATTCCCAATCCCCCTTCTTTTTGAGGTAAGTACCACAGTTTTTTAGCTATTCTTGCTCTTTCCTTTCCGTTGCAAAAATTATTTATAACTTTTTGATATTCTTCCAATTCTTTATCATTATGCTTTATTGGTAAAACATCAAATAAAAAATTTAGTTTAGGTAACAACATCATTTTACTTAAGGTTACCCGGCCAAACCAAGATAGATTAAGTTTATTATATTGTACTATTTTCCTTTCAATTTCCTTCTTTTGTTTAACATAATTTAGATTCTTGAGCTCCCCAATTTTGCTTGAGAGCGTTACTCCCAAATATTTTTAGTTGGCTTTAACCTGTATCTTGTATTTTTCTTTTATATTTTCTCTTTCTTCCTTTTCCCCATTACAATATATCATTTCTGTTTTTTCCCAGTTTACTCTTAAACCTGTTGTATCCTCAAACGTTTTAAAATGTAGGTGTATTCTTTCTAACGCTTTACAATTATGAGTGTGTCATCTGCATATAAATTTATTTTGTTATCTTCTATTCCACTTATTTCCTCGTCTTGACGTATGGCGTTAGCTAAAAACTCCATTGCCATTATGAACAGAATTGGGGATAGAGGGCACCCCTGTCGGGTACCTGCTTCTAATTTTATATCCTCTGTATATATATCATTAACTTTAACTCTGGCTATTCCTTGTTGATATAATTTTGCAATTGTTCCCTGAAATTTGTTGTCAAATCCATATAATCTGATCATTTTGTGAATCGTTGTCCATTGTAATGAATCAAATGCTTTAAAAATATCAAGCGATAAAAATCCTACCTTTTCTCTTTTCCTTTCTGTTAGGTCCATTAAATCTAACACTCTTCTTACCAGATCTGACATGTATCTATTTTTCACAAATCCTGCCTGGTCTTTATTAATATATTCAGCTATAAAACTACTCAGTCTATTTGTCAATATTGTCGTAAAAATTTTTGCATCCTGATTGATTAGTGAGATTGGTCTATACGATTCTACTTTTTCTGGATCCTTTCCTGGTTTCGGAATTAAAGTAATGATTGACCTATTCCATGAATTTGGAATTAGCTCACCTCCCAATATTTTATTAAATAATTTATGCAATTTTGGAACCAATAGATCCTTAAAATCTTTATAAAATTGAGCCGGTAACCCGTCTTCTCCTGGGGCCTTATCTAGTTTTAATTTTCCTATAACTTCCCTGATTTCTTTTTCTGTAATTCTCTCCTCCATTATATTTCTGTGTTCCTCTGAGATCCTATTTATTTGTTGTTTATCAAAATATTCTCTAAGCTTTGCTATGGTTATATCCTTTTTTGAGTATAGATCTCGATAAAAACTTTCTATTATTTTTACTTTCTCTATACTTTTGTTGCACCTTTCCCCTTTTTTGTCTCTTAGGACACCAATCTGACTCTTAGACTTCTTTTCCTTGGCTGCTCTTGCCAGTAATTTTGATTTTTTGTTACTGTATTCAAAATATTCCCTTTTCAGAAAAATCAAATCTTTCTTAACTCTTTCTATATCTTTTCCATCTAATTATTTCCTTATTTTTTGATTTTTTTCAAATACAGCCTGTTCTTTAGTCCTTGCATGTTCCAATTGATATTTTTTCAAATGACTTTCCAATTCCTGATATCTACTTTTATTTTGTTTATTTCTTGTACTTGTGATTTTTATAGATTCACCTCTGAAAATTGCTTTCATGGTGTCCCACACCGTACTATAGCTAACCTCATTATTATCATTCCATTTCCAACTTTCCTCCAATTTTCCCATAATGTAACTCTTAATTGCTTGTTCCCTAAAAATTGTCGTGTTGTATCTCCAGTTATATGCACTTGAGAAAAGTAAGTATACGCTCTTTCTCTGCCCTTAATCTTTTAAGCCAATTGAATTAATCCAATTATCCAGTATTTATTTTTTATTTTTTATTTTGTCCCCCGTACTATCGATTTCTGATCTTATTAAATTAAAATCCCCCGCTATTATATTTGTTGTTCCTTCTTTATTTATAATTTTTTGCATTTTGTTTAAAAATTCCTCCTGATTATCATTTGGTGCATAAATATTGACAAATGTCAATTCTTCATCATCTATATTTCCTTTAATTATCAGGTACACTAATACCCTGGATAACGTTATGACTTGGTTCCACAAGTCATGACGTTATCCGGTTTTTAGCGTTGTCCGATACATGCTTTTAGAAAAGGTATGTTTGAATTTGCACCACCACGGTTTTGGGACCCTCGGGGTCGTTGACCCAAGTATAAGTCGAGTCCCTTTTTTGGATCTCATTTTGGAGGCTAAAAAACTAGACTTATACTTGAGTATATACAGTACAGTACTTTCTCCAATGGTATTTCTCAAATCTTCAGGAAATGAATCTCCTCATCAATTTTCAATGTAAAAGGATTAGGTCACAAGGTGGGATATGCCAGCTGTGGGACTCTGGGAACCCTAATCTTAATAAATAAATAAATTCCCTAGCTCTGCCATTGGTGTGTCAGGTTCTTCACCAATGTTTCCCAGCCTTTGGTTTTTGGACTTCAATTCCCAGAAGGCTAAGTCAATTCCTCAATGCTCTGATCAGCCAGTGTACTGACTTAGGCTTTTGGGAATTGAGTCCCCCTGTGGAGCATGGGCCCAATGTTGGAAAACGATGCTGTACACTCTGCATTTCAGGATCTAAGCAAGAAGAATTTGCATATAGAGGCTACCTAGCCATGCTGATGTTTGTCTCCCTTGAAACCAGAATGATCCACTTGTGAATGTACCCAGCTTTATCTTGGATCGAAACCCACCAATTCTACTACTTACCACAGTGATCTCTCTCTCTCCTTCTCCTCCCCCACAACTCTCCCTCCATTTTTTTCATTCTGCCGTGTCTCCGCCGTCTCCATGTCTGTTACCAATTCTACAGTTAAATGTTTCCAATTAAAACAACACTATTCCCCCCTACATAATTTAAAAGAGTTTTTATTACAATATATCATTATCCAAGCAATTTCTTAAAGTCATCGATTAGCTTAAAATATGTGACAGTAAAATAAAAGAAAGGTGACAAGAACTGGGGGAAAGGATCTCACATTTGAAGTTTGTCTGGCATGCTGTACAGAAGATATGTAATGACAGTCACTACTAAAAGCTAACAATCAAGGCCCAGATGGATGAACCAACATCAAGATACAGTACTGTATAACAAATCCAAACATTTAAACTGGGCAAGTGGTAATATTCTTGCAAAATAAAAAAAAATGTTTCTAACTTATTTCAGAGATTGTTCAGAACAAATGACCAAACCTTCAAAAATGTTTATACAGTATATTGATAAAGAGATGGCTGAGATCTTTGGCAACTGGATTTCAATCTTTGTGAAAAATCACAGTAAACTGTTCTAAAACTAACAAAAGTAGAACACTCGCCAAAATTGGAGTACTGGATTTGTTTTCACGCACAGTTAGGCTTATTTGCTTAAGCCTGATTTTATTTGCTTTTTGATGAATCAGATAGAAGTACTGTGTTTCTTTCCAAGTGAACTTGCACGTTCTGTGTTTCTTGAGGTTTCTGGTTTAGCCAAATGTGGAAAGAATTGGCCGCTTAGCAGCATTTTCCTATCCATTTAAAAAATAACATTCAGAAGCAACTGAAGGAATGTCTCTTCTAAGCCAGGCTATTTTTCTAAGCAGCTTCTTTCTGTCTCTCTTCATTGTTGAAATAAAGGACTTTTTTCATGAGAATTGTTTTCACTAATTGCTTTAGTGCCTTTAATTTTCCTTTCACTCATTGTAAAACACAGCCATGGGTCTTATTGCAGTTAGAATACAATGGAACCTGGTTAACAAATGGCTTAGTTAACATAAAAATTGCATACCAAAAGGAAATCCATAGAAAATAGTGGCTCAGTTTACAGATTTTTTTTTCAGAACAGATTAATTGGTTTTCAATGCATTCCTATGGGAAACCACATTTTGGTTAAAGTATTTTGGTTTGGTTTGCAATGCATTCCTATGGGAAGTTCAGTTAAAGTAATTTTCTCTGTAAGAGAATGCATTAATTACGTTAACCGAGGTTCCACAGTGAAGGATAATTTCTTCATAGGCTGTATAAATTCTGGAGTCCAGTTATGGTTTTTGAAGACTACTTTCCATTTTACACATAGGTATTAAGCCCTGCTAAAGTTAGAGGGTGACACAGGAATAATTATTTGCCTGCTGAATCTGGTCATGGATGTATACAGGATGCAGTGAACTTTTGACTCTCAAGGAACTAATTTATTCACTTCAGTTCAAACAGCTAACCCCCAAAAGCTGAGAGAGACAAAGGTACTGGTGGGTATTAAATTAACCTCAGGGTCATGACATCTTGGTGCCCTACTCAGCTCAGCTGCTAACTTGGAAAATGAATGTCTGGAGGAAAGACAGGCAACATTCTGAGGAAGATAGCAATTATCCCTTGTTATGCACTATCAAGTTGCATCAAACTTATTGCCACTTTTCAAAGTAAGATCTTTTAAGGTGTGGTTTAATCGGTGCCAGTCTACCAGGAAATCCCATGGCCAAGTGGGGAATTATACTTAAGGCCAACACTCTGTCCACACCCCTCTGCTGATTCGAATTTCCTTAATTCCTTGATTGACCAGATTATCAAGGGATAAATCCCTGCTGGTTGCAACTTTGATTGATTGTATTGCTACATTGTATTGCTCGATTGTATTGCTACATTTATTACTCATCCCATTGCATTGTTGTATTCTATCATTATATTTTATTGTATCATATTGTATTATATTGTTGATGTTATGGAATGTTACATTTGTGGGTTCTGTGAGCCACCCTGAGTCAGTTTTTACCGAATAGGACTGCATACAAATTGAATAAATGAAATTAATGAAACTTGTTTTCCATTCGTTTTGCTGCCAGCGTGGAATGGTAGGTTCAAACTATTCCTTACAAATGATTTGTTCCTTGAAGAATGGAGAAAGAATTTGTCATGCTCAGAATATGCTTTTGGTAAGTCTTCAATCATAGGAAATTAAGAAGAAAAAGTTATACTTCCCCTGATCATCCCCAGACAATCAGGAGAAGTTTTTGTTTTCTGCAATCGTAATGGTAGCAGCAAAGTAAACAACACTGCTGCTATGACTAGATAATTGCAGCAAATTTAATACTACCTAATTGCCTAGGGACAGGCAGGGGAAATATAATTCTTTCATTCTTCCTTACATTATCACTACACTGTGACAGAAATCATCTATGAAAATTTAGGAAAAAATAATTTTCTGGCATACAACACTAGCTCATCAGCCAATGAGTGATAATAGATGTTTACAACAGAAACAGCTATGACAATGGCTGCCCTCTCTTTTATCCCATTCTCAGTGTCTACATAAGCATGGAATGAGATAAAAGAAAGCACACACAAAAAGTAGAACCACCTCCACCCCCAATTGGGGGGGGGGGAATGAGTTGCTTCGGTCTGGTGCCCAACAGGTATAGAAGCCAAAAGAAAAGGACTAATCCAATGCAAAAATGTCCAGAAATGTGGAATGCAGGTGACAGCCCCTTAGTGGTGACATTCCAAATTTAAATTACAAAGGCTTTGCAGGTTTCTTTAAAGCAGGGATTCTCAACCTGTGGCCCGTGGGACAAATTCAGTCCACAGCAACATTTCATGTGGCCCCCACCATCTCCACCACACCAGGAAGTGCCATGTGGTGGAGGAAGGGCAAAGTGGCCATCCGGCCCCCGAAGCTGTCTGAGGGAGTGTGACCCGGCCCCCAGCTTGAGAACTCCTGCTCTAAAGTGTCATCTATTCCCAATACAGGGCAAGTTTCATAGATATATTCCTATAATGACAAAGGGGTGAAATTTTTTGATATTCAAAATGGCTGTTTTGTACAATACAGTAATACCCCGGATAACGTTATGACTTGGTTCCACAAGTGATGACGTTATCCGATTTTTAGCGTTGTCCGATGCATGCATCAAACAACACTTTAAAAAAAGCCCTGACTTCAAGGACAAACCACTTTAAAGGCAGGCAGGGAAAGAAAGAGACCCGATCGTGTCTCTTTCTTTTCCTCCCTGCCTTTAAAGCCACCCCCACCCACAGCGGTCTCTGCGACTGCAGTGGGGTTGGGGAAAGGCTCGACTTTCCCCCGACCCTACTGCAGTTGCAGAGACTGCTTGTGTCTCTTTCCCTTCCTGTATTTAAACTATAGGGAGGGGAAAGAGAAAGACATGATTGGGTCTCTAGAGACCCAATCACGTCTCTCTCTTTCCCCCTCCCTGTAGTTTAAATACAGGGAGGGAAAGAGACACAAGCAGTCTCTGCGACTGCAGTAGGGTCGGGGGAAAGGCGCGTGCTTTTCCCTGACCCTACTGCAGTCGCAGAGACCGCTGTAGGTGAGGGGTGGATTGGGTAGTTCTATCCAAACCACCCCACACCCGCTGACCATTGCTTTGGATAACGCTAAGAATCATTATCCAGAATCGTTATCCGATGCAAGTTTTTTCCAAAAAACTTGCATCGTTATCCGATTCTAGCGTTATCCGATGCAATCGTTATCCAGGGTATTACTGTAGTTGGCTACAGGAAACAGACAAAAAAGGGCAAGCCAGGACAAAATTCTAGTGAGTGAAATGGAAACTGTGACTACGACAATATAATTTAATTTAGACATAAATGGAAAATTGTCAAAGAAATCCAAACTATATTTCCTTTTAAAAGCACATTTTTCTCAAAAAGAGGATTGCTGGGAAAAGGAAGAGGGATAGTCAAAAGGGTCAACTCTCTGTAATGTTTAGGAATTAATTAAAACCACAGTACAGTAATACCTAGCTTAAAGAGCAAATTGTGTTCCACGGGATTGCTCTTTAGCGAGTTGCTCTTTAAGCGAAACAAATTTTCCCATAGGAATGCATTGAAAAACCAAAATTCTGTTCTGGACCTCGGAAAAAAGCCCTAAAAAACTTTTTTTTGTTGTTCAAAATTATTTATAAAGTGCACTTAAACAGCACAAATACTGTAGTGTGCAGGGACATGTTAAATCAAACAATAATATTCCAAACATTAAACTTCAACTTTTAAAACATTACACATCAAGAATAAAGTAAAAAAAAAAAGGGGGGGGATTATTTTACAGCTGGAGTGCCCATACCTTTTGGGCCGAGGGCCGATCACATAGTTCAGGGAGCTGGTCACTAAGGCCTAGGGGCCAGATGCAGCCCCCGACACCAATTCATCCAGCCCACAAAACCCTCGTCACTCCTGGAAGTGGAAATAAAACGTGCCCATACAGGCGTGTTTTACTCCCACTTCCAGGAGCGACAAGGGCTTCACAGGATGGATGAATTGGTATTGGGGGCTGCATCCAGCCTGAGGGCCATAGTTTAGGCACCCCTGTTTTACAGGGTACCCTGCAAGAAAGTGTGAAAGGCACCCCTCCACAATTGCTGAAAGTCTGTCTCCCTGGTCCACTTACCGAAACGGGAGAGGGGTCAGCCAGCCAGCCTTTTGGCAATTGCGGAGGGGTGCCTTTCACCAGAGAAGTGCATCCCCATGGAGAAGCGTTTCTCTAACGAAAGGCAACCCTCTGCAATTGCCAAAAGGCTGGCTGGCTGGTCCATCTCCCGTTTCAGCAAGTGGAACAGGGAGACAGCCTTTCAGCAATTGCAGAGGGGTGTCCTTCCCCAGAGAAGCGCTTTCATATGGAGAAGCGCATCTCGGTGGGGAAGCGGTTCTCTTGCAAAAGGCATCCCTCCGCAATTGCTGAAAGGCTGTCTCCCTGGTCTACTTGCCGAAACGGGAGAGGGGCCAGCCAGCCAGCCTTTCTCTAGTTGCGGACAGGTGCCTTTCGCCAGAGACATGCATCCCTACGGAAAAGTGCTTTTATGATGAAAGAAACCCTTCTGCAATTGCCGAAAGGCTGGCTGGCTGGCAAACGTTGTCAAACGTTTGCTATTCTAGGGTGTCAGAATTTAATTGAGGCTGTTGGGAGGTCTGATTATACTTTATCCTTGAGAAAATGGTTGGTATTATTATAGTTAAATCCACAAAAGAGGTTGATGGCACTATAGTATGTCACCATGGGCGTCTATAGAAGATATACAGAAAATGTATTTAATTACACAGAAACGGAGCAAACAAATTGAGATCATGAAACATGGTACAGTATTATGTTGTGTTTTCTCTGCCAGCATGTAATAAACAAATTAACTGGAGCCTTCCTATCATGTTCCCTTACTTGATGCAGGTATATTCAGTGATACATAAAGCTTTGCATGGACAGATGTCTTTATATACAGATGGTTTGAATAACCAAAATCTTATCTACCTATTTTATTCAGGACATTAGAGCTGTTCTCCGAGACTCTAATTCAATTAGGTTTGGATGTTTCAAACAATTTTTAATTACATAACAATGGTTCAGACACAGAATTAAAACCAGACACAATTGGAAGCAGCAAAAAGAAATTCATTTCAAAATCTTAAGAAGCACATGAAGTTTCAATATGGGCATCTGTGTTCAACCCAAAACAAGAATAACAACAACATTTTTGTAACATCTATTCAAGGTGAGCCCTTTAATTACTTCTATAGCCATACAACAAGAAGGGCAGCTTCTGGCCCTCTAGATATTGTTGGATGTCAGATCCCTTCATGACTGACTATGTTGACTAGAGACGCTAGAAGCTGTAACCTAACAACAAAGTGCCAATCCCTATATTGAAAAAACCTTCTATGCCCATGATGGCGAACCTTGGCATTCCAGGTGTTCTTAGACTTCAATTACAAGAAGCCCAAGTCAGCACTCCTGCTGATCAGGGCTTCTGGGAATTGAAGTTCCAGAAACAGCTGGACTGCCAAGGTTCGCCATCATTCTAAATCTGCTATCTTCAGCAACATACACACACACACAGAGAGAGCAGAAGTACACACACACCGTAACCAACAAATACACACTGAAGCTGCCTTCAGACCTTTCCTTTTCAATTGTGATCTGAAATCTACAAATTCTATTCTCCATTTTGTAGGAAAAAATGTTGAAAACTTTCTAAAAAGATTTAAAAGTTTTTTTTAAAAAAATTATTGTACTCAAATGTACTGTATTTATTGTGCTATCTTATTTAACAACTATAATTATAGTATTTAATACTGCATTTTATTATTTTTCAATTTTGTGAGCCATGTAGATAATATCACCATTAGAAAGGTGAGTTGAAAATGGTGTAGGGCATTTTTCTGATCATCCTTCTCAAAGTGCCTGAGCTTCTACATAACTTTTGGAGCCTGTCACTGAATGGAACATGGAAATATCTGCTCTAAACAGGATGAAGTTGCTTTTTCCATTATATGAAGTTATTGTTCAAAAATTTTCCACAAGCATTCCCAAGTAATTATTGTAAATGGTGGATTATAAAGTAGCCTCTTCCCTTCCTCATCTTTCTTTTGGTAGGGTGGGAGCATGAATGCACTTCACCAGCCACAGACAGGTCTGGAGTGCTCAGTAGGTAGTATCAGCAGTAGTAATAATTTCATGTTAGAGATTACTCTGGGTTGAAAGGATTTTTAGGGGACACAAGGACTCTTCCTCAATTGGGTGGGGAGCAGTGAAAATTCTGCTCCCAGTACTCCTGCATATGAAGCTACTACCTTCCTCAGCTTAATTGTTTGGTTATTTTTGTTGGCTAAGAGCCAAATTGTCTGTTAGAGATAGCTTATCATGAGAGCAGAAAGCACATCAGTGTTCAACAGACATGACAGAGGCAATCTTTTATGTCTGTGCAATCGGATTTGCAAGTGAAAAATGTGTTTATGGCCTGAAGACCAACCATGAATTAGGCTAATTCACTAATTAAGGAAAGTGAGAAGAACTCTGCCTATTACAATGAAATACAAATCATACTTAAGGAGCTCTCTCTTTTAAAGATGGGTTATCTTTAATGTATAGTTAGCTCCATATATAAGTCCCATATTCAATGGGACTTGCTCCTGTGTATGGGTGTATAGGATTGTGTTCTAACAGACCATTTTCTATGGTTGTTTACAGAGAATTGTCCTACACTGGGGCTTATTGTCATATACCAGTGCTCTAAAATACAGTACTTTCACTTGATCCTATGTATATTATGTCAGCAAAGTAAGTTATAATGTGATCAATTGTGTGTGCTTAGAATTGTCTGATTTCATGTTTGTACACCTATTTGTGTGTGTTTCATTGAAACAAGTGGGCCTTATTTCTGAGTAAACACACATAGGTGCTCAATCCATCATACAGTACCCAGGTCTTGAACTGCTGACTTGCTGGCCTTCCAGCTAACAAGGCAAACTTCTTAACCACTGAGCCACCACAGCCACCACCCTTTACAATAACATCACATAATGAAAAAGCAATGCATATCCGACAGGATTTGTCAAGAACAAGTCCTGCCAGATTGAACTTATCTTATTTTTCAGTCAGATGATTTCTTTGGTAGACGGTAAAAATGGTGAAGATGTAATATAGCTTGACTTCAGGAAAGACTTTTACAATGATATTCTGATTTGAAAGCTAAATAGGTGTGGCCTGGATAGCACAAGTGTCAGGTGGGTATACAGTTGGTTTCAGAATCATACCTAAAAACTCCCTTTAATGGCTCTTTCTCAAATTGGGAGACTTGAACACTGGGCTGGAACCAACAGAATGAAATTTAAGATGGAGAGGTACAAAGTTCTACACCTCGCAGAGGTGGAAAATGCAGATTTTCAAGATGGAGGATAATACTAGGCTCAGTAATACTTAATAAGAGCAAGAAGGATATTGGAATTGTTGTAAATCACAAGCTCTATAAGAGTCAGAAGTGTGATGTGGCTGCAAAAAAGGCCAATGCTACTTTAAGCTGCATTAACAGTGTAGACTCCAAAACCCAGAGGTACTAGTCTCCTTATAGTTGGTACTAGTCAGACCAGATTTAGATTACTGTGTCCATTTCTGGTCACCACGTTTTAAGAAGGATGGCAATAAACAGGAGCAGGTTCAGAGGATGATAACAAGGATGTTAAGCTGACTGGAAACCAAGCCCTATGAGGAGGGGCTGAATTGAGAAAAGGAGGGTGAGATAACCATAAAGAAAAGTACTTGGATCTGCTCTAGATTATCTTAGAGTTCAGGACACATAATAACAGGCTGAAATTACAGGAAGCCATATATAGGCTGAATATCAGGAAAACCGTCTGAATTGTTAGAGCAGTACAACAATGGAATCAATTACCTCAAGTGGTGGGCAGTACTCAAATATTGCTACACAATTATTTCCAGTTTTCCTTCATTAAAACAGCTGTTCATATTAAGTTTATAGCAAGAAGTAAATGCATTTAGATATCTATTTGCCTGACATTTCTGATGACAGTATGAATAAATAGTACAAAGAATATGGCAAATCATGAAGTCAAACAATGGTACTTTTCATTTCAACATAATTTCAACATATTTCTAAATGGAAATACCAGAACTGGAACACATATTCCAAATATTTTTACCAGCGGTAGAAAACATTTTGGAGAAGGTTCAGCTTTGATTTGAATCCATAACTGTGTTTCATGGATAAAAGTCTATGTTCATTAATAAGTGTTATAGCCATTTAAAAATGTTGATGTTCTCCAAACTAACTTTCCAAAAGCTCAGGAGAAACAGTGTAGATAATGTTTTTAAAGTACTGTATGTATTTTCAACACAGTAACCAATAATTTAATACACTGTACAGCTACCTAAATATAAAAGTGATCCTATGAAGTCCTCACAGGGGCATTCATTCATTTGGAAATAATTTCCATTTTTCCCCCAGGGGTTATTTAGAGCATTATGAATTATAAGACTAAAGTTTGGCCAATGACAAAGCCAAGAAAGTGCCTTCATTCTGGCAGTCCAGGGTTTTATCAGGACATGAAAGAAGAAAAAGAATCATATCAGACATATTCTCACATTGTAGAAAAAGACAAAAAAAGTTTATCATAATTTCCCCTTTCCTACTGCCTCAAAGAGCTGGACATTATAAGGCAATATTTCTTGGGAAGAGTGCTGGAAATAGTGTTGTTCTTGTTTTTCTTAGCCTCCATAAAATCAAATTTCTTTGCTTCAGCTCATGTCTACACTGCACACATGTTTTATGTCAGCTCATACTCAGACAATTAAATGTGATTTAAATCCCAGTAGTTTAAACCACAAGGCATAATATAGTCAAAACTTATATGAGCCATCATCTAATGCCAAAAGAGGCATGCTGAGACAGATCCATTGTATATGATCATTGCATTTATGATGCAGTGGGTATTCTTTGTTTGAGCCGGTTGGAACACTACAGTCTCTATAACTAAAATCATCAAATCACTGATGTCAAGATAAAATTAAGATCTTTGCTTCCATCAAACTTGGTTTCTCTTTCTATGTCCCTCCTATTTGGGGCCATGCTTTTCATTTAGAGAGACTGACATTAAATAAACACATATGGTTGTTCTTTGGAACATAAGAGAACCCTTCTCTTGTTATTAAGTGCTGCTTCACCTAAAACACCTAGTATTAAGAAGTGGGTAGTAAGGTTTATAGGGGACTGTGGTGCCTTAGTGGTTAAGCCACTGAATTTGACAACTGGAAGATTGGCAGGTCAGCAGTTCGAGACCTGAGCGCTGCATGACAGAGTGAACTCCCATCTCTGTCCCAGCTTCTGCCAACCTAGCAGTTCAAAAGTAAGAAATTGCAAGTAGATAAATAAGTACCACTACAGTGAGAAGATAAACAGCATTCTGTGCACACTGGTGTTTTGTCATGCCTTCCAAATGACCATGGAAACATCTGCAGACGCAGACAGCGTTGGCTCCTTGGCTATAAACAGAGATGAACACCAAACCCTAGAGTCAGATATGACTGGCTTTGGAGAAAGGGCAACCTTTACTTTTACCTAGTAAGAGTTATAGTTTTTAAACTGGATGTTAATCTTTTCATTTCTTGTAATATACTGTATTCACTTCCCTTTGTCATTATATATTAAATGTACTCTGGGGTGGAAAATGCAGAAAGTGAAAGAGCTAAGTAACATTTTCACAGATTTGTTGGAAGACATTGATTGCAACAATGGCTGAGAACATCGCCCCCTCCTCTGGGCCCACAATAACGGCCTGAGGAAGAAGATGCCAAGGCCTAGCAGTGGCTGAGAACATTGTCCCCTCCTCCGGGCCCACAACAACAGCCTGAGGAAGAAGACTCCATGGCCTGGCAGGCGGCTGAGGACCTTGCCCACTCCTTTGGGCCAACAAAAATGGCCTGAGGTGAGTTAGTTTGTGTTCTGGTTTGGTTGTTTTATGTGGTTGTATTTTATAATTTTTATTGTACTGTTGCTGTTTTGACTTTAAGCCGCCCTGAGTTGCCTCGGCGAGTGGGTGGCAATATTATTATTATTTATTATTATTATTTATTCACATTTGCTATCCCGCCCCAATCTGAACAAACAAACAAACAATATAAATCTGAACAAACAAACAGCTTGTCCTCAACAAGCATTTTCCTAGTCCAGTAGTGCCCAAACTAAGGCCCGAGGGCCAGGTGCGGCCCCCGACGCCAATCATCCAGCCCGCAAAGCCCTAGTCGCTCCTGGAAGCGGAAGTAAAACGTGCCCGGGTGCATTTTACTTCCGCTTCCAGGAGCGACGAGGGCTTCGCGGGCTGGATGAATTGGCGTTGGGGGCTGCACCTGGCTCCCTGAACCACATGATCAGCCCACAGCCCACAGCCCAAAAAGTTTGGGCACCCCTGTCCTAGTCAGTTACAGGAGTATGACGCCAGGTTAGAATACACTGAGGTGGCGAAATCTGAAACTCAAGACTTGCCAGCACCATGAGGAGAGCACTTGGCTTCAAATATTTATATGTATGCTCAGGAGATGAGAACCTTGAGAACAGAAAAAGTAACCATCAGACCCAAGGAAGACTGTTGGAGACAGCTGAAAGTATAAACTGCCAGAGATATTTGCTCCTTCAGCTTGCAAGAAAGAAAAAAGAGTGTATATTACTGGAAATCAGATATGCAGAAGAACAAGGAATTAACAGTCAGGTCATGTATTTTCTGGTTCCCTTAGGGGAATGTCATGGTTATCATGATAGAACTCACTTCTCTTGGCATAAAACACAAGAGTTTATAATTAAAGAAGCCCCACCCCTGTCCTTAAATAACAAGGTTATACAGTATGTTGGTTTTCTTCTTTATACTTAGGCAAAGAGGGTAAGAAGCTATTAGTTAATTCAGCCAAGGTGTCTGATAATCCTTAATACAGGGGTGCCTAAAGTATGGCTTGGGGCCGGATCCGGTGCCCGTGCTGTAGTTTGGGCACCTCTGGTTTAAACAAAGAAAATGGCAACCTAAGATCTATCTCATCCTCTTGCAAAACAGAGTGCAAGGCACGTTTTACTTCCAGTGGGAGGAACCACGTGACCGCCCCTGAACCGTATGACTGGCCCACTGAACGACATGACCAGTCCACGGCCCGAAAAGTTTGGGCACCCCTGCTTTAATGAAATTGAGCAAAGAGCAGAAGTGCCTGGGATAGTTCTTCGTTTTCTGTCCTTTCTCTTTCCTACACAACAGAGAAGAGAAGCTGAAATAGAATGCTCTTTCCTGCCTCATCTGTTTATAATGCTGTGGTATCCATCACACTGGAGAATATACTGGGAACCATTTCTTTTTGGCAGTTATAAAGTCTGAACAGGAATGTCGGTTGTCCTTTTCCAAATTAAAACAAAAAGAGAAACAACTGGCAGCTGTGGAGTTTACCATAAATAAAAACAGAGTCTTCAGGGGAACAGCTATGTGATATACCCCATATGGCCTAGATTTGCATGACTATAATTTGCCAAATATCATGGTGGGCTAGTTGACACTAGGGTTACAGCAAGATCTTTCATTTTTACTGCTTCATGTAAGCTAGTGTTCATATACCATGCTCTGCCATAGGTGCCTGGCGGGCAATGGTCCATAGGGTCACGAAGGGTCGGAATCAACTGTGCGAGTGAACAACAACAACAAAATGTTCTAGAATACATGTCGTGAACATGCTTCTCACTGGTCCTTATATGTTGGACATCAGCAGAGACATGTGATCAAGGCATAGTAAACAGAGACATTATTGTTCAAAGCATAACTGGAAAATACTGATGATCAGGAACTTTATTTGGAATAACACGCAAAAAGGGTTTTTAAGGGTGTGTGTGTCAAAGATTCTCAATTTGTGTTCTTGCCTTACTGTCCCCATTTACCATCATGTTCTGGGAAAAGGTGGAGACTGCTAAAACACTTTTAAGCATATGGGGCTTAAAACATGCTCTTCTCCTTGCTTCAAAATTACATTTTCTTATGTTGTGCATTTTCCTCGGTGAGCCATATATCCTACACTGCAGTTCTTAGCTGGGGATAATGAGATACCTTTACTATTCCCATGTAGAAAACCTCTCTAATGGCAATATAAAAGGTAAAGGTAAAGGTTTTCCTTGCTCAAAAGCCAGTCGTATTGACTCTGGGGTTCAGTGCTCATCTCTGTTTCAAAGCTGAAGAGCCAGTGCTGTCTACTTCTGAAGACATTTCCTTGGTCATGTGGCAGGTATGACTAGACACCGGAGTGCACGGAACACTGTTATCTTCCCACCGAAGTGGTCCCTGTTTATCTACTTGTAATGTCTTGCTTTCAAACTGCTAGGTTGGCAGGAACTAGGACAAAGATGGGAGCATATTCCATCCTGCAGTACTCAGGAATCGAACTGCTGACCTTCCACCTCACAGTCAGCGTCTTAGCCACTTGAGCCACTGCAGTCCATGGATATATACTTTGCACAAAAGTGCAGGAGTAAATAAAGCCTTCAGCAAATCTTCCCTTGCCTCTTCTCAGCTATTTGTGAGATTTATACCATTGCTTCTTTGTTTTAACAGCAGTGTAACAATGGTGGCATTTTGATTTTCTTTTCCTTTCTGCAATCTTTGTAAATTACATATTATTAAAGATCCAGATGTTCCTACTGAGAAAATGTTTGGAGTATTGCTGTTTTAAGTTTCTAAAACCACATTCAATATATTTATTACACCATCCCAGAACTTGCTCATCCTGAGGCACAACCAAAAATATGTGTAACTAATTACTTGGAAAACAGCCATAACTCCAGTGAACACATATTCATTGCTTAAAAAAAAATTAAAACCATTATTTCTAGTGCCAAGTATTCATTACAGAGAATCTCTGATAGATATAAATAGATTTTCAGCTCCAGCTTGCAGAATCATAATGGCTCTCCTCTCTTTATTAGAGCAGAATCCTGTTCCTGTTTACCCAGATGTAAGCCCCACTAGAGTCAAGGTAAATGTGTTTTAGAACTATTGCCCAAATCCACAAATCCCACAGCTTTTAAATAAGCACAGTGGAAGTTTTTAAAATTTATCTGTAATTGAAACTTCTTGTCAAGCCTCAGATATCAAGGACAACAATATGAATTTTCTTAATTTATTCAGTATAGACTCCAAAACCTGGCAAACACTGATGATATGTCAATTCTTTCCTGACATATTTTTATAAGGAACAATCTTGCTCCTTATTATTATTTTTAAACTCAACTGGCTGGATAGTTCAGTAGTTTAGAGATCTGGCTGCAGAACCAGATATTGGGAATTTGATTTCCCACTATGCCTCTAAGGAGTAAAGCTAGGCTTTGTGGTCTTGGGTAAGTTGCACAGTCCCAGGACACCTCCAGAAGAAGGGAAAGGCAAATAACTTCTGAGTACTTTCCAGCAAGAGCAATTAGTAATTACACTTATATACCACCCCGTAGTGCTGAGGACTTTCTCTGGTCGGTTTGCAAGGTAATTGGATTTCTATCTAGAAAATCCAGGAAAAGATTGCCATAAATCTGAACTGACTTGATGGCACACACTATGTATGAGTACATGAAGACTATGAAGAAATATTCAAGCAATTTCAGAAAGGAAGGGGGAAGGGCAGTGGTGGGCTCCAAAAAATTTTTACTACCTCACTGTAGGAGTGGTATGGTGGGCGTGGGCGGGGGAAAACCCTGTGTTGCACCCAAATTAGGACTACTTTATTTCAAAACTTGGATGGTGGGTCAGCCAGAATTTCTGCTACCGGTTCTGACGAACTGGTGCGAACCTGCTGATGCACATCACTGGGGAAGTTACAGGATTGTTCTCAGAATAAATTAAAGAAGGTTGTCACATTTCATTTCTCAAGATGTAGACAATCTGATCTTGTTTATGTAAATGGTGGTCTTATATGCATATAATGTCAATTTGCATACTGATTGAGGTTTTATTTTTCCACCTTTATGTTTCATCCTCGATTTCTTTTGTTGTAATAGCCACTGATGTGAAAGAGTCAACATGGTTAATGGTTAATCACAAGAGACCATTTGGAGTCCTTGGACTAGTGAACAAAACAAGGTTATAGCCTTTATGCCATTCCTCTTAATGAAGGAATTTATTATTATTATTATTATTATTATTATTATTATTATTATTATTATTATTATTATTATTATTATTATTATTATTATTATTATTATTATTATTATTATTATTATATTTCGATTTCTATACCGCCCTACTCGGTAGGACCGACTCAGAGCGGTTCACAACATATACAAAATTATAGGATTTTGGCTAGCAATTTATTCCAAGAAAATTTGCCAAACAAAGGTTGTATTTCTATCCCTTCTATCTCATCTTCTATAGGGGTTAGACTCTTTTAAAAAGTTTGGAATCTGGGCTAGATGACAGACTAAATGGGCACTGGGCAGTACACCTAAAATCTTGGTAAAATCTAGCCAAATGGGTAATATGGGAATTCTAGAAATAAACTGAATTACAGTATTGGTGTTTGTTGATTTATTTATTTATAAAATAGAGTTCTAATCCCACAACACAATCCTGTATGAGACTTCAATATCTCTGAGAATCTTCCTGTGGATAATAAAATGGTACAGAGAGCCCAAAGGAGGAAACGTCTGATGAAGTGGACTTGATCCAAGAAAGCTCACATTTAAATACATGAGTTAGTTTTGAAGGTGCCACAACATTTTTTTGCTGTTTTGTTTTATTTATTTATTTATTTATTCGTACTTGCTACCCCGCTCCAATCGGGCAAGCCCGACTCTGAGCGGCATTTACAGACTAAAATATCGATATCCTAAGACTCGATGTAAAAACTTTAAAAATTCATAAAAGCATAAAAATCACACCAAATGAGCTGAAGGGTGGCTGTCACTAAATCAGCCACCCTATATGAGACCCCACGACCCTATTTCCCCACACTTGCTTAGCCAGCCAGGTTTTTAGGCCTTTCCGGAAGGGTAGGAGCTCTGTCTGTAGGCGCAGCTCGATTGGTAGGAGGTTCCAAAGGGCTGGGGCGGACACGGAGAAGGCCCTCCTCCTAGTGCTAGAGAGGTGTGCCTCTCTAGCTGATGGAACAACAAGAGAGCCCCTCCGGTCTGCCCTGGTGGGGCGGACAGATGTTCTCAGGGTGACGCGGTCTCTTAGGTATCCTGGCCCACTACCATATAGGGCTTTAAAGGTAATAACCAGCACCTTGAATTGCACCCGGAGACATACTGGCAACCAATGCAACTCCCGAAGCAGCGGCGTGGCATGAGCATAACGCCCGCACCCCGTCACTACTCGGGCCGCCGCGTTTTGGACCAGCTGGAGTCTCCGAATGGTCACCAAGGGCAGCCCCATGTAGAGCGCGTTACAGTAATCAAGCCTGGAGGTGACCAAAGCATGTGTGACCATGAGCAAGGCGTCCCGGTCTAGGAGCAGGCGCAACTGGCGTATTACACGAAGTTGTGCAAAAGCCCTCCTAGCCACGACTGCCACCTGTTCTTCGAACAGTAGTCGTGAGTCCAGGAGGACCCCCAGATTACGCACCGGGTCTGTTTGGGGCAAAACTGCCCCATCCAGAACCAAAGCTGGCAACTCCCGTGATAACACAGGGCCCCTCACCCACAGCCACTCAGTCTTGCCGGGATTCAGTTGTAGCCCGTTTGCCCCCATCCAGACCCTAACAGCCTCCAGACACCTGGAGAGGACTTCCACTGCACCGCCTGGGTCCCCACGGGCCGAGATGTACAGCTGGGTATCATCAGCATATTGATGATACCTTACCCCGTGGGAACGGATGATCTCACCCAGTGGCCTCATATAGATGTTAAATAGGAGAGGAGAGAGCACCGAGCCCTGGGGCACCCCAAATTGTAGGGGCCTGGGGCTGGACTCCTCCTTCTCCAACCACACCGACTGGGTTCTGCCCCTCAGGAATGAGGAAAACCAGGACAACACAGTGCCCTGGATTCCCAACCCTTGGAGCCTTCCCAGAAGGATGCGGTGATCGATGGTATCAAAGGCCGCTGAAAGATCGAGAAGAGCAAGGACAGACGGATCCCCTCAATCCCGCTCTCTCCAGAGATCATCCACCAGTGCGACTAGTGCAGTTTCAGTCCCATGTCCGGGCCTGAATCCTGACTGAAAAGGGTCCAGATAATCCGCTTCATCCAGGGCATCCTGTAGCTGCCGCGCCACTGCCTTTTCCAAAACCTTACCCAAAAAGGGTAGGTTGGACACTGGACGATAGTTAGTAATTTCCATGGGGTCGAGGGATGGTTTTTTTAGGAGGGGACGCACAATGGCGTGTTTAAGAGATGTTGGAAAAAGCCCTTCCTTTAACGATGAGTTAATTATTGCCTCGACCCACCCAGCTGTCACGGTCTTAGAGGCTTTTATCAGCCAGCCAGGACATGGGTCCAGTGCACAGGTCGTGGCGCGGACAGATCCAAGAAGCCTGTCCACTTCCTCAGGGCCAACTGGATTGAACCGATCCCAGATAACATGGCTAGACTGGGCTTCAGTCAACCCCAGTTCCATACCTTCCACACCGGGATCAAGCTTTGAGCGGATCTGAGCGATTTTCCCCGTCAGAAAATCAGCAAAAGCCTCAGCCGATCCCTGCCAACCCGGGCCAGACCCCCCTCTACCAAGGAGGGACCTGGTCACCCGGAACAGGGTGGCTGGGCGATTATCTGCGGAGGCAATAAGGGCGGTGAAATATTGGCGTTTCACCGCCTCCATCGCCACGAGGTAGTCTTTAATAGTAGCTCTAACCCGTGTTCGATCAGACTCACTCCGAGTCTTCACCCAGCGGCGCTCTCGGCGTCTCTTAGCTCGTTTCAGCTCCCTTAGCTCCTCTGTGAACCAAGGGGCAGATCGATCCCCACGGGCTCGGAGAGGCCGTAGTGGAGCAATTACATCCAGAGCGGCGGTCGCTCTTCTGTTCCAAGAGTCGACAAGTGCTTCGGACGAACTGCTTTGCAGGTCAAGAGGACAACACCCCAGTTCCCTTTGGAATCCTACTGGATCCATTAGTCGCCGGGGGCGGGCCCATTTAATCGGCCCTACCTCCCTGCAGTGGAGTCTCGCCCCCAGAAAGTCCAGAGTCACCAGACAGTGATCTGACCATGGCACAGGAGTGATGTCTAATTTCTGTATTTTCAGATCACTTTGCCACAGCTCCGACAAAAAGATTAAATCCGGGGTGTGGCCACTGCTCCTGGTAGGACCCTGAATTACCTGGGTCAGGCCCATGGTTGCCATGGAAACCATGAACTCCCGAGCTACCTCGGAGCTGGTCCCCAATGACGGCAAATTGAAGTCCCCCAGGACCATTAACCTGGGAGTCTCCAACGCCAGCACGGAGACCGCCTCAAGGAGCTCAGGCAGGGAATCCACTACCCTGCAGGGAGGCAGGTACACGAGTAGGATTCCCGACTGACCTTTAGGGCCCACACGCAGGAACAGAGCCTCACAGCCCGGAATTTGCGGAGCCGCGGCCCTGGCGACTCCTAATGACTCACTGGCTACTACGGCGACTCCATATGCTTGCACAGACTAACACAGCTATCACTTCAAATATTTCAAAGGAGAAAAGACATCTTGGACATTTAACTACAAAGTGACCAGTGGGGGTGGACGATAGATAAAGAGGAGAGATTGGGAACCTTGGCCTCTCTTGGTTTTCTGTAAGCGCCAAATTGTACAGAACACTTTGCCCTTCTTCATGTAAAAGATAATAGGAAGTCCAAAGCCAAGGGGATGGAAGAGAAGATGAGCTATTCCTTGCACACCTGACCTCCTTCTGTGGAAAGGGAAGATTTATGTTTAATTAACCATGTTTACACTCTTCCTTTGGATTGAGAACCTTGCAACATTAGTCTTTCTTCAGACCTTCCACCTCAACCCAGGCAGAGAAAGCATGACCAGCGTGCAGATGTTACATGTCTACTCAATAGGTATTCATAATGCCCACCATAATCCCCACCCACTGGGAAAGTAAAAGAGAAGGATGTGGCCTCTGAAAGGATAGAGGAAGTGAACAATGGAAGAGAAGCACATTAGAATGCAGAGTTGTGCTTGGGACAGAAGGAAGCAGCTTTGCTTCAGCTATAGAAATACAGGGAGGCAGTCTTTATCTCTCTATCACATCTAACACTTAAGACTGCCAACATCATTAGTGTTTGTTCCCTTGAAGTCACCACTCCACTTTGCCTAATGCTAACCTTTTTGATGGGAAATTGATAAACAAGAAAAGGATATGCAACCTCTCTCCCCTGCCCATTAATTTCCCCCTTTCAATATCCTTCTCAGGGTCTTCAATGTCCTTGCGCCAGCTGAGTTTTTACCTTATTTAAGCAAACTTTTATGCCGCCCTCCTCAAAAAGACCCAGGGCAACTAACACAACTCTCAACACCTAAAACACAATAAAAACATAATATAAAATCAAGATTAAAAGATAAAAAAAAATTAAAAGCTAAAACAAGACAAACAGAGAGAGGAGGATCAAAAGAGCCAACAGCCTGGGGCAACTGTCTGGCCCATGCCCCACACATGCTGCCTTTAAAGAATCCCAACATGGCTGGCGGAGGTCTGGCTTCTGAAGGGAGGTTGGCAAGCATTGGAGAAGGGAAGAACTGTGGCTCCCTATGGCAGATTCTTTCTGCAAGTGCCCCCACCATAGGAATTGACCCACTAGGAAATCATAAGATCAGGAACCCTGTGTTTTCCTCGCAATGTGCTGCTAAGGAATGACTTCAGGGTTTGAATTTCTTTTTTAATTAGTTAGAGAGCTAATAAAATAAAAATAAGCACGCACATACACGCACACGCACACACACATAAATGAATAAACATTACATTAAAATACACCCACACACACACCCCAAACATAAATCAACCCACCCACCCACCCCAAACACAAACCCATCACTTACCTGTTAGTACAAGTGCCTGGGCAGCACCATGTTGCAAGATGGATATGGTCATCGTACCAGTTCTCTAGGATAATATGCCTTAATGTAAATATAAAACAGCTGTACCTCCTTAAGGTGTCTCCAATTGGAACAGCAATTGGAACAGCACAGGTGTAGCTTATTGATGAGGTAACTCCAAGACTTTTCTTAAAAACCCCAAACCAGGCCGCCAGGCCTTTTTAGGAACTGTAGTAGTACGTCAATATAGGTAAAGGTATTAAATACACATTAAAATACACACAGACACACCACATCCAAAGGTGAGTCACTTACCCTGGGGAGCAGGCTATAGGGAGTTTCAGACTAGCAGTTTCTCTTCCTCCTCCCCACTTTGGAGGACAGCAAGGAGGCCGTGCATATGTGCCAACCAGTGAAAAGGTAAGCCCTGAAGGTGGTTCCCCCCAAAAGCTGCTACCGGTTCTCCGGGACACTGGGAAAAGTTACTACTGGTTCTGGCGAACTGGTGGGAACCTGTTATATCCCATC
The DNA here is from genome assembly GCA_030440675.1 of Furcifer pardalis. NCBI lineage: Eukaryota > Metazoa > Chordata > Lepidosauria > Squamata > Chamaeleonidae > Furcifer > Furcifer pardalis. The sequence continues at coordinate 24,535,570 of CP126892.1, forward strand.
ACTGCATGTAACCCTGTGGAATATGCCTTAGTGTAGGGCAAACTGTCCAAGCAAAGTGTGAAGTTCCATAGACAAAGCCGATTCCTTTAGAAATATCCCTTCTCTCAATCTTTTCAGCCCTCAAAACACTCCAAAAAGTCATGCCACAGATCAAGTAAAAGAAACAGTCCTTAATGAGCACAATAACATCAGCCCTAAAATACCCCATATTGAATTGTGCATTGAAGCAAAATACGATTGAGTTGGTTTCTCCTGATTACTTTATGTTTTGCTGCATTCCAAAATGATTGTCAAGTATGGCAGTTTTAAGATGGATTTAATTAGGCACCTATTAGCAATACAGTATATATATTGTGTCAGAAGCACACAAAGGTGCTTTCTGGGTTGAAGGGATTTTTTCTGGAGGAACTAATGAGGGGAAAGCCCGAATGAGGCTCCTTTCATGTCCCCAAGATCTTTTCCCATTGAAGTGGTCCCTATTTATCTACTTGCAATTTCTTGCTTTCGAACTGCTAGGTTGGCAGTAGCTGGGAGACAGACGGGCGCTCATTTCATCATGCAGTACTCGGGTCTTGAACTGCAGACTTGCCGACCTTCCAGGTAAAAAGGTGAGCTTCTTAACCACTGAGCCACCGCAGACCCATTATTAGCAGTAAGAAGATGCACACAACAGAAAGAGCCTAAATGCATTATTATGCAATGTAACCAAACTCGTTTAGTATCTGATCATTTGCGTCTTACTTGGGAAGACTTTGCTCTGCTCTGTATTTAGAGTTGTTGGGATAATAACAATCAACTGCCTGAGATTGTAGGGCAGACCCCAAAATCTAGAGTTGGATTCTTCTAATTTCACAGAGGTTGGGAGGAGGGGACACATATAAAGTTTGGAAGAATGATTAGAACTATTTCTGCACCAGCTGATTGAGGAAACAGGCATAACAAGAAACTTTCCAGTGTCTAGTCATGCCTGCCACATGTCCATGGAAACATCTGCAAACGCAGACATCACTGACTCTTTGGCTATAAACAGAGATGAGCACTGGACTCTAGAGTCGGATATGACTAGCTTTCGAGCAAGGGCAACCTTTACCTTTAAATGACAATACCTTGCCAAGACCTTAGCCACTTGGCCTTTCATAGCCTTACCTCTTCTTTTCCTTTAAATTGGAAACACCAGGAACTGAATGGGCATTCTTCTGTATGTGCAACTCTGTCAAAAAGGTTTAGCCCATCCCTATGTTTCACTACAGCTCTTGTGGGGGGAAGTTTCAAAAGATCTTTGGCACTTTGTTGTTGTTATATATTAATTTCCATTTACTACTACAGCCAACATTTAGACAATATGAGCTGTTGACATTTGGCTGATTTCTCCTCTTTGCTCAGACATTCTTGGCTAAAATACTACTTTTGTGCTTGTTTTTGCATTCTTTTATTCCCAGCTTTGGCCAAAATTACTTTCCAGTAAAAACAATTTAGTTGCTGCTGCCTTTAACTTTCTCTTCTCTTCTTGTTTGTTTAAGTTGAGTCAGCTTTCTTATAACTGTTGGATGAGCATAGGCTGCTACGGAATGGATTTTGGATCCTGGTCCTAAGCTCTGTGATTGTTTACTATCTACAAGTCAACCATACCTTACTGGAGTCTGTAAGGAGGGTGCCCCCAACATCCCCAAAGGATCATCTGCCTTGTTCTATACCTAAGTAAAAGTAAAGGTAAAGGTCACCCTTGCTTGAAAGCCAGTCGTATCTGACTCTAGGGTTCAGTGCTAATCTTTGTTAATAGCCAAAGAACCAGCACTGCCTGCAATTGCAGATGTTTCCATGGACATGTGACAGGCATGCTTAGATACCGGAGTGCATGGAATGCTGTTTACCTTCCCACCGAAGTGGTACCTGTTTATCTACTTACATTTTTTTTGCTTTTGAACTGCCAGATTGGCAGGAGCTGGGACAGAGACAGGAGCTCACTCTGTTGTGCAGTACCTACAGGGGGGCTAAGAAGAGACACTTGCAACAGATGGCTGCCCAGGCAGGAGGGAGGAGAAGGAAGGGCCCCAACTGGAGGGATAGAGATGGGTGATGGGCTTGAAGGAGGAAGAGGAGAAGGAGCTGGTTTGGGGATCAGAATAGTAGTCAGAAGCATGGGAGGAACAACTCCTACACTTTTGTGACCTGAAGGAGAACTGACCCTGCTCCTCCTCTGAACAGTGGAACATAGTCAGTTTTGTTCCTTGGAGGGTGCATGGCAGGTCAGCATCCATCTCCCCCCACCTGTGCAATGGTGGCTGAACCATTCACTGGAGTCCTGTGTGAAAAATCAGCCCAGAAAAGGTGTTGGAGATGACAATGCCAATAACTTACCTAGGTGATCTGGGAGAGATGGAAGCAGCTCCAGCAGGAGGACTCTCACTGGCCTGGCAATAACAGTTCTTAGATTGCTGAGCTAGTGTCTAGAATTCAGCTCCAGACCTGGACTTTGGGCATTCAGCGCTACTGCCTAAAACTTACCCAAGCCATGGATACTGGACAGCAGGAGACTAGTGCAGGGAACTTAACCCCAGCCACAACAACAACAAAAAGGGGGGGCTAGCCCTGAGGCTATGTATATTGATGGGAAGAAGGAAGACGGTCTGTGAATGTATCTCACTCTCTTGCCCCGGTAAAGGGTGGCTGGACACCAGAGCTCCTGGAGTCCATGGTGCCTGTGGTTGAAGAGACCTTTCCAGTCACCCTGTCCCTTGGAAGGGGTGTCTCTCACAGAGACATACTCTTCTTCTGTGATCCCGAGATGTGGTAGATCCTAGCTATCCACTTGCAGGTAAGTTTATCTGACAGATAGCATGCATCCCAAACTGCAAACCCAATTCTTCAGGGCGTGTAACTCCATCAAGGGCAGTTGAATAAACCTCTACCAGTCTAACAATCTGCTCTACAGTACGAGCTCTGCTGTATCTGGATTCAATTTCAATATTACTTTACTATTGTGGCTTCCTTTCATGAGTTTATTTTAGTATCTTCTGGATGCTTCCCTGACTGCTGTTAAGTTGAACATTATAGGAGCTTTCTTCCATCTGCATTCTAACCTTCTTTTTGTAACTGATTTATTGCCCTTAACTCCTCTGTAGCCACAGCAAAGGGCAGGCTCTGCATAGAAAAGGGTGTTTAGGAGTGATCGTGTTTAAAGCTCAGGACACTTCTCAACATAAGTGGATGTCCAGAGCATCAGCAAAAGTGTCAGCCATATCAGCCAATAAACTAGGGGTTCCCAACCTTTTCAAGCTGGGGGCCGGGTCATGCTTTCTCAGTCAGTTTGGAGGGCTAGATGGCAATTTTGACCTGCCTGTACGATTGGGGGGGGGGGCATTTTGTCCCAACAGCTTCAAATGGGTAGCCATTTTATTTCTTGAATGCCCGTGGGGGGTGGGGACACATAAAATGGTGCCATGGGCCAGATCCAGCCCACATGCCTTAGGTTGGGAACCCCTGCAATAAACCCTCTAGGACACTAGATCTGAGTAGTGTTTGATGGAACTGATTGTTTTAGAATGATTGCAACCTGGGTAATCAACCAGCTTTATGGACTCAAACTACTGGGTCCTTTCTTTATGAAAAATATGTGAGGTTTCAGGGAGATGGCCAGGGGAAGTGTGTCCCTACTGATTCTCATTCTCTCTCAGGAGATTTGGTATCAGTGACCACAGTGAATTGGGCTGCTTTGCCACTATGGGATTAGAAAGTTTCATTGTGGGTCCAGCACAGTGCTTTCTGGAGGAGTGATCCTATAGCCGGGTTCTGCAGGGTTATTTTATATTGTGTATTTTGGTTTATCATATCATCAGATAATTTTTAGAGTACCAGGCAAGAGGTGCTGGGAGTGGCAACCTTATGCTGAAGGAAACATCTGCCAAGTCATGCTGACCTGTTTCCTTAAAACACCTGCTGCCATCAAGTGGGGTGGAGGAAGTTGTTGCATCACCACTACTAAAGAAAGGCTAGCCTGCTAGTCCAGTCTGCCTTTGTACACAGGACCAGAAGGTGCTCTTTGCTTTAGACAGCAATGTGCCTTGGGCTGGCCGTAAATATTGTCTCCTCACAGGAGATACTTTACAACTTTGGACTTTGCTGCCCCTCCTCCTGAGCCCCCATCAACATATTGTATTGTATTGTAATGTATTGTTTGTAAGCCGCCCTGAGTCGCTACGGCAAGTGGGCGGCAATATAAATTTGAACTAATAAATAAATAAACTGTTCCTCCAAGAATATCCATCTAAGTCAAGAAGAGTGAGGGTGCTGGTCAGGTGGGAAACTGTATATGAAAAATAATCTTATTTATCAGGGGGCATTTCCTGTACTGTATCTGTATTCAACTAGGATTCCCATTGCCTGCAAAAGCCCTGCTTATCATTCAGCACCAAAATGACCCCCCTCCTCCCTCTCCGCCTGACACTTGGATCCTCGCCCTTTCCTCCAGGAGCCTGAAATGATCAAATCTCAATGCCTGTTCCTACTTTCAGTCCCTTTTTTGTGAAGCATATACACTAGGGGCTACGTTTCTTTTGTTTGACCAGTGACAGGCCATTGTGCGGCTCATGTCCGGGGAGCAGGTTGGTTTTATTGTTCTTGCAACTATGGACCCCTGGGCACAGCTCAGCAGAAGGCTCCGAGTCTGTGCCTGACTGATGCTGACCTGGGCAACTGCTCAGACCCCCCAGCAGATGGTGGGACGGGGTCTCCAGTGAACTGGAACTAATCGCCTGTGCTGTTTCTTTTCTTGTTTCCAGCAAGACAGCCGGATTGTGTGTTTCCCTCCTTTCTTTTGGCAACAGCTGTATACATGCTACAAGCTGGCAAAATGCTGTCAGTTCAAGGGTACTTCGTCTGTCATCTATAAACTACATTTTTAAGGATGTGTAGATGGATGCTGCAGGGTTCTTTCCATCCATATCTTCCCACCTCAGACACCCCTGCATGATATTTCTTTACAAGCACCAAAGATCACAGGAAACTAGATCTGTGCTAGCTGTGCTTTGTGTTTTTGGATAGCTGATCTAGCAATCAAACAAATTTAGAGGCTCTTTTTAAAAGGCCATATGTTTCAAACCTTTTCATAAGTACCTGTTAGCAGCAATTCCATTCCGTATTTAGTTGTGTGTGTTTTTTAAAGAATGCCAAGCAATCTGATTTTTTGTTTCTTTGCCCATACTGCTCTGTCCTTTGTAGACCATCTGATCCTCAAAATCAAGATTTAACAGTGTCACGGGCCCTGGTCTCAAATTCAGCCATTTCTGTATTGGAGTAGGAAAATGGGACCATCTCATTACACACAGCATCTCATGAAGCACTTGAAAAACTATTTCTGACAGAAGCCTTTATGGATGGTGAAACGGGAAAATATCCAGGGATCATGGTTCTTTTATCACCTGCCCCAGGAAATAACTCCCTGCTGACATGACTGGGTTCCAGAAATTCATTCTCAGAAGTTTCTTCTGCTTCTAACAGAACTGGTGCCAATGGACACCATCTTTGTAGAACTGCCAGGAAGTTCTCCTTCCCCCAATGCCATCTTCCTTCACACGCTTCTTACCCTAATCTTTTGAATTCTTTTTTGAAGGGACCCATTGGATGGAAGGCAGCCACTCTAAAGGTTTTGAAGCAGCACAAAAATGAAATCTGTATAAAATGAAGGTTGTGTTAGGAGTGATTGGAATTAGTGGAGACAATATATCTTGATGCACAGCTGCTCCATATGGTGACCCACCAGGCTTCTTGTCTCTCTAGAGAGCAATGTTCCTGGATACTGAAATATTTCCATCAACATAGCCTGGTCATTAATGCACATCACTTTAATTGAGGAGGATAAGGAGGAGAGAGCTGGAGGCTGATTGCTGTGGATGGTGTGAAGAGCTTTTTTTGCATCTCCCCAAACTCAGTCTCCAGTGTCAGGACTGAGGAAGACTGTGGCAAGGGGGTACAAGTATGAGTTGATCCCTCTGCTTTGCTAGATGTGGCCTAACTATTGCAGAACAGAGAGGGACTAGTATCTCACAGGTTTTGAAAACTAAGCAGTACTTCTGTTAATGCAGCCTAAAGTAGCATTTGCCTTTTTGGCAGCCATATCACACTGCTGACTCATGTACAGCTTAGTTTCATCATCATCTCCTCTTCCTCCTCCTCCTTGGTAACTGCATGTTTCTGAACTGTCTTCAAAGACAGCCCCATGGAACGTTTTTGCAGCAGTTATCAACCTTTTAAAGCCGGGAGCTGGGATCATGCTCCCTCACCTTTGGGGGCCGGATGGCCATTTTGCCCTTTCTCCACCACATGGCAGTTTCTGGTGTGGTGGGCCACATGAAATTATGCTGCAGGCCACATTCGGCCCATGGATCCACAGGCTGTGAATCCTTGTTTTACAGTAATTTGAGTAGGATGTAACAAAGGCATGTGTCATGGTAGCTGTATCAGATATCTTAAGAAACAGGTGCAGCTGGGACACTAGTTTTAACAATGCAAATACACTCCTGGACACTGCTGAAACCTGGGCATGGAGGCTCAGGGATGAATCCAAGAGCACAATAGAGCTGCAAACCTCAGTTTTCAGGAGGGGAGTAAACCTATACAGCACAAATAGCTTCCCTATTCCCTCATCTCCCTTCTGATTGGTCAGGAGCACCTCTGCCGTGTTTGGATTCATTTTCCACTTATTTGCCCTCATCCAGCCCATTAATGACACCAAGCACCAGTTCAGGGTATTTTCTGATTCCTAATACCCATAACCCTACAGAAGGAATAGGGAAACTTGGAGGGTGGTTCTGAGATCTTCCTACAAGAAGACGACCAGGGTAAAATAAGAGAAGGAATGTTAGTAGCAAAAGGGAAGGACCACCTGACCCATGAAGACATTACGACAAAAAGGAAAAGATTACTGAACCTCACCCACCCTAAGCAAGCAATTACGGTGGGATTGTCATTTTACCAATGAAGGTAAAGGCCACCCTTACTTGAAAGCCAGTCATATCCGACTCTAGGGTTCAGTCCTAATCTGTTTATAACCGGTCAGTGTTGTCTGCGTTTGCAGAAGTTTCCATAGAAATGTGTCAGACTTGCCTAGACACCAAAGTGCATGGAACACAGTTTATCTTCCCACCGAAGTGGTCCCTATTTATCTACTTGCAATTTCTTGCTTTTGAACTGCTAGGTTGGCAGGAGCTGAGACAGAGACAGGCACTCATTCCGTCATGCAGTACTTGGGTTTTGAACTGCTGACCTTCCGCCTCCCAGTCACCGTATTAACCACATGAGTAAAGGTAAAGGTCACCCTTGCTAGAAAGCCAGTTGTATAGAACCTGATTAATAATAAAGTGCCCTCTGCTATATTGTCATTGTTATCATGAAACAAAATGTGAAAGGTTGAAGCATAACTCATTTGTTTGGAGAAGTCACGAAGTAGATGGCACTACAGGCTTAATCACTGGTTTTTATTTTTCAGTAAACCATTTTGTAATTTTTGCTCTGTGTTTAGTACTGTAACCCATGGTTACAGTACTCTTTAAAGTCCTGACAGCAGATGAGAATAGAATTTATTGAGTGAGATGTTCCAGTGATGTCAGATATTAATTGCTTGTAGGTCATAGTGACACATTCACAACTGCAGAATTAAATGGCTTGAACATTGGTCTCCTCTAATTTGCCAACCTGCTTTTCCTGCTCTTGCACTGGAATGTCAGTAATTTTGCCCCATAAACATCTGGGAAAACTCATTTTTTCCACAAAACCCACCTTAATCTAGTACAGTGCAGTCTTAGACATAAACTTCGAGGTGCCTAAAAGTAAGCACTACTGAATGCAGTTGTGGTTATTCTCATAGCAGCTTCAGATAGTAAAACCCTGATTTTTACTAATCTTCACCCAGCTGAAATGTACCCTTTGACTTAAGCAGCTTCTCATTGGTTTTCCTCTTTCTCCAGCTTCTCCTGTGCCAGTGGTCTTGAAAGTAACTCCCCAGATGTTGAATTACAGCTCCCAAAATTTCTAACTAATGGCCATGAAAGTTGGGGCTTGAGAGGTAAAGACCAACACCACCTCTGAGGCATACATTTTGGAACTACTTCTCAGTGCTAATTTGTCAGAAGCCACAGTTGGAGAAGTTTGAAAAGCTCATGATCACCTGTTTCACTTCCATAAGCCTACTAACTACCTGGCAACAGTGCTGTGGAAACATATTTTTGGGCTGCAACCCTCAGAATTTCTGAGGCAGCTGGGAATAAAGTCCCAAAATGCATCATCTGCTGAGCTCTATTCCCCATCACTCCTCTCCAGCATAAATATTTCCTACATTCCCTCTCCTCTATACCACATTTCCTCCTCACAGAGAATCACCTGTGAGCCTATAAACAGAAAAATATCCCTATTAGTTATCACTGTATTTGAAATGTTTGAAGTGGTAGCCAGGACAAGTTTGGGGACCCGGGAACGTGGGTTCCCATACCAAGTGGCTTATCTAAAGGATTGCCTCCCCGGGTCTGAATGTGGGATTACTGGTGTGTAGTATTATTTTAACTTTTTGATGATTTTTAATTCTGATGTTTTTATTGATATAGATTGTTTTATGTTTATTTTTAATCAGTATGTAAGCCGCTCAGAGTCGGGTTCTCCCGATTGGGGCGGGGTATCAAGTGCGATAAATAAATAATAAATAAATAAATAAATTGATCTGTGCAAACATATCAGAGTTTAAACAAAACAGCAAAACAAAAAATGTTGTGACACCTTAAAGACTAACTCCTGTATTTAGATATGAGCTTTCAAGGTGACAGAAAGGATGCTGATCTAATAATTATATGCCAGCAGCTGATTCTGATTTATGACTAACCCTCCCAGGATTTTCTAGGTATAAACTACCACTCTCTTATTCTGGGAGTGTTTTAAGATTATGCACTTTGTCCAAAGGTTGGCTCTGTCCTGGGAAAACATGGTGGGGAATTGATGTCCCAAACTCTTGCTCTTCAGTCAGATATCCAATTAAATGAGGCGTACATCCAGTAACTGCTTTCAACAATAAGATTAGCATCTTCCAAGGTGAAATTTGCTATCTCAAACTTATTCCGAATAACTGCAGATCTACTTTGGAATTCACTTTGAACAAGAAACCGTGGCCTTAACATCTTGTCACCTCCCAAAGACCAATTTTTGAGGAATTTTCTTTTACTCCTCCATGCTTCCATTTTTGTAACATTGAGCCTGCTGATGGATTCCTGCAAGGTGCAAAGTAAAAGGTTAGTATTCAAATAAATATACTGGCTACATGTTGTTGTTGTTTTGGTTGGGATGCTATAAACACCTACCAGGGAGTCAATCCTTTTCTTCTCAGTGGAGTCACTGTGAAGAAGGCCTATGCAAGATTGGAAGACTTCTGTTATATATATCTCTGTTATAATCTCTACTGTTCATAGATGAATAGGGTTAGCTTGGCTAAAATGCTGACTGGAAGGCAGCAGGTCAGCAGTTTGATTCCCGAGTGCATATTTTATCTAATGCATTTTATCACACTTTACCCTGATTGGTCAGATGGCTAATCAGTTAATAAGTAAAGGTAAACGTTTCCCTTGCTCGAAAGCCAGTCGTATCCGACTCTAGGGGGTCAGTGCTCATCTCTGTTTCTAAGCCCAAGAGCCAGCGTTGTCTGCTTCTGCAGACGTTTCTGTGGTCATGTGGCAGGCATGACTAGACACCGGAGCGCACAGAACGCTGTTACCTTCCCACCGAAGTGGTCCCTATTTATCTACTTGCAATGTCTTGCTTTCGAATTGCTAGGTTGGCAGGAGAATCAGTTAATAAAGGATACTGGATATTCGTTATTTAAAAGAATTGCGCTCTCAAAAACGTTTCTAAATGTTATTTTTGTTGCTTCCTCCCATTTTCCTACACCATCCTTTCTCATATTTACTCCCTCCTTACTTGAACCGGTCCCACCCTGGGCTCCCCCCCCCCGCGCGCGCTTTGAATGGTTTGTTCCACAACTTCTCAGAGCGAACGGCCAAACGGTAGTCCCTGCTTTCCTTCCTCTGTTCCAGCAACCGTCACGGTGTTTATTCCTCAAATCTCGCGAGAGCTCCCCCCTCCCCTCTCAATTGGTTCCCACGTCTGTTGTGTCTGTCTCAGTCTAGGGCCGGGCTTTGTGTATAAGTGGGCGGGGCAAAACCGCCGAAGTCTTTTTCCCGTCTGTGGCCCCGCCCCTCTGCTTGGTTTTTTTTTTTTTGGTGGCGAGGAGGACAACAAGGGGTTACCTTTGCGCGTGCGCACGACGGGAGGAAAGGGAGGGAACGAGGAGAAGGGGGGGTCGCTTGGGTGCGCGCGCCGCGCCTGCCTAGTGGACGCATTTGGCCAGCTCTCGCGAGAGTAGGAGTTTTGGCGAGAGTTTGTGGAAGATGGCGCCTGTTGTGACAGGGTGAGTGCGGGGGGGTTCGTGGCATAGTTCCTTCGGGGTCGCTTCCTCGCCTCCTGAGGCGGCCTGCCGGTTCGGCACCTTTTCACGGCGGCTCGTCGGGTCCGGATTTGGGTCGGGTTTTCTTTCTCTTTGGCTGGGGCTTCTTCTCCCGGGGAGATCGGGAGGGGTGGGGGAGAGAGAGAGAGAGGCCGGGGCTGCTCTGGTCACTCAATGCTGAGGTGATTCGGGTGGAGAGTTTGTTTCAGGCCGCGTCACTCTGTGGGGGGGTTTGGTTAGTGTCTGCTGTGGGAAGCTCTGGCTGGGTCCTTTGGTTCGGTCTGTTGTTAGTAAGGTTTGCCGGGTAGGCGAGAGCCAAACCCAGTTAGAAGGTGGTGGAGGAGGAAAGAATAATAATCTCGTGTCAGAAATTATTCTGGGTTGAAAAGGTTTTTGCTGAAGAAACTCCACTCAAGGAACGCCCCAATGAGGCTCCTTTCATGTCCCCAAGAAGAGCTGGGACAGAGACGAGCACTCAGTCCGTCATGGAGTACCCGGGTCTCGAACTGCCGACTTGCCAGCCTTCCAGCTAACGAGGCGAGTTTCTGAACCACCGAAGCTCTTCCCTACGTCACTTGGGAAGACTCTGAATAGGCTGAGGGTTGGAGTCCCAACATGCTCACGTGGGGGGGCTGCTGGTTGACAAAACACGTGGTGTGAATGTGAAGAATGCGGCTCATTTTATTGGTCTCCCAATTACTGCGGGAAACCTACACAGATGAGGACTTAAGTTTGGCTAACAACAAAGCCAAGAAAGTGGCTTCATTTTGGTGGTCCAGGTTTTGTTTGGTACACAAAAGAAGCAGCAGCAGCAGCCCTGGGTCCCAGGTGTACAGTTGAAAAGAGCAAAGGGCCCCTTTCTCAAGGACACACGAAGGAAAGAAGACCTGAAACTGCTTTTCTTCTGTCAGGCTATGCAGTTTCTTTAACCCAGCCTGGTGTAGCTTGTGATGTGCCCAACTGAATCACCCTCTGGAACAAAAGTCATGACTTCTCCTTACCTCAAGGCCAAGAATTACTGGGAGAGGGGTGTTCTTGTTACCTGTTAGTAGGGGGTGGGTGTTGTTGCTCACACACGCACTCCACTCTCAAAACATAGTGAGAACAAACTCACATGGGATAAAGAACACAAGAAAAATGCTAGGTGGAATGGCTGATACTTTTTTGTCACTGGGTATTTTGTTCTCTTTGATGAGGCACAGCTCTTCCCAGTGAAAGCTGTCATTTTAGTCCCATTACTGGCCATTGTCTCTTGCATAATAGAATTAATTCCCTCATTTGATGGTTCAATTATTCCCGAAGATTGGTTTCATCCAGATGTTTTGAGTCCTCCATATCTTGGATTTGGTGTGGGCAGCAATGGGAAGCTTCCTTCTGCATGAGTCATGCTTTGCATCACATCTTATTTTTCTATGGAGGAGCACTATTCCATTAATGATCCCTTCCTTGTGTTGTTGTCTTTTGGTGCTGTCTAACCTGCTGTGGTTATTTTAGTAAATAATGTTGCTGTCTCCTTCAATGCCAGTTATGATGATTCTAATAGGTCAGAAGGAAGCAGAGATATTGCAGGAGGTTTATCACCACCACCCCACAATGAGTTGCTGTGGCCAAGCAGGGTTTTGAACACCCAATTTCTAAGACTTAAGTTGACATTCTGTCTACTTTTAAACACTGAATCTTTGAAGTAGCAATATACTTCCTTTATTCACAGAAATTTCCATAAATATCTTCAGGATAAGTGTTGTTTGCTTACTAGATGTTTGTTCTGGGTTAAATACTAAATAAACTTTAGTCTGACCAAAAGTACTGTACAGTAATACCTCATATAACATTAGTATCGAATAACACGAAAATCGCATAACATCAAGGAATCTGGGGGGAAGAATTGCATCAGATAACATTAAGATCCTATGGGATGCTTCAGATAACAACCGCGAAAGCCTGTGTGGTTACAATGTATCTCTATGGATCCCATAGAGGATCAGATAAACGAAAAATCATATAACACGAAGACTTGTGGAACCAGGTTTTAGTGTTATATGAGGTTTTACTGTATAGGAACATGGAGATGAATAATCAGCAATAATTAATTTTTTAGATTGTGGTATAAAAAACCAAAGAGATCAAATAAAATGGAATTTATATTTGCTATTGTACTTGTTTGAAAATTGTGGTTTCCTAAACTCATTGTAATAATAAAGTTTTTTGTTGTTCAGTCGCACAGTGGATTCCGACCCTTTGCGACCCCATGGACCACTGTCCGCCAGGCACTCCTGTCCTCCACCATCCCCCTCAACTCACTCAGCTCTGCGCCCATTGTATCCACAATACCATTTAGCCATCTTATTTTTGGCCGCCCCCTTCCTCTTTTGCCCTCAACCCTTCCAAGCATCAAGGCTTTCTCAAGTGAGTCCTCTCTTCTCATTTGATGTCCAAAGTACCTTAGCTTCATCTTTACTATTTGCCCTTCTAAGGATCAGTCAGGGTTGATTTCTTCTAAGATTGATCTATTTGTTCTCCTTGCTGTCCAGGGGACTCTCAAAACTCTCCTCCAATACCACATTTTAAATGTATCTATTCTTCTGCACTCAGCTTTCCTAATGGTCCAGCTCTCACAACCATACATTGCCACAGGGAATACTATTGCTTTGACTGTACGAATAGGTGAGAGACATTTAGAACAGGGATTCTCAACCTGTGGCCCGTGGGTCCGATGCAGCCTGCAGCACTGTTTCATGTAGCTCCCCACCGCCTCCACTACACCAGGAAGAGCCATGTGGTATAGGAAGAGGGAAATGGCCATCCGGACCCCAAAGCTATCTGAGGGAGCGTGACCCGGGCCCCAGCTTAAAAGGTTGAGAACTCCTGATTTAGAAGATCTAGCCAACTTTTGGGAGGGAAGTCAGTTCCTTTCATCATGCTTCTCCCTCAGTTGTAGCAAAGGAGTACATCAAACTATCTGTCCAAAATGGAGATAACATGAGATCTCACGGTTCTAGGGAGGTCGGGACACCCGATGTGTGCTATTTTTGAAGTTCCCCCTCCTTCCTGGAGGCTGCAATGAGTCAAAACGTCAGGATTCAAATCCTGACATTTTGGCTTGTTAGAGCCTCCAACAGAGTGGGATAACTTTGGAAACAGCTTGGAACAGCTCCTGTGATCTCCCTGGAGCCAGCAGGGGGGTCAAACAGCCCGAAATGGGTAAAAAAAAGGACTTTTTTTTTTTACCCTTTTTGGGCTCTTTGATCTCCCTGCTGGCTCCAGCTAGATCACAGGAGCCGATCCAAGCTGTTTCTAGGCTTCCCTGATGTCCCCGGCCATTGCAACAAGCCAAAACGTCAGGGTTCGAACCCTGACATTTTGGCTTGCTCCACTGGCCGGGGACGTCGGGGAAGCCCAGAAACAGCTTGGATCAGGTCCTCTTTTAATGCTAGCATGTGTGTGTGGGGGTATTCCCCCCCAACCACCCCCACGCTAGCATTAAAAACAAAAAAATCAGGAGGAAAGAGACATTGTCTCTTTCCTCCGGATTTTCTTGCTTTTAAAACTCGACGCTGGGTTTGGGGTGGAGGTTGGGGGAAATACCCACTCACCCCTGCAAGGGCAGTAACTGCCCTTGCTGGTGGTGGTGGGTATTCCCCCCCAACCCCCCCCCCCAAACCCAATACTAATTTAAAAGCAAGAAAATCCTGATTTTCTTGCTTTTAAAGCTGTGAATGAAGAAGGGGTGAGGGGAATCCCAAACGTGTGCGCTCAGGATTCCCCTTACCCCTTCTTCTTTCACAGCAATTCAGAGCACTGCGCTTGGGGATGGGGGGAAATACACACCCCACCTCACAAGCACAGCGTTCCATCACTGTGCATGGGGGTGGGTGGGTATGCCCCCCCCCCCAGCACAGCAATGACTTCAAGGACAAATGCTTGGTTTGTCCCCGAAGTCAAGCGGACCCTAGGCTAGCAGTGAGGGCTTTTTTTAAAAGCGTTGTTCGATGTATGCATCGGACAACGTTAAAAACCGGATAACATTAAGACTTGTGGAACCAAGTCATAACGTTATCCAGGGTATTACTGTACTGTGGTTTGGCCCACACGCTGGATTTGTGGTTAACAAAGCTCAGCAATGCTCTTTCAGCCGAGGTTGGAGTCAGTTCTTTTGCTGAAATACTTTCATTAGGAATACAGGGAATGCTGTGGATGTACAGGAGCCTTTGGTATTATTGGAACAGTAGAACATATTGGAGTACACGTAAGTTGTATCATCAAGGAGAAAGAGCTCTAAATGATGCTAGATTAGCTCTTATAGACAGATAGACAAAGGCAAACAATCAGGTCAATTAAGGCGTGTTTCATAATTATAACACTCAATCTCCCCAGAACCAACTTAGCTATCTAAACTTTGCAAAAATATTTTGGGTATGCATAACAATTGTTACCACAGTAAGTGATTGCTTTCATTGTAGATCTTGTTGTAAAACACCGGATAACGCTAAAATTTGGTTCCACAAGTCTTGGTGTTATCTGATTTTTAGTGTTCTCCGATCCATGTTAAAATCCTATGGGATGGATCGGATAATGTTACAGCTCCATAGAGATACATTGTAACCGCACAGGCTTTAGCGGTTGTTATCCAATCCATCCCATAGGACCTTAACATTATTTGATCCAATTCTCCTCCCCAGATTACTTAATGTTATGCGATTTTAGCGTTATCCGATCCAATCGTTATCCGGTGTTTTACTGTATTTAGAAGAAGAAACCCAAGCATTTGGTGAAGTATTGTTTTGAAAGTACCTGTACATTGCTTTTAACTTTTTTTCTTGGTGTGCCATCTATTGTGGGTGCAGCAGGGGAAGGAGTTCAGGAGCAGAGCTGTGTGTGTAGTGTAATTCCAGAAATAATAACCAGCTTTCTAAATAATTTAAGGGATAGGGGTATGATACTGCATCTTGTGAAGTACTGAAAGCAAATAGTTGGGTCCAACTTTTACCAAACCTTGCTTGGAAAATTTATCTCATTACATTAGGATATTAAATAAGTTAGTATTTGGAAGTCTTGACTTCATGCACTATAGTGAGAAAGGGATGTTTTGTTCTACCAGATACAATTCTGATTTCAGTTTTTACCTGTGGTAACAGTACAAAAGGTGTCACTTTCACTTTCATCTTCTAATTTACTCCCTTTCAAGCATGTATTACTAAGGGTGAAATATGGAAAGCTATAACCCAATTACTTGCTATATAGCACAACAACAGTTATGTCAGCACAATATTACGGTACTAATCCTGATAGATTCAGTGTCAGAGGCATATAGATAAATAAAGTTATGTGAAAAGGAGAATGGTTGGTGATTTTTTAAAGGTATTATTAGTAACTGAAATTGTTGTCTTCTAAGTCTTGACCAAAGTTTGTATAGGGTGTCAGGCTGGTGGAAAGCTGTTCTAATTTTACTGAGATTGTTTATTTAGAATAATCTAGACCGGGGTTGCCAATCTTTTTAAGTTAGGGGCTGGGATCACGCTCCCTCAGACAGTTGAGGGAGCTGGACTGATGGTCCCCCCACCATTTACGGCTGCTGTAAATGCGTCTGCGGCGGTTGTAAATGCTTTTATGACAGCTGTAAATGAGTGTGGCGGATTCTGTAGGCAGCTGCTGGAACAAGGGCAGGGGCTGGATTATTTGGTTAGTACTGTACTACAATATGTTGTAGTTTTTGTCTTTCTAAAATCATGTTGTGATCTGCCTTTGTATCCTAGTACTGTATTGGGATATAGGTGGAATATTAAATATATGAACAGGCCTGTCATTTTAGTTATCCAATTGAGCTTCATAGCTATGAACCTACATTTATCCTGTCCATACTCAACCTTCATACTACATACAGTACTGATTTTCCTGACACAATCTCTCTTTTTCTTTTTTAAATAAAAAATTAAAGTAAAGGAAGCAGTGTTTAGAGACTATATTTTGATTTCCTGTGTTTCAGTGCATCACATTTCAAAAGCTGAGCTTTAAGTACCTCTCTTCTAACAGTGAGTTATGGTTTTAATTCTAAACAAATTGGCATATTTTATGCAGTTATCAATGAAATGAAAACATGGGTTTCATACTGATTTTATTATACATCCACAAGGAAAAACAAGTAAATGTTTCATAGTTAAGAGTTTAGGCATAGTATATGCATTTTGCAATATTTTATTGCCTTTATTGACATATATTTATAGATAATCATATTCCTTCTGATTTTTCTGAGGGTAAGCTGATTTTGAAGTCTTTGTGGCCTGCATTAAAATATGTGTTGTGTCAGAAATCAACTGCAGTTACAAAAAGCCTGAGTAAATTAGAATTACAGTATTATCAATTTAGTTGTTGCCATTGAGTTTTGTGATTGAGGAACTAAAAAATCTGAATTTACAAATTAGTATCCTTGTTTGTTTAAGTGAGAAAACTAGTTTATTAAAAATGCTGTTTGTTTGAGATTTCATTCTGTTAGTCATTATTGTGATGTGGGAAATATATATACAGTAATACCTCGGATAACGTTTACCTCGGATAATGCTAAAATCACATAATGTTAAGTAATCTGGGGAGGAGAATTGGATCGAATAGCGTTAAGGTCCTATGGGATGTATCGGATAACAACCGCTAAAGCCTGTGCGGTTACAATGTATCTCTATGGAGCTTTAACGTTATCCAATACATCCCATAGGATTTTAACATGGATCGGAGAACACTAAAAATCAGATAACACCAAGACCTCGGATAACGCTAAGACTTGGTTCCACAAGTCTTGGTGTTATCCGATTTTTAGTGTTATCTGATCCATGTTAAAATCCTGTGGGATGGATCGAATAACGTTAAAGCTCCATAGAGATACATTGTAACTGCACAGGCTTTAGCGGTTGTTATCCGATCCATCCCATAGGACCTTAACGTTATTCGATCCAATTCTCCTCCCCAGATTACTTAACGTTATGTAATTTTAGCGTTATCTGAGGTAAACGTTATCCGAGGTATTACTGTAACAGAGTATAACAGGAGAAAGAGCAAAATTAATAAGTTGACTAGATAAAGTGAAGGATAGAGTAGTAGCAGTAGATATATGATCCACAATATGAAGAAACAGACCAATAGGTGGGTTTTTGATCAGTCTCATTCATGTGATTAAGACTAATAGGTTGTGGAAGTGTTAATCTGAAATGGCCAAAAGATCAAAGGCTCCGTATGCCTCCTAGGAAGCATCATTTTTCTGTTTTGATGAAAGTTTTTCTGGGAAGAAAGGGATTGCGGTGGCTTAATGGTTAAGATGCTGAACGTGATGAGTGGAAGGTTGACTGATTAGCAGTTCAAGACCTGAATGCTGCATGATGGAATGAGCTCCCGCCTCTATCGCTGCTCTTACCAACCTAGCAGTTCTAAAGCAAGAAATGGCAAGTGGATAAATAGGTACCACTTTGGTGGGAAGATAAACAGCATTACATGCGCTCTGGTGTCTAGTCATGTGTGTCACATGTCTACAGAAATGTCTGCAGACGCAGACAGCACTGGCTCTTTGGATATAAATGGAGATAGACACTGAACCCTAGAGTTGGATATGACTGGCTTTCAAGCAAGGGCAACTTTTACATTTTCTGGGGAGAAGAAGGATTGAAAAGATTATACAGCAGCATGTTTTTAAATTTCTATTATCCTGTGACATGCCTGGAGACAGAGATTGGAAACAACTCAATATATACTCTTTCTGTGTACTGTGTGTCACCTTGGGCAGTTTTAAAATGAAGTGATTCATAAGCATGCATAACATCACCTTCCCTGTTTTGCTGTTTCTCATTATTATAATTACTGACAACATATGTCGAAAGGTATAAGTATTAGCCTATTTTTCTCTTGATTTTTTTAAAAGAACTGATAATAATAATTTTGTGTCAGAAATTATTCTGCGTTGAAAGGATTTTTGCTGGAGAAACTCCATTCAGGGGACACCCGAATGATGCTCCTTTCATGTCCCCAAGATCTTTTCCCACCAAAGTGGTCCCTGTTCATCTACTTGCAATTTCTTGCTTTCAGTCTGCTAGATTGGCAGGAGCTGGGACAGAGATGGGCGCTCAGTCCATCATGCAGTACCTGGGTCTTGAACTACCAACTTGCTGGCCTTCCAGCTATCAAGGCAAGCTTCTTAACCACTGAGCCACCACAGGCCCCTTTTTGAACTGATAAAAACTAATGATAATCTTGTATATCAGAGAATAAACAAAACCGTTGTGACACTTTAAAGACTAACTGCTATATTTTCATGTTAGCTTTCGTGGATGAGGTTCACTTCATCAGACATAATCTTGAATTGACAAAGCTGAGATTTTGTTAACTGCTTTGAAAATCTTTGTACAAGTAAAACCTCATATAACACTAAAACCTGGTTCCACAAGTCTTGGTGTTATATGATTTTTAGTGTTATCTGATCCTCTATGGGATCCATAGAGATACATTGTAACCACACAGGCTTTCGCGGTTGTTATCTGAAGCATCCCATAGGATCTTAATGTTATCTGATGCAATTCTTCCCCCCAGATTCCTTGATGTTATGCGATTTTAGTGTTATTCGATACTAATGTTATATGAGGTATTACTGTAATTACCTTTCTGAAGGTTTATAAAGTATGTACTAAAAATTGGTAGCAGTTTATCAATGCTTTTTAAAACTGCTATCTGAAAATGCTTGCGTTTTGGTGACTATCAAAGAGTTTTATGTGAAGCTGCAGTTTTAGAAACCTGCTCTTCTGCTACTACTTCTCAGTACAATAGAGTTCTGTTGAAGCACGCATTCATGTGAAAGACTGGGAAAAACAAATACTAGTTTTAATATTTGGGATTTTGTTAGACATATCCATATTTATACCTGGCTAAATAGTTCAGTGAATTAGGTGTCTTGACTGGAGCCAGGGATTGAAAGATCAGCTCTCCACTGTGCATCCCAAAAAAGCCAGCCTGTGTGGCTTTGGGCAAGCTGCATAGTCTCCTGTTGCTCCCAGAAGAAGAGAATAGTAAACCACTTCTGAGTGCTGGGTCTCCATGAGTCACAATAAATAAGTCCACCTTTACTCTTCTTTTATTCTTAAAATGGTGTGTAAATTTTCCCGGCTTCATTCACACAACACTTCCTGAGGTGGACAAGGTTGAGAGGAAGAGACTGGTGCAAAAAGTCATCTGATTATGATTATTTGTTACATTTCTGCCTTATCTTTCCACTGCAGAATACTGTTCTAAGCAGTTTATGCAGATGGAAATCGATTCAGCCAATAAGCCATTGAAATAAAATGAATTTTATGATTAAATGGAGTTGAATCTGTATTGTTCAAATCTTAAGTATGTACTTCACACACTATTCAAAGCTTTATAGTAGAGGGTCAATACTTCTAATAATTCATGTTGCATGATTATGACGTATATGTTGCTAACTATCTGAGATCTTAAATCATATTAAATATGTGGTTTGGCAGGATAGGTATTCGAAACTTGCTACAATCTAAGCCTGGGACTTGTAACTAGTTGTCAGCTCTGATTTGCTGATATACTATGCCAGTGATGGCGAACCTTTTAGAGTCTGAGTGCCCAAACTGCAACCTAAAACCTACTTATTTATTGCAAAGTGCCAACACAGCAACAGAGGAGGAAGGAAATGCTCCTATTGATCTGTTGGGCATAGGGGCGGGATGAACTCTGTGCTGGGAGAGGGAGGAAGTGCTCCTATTGAGCTGCTGGGCAGAGGGGCGGGGCAAACTCTGTGCTGAGGTTACTACATGGGTACCCACAGAGATGGTTCCAAGTGTCAACTCTGGCACACATGCCATAGGTTTGCCATCACTGTACTGTGCTTTCTCCTTCTATAATCAAGACAAACCAGAGATTGCTTTAGGTTATCTGCCCTGTTATAGAACTCAGATTTCCTTTCAGAGATTTAATTTACAGTAATACCCCGGATAGCGCGAGTACCGTATAGTGCGAAAACCGCATAACGTGACAAGATTTTCGGAAAAATCTTGTATCAAATAATGCGATTTTAACGTTATTCAGAACAGATGTATGCATGGGGGGAGTTGGATTGGGTAGAACATCTACCTAATCCAACCCCCGCCCCCACGATGTTTGGAAAGGGTACGGGGATCCTTACCCTTTCGAAACTTCGGGCACGCGGCGCATGTCGGTGGGGGTTAGCGCAGGATACGGGGGGAACCTCCATATCCTGCGCTAACCCCCACCGATGCGCACACGCCTGCAAGCCACCCGATGTTCCGAAAGGATAAGGATCTTTACCCTTTCGAAACTTCGGGTGCGGGGCGCGCATCGGTGGGGGTTAGCGCAGGATACGGGGGGAACCTTCGTATCCTGCGCTAACCCCCACCAATGCGTGCGCGCCTGCAAGCCACCCGATGTTCCGAAAGGGTAAGGATCTTTACCCTTTGGGAACATCGGGAGAGGAGAGGCGCCTCTCTGCGGGGTCTCCCCGGCCTTGTAGTGGCACGCTGCGAGGCTGGGGAGATCCGGGTGAGGAGAGGTGCCTCTCCGCGGGGTCTCCCCGGCTTGGGAAAGAGGCGGCTTGGCCGAAATTCTATCCCCCTGCGCGGGGCTGAGGATTTCGACCAAGCCGCCTCTTTCCCAGGCTTGCTATAGCAACGAGGATCGCACGTCAAGGCAATTGCCTTGACGTGCGATCCCCGTTTCGCTCGCCTAAACAAGGGTCGGATTTTCCGAATTCCTCCCTCCCCTGGGGAGGGGGGAATTCGGAAATGCCGACCCTTGTTTAGGCGCTTTGCGATGGGAGTCGCACTTCAAGGCAGTGCTGTATAGCAACGGGGATCACAAAGTGCCTAAACAAGGGTTGGCATTTCCGAATTTCCCCCTCCCCTGGGGAGGGGGGAATTCGGAAAAGCCGACCCTTGCCCAGGCGCGCAAAACGGGGATCGCACGTTAAGGTAAGGGATCAAAGTTTGGGGTGGCACCTCCTGCTTTGATCCCTTGCCTTGACGTGTGATCCCTGTTGCTATACCCGTTTGGTAGAAGAGGCTCCCGCTGGCGCACCTTTTCGCACGTGTGCGAGCACTTCTTCTCAGGTTTTTTTTTAGCATTGTTTGATGTACACCCCCGGACAACGTGAAAAACCGGACAACGTCATGACTTGTGGAACCATGTCATAATGTTGTCCGGGGTACTAGTGTACATTGAAATAAGCTAGTGAACAAATTAAATCTGTTTGAATATACTTGAATTTCAGTTGGGTAGTTAACTTGAATAGTAGATGGATAGTTTTTATTCAACAGGTAGATTCTGCGCTGGTTTTTGTGCAGTTATGAAAGTTCAAATGGTGAACCTATGTCTGTAAACTCTTTCAAGGACAAGGAAAAATAGGGTCAGATAAGCAATTGTCACTACCTAAGGAGTTTGAGTAAGGAAGAACGACATGGATAATGGATAGGAGAATGGCCATTTAAGAAAGAGTGAGTACAATAGAAATAGTTGTGCACATTTGGCATTCTGGTTGCACTGCTGGAACAGTATTTGGGAGATTTGAAAAGAAAGGGCAGAAACTCAGCAGGAACTGGAGCTCGTGAGAAATACAAGGGGGGAGGAATCTGAGGCCAAGTGAAGAACAAGGAAGGGATGTAATGTGGTTAAATAAAATTATAATATGTAACAAAAAGAAAAAGTAATTACTTAATTCCTATTTCATCTTAATTTTCTCTTGAAAATGGGTTTCATAATACAGTACCTAAAAGAAATAGAGTAGTTTAAGGATAGGTTTTCAGTTCAGGAGATTATTGAGAATTGCTATCAATTTTGCATGAGTTCAGTCAAAAAGATATTCCATGGTGCTAAAAGATTACCCCTGAAAATGTTTAGAAAATGGGTGAGGTGTCAAAAGACTGAAGATGACAGATGTTGTCTCTGTCTTCAAGGTGTGTGTGGGTAAACATAGGAAGCTAGATAGAAGGCTAGACAAAAGTTTAGGAAGAAAAATCACTCTGCAAACTTCTGGAAGAGAATGCATTGAAGAGAGACTCAAGGTTAACTATATTGGCTTGCATACTGGGTTGAAACAAAAATTAAAGAGGAGTGAATCTAAAATCCTAGGTTTAGTGGCCCAGAAAAATAAAAGCATATGTACTAAGATCAGAGAAGACTGGTTTAGAAGTAGGACATGAGAGTATAAAGTGTAGAGTGCCCCAGAGTAAGGGAATGATAAGTTACTTCTGTGGATTCTCTGTCTAGAAAACCCTAAAGGGTTGCCATTAGTCAGAATTACTATATTAAGTTGACTATAATATAAACCCACAAACTGAATTAACTGCATATACAGTACTGTAGTACTGAGGGAAGTTGTGAATACAGTGGAACTCTGTATAACAAATGTTCCCTATAGCGGAAAAATCACACAACGAAAAGAAAATGAAAAAACATGGCACGCCATACAACAATTTTTTTTTTTGCTATGCAATACATCGCCCCTATGGGAAAAATTGTATAATGAAAATCTCTATGGGAATAATCCTTTGCAAAAAAAAAAATCGTACGATTTTCCCCATAGAGATTTTTGTTGTGCAATTTTTTCCATAGGGATTTTCATTAGTATAGGAAAAAATTATATAATTGGAGGGGGGGGGAATCACATAGCGAACAGCCCCGTAGAACGAATTATTTTTGTTATATGAGGTTCCACTGTATTCTATTCATTTTTAGGTCCCCCTTTTAAGGACAGTTCCAGACTAGAATTCAGAAAATCCTTTGAGAAATTATGGAAAAAACTGAGTATATTTATAGGAGAAAAGAAAATTGACTGTTTTTAATATCTGATGTACTGTGGAAAGTGAAGCAAGTTTGTTTTCTCTTCATCCAGAAGATGAAACTAGGAAAAAGTTGCATATATTTTGACTGATAGAACTTCCAAATGGTCAGGTTTCTTTACACTTGCTCATTTCTGTACTCTGTAACTCTTTCTTTAAAGCTTGCAACTTATTTCTGATTAAGAAAGGGAAGAATTTGTGGCCGCTGGAAAGCTAGTGTGTTGCTTTCTAGCCATCTGCTAGCGAGAATGGAGAGGGATCCCTGCTGTCTAGTGAATCTTGATGCTGGGAGAGAATGATTTTCCTGGCAATCTACTTGGCTTAGGCATGAGTGCATTAGGTCATTGGAGCACCATTAGAATCTCTGATAGATCAGTTTTTCACAAGAATTTATCATCTGGATGTACCAATCTTAACAATCTTGCCAGGGATCTTACCAATTCCTTCTTTGCCTCCTTATGGGCTTGTGTCTGTCTGTCTGTCTGTGTTTGCACACCTGTGATTGTTTGTATGGAGAGAAGTGACTGCTAAGTTCACAATGACAAGACTGAATCATTAAGTCAGGAAGAAGCTAATGGCACCCAGTAGATTGCCTTTAAGTAGTCAAGTAGAAGAAGGCTGACTAAGGGCAGTCTGAACCTGGTTGAATAATGCTCCACTTTCCCTAAAAGACCAGCCTTCACTGCTTGCACTGTTCTTCTGTACAGATTTGCCATTGAACAGTAGCCAAAATTTGATGGCCAGATGGCTCTAAAGTCTTCACTTTTCCCTTAGAATGTGTGGAGTACAATGGATATTTGTGTGTTTTTCAAGGAATTCCCTTGTTCATTTCCCAAACTACATACTATATTTAGAAAGTTTTAATGCAACCCTTTGTCACCCTGTTTCTCACTTTAAGTAGATGGAACTATTGTTTTTGAAAACTGGACTTAATTTCCTTGGACTAAACTTATATAACAAGTCTTTTACAAACAGTTGGCAAGTAATGTCTGACCCATATTGAATCACTCTCTCATGATCTCTGGCTCTCCAGTCTAGTACCCAACTCACTGAACTATATAGCTAGCATGTATAAACATACAGGCCCTGTAGTTTCACTCCTCTATCTGAGGAAGTGGATTTTTATACACAAACAGTTATACTGAAATAAAATTGTCTTTAGGATGTTAAATTGTTTTTTTTTTAACCAACATTGATCTATAACTTAGTTTGGGACCCAAACATCCTTGTGTTTTATTGTGTGTGTTGCAACGTGAAATCATAGGTGAAATAAGTTGCAGGGTGAAATCAGAATTAGTGAACTGGGTAATCATTAATACAAACAGATTTTTTTAAATGAATGTATGTAATTGAAACTCCGTTATTCATTTAGATTTTCAGTAATTTGATAATGAACTGACTTACTTATCCATCCACATAAGCCTATGAAAGTCACTATCTTATTCAGAATTATGCTGAGCAGTGAAGGAAGAATTAACTATTTCTTATAGTTTACTTGATTTCTGTGGTGGGATCACTTTATCCTTTATACCACTCTGTTCAGACTAAATTATTGTTGTTGACTGCAACTTGTATTGGAGAATGCATTTTTTTCCTGAAGCAGGAAAAATGTCATTGGTGTGAATTTTTTTAAGGTGGATCCCAGTTTGCCATGACTAAATTATATCTCTATAAAAGCACAAAAGCTAATATCTTAACAAAGGAAGAAATTTCATGGGTAAAAATGGATCAGAGAATGATGTTTAAATACTAATTTAAGAATGATGAAGAAGATAATCAAGGAAATGTCTGAATAGAATCCATAAATGTCAGTCCTCATATAGTCCATGAGAAAGGGGGTTTAGAAGAAGGAGTTTGTGTGTGTGAAAGAGATAATATAGCTAGATGAAAATGGTTATGAGAGTTCTGATTTAAGCAAATATATTTCAGGGTTATTAGATATTGTGAACTTGATTCTGAGTCACAACAACCCTTTTGAAGGATTTTTGTGTATAGAAGAAACCTTTTAAAACCTTTTAAAAGCTTTTAACTTTTTAAATCTTTTAAATTTTTGTAAATTCATAGTTTAATTCTTTTTTAATTGATTTTTAAGTGATTATGAACCTTGAGGTTTTAATTTGTGAATTTGTAGGGGGATTGTTTAATTGTATTGCATTGTGTATAGTCTCTCCCCCTTTTCTGTAAGCCGCCTAGAGTCAGGTTCGCCTGATTGGGGCGGGATAATAAATCTAAATAAATAAATAAAAATAATAAATAGAATACATACTTGGAAGCAGTTTATCATTCCCTTCTGGAACACTTGTGGACTGTGCAGTCTGACTGTACGTTTGGGGGATCCTACCGCTCCCCACAGGATGCATGTGGTACCCCAAAACTACTATGGGGAAGGCACACTAAATCCCATAGGACTTACATGGCAGTGGTAATAGGGCCTATCTTAGGCTTGGGTAGAAATACAAGCTTTTGGGAACTTTTTCCGGCTTGACTTTACCCCTCCCTTTCCAACACTCTCTGCTAGGGAGTTACTTGGTTGATCGTGTTTCACACATCAGGTTGACATGGCGGATTGAAGCATCTTCCGCTCAACTGTTTCTGATCCCATGCTAGTCTCATCCAGGGCCTCAGGAACTTTGCCCTGAACTGGTCTTCCCACCTGGTTGCTGGCCTTCCTAGTGGTCACTTTATGTCATGTGGTGTCCATTCTGTGATAGCTTTCATCTACCTGCCATCTTTGAAGTGGTATACATGCCTGGACCACCGATGCCTTGCAAATTCAATTGGCATTGACGCTTGTTTTGCACCTGATCTTATACGCAATTCTTCATTTGATATTTAGTCAACCCATCATATGCATAGCATCCTTCTCTCGATTGCCCTTTGTTTTTCTTCAATTTTTTTGATGTCAGCTTTTGTAGGTGCCCATGTTTCACTGCTGTATAATAAAGCAGGCAGAATGGTGGTGTTGATGAGTTCAGCCAATAATTTTTTCATTTTTGCTTCGCTAAGCACATCCTTTATGTTGTTAAAAGCTGCCCATGCTGCTTGCCTTCTTATACACTTCTTTGAGAAGACTGATGTAATGTAGATCGATTCCTTGCTTATGGTGCACTTGCAGCATCATGTTGGTTTCAACAAAGTCAAAAGCCTTCTCATAATCCATGAAGGTGAGAACCAGTGGCAATTTATAATCTTTCTGACACTCTTTCAACTGATTAACACTTTGCAGATGATCCATGTTACTGCATCCTCACCTGAAACCTGCCTGCTCTCTTGGCTGGCCCTCATCCAGCTGTTGTGCAATTCTGTTGAGAGTAACCCATATGAAGAGCTTATATATTTGATGTAAAAGGCGTATTGGCCTATAGTTCTTGATCTTCGCAATTTCCCTTTTTAAATATTGATCCTGTCTTTGATGTTTTCCACTGAGCTGGGATAGCTCCATATAGTATGTATTTAGTAAATAGGAAGTAAAAGCAATATATCTCAAAAATAGCATAGCTCAGACTTCTGGCTTTCCCCCCGTTGTTCAAAGAATAAAACCAGGTGGGTATTTTCAATGTTTATTATTAAAATATGTTATTTTTTAAATAATAGAAATGTAAAAAAGAAATAAGAATTCAAGCAGCATTATAAATCTGTAACAAAAATAAAAATAGACAGTTCAGCAGTGCATCATTACTCATATATTAATTCCCTAAATTAGCTACAGATCTATAGGACACAATTTACACACATATTTCCAGTTTCTAAGGTCTATTCAGCTCTACGTCTGCTGGCAACATGATTACTACATGGCTACTCCTTCACTCACTCCCCCTTCCTATATCACTAATTCCTTAACCCATCTTCCAAGGGCCTCCTTAGTTCTTTCCATGTCAATCTGTCCTGGGACCCAATGATATTCCTTAATGCCAATTAAGGGCAAACCTCTTACTTCCGTTCCCATCTCCTTTTCACCCTCAGTTAACTTTCTCTCTCCCAGACATTCCTTTCCCCATAGCTATCTTGAGCGTTGAGACACCTGCTAATAAGAAGTTTCAGCAAAAGCTTCTGCCTGCAGGTTTGCAGAAACAATATCTCTTTCCCAGGACGGACTGAGACCTGAGTGTCCAAGGTCATCCATCTCATCCCTACACATGCACAATTGTAGGCGCCATTTCATACGAATGCCTCCATTCCTTATACTGCTCAAGACTATGTATGCTGGCTTTGTTTCCAAAAGGGCATAGTGGATAGTTGAATTATCCCAACCCAAGGATGTGACTAGATGGGGGAATTGGAAGTGATCCAAGTTGGTGCAATTTATTTTAACTCACACTTGAGCAATCCTTCCATTTACATGGGAGACATTTCTTCCTTCATTAGAAGGATCCAAACAGCTCTTCATATTTCTCTAATCTTTCCTACTTTTGATTCTTAATTCATTTCCCCTACATTTTTGTCATGCTTGTCGTTCTGTGGGCTGTGGTGACTTCCCCCCCCTTTTTTTAATTTAATAAGCTACATTTCACCATAGTAACGTATCAACTAGGGGATCCTCCCTTATATTTGAAATAGTGCTGTGTCACTTAGGAAAACATTTTTATATGTGATAAATAGAGGAGCAGGTTTCTCATCTGTTCTTTCTAATGTCATAACCCACTCCATATGTCACAAGGTTGTCACGAAAGAGAATGCCACTGTTTGGCAATGAATGAAACAATCCACACAGGCAGCAGTATAGAAATGCAATAAATAAATAAATATAAATAAATAATCAGCATAATAAGGAACACTCCTGGTTGCACCAAATAAACTGCATCCCTAGCATGATGCCAGAAAGGATCAGAACAGCTTAAAAGGGACAGGATAGATTGTTCCTAGTTAAAATCCATGTGGTCACTGGAAGAGAGGGCAAACTAAGCCACACTAAACATGAACCAAATAGCAGGCTATATGCTTGTCTGATTTCCCCCTACCATGAGCAACCTAGCCAACATTTCAGGGTAAGCTTAATAGGATCTTCGATCCCTTATTACATGTTCTGCACTCTGGAATGACAGAGAACATACCCTATTCCTCATCTTCATGTTGTTTTTTATATATTTGAAGAATGCTGTCACATGTCACCCCTCAAGCCTCTATTCTCCAGGCTACTTATATTATTTATTATAATACTGTTTATAGAGTGCAGAGCTTTAAGTAAAAGAACAAATAGTAGATGGTTATATAAACTTTTATGCTCAAACACTTTCTGAAGCATGTGAAGCTATGCTGTTGGAAAGGTAAATGTTGGATTCGTGGGTTAAGGCGGTGACTGGGAGGCGGAAGGTCAGCAGTGCAAAACCTGAATGACCAAATGAGTGTCCATCTCTGTCCCAGCTCCTGCCAGCCTAACAATTCAAAAGCAAGAGATTCCAAGTAGACAAATAGGGACCACTTCAGTGGGAAGGTAAACAGAGTTCTGTGTACTTCGGTGTCTAGGCATGCCTGCCACATGTCCATGGAAGCATCTACAAACGCAGACAGCACTGGTGCTTTGGCTATAAACAGAGATGAGCACTGAACCATAGAGCCAGATGCAATTGGCTTTCGAGCAAGGGTGACCTTTATCTTTACTTTCAATAAATGACAGATTTTCTTAAGGGATAGATTATTTTTAAGGCAAAGAAGGATTATAATAGATTAATCATATCCCAAGCACAATAACAAATACAGCAGAACCTTGGTTAATGTAATGATGCATTCCCCAAGACGTTTCTTACAGCAAAAATTACTTTAATCGAATTTCCCATAGGAATGGATTGATAACCAAAATACATTAACCAAAATGCAGTTTCCCTAGGAATGCATTGAAAACTGATTAATCTATTCCGAAAAAGTTTCGTAAACAAAGCCACTACATATTTTCTATGGATTTCCTTTTGTTATGCAATTTTTATGTTAACCGAGCTGTTTGTTAACTGAGGTTCCACTGTAAAAGCAAAAGCGATTTAAAATGGTAAAGGAGAGTACTGTAAGGTTTGTTTAGGTTGTATTTTTGAAGTATAAAATATGTACTAAATAGGCATATTCTCAATAAGAAGAGTCAAATGTTGGATAGGAGCACAGAAAAAATTCTTTTGAAAATACTAAGCATTTGTTTTATCAAAACTTCATATGAAGCAGGGCAAGGTTAAATACTAAAATTAATGCTTAGCTTACCCAACAGGCAACTGAACTGTAGTAATAAACATTTTCATTTTGAATTTAAGATGTAATGAATATTGTATAGTGGAAGATGCTGGGTTAATCTTCATATCTTTGTGGAGTTTTTGTTTGTTTGTTTGTTTGAAAGATATAGCTTTTAACTTGCTAGCATAGCCACTGGAGGGGATTCTGAGAATTGTTACACAAAAACATAACTTTTCCAAACTCTGTTTCAGTTTGTTAGCAAAGCTACTTTCTTTGATAAAATGAAAGCTGCATAGAACAAAAATACTTGTAGGTATATTTTTGTTGAATAAACTAATTTTATTGCCATTGAAAGGCTGTAATTGAAAGGTAGAACAAAGCTTCCTACATATAATTTCTTGTTTGTACTTACAGGAAATTTGGTGAGCGACCTCCAGTTAAACGACTTACCAGGTGAGATTTAGTTAACGTATTATGTAATTAGAAGCAAATGAGATTGGAAGGCTCTTTAAAGAAAGAGTTCTACCTTAGCCTTGACTTGGATATGCTAGTTTTATACTGTGTAGCACTATTCCACTATGGGAAGGCACTTAATCATACAGTTCCTACATAGAAGCTGAAGAAAATGTTTGAGGAGCACTTTACAAGTTCATGTGCTTTTGGCATTAAATAGGTCTAAATGGATTATGTATTTTTATTTTATTCTCTTGTTTTTATTTTTAAAGGCACAAGTATCTATTTTTTTGTGGTTTTGAATTCCCAGGGAAGCTATGAGAAACTACTTAAAGGAGCGAGGTGATCAGACAGTACTAATCCTGCATGCAAAAGTTGCACAGAAGTCCTATGGAAATGAGAAGAGGTAAGGAATGTCATTTCTGTTTGGAACAGTATGTTTCCTTTTGTGGCGTTGGAGTTACAGTAAAACTTCGAGATGCAAAATTAATTTGTTTCTTGAGATTTTTCGTATTTTGAAAAATTTGTACAGTATCTCAAAATGTGGTTTCCCATAGGAATGCATTAAAAAGCAAAAGCTCAGGAAAAAAGCCAAAAAATGTAAAAAAAAATTCTGTTCAAAACTCCTCATAAATTGCACTTTGGAATTTTTCAGTGTTTTGGCCACTTTATAAAGAAATTTGAACAGTTAAAAGATGTTATTTGGCCTTTTTTTAAAATATTTTTTTAGCTCCGGAAGTGTATTTTGGTTTTCAATGCATATTCGGCACATTTCTGACAGTGCCATCTAGTGGCCACCGCTGGTAATTGTAGGAAAAGTACCCGCCGACCAGCTGTTTCAGAGAGGGGGGAATTTTCAGCGGTTCCTGGTTGCAGGGGAAAGAATGATGAAAAATTCCAAAAACAGAGCAGAAATGCTCCAAATACTCTCCCACCACTGGGGGAAGCATCAGAAGACCCCCCCCCCCAAAAAAAAACCCCAAAACAAAACATATCTTGAAGCACTTTTTGTTTAGATTTCCTTTTGTATAGCGAGTTTTTCGTAAGAAGAGCCGTTCATAACTCAAGGTTTTACTAGACAGTAAAACCCCGGGTTACGACAGAAGTCTGTTCCAACAGCCTCCATTGTAATCCGAAAAAATTGTAAACCGAAACATCCATAGGGATGCATTGAAAAATTAAAAAATGGTCCTGAATTGATCGTTATAAACCGGGGAAAAAAATTAAAACTTTGTAAACTGTGATGGCATTTCCGTAGGATTTACCATTGTAAACAGCAGCAAACTTAAACCGAGGCGGTTGTAACCTAGGGTTTTACTGTATATGAAAAATTATGTGTGTAAAACAGTACTTGGGATTTTACTGCTCTGGAGTATGTTCTCCTTTTTTTTAAAAAAAACCTTCTCAGGTAGAGTTTGATCAGATTAAGTAAAAAGTCTTTAAAATCAGTTCTGTAAAACTGTGCACCCCTGAAGAGCTCACTGAGGTTAGGAGCAATTTGCCTATAGGACACTTTAGGTCTCTGCCAGCTGTTGTTTTGAGTTAGCCTGCACCTGGGCTGATAAGCACAGTCCAACTTTCTCAACCTGAATCTCAAAAGGAACAATTTTCCCTTTCCCAGGCCTAGCAATGACTTCCAGGTCTTTTCAAATTCATATGCCTTACAAACAGAACCAAACTGAATCTGTATTTCTTCCCAGGAGTCTTACACTGTACACATTGACCTGATTCTAGATGTGTGTAGTTTAAGACATACCTGTACCTGAAAAGCAAGTTGCAGTATACTGTACTTACTTAGCAATAAACTAGCTCTAATGCTTTGAGTCGAGCTCCATCTAGTGTCCACATATACAGTAATACCTCATATAACATTAGTATCGAATAACACTAAAATCGCATAACATCAAGGAATCTGGGGGGAAGAATTGCATCAAATAACATTAAGATCCTATGGGATGCTTCAGATAACAACCGCGAAAGCCTGTGTGGTTACAATGTATCTCTATGGATCCCATAGAGGATCAGATAACACTAAAAATCATATAACACGAAGACTTGTGGAACCAGGTTTTAGTGTTATATGAGGTTTTACTGTAAATATAATTGTGCTTTGGCATTCTTTATCTGGTCTTTTAAAACTGGGGTTCTCAATATTTTTTAGCTGTGGGCCGGGCTGCGCCTCCTCAGACAGCTGAGCGGCCTGGATTGGTGCTGTAAAATGCATTCGCGGCTGTCTTAAACAGATTTACAACACCTGTGGACTCATTTATGGCTGTGGTAAACATGTTTACGACACAGGTGGACTCATTTACAGCTGTGGTAAACACATTTATGATGCCCACGGACTCGTTTATGGCTGTAGTAAAGACATTTATGCGGCCGTAAATAAGTCCAAAGCCAATTCTGGCGGGGGTCGGGGTGGCTGGAGCAAGGTCTGAGGGTGGATTATTTGGCGCTGTGGGCCAGATTCAGCCTATGGGTCTTGGTTGAAAACCCCTAGTTTAAAACCAATTACAATATGTAATGTTAGAAATGAATGTACAGTATGTATGTTTGCCAAACATCATCAATAACAGCACACTTGTTTTGAGCGTAACATAAGGAAATAATTCAGACATATCTGTCAGCCAATATTGAAAAAAGAATGTTTCCCATCACTGCCTTTTAAAGATTCTCTAAAGATTGCAAGGTAAAATTGTCATTCTTGTTATAGCAACCAGTATTGCAGCCATGTGTGTAGTTACTGTAAAAGAAGGAATGTCAGGAGTATAACCTTAAGTTTAGATCCAAGCCAGTTAATACTAAGCATCTTGTTGTCAGTTTGTTTTTTCGTGTCAGAGATTATTCTGGGTTGAAAGGATTTTTGCAGGGTACGCCTGAATGAGGCTCCTTTTCATGTCACCCATCGTGCAGCTCTCAGGAATCAAACCCATCTTTCTAATCTCCAAGCCTAGTGCTTTAACCACTAAGCCAACCCGGGGAGCTGCTTATTGTCAGTGAAAAGAGATTAAGCACATGCTTGATTTTCTCCCATTGAATTCACTACAGCTCAAAAAGTAGTAGTGTCATGGTCACAATTTATTAGCAATATGTAGCGATGTACAGTAAAACACCTGGTAACGACTGGATCGGATAACACTAAAATCGCATAACATTAAGTAATCTGGGGAGGAGAATTGGATCGAATAACATTAAGGTCCTATGGGATGGATCGGATAACAACCGCTAAAGTCTGTGCGGTTACAATGTATCTCTATGGAGCTTTAACGTTATCCGATCCATCCCATAGGATTTTAACATGGATCAGATAACACTAAAAATCGGATAACACCAAGACTTGGGGAACCAAGTTTTAGTGTTATCTGAGGTTTTACTGTACATAATTTTTATTGTATTATGAAGTTATGGCTGTTTATATTTTACCATTCTTCAGTTATACTACATTGTTTTTTTAAAGTGCATCTTGGAAATCTGAATGGTCATCTCAAAAGGAGTCAGGAAAGTTGTAAGAAATCGCTGGTTAAACCTTGAACTGGCCCTTCTGTCCCTTGCAAGATTTTCTGCTTCGTGCGGCAGAGGATGACCCGCTATTCGGCCGAGTAAGCCTGCTGCCTCTCCCCCGGGCCTTACCTATGGCCGGAGTGTGTGTGAAGAGCCAGGACTTGGTCATAGGGGCTGGGGGGCTGGACATCCCCCCCCCCAGCCAACTTGGGCCAGCTTGGGCCTTGGGCTTTCTTGCTGGCTGTTTCTTATGAACTTTTCTATGTTGATTGAATTTTTGTATACTATATGACTTTGTATTTATTGCCTTTGTATCCACTGTGTCTATTGGTTATCATATATTGCTTGATTTACTGTGTATATTGTGTTTATTGTGTATATTGTTTGATGATTATGTGAGCCACCCTGAGTCGTGTTCCCCTGCTTGGGCGGCATATAAGTGCAAAAATTAAATTAAAATCATCTTTGACTAGGAAAGAACAAAATAAATTATGTAAAATTAGTAAATATCTGTAGATCTTTTTTGCTTCATCTATTTCTATAACTTGCAGGTTTCTATTGGTGTATAATTTTCTAAAAATGTATTTACTTTGCACAGAAAATACATCTCAATATCTAGGTTTGACCAATAAATAAATGTAATTCTAATGCTCTAAACTTAACCTTCAGGTTTTTTTGCCCCCCACCATGTGTCTATCTTATGGGTAGTGGGTGGAAGAAAAAAAAAGAACAGATGGAACGGGATGGATGCTCTGAGCAAGAATCTCAACCGTGCGCCTTTATTGGGATAGGAAATAGTGACCAAGAAATGCAGCAGTTAAATCTGGAAGGAAAGGTAAGCTGAGTATATCTTTATACTTCAAGAGTATGTTAACTTATGCATCAAAGGTCATTTGAATAGTTTTTAAGACCAGATTGACAGGCTAACATGTTGAAGACAGTATGCAAGTAGACTTTGCCTTTATTAAAAACACTAACTCAAAAACCTCAATCAATGTTTCTTATCATTTTAAAGGGGATTCCAGATGTGTATGGCTATGTGACCTTTCCTAATGCTATTACACTAGTACCCCGGATAACGTCATGACTTGGTTCCACAAGTCTCGTCGTTATCCGGTTTTTAACGTTGTGCGATACATTGATCACACAATGTTAAAAAAAGCCCTGTTTCCCTGGAGGCTGCAGCAAGCCAGAACGTCGGGATTTGAATCCTGACATTTTGGCTTGCTGCAGCCTCCAGGGAGGTGGGGGAACTTTGGAAACAGCTTGGATCGGGTCTCCCCACCTCCCTAGACCCGGCCAGGGGGGGGGGTCAGAGACCCCAAAATTAATAAAAAAAAACACAGATGCTTTTTTTTTTACCAATTTTGGGGTTTCTGAACCCCCACCCCCACCCGCCCGCGGGGTCGAGGGAGGTGGAGAGACCCGATCCAAGCTGTTTCTGGGCTTCCCCGACGTCCTCAGCCAGTGCAGCAAGCCAGAATGTCAGGGTTCGAATCCCGACATTCTGGCTTGCTGCAGCCTCAAAGAGGGTGGAGGAATTTCAAAATTAGCGCGCATCGGGTCTCCCGACCTCCCTAGAGCCGAAGCGCGCTATTTTTTAAGTTCCCCCACCCTCTTTGAGGCTGCAGCAAGCCAGAATGTCAGGATTCGAACCCTGACGTTTTTGCTTGCAGCACTGGCAGAGGACGTCGGGGAAGCCCAGAAACAGCTTGGATCGTGTCCCCTGCTTGCTCCAGAGAGATCAGCGGACCCGATCTACAGCTGCAGGGTGGCTGGGGAAGCTGACGGGGACTCCCTGTCGGCTTCCCTAGCCACCCGCCCTTGCCTCTGCAGCTGTGGGGTGGCTGGGGAAGCCGACGGAGCCTCCCGTCAGCTTTCCAGCCTCTCCAACCCTGCCCCCGTAGCTGCAGGGTGGCTGGGAAGCTGAACGGAGAACCCCGTTCAGCTTTCCAGCCACCCTGCTGCTATGAACGACTGTATCGGATAACGTTAAAAATCGCGCTATTCAATACAAGATTTTTCCGAAAATCTTGTAACGTTATGCCTTTTTTAGCGCTATCTGGTACTCGTGTTATCCGGGGTATTACTGTACTTGGAACAAAAATACAGTCAAACCTCGCATAAAGAGTGTCTCGCTTAAAGAGTAACTCACTTAAAGAGCAGAATTTTCTCTGAATGTTCACTTCACTTAACAAATAAAACCAACTAAAAACTCGCTTAACAAATAAATCGGGGTTCACAATCCCCCCCACAATTGGTCATTTACAATGGTGTTTCGCTTAAAGAGCAAACTCGCTTAAAGAACAATCCTGTGGAATGCATTATGCTCTTTAAGCAAGGTACAACTGTATGCTCATTGGCAAAAAAAAAAAAAAAAAAAGGCTACATAATTTAATACAGGGTGTTCCCCAAAGTCGACATACACAATCCATTTGAAATTCAGTTACAGTAGAACTCTGTATAGCAATCGCCCCATACATCGATGAAATCGCATCGCGATGAGGCTTGGAGGGGGGAAAGCCGTTCCGCATAGCGATTGTTCCTATGGGAAAATCCGTACAACCATTTTCCAACAGGAAAAACCGCTTAACAAAACATTGTTGTACGGTTGTTCCCATAGGGAAGATCGTACAATGATGAAAACCGCATAACGATCAGCTCCGTGGAGCGGATTACAATTGCTATATGAGGTTCTACTGTACTTGCATAACAACAGATATCTTGGAATGGGTTCACCATGAGTTGGGGAGAAGAGTTTGTGTGTGTTTAGAAAGAGGTGGCCAACTTGTAGAGAATATTTTTTAAGATTTTGTAATGAGTATTTTGTCAATAAAGGTATATTTAGCTACAATTTGGCCTTTGCCCTATGTATGGTGACTTCTGGGACACCCTGTAGTAATAAATGTATGAAACTGTTTGAACAATGACAACATTTGAAGTACAGTAATACCCCGGATAACACGAGTATCGTATAGCGTGAAAACCGCATAACGTTACAAGATTTTTTGAAAAATCTTGTGTCGAATAACGCGATTTTTAACGTTATCCGATACAGTCGTTCATAGCAGCAGGGTGGCTGGAAAGCTGAACGGGGTTCTCCGTTCAGCTTCCCAGCCACCCTGCAGCTACGGAGGCAGGGGTGGGGTGGCTGGAAAGCCACCCCCTGGACCCGGCGGGGGGGTCAGAGACCCCAAAATTGGTAAAAAAAAACATCCTGGTGTGGTTTTGTAGCAGAAGGGTGGCTTATCTTATCTGCAGCTTATCTTATCTCCTTAGAGCAGGCAGGGGAGCCCAAAATGAGTAAAAAAAAAGTCCATTTTTTTTACCCATTTCCGGATCTCTAACCTCCCTGCCTGCTCTAGGGAGATAAGCTGCAGATAAGATAAGCCACCCTTCTGCTACAAAACCACACCCTGCTAGAAACTATAACAAGCCAAAAACGTCAGGATTTGAATCCTGACGTTTTGACTCATTGTAGCTTGCAGCAATGTGGGGGAACTTCAAAAATAGCACGCATCGGGTCTCCCGACCTCCCTAGAGCCGATGTGCGCTATTTTTGAAGTGGAAACAGGAAACCTTTGGAAACAGCTTAGATCAGCTCCTCTGATCTCGCTGGAGAAGGCAGGGGGAATCAGAGATCCCAAAATGGGTAAAAAAATGTTCGTTTTTTTACCCATTTCGGGATCTCTAACTCCCCTGCCTGCTCCAGGGAGATAAGTCTTTTAATACTAGCGTGGGGGTGGGTGGGTATTTCCCCCCCCCCCAACCACCCCTCACCCCCACGCTAGCATTAAAAGGAAGAAAATCCAGAAGTTCTTTGAGGCTGCAGCAAGCTAGAATGTCGGGATTCGAACCCTGACATTCTGGCTTGCTGCACTGGCTGAGGACATCTGGGAAGCCCAGAAACAGCTTGGATCGGGTCTCCCCACCTCCCTGGACCCGGCCGGGGGAAAGCAGAGACCCCAAAATTGGTAAAAAAAACAGACTTTTTTTTACCAATTTTGGGGTCTCCGACCCCCCCCCCCCAGCTGGGTCCAGGGAGGTGGGGAGACCCGATCCAAGCTGTTTCCAAAGTTCCCCCACCTCCCTGGAGGCTTCAAATCCCAACGTTCTGGCTTGCTGCAGCCTCCAGGGAAACAGGGCTTTTTTTAACATTGTGTGATCAATGTATCGCACAACGTTAAAAACCGGATAACGACGGGACTTGTGGAACCAAGTCATAACGTTATCCGGGGTACTATTGTATGTTAGTAGTTTAGTATATATTTTACAACAATGTGTATACCTGATTAACATAAAGTAATACCTCAGATAACATTAGTATCGAATAACACTAAAATTGCATAACATTAAGCAATCTGGGGGGAAGAATTGCATCGGATAACATTAGGATCCTATGGGATGCATCAGATAACAACCGCTAAAGCCTGTGTGGTTACAATGTATCTCTATGGATCCCATAGGATTTTAACATGCATCGGATAACACTAAAAATCGTATAACACCAAGACTTGTGGAACCAGGTTTTAGTGTTATCTGAGGTTTTACTGTACATCATAATGTTGTCCTCAGGAATCAATCAGTTCAATCAATCAGTTTATTATTATAGTCAAATATCAGAACAGAATGTAGACAAAACATTCACAACATGATTGAACATATTGTACCGTGATGGCACTACAAAGGAATGTGCAGTAATACCCCGGATAACGATTTCATCGGATAACACTAAAACCGCATAATGACGACAAATTTGGGGGAAGATTTGCACCGGATAACATTCTTTTTAGTTCTTAGCAGCAGGGTGGCTGGAAAGCTGAACGGGATTCTCCATTCAGCTTCCCAGCCACCCTGCAGCTACGGAGGCAGGGGTGGGGTGGCTGGAAAGCTGACCAGGGGGGGCTCCCCGTCGGCTTCCCCAGCCACCCCACAGTTGCAGAGGCAACGGCGGGTGGCTAGGGAAGCCGACAGGGAGTCCCCGTCAGCTTCCCCAGCCACCCTGCAGCTGTAGATCGGGTCCTCTGATCTCTCTGGAGCAGGCAGGGGATCCGATCTACAGCTGTTTCTGGGCTTCCCCGACGTCCCCAGCCAGTGGAACAAGCCAAAACGTCAGGGTTCGAACTCTGACGTTTTGGTTTGTTGCAGCCTCAAGGAGGGTGGGGAAACTTCAAAAATAGCGTGCATCGGCTCTAGGGAGGTCGGGAGACCCGATGCACGCTAATTTTGAAGTTCCCCCACCCTCCTTGAGGCTGCAACAAACCAAAACGTCAGGTTTCGAATCCTGACATTTTGGCTTGTTACAGCCTCAAGTAGGGTGGGGGAACTTTGGAAACAGCTTGGATCAAGTCTTCCCACCTCCCTGGACCCGGCAGGGGGATCAGAGACCCAAAAATTGGTTAAAAAAAAGAACGGTTTTTTTTTTACCAATTTTGGGGTCCCTGACCCCCCTGCCGGGTCCAGGGAGGTAGGAAGACCCGATCCAAGCTGTTTCTGGGCTTCCCCAACGTCCTCAGCAAGTGCAGCAAGCCAAAATGTCAGGATTCAAATCCTGACGTTCTGGCTTGCTACAGCCTCCAGGGAAACAGGGCTTCTTTTAACGTTGTATGATCAGTGTATCGCACAGCGTTAAAAACCGGATAACGACGAGACTTGTGGAACCAAGTCTCATCGTTATCTAGGGTACTAGTGTACAGTATAGTATGCTCTAATCAGACTCAACCAAATAGGATCCATTATCCTGTTAAAATCACAGTATATGCATGGTATAATAAAGGTATGATGTAAAAAGATACAATATAAAATATAATAGTATCTAAGATTACAATGTATAAAATGCTAAGACTGCCAATGTCAGTAAAATAGTAATATCAATAAAATAGCAATACAGTATCTGTAGTTTAAATATTTTTGCTACAAAGAATACATTGCAGAATACTGGCCCAGCATGCTTTAGCGGATCTTTTGTACTGCTGCGTCAGTCACTTTGTTACAGGCTCTCACCAACGCCATAAAACGGGAGATAAAATTTAAAACTTAAATGCTTTAAAACGTAGTTAAGATATTTTATTTAAAACATATCAAAATTAGAAGAGTAGAATAAAATGAATTTTAAATATTAGTACTATACACTAGTACCTCGGATAACGTTATGACTTGGTTCCACAAGTCATAACGTTATCCAGTTTTTAACGTCGTGCGATGCATTGATCGCACAATGTTTTAAAAAAAGCCCTGTTCCCTTTCCATAGAGGAAAGGGAACAGGGGGGCTGATCTGGTTTGCTTAGCAAGGGGGGGAATTCTCCCCCCTACCATCTTTTTAGAAATGTCCGTCTGGCTTGCTAAAGAGCTTATCAATCCAGGCGGGGAGGGGGCCTTCCTAACAGAGGTTTGGATCCCTTATCCAAGACTCTATTAAGAAGACCACCACCCCGCCTGGGTAGCTGAGACCCTTACCAAGCCAGGCGGGGGGAGAGGGATTCTAAAAAGAAGGTAGGATTCTCCCCCCTACTATCTTTTTAGAAACCTCCTTCTGGCTTGCTAAAGAGCTTACCAATCGGGGGGGGGGGGCTTCCTAACAGAGGTTTGGATCCCTTACCCAAGACTCTATTAAGAAGACCACCACCCCGCCTGGGTAGCTTAGACCCTTATCAAGCCAGGCGGGTGGGAGGGGTTCTAAAAAGAAGGTAGGATCCCCCCCCCACCATCTTTTTAGAAACCTCCATCTGGCTTGCTAAAGAGCTTACCAATCCAGGCCGGGGGGGGGGGCTTCCTAACAGAGGTTTGGATCCCTTATCCAAGACTCTATTAAGAAGACCACCACCCCGCCTGGGTAGCTAAGACCCTTACCAAGCTAGGCGGGTGGGAGGGGTTCTAAAAAGAAGGTAGGATTCTCCCCCCCACCATCTTTTTAGAAACATCCGTCTGGCTTGCTAAAGAGCTTACCAATCCAGGCGGGGTGTGTGTGTGCCTTCCTAACAGAGGTTTGGATCCCTTATCCAAGACTCTATTAAGAAGACCACCACCCCGCCTGGGTTGCTAAGACCCTTACCAAGCCTGGCGGGGGGGGGAGGGGTTCTAAAAAGAAGGTAGGATTCTCCCCCCCCTACCATCTTTTTAGAAACCTCCGTCTGGGTTGCTAAAGAGCTTAGCAATCCAGGGGGGGGGGAGGCTTCCTAACAGAGGTTTGGATCCCCTATCCAAGACTCTATTAAGAAGACCACCACCATCACCCCCTGCCTGGGTAGCTAAGACCCTTACCAAGCCAGGCAGGGTAAGGATCCACAGCTCCAGCCACTCTGCTGCTATGATGCATCGGATAACGCTAAAAAGAACGTTCTCCGATACAAATATTCCCCCCAAATTTGCTGTCTTTATGCGGTTTTAGCGTTCTTCGGTGCAATCGTTATCCGGTGTATTACTGTACTGACTGCTACTGTAATATAGAATTCATGGTTTGTGTTACTGAGGGGCCTGCTAGAATTGTTCTTATCCTGATCACTGTAGCACAAAACCTGGTAGTATTGCAGGTAAAATTGAGACTTTCATCTGTTAGTAGCCAGAGAGGGTAATTGCTGTTGGATCAACTAGGATATTTGCAAAACAGTGGGGATAGGAGATTTTTTTGTTTTTTTTAGAATAATAATAATTTTGTGCCAGAAATTATTCTGGGTTGAAAGGATTTTTGCTGGAGAAACCACTCAGGGGACGACCAAATGGGGTTCCAAATATTCCTATAAATGGATTGTCCTCAGGTATATAGATAATGGGTTTGTGGATAAACTGATTATTAATTTCATCACCATCCTTAGTTGTTGCAGGTTATATTATTTTACCTCCCTAAATAACTTAATAGGGAAGTACTGTTCAGTTTATTTCCTTCCTTTCTCTCTTCCTTTCTCTCTCTTACCTCACCAAATCCCAGAATTCTCCTAAAATTCCCCAGGCAGAATTCTGGAGGTCCTGTTCACAAACACATTTCACTCACTTGGAATGGCTGAACTTTTAGCTCAGTTGCTAACGTCTCAGTTTCCAGAATTACCTATTCAGTATTGCTGAGTATATATATACAGTATATTTGACTGATCATGTACTGATTTGTGTGTGGATTTATTTTTTATTTTTTTGTGTATTTCGTGTTATAGTGTGGTAATGTTTAATCAAGTTCATTCATTATTTTCTCCTCACGTGGAAGAAAAAGGACACATTTGTACATGAGACTCATACAAGATTCAGAGTTCTCATGACTTGAAATGTCAGTTTGGTATTTAAATCTTTTACTCCGATTGTACCAAAGTCCGCTCATGAACTGATATAAAACCAGCTTTTTTTGTCCTTATCCACAGAACTATTGCACAGCTAAAACCTTGTACATATCTGATTCTGACAAGCGAAAGCACTTCATGTTATCTGTAAAAATGTTCTACGGCAATAGTGATGATATTGGCGTGTTTCTTAGTAAACGGATCAAAGTAATTTCCAAACCATCTAAAAAGAAGCAGTCGTTAAAAAATGCAGACTGTAAGTATATGGATTTTTTAAAAAGAGAATTGTGTTTCCATTTGTATGCTGTGAGTTCAATGATGAAGAAATACTTTTCTCACTTTGTAATCCTAAGAGAAATTCAGTAATATACTAGTTTGAAAAACATAGAAAGTAACCTAGCAATAAATCACTGTAACACCTCGGTGACACTTTTTAATCTTTGGAGAATATTTTTTGTTTTTTCCTGCTCTTACCTTGCTGTAGAATCTGACAGCTGGAACTCATGCACTAGAGCAGCGTTTCCCAAACTACCATATATACTCGAGTATAAGATGATCCAAATATAAGCCAAGGTATCTAATTTTGAACTGAGAAACCAGGAAAATAGATTGGCCAGAGTATAAGCCGAGGGTGGAAAATGCAGTAGCTGCAAGCGAGTTTCAATAATCACTTCTACATGAAAACCTGTCACTGGCAGAAAAAAATAAATAAGATCATGGCTGCAGCCATGATCCAGATCTAAGTGGTTCCTGACACGAACAGGAAGTGGTTCCTGAAATGAACAGGAAGTACAAATCTCCCATGCAGCCAGGTAAATAGAGCAGATGACTCTAGTATAAGCTGAGAGTGCTTTTTTTCAGCATATTTTTGGTGATGAAAAAAATCGTCTTATACTTGAGTATGCAGTAATACCCCGGATAACGATTGCATCAGATAACGCTAGAATCGGATAACGATTCAAGTTTTTTGGGGAAAAACTTGCATTGGATAACGATTCTGGATAATGATTCTTAGCGTTATCCGAGGCAATGGTTTGCGGGTGTGGGGTGGTTTGGGTCTCTGCGAATGCAGTAGGTTCGGGGAAAGGCGTGCCTTTCCCCCAACCCTTCTGTAGTTGTAGAGACTGCTTGTGACTCTTTCCCTCCCTGTATTTATACTACAGGGAGGGGAAAAGAGAGAGAGGTGATTGGGTCTCTCTCTCTCCCCTCCCTCCCTGTAGGTCAAATGCAAGGAGGGAAGAGAATGACGTGATTGGTTCTCTCTCTCTTCCCTCCCTGCACGTAGTTTAAATACAGGGAGGAAAAGAGTGAGTCGCGATCACGTCTCACTCTTTCCTTCCCTGTATTTAAACTACAGGCAGGGAGGGAGGGAAGAGAGAGACGTGATTGGCTCTCTCTCTCTCTCTTCCCTCCCTGCATTTGAACTACAGGGAGGGAGGGAAGAGAGAGAGACCCAATCACGTCTCTCTTCCCCCCTCCCTGTAGTTTAAATACAGGGAGGGAAAGAGACACAAGCAGTCTCTGCGACTGCAGTAGGGTCGGGGAAAGGTGCATGCCTTTCCCCGACCCTACTGCAGTCGCAGAGACTGCTGGGGGTGGGGGGTGTGTGGCTTTAAAGGCAAGGAGGAAAAGAAAGAGACCCAATCGCGTCTCTTTCTTCCCCTGCCTGCCTTTAAAGCGGTTTGTCCCTGAAGTCAGGGCTTTTTTTTTTTAGCGTTCGATGCATGCATCGGACAACGCTAAAAATCGGATAATGTCATGACTTGTGGAACCAAGTCATAACGTTATCCAGGGTATTACTGTATATGGTATTTTCTGTGGAATACTAGTGGACCTCAATTTCCAGAAGCCCAAGTCCGTACTTTGGCTGATCAGTGCTTTGGGGAAATTGACTTAGGCTTCTGGAAATTGAAGTCCAAAAAACAACATTTGGGAAATGCACTAGAGCCATATATAGTAAGATGTATTTCTTGTCGGGCTGTACAACTTTAAGACTATGGGATTCATTGAATGATTGAATGTTATCCTGCATGAAATATTGCATAAATGAAGAAAGCTACAGCAAGAAATTCAGTATCTGGCTTATCTCTGCTACCATGCCAGTACAGTAATACCTCGGGTAACGCGAGTACCGTATAGCGTGAAAACCGCATAACGTGACAAGATTTGCCCCCCGTACCCTGCGCTAACCCCCACCAACGCGTGCGCGCCTGCAAGCCACCCGAGGTTCCGAAAAGATAAGGATCTTTACCCTTTCGGAACTTTGGGAGAGGAGAGGCGCCTTTCCGCGGGGTCTCCCCGGCTTGGGAAAGAGGCGGCTTGGGCGAAATTCCTTCCCCCTGCACGGGAGTGAGGATTTTGACCAAGCCGCCTCTTTCCCGGGCACGCTATAGCAAGGGGAGGGGGAAATTCGGAAATGCCGACCCTTGTTTAGGCGCTTTGCGATGGGAGTTTTGGCACAC
Organism: Furcifer pardalis; assembly: GCA_030440675.1. Lineage (NCBI taxonomy): Eukaryota > Metazoa > Chordata > Lepidosauria > Squamata > Chamaeleonidae > Furcifer > Furcifer pardalis. The sequence goes on from CP126892.1 coordinate 24,579,714, forward strand.
ATCGCAAAGCGCCTAAATGGGCATCGCACTTCAAGGCAAGGTATCAAAGCGGGGGGTGCCACCCCCACTTTGATCCCTTACCTTAACATGGGATCCCCATTTCGCGCGCCTGGGCAAGGGTCGGCTTTTCCAAATTTCCCCCTCGGGAGGGGGGAATTCGGAAAAGCCGACCCTTGCCCAGGTGCACGAAACGGGGATCCCACGAAGAGGGATCAAAGTGGGGGGTGGCATCCCCCGCTTTGATACCTTGCCTTGACGTGCGATGCCTGTTGCTATACCCGTTTGGTAGAAGAGGCTCCCGCTGGCGCGCCTTTTCGCGCGTGTGCGAGCGCCTCTTCTCAGGTTTTTTTTAGCGTTATTGGATCAATGTATCGAACAACGTTAAAAACCGGACAATGTCATGACTCGTGGAACCATGTCATAACGTTGTCCGGGGTTCTAGTGTATTGCTTAGTGAATATTTTATATAAGAGACCATTCAAACTTGTTCTCCCACCCAGTGTTAAGTCATGGATGCTGACAGTACACATTCAAGTGTGAAATACTACATCTGAACAGCCCATATTAGAGGGCTTCTGTTTGGAGTGTAAAGAATTTGTTTATTACCATTCACATGTGGATTGCTCATCTATACTACTTGTTCTTGTCATCTCACAAGAACGGTTTGCAAATCCCTGTTAAAATGACCATCAGTGTTTGTATCTTTTGAATTTTGGTTCTTCTATACCTGCCTCCAACTCAAGCATATAAATATCTGCCTATTTAGGTTACATTCCATTATACCTGTTAGTGGCCTGCAGTCCTTGAAAATTTGTGCCAGGTAAAAATTGTTAGTTTTTAAGGTATGAGAAGCTTCATGTCTTTTACATTAAAAAGTTAATAATGACTAGGTAGAGTGGTCACTGTAGGAAAAATGAACAGGATAATAGTTGGTTATAGCCATGGTGATGGACACAGCTATGTTTTCTCTGCTTCTGAAAATGATAACTGGCAAAGTTGGTGAGGAAAAAGATCTGTAATTCTGTTTTGTATGCTGCCCCCAAAATAGGATCTATGAAAGTGCCTTTTGCTTCTCACTGTTTTGCAATAATATCTAAACCAGTATTTGGGGCACTAAAACTTATAAAAGAAACTGCTAGTTATCTCATGTAAATGTACTGTATATACTCGAGTATAAGTCGTCCTGAATATAAGTCAAGGTACCTAATTTGGACCTCTAAAACTAGGAAAATAGATTAACCCGAATGTAAGTCAGGGATGGAAAATGCAGCAGCTGCTAGTGAGTTTCAATAATTAAAATACATGAAAATATGATAAAATTAATTAATTTGGACATTTGTGTGGGTATGTTTGCATTGACCCGAGTATAAGTTGAGTCTCATTTTTGGACCTCATTTGGGAGGCTAAAAAACCTGACTTATACTCAAGTATAATGGGTAATCTCCCATCCAGACATTGACTTAGAGTTAGATCCACATATACTTAACTGCGTCAAGGTGTTCATGAGAAGTGGTATGAACCATATTTGGGGCTTGACTTTGGATTCTGACACATGGCAAAGTAAATATATACAGTAATTGGCCATATGAAGAATTCTAATTTTTGTGTGACTTTTTTTGTTTGAAAAATGTAAATTCCAGCTGTCAAAAGCAGCTTCCCAGCAACATAACAAGCAGCACTTTTGAAAGATGCACATCCTTTGTCCTCAAACCTTGAATGTTTGGAAGAAATTCATAATGATTTAGTAATAAAATTTCTATTGAGACCCACATGTACGTCACCTAAAGCAGATGTATCAAGCCGCAAGCTTGTCTAAAGGGTAGCTCGTTGAAGTCGTCTTTCTTATTGTTGCTTTTTGCAGTATGCATTGCATCAGGAACAAAAGTGGCATTGTTTAATAGACTTCGGTCACAGACAGTTAGCACCAGATACTTGCATGTAGAAGGAGGAAACTTTCATGCCAGCTCACAACAATGGGGAGCGTTTTTCATCCATCTCTGTAAGTAATGCTTAAATTGTTGAAAATCCATATGTTTTGTCCTTGCTGTGTGCATTTATGAATAAAATAATTACATAAATTGCTTTGGAGATACAGTACATTGTTTTTCTGACATATTAAAACTTTCTTTTCTCTATAGTGGATGATGATGAATCGGAAGGAGAAGAATTTACAGTTCGAGATGGCTACATTCATTATGGCCAAACTGTTAAACTTGTTTGCTCGGTTACTGGCATGGCACTCCCAAGACTGGTATATTTAATTTGCTCAGTGTAACAATCATCCCTTTAATAACTGTTTTTAAAATTACTTGTTTCATTAATGAATAGAGTGGGGATTATAGGTGTTGAATGATAATCAATTTTCAAAGAACCATTATGTTGAGTGATTGAATGTCCATTTTTTATTAATAGTTAATTATGTGTAAAGTGTATCATTGTAAGACAATGGAAAGCACCTTTGAAACATCCAAACCTGTATTACAGATTTATGTATTGATACACTTAGTGCATAAATGAATTCATTTCATGTAATGTTTTTTAATGTTTAACATAATATTCAGGAGAATGAGGTCAAAAACAAGCAGTACCTAGTTCAAATGTGACCTCTATTATTAATCTATATAGTATTGATCCTCTCTCCTTATATGCAGTATAGCAGGGGTTCCCAACCTACAGCCTGCAGGCCAGGCCCGGCCCTCAATGCCAGCTGTTGTAAACACGGAAATGGACACATTTACAACAGCTGTAAATGCATCTGCTTCTGAGGGGCATGTCTGCCCTGCTCACCTTTCTGGGGGGAGGGGTTCAGGCCTATGGTGGAAAAGGTTGGCCACTCCTGAAATTTAGGAACAATGATGCTGGCTATCCTTACAGGGTTTTAAAGACTGAAAAGCTGGTATATATAGCATGTTTAATGATATCTGAAAACTCAGTATAAATACAATCAGGCCAAAATCCTTTTAGTTATTCCTGCAAGCATAATGCAAATGGTATAATTTGGTATAAAATTAATTAATTTAGACATTTGTATGGGGTTTTTTAAATGTTTATATTGACCCGAGTATACTTCAAGTCCCATTTTTGGACCTCATTTGGGAGGCTAAAAAACTAGACTTATGCTTGAGTATATATAGTAATAACCAAACCAGTAATGTGTATATCATGCATGCCTCTTAGGATCAAAATCCTCAAACCCCTATTTTGATGCCCAATATCAGGCACCAGTATGTTGTAACTCGTACATTTCAGCGCTAAGAACATTTGAATTCTAAATACATGTACTGTACTTCTATCCTCAGATAATTCGGAAAGTCGACAAACAGACTGCGTTATTAGATGCAGATGATCCGGTATCACAGCTCCATAAATGCGCATTCTATCTTAAAGATACTGAACGAATGTACTTGTGCCTTTCACAAGAGCGAATTATCCAATTTCAAGTGAGTTCTTCAACAAACGTGTGTGCATATTAGCATAACCTCATGGTAGTGTGTGCCAATGAAGATACAGCTCATAGTCTGGGAACTTCTGGTCTAGCTGGAGCTTTCTGAGTTAGAGAGTGCTGGAGAAAAGTCTTCACTGACACAGCACCATGGAGCATTGCACATCTTTCTTGCCAGTTGGAACCTTACTGTAGAAAAAATTCATCTTTTTCACATATTTTAGAACTGGTGATAGAGTTGGCATTGGTGCATATGATATGTAAGGATAACAAAGCTCAATATTCCATTACCATTGGACTCATTCCACGTGACAGAGACCTGCACCCATCCAGGAAGCCAGAATAAAACGTTTTGCTGCTTCAGAGTACATGAGGTTCTACTCAAGGCTAGAGAAATCTATGATAGGTTTCAATCGCTGTCTGTTTATGCTTACAATCCAGCCAGGCAAGCCTTAGCAATGTAAATTAGGTCACAAAATGAAGCATTGCCAATAAAGGAACTGGAAATCTCCCACCAGCTTATGCTCTATATAGAAAGTACGTTTGTTACAAATTAGGTTTTATTTTAAGGGGAAATAGTTCAAAGTTCAGGATCACAAAAACAGAAAAGGAACATTTTATTCATTTCTCCTTTCCCTGGATAAAATAATTAAAACTATATATATTTCCTGGCCTAGCCAGCTAACAAAATCAAGATTAAATATTTTTACTATTCTACTCATAAGCACGCATAGGTAACTCCTGTCTCCACCTGCTATTCAAACATGCACACTCATAATTATCTTCAACATTCTAAGATAACAAACCCATTTTTCATCTTTCATTCAACCTCTACCTGTACGTTGCCCGCTAAGGCTTCATGTTCCGTGTTCATCAGTTTGTTATGACTTTCTTCAAGGGAAAGGAATCTGCACCTGGACCCTTGGCCAAACTCCAGGCTTCTCAGGAAGGAAAGCAACAAGAGTAACCATCTTAAACTTCCAAAAGCAAAACGTCCATTCCATTTCATTACATGATAAACTTGATACAGAGTGCAATGCAACAGATAGTGGTCTAACTTGCTGTTAGAGTTTGACAGTGAGAGAATGAGAGATGCCTGGGCAGCATTTATCAGAAAGATGCAAAGACTATTGGAAAAATGTGGACTGGATTTAGTAGTTTTTCACATGTAAGCTCAATTATTGGTGACAGGCATATGAGTAAACTGTAGATCTGTTTACTTCACTGGAGGCTTTAGCTTCTCACCCTAGTGTTAAGCTTGAATGGGCTATATATGTATGACTGGTTGATTGGTTAGGGTAGGTAAAGAATGAAAGTAACGAAAGGGGGAAGGAGCATCTTCCTTTAAATCATTCTCACCCTTGATAATATGTGGCTTTTTGCAGCCAAAAAAGCATTCGATTTTCCACGTTAAAGCAAGCTGCATGCCTCTGCAGGAAGAGCTTTTATTATTTGTTTTGAGAACATTCCTTCTCATTATAACTCTTAATATATACATGTGTAGCCATATGTCTTAAACTGTAGCAAATGTATTCATATACAGCCAATGAATTCTCCTTCTGTGCTCAGAAGAGTTGAAGGCAGCAGGAAAAGAGGGAGACCAAAGATGAGGGGGATTGACCCCATAAAAGAAAGCACAGCTTTGAGTTTACAAGAGCTGAGCATGTCTGTTGAGGTCAGGACATTTTGGATGTCACTCATGCATGAAGTCACCAGAAGTTGTAGGTGAAGTGATAACATAACAATAGCTTTGTAGTACAGCTAAGCCCATTGTATTATGAGTAACAGGCATTCTCTGCAAAGCATGAAGACACATGGGCAAGCCTGCATTTTTTGTTATAAAACAACAGGCACTTTAACCTGTGAATGAACAGGTCAGTGACACCCATGCCTAAAAAAGTACAGTAAAACCTCAGGTTATGGATGCCTCAGGTAATGGAAAACTCAACGTATGGAAGGAAATTCTAGGGAAATCACGTCCCAATTTACAGAAAAAACTCATGTTACGGAACGGGTGTCCCCAGGATTAATGGTGTTTGGGAGAGTAAAATGGTGGGCCTACACCACCCACTACCCATTGCTGGAAGTAACAATATGTACGGTTTTTTATTTTTTCAATGCATTTCTATGGGAAGTTGTGCTTTGGATTACGGAAAAACTGCTTTACAGAAAAAAGACCTGGAACAGATTAATTCCGTAACCGGGTTTTACTGAACCAAATACATTCGATCTTGTTAGCCAGATACCAGATGAAAAAAGAATGTTTTAGCTTGGGTACATCCTATAAGAAAATACACCAGTACCTTGGATAACGTTATGACTTGGTTCCACAAGTAATAACATCCGGTTTTTAACGTCGTGCGATTCATTGATCGCACATTTTTTTTAAAAGCAAAAGCCCTGTTCCCTTTCCTTTCACTTTCTCCCAAGGCAAACTCAGAATCACAGCGTCTGATCCTCACCGTGCCTCCTTGGGAGAAGGTGCGCCTGCTCTCTTTCTCCCAAGCAGGCACACAGAGGATCACAGCATCTGATCATCAGCGTGCCTGCGTGGGAGAAGGGGGGCACCTGCATGCATTCTCCCAAGGAGGCACGCTGAGGATCAGACGCTGTGATCCTCTGTGTCCCATGCCTCGGGAAATTTGAGGCAAACATTTGCATCGCACAATGTTATCTTAATGTGCGATGCAAATGTTTGCCTCAAATTCCCTGATGTTATCCAATTTTAGCCTTATCTAATGCAATCATTATCCGAGGTATTACTGTACTACTTGAAAGAAGGCTAGTTTATTTTATGTTGTTTATGCTTTTTATATCTTTCCATAAAAGCTACTCAGTATATTCTGGAACTCAGACTTCTGTACTGATACTTCAGGTTGTATATGTATTGATTTTCCTGTTAGCATTAATAAATGCTTTCCTGATACCTTATGTTTTAATGTGCCCCCTGGCAAGTTTACTTCTTTATATATGCTTTTTTTTCCTTGAAAAAGGCCACTCCATGTCCCAAAGAGCCAAATAAAGAGATGATTAATGATGGAGCTTCGTGGACAATCATTAGCACAGATAAAGCAGAGTATACCTTTTATGAAGGAATGGGACCTGTCCATGCTCCCGTAACACCTGTGCCTGTTGTAGAAAGTCTTCAGGTAAGTAGATCCCAAGTAGATTTTCAGGTGGAATACTCAGCTTGAAGTACAGAGTGGGTTCTAGTGTTTCTGTAGTGCCTGGGCCATAGTGAGTTTTTCATATTGTTTGGCTCTGAATGAGATTTATTTATTTATATAGATTTATATTGCCGCCCACTCCCCGAGGCGACTCAGGGCAGCTTACAGTCAAAACAACAACAGTACAATAAAAATTATAAAATGCAACCACATAAAACAGCCAAACCAGAACACAAACTAACTCCCGTCAGGCCATTGTGCATGTGGCATAGATTCAGTGATCTTATTCCATTTATAGTTGTATGCATCTTTGAAATCAGGATGGGGGCATTTTCAAGTACAGAAGAATTTCCTCTTGTTAAGCCAACTGACTGTACGTTTATCACCTCAATAGATAGTAACTGCCAATTCTGTCTCGATTTTATTTAGTTATTTCACTGTGTTATTGTGTCTGCTTCTTTCATATTGCCTGCCTTTGTTTCAGAGTGCTTGTGGTAACATATTTGAGAAGCATTCTGGAGATATAAAAGAAGTAATGTGGATCTGACATATGGTTCCTTTCCCAGTTATCCTCAGCTCTGTGAGATTAGTTAAACAGGGTGTGTATCATTTGTCCTAGGCTCCCCAGTAAGATACAGGCCCACATTCAGATTTCTTTAGCCTAAGTCTTGTGTTCTAGAGTCAAACCATAGTTTGACATTATGGGAATAAACTGCAGTGAATTTTGGACTTAAGCGGTCTTTTTTGCTCTTTGAGAAATTTAGTTACAAGGAGGAGCAGTGAAGTTGCAAGGAGAAGGTTAGAAGTTCTTAGATTAAAGTTAGGTATATTTTCTGAATCCCGGATTGCAGTTAAACTTGCTATGGCTTATTTTGAAATGAGCCCATTTATAAACCATTAAGCTTTGAAATTGGGTTAGCTTAACACCAGAGGTTGGGAGTTCAGTTTCCTACTTTGCTTCTTTAAGAGAAGAGCCAGCCTGTATAGATGTGCACAAGTTAAATGCTCCTAGAGCATTGATGACGAACCTTTTAGAGACTGAGTGCCCCAAAGGGGGCGGGGTGAACTCTGTGCTGGGGGAAAGGGAGGAAGCACTCCCATTGGGCTGCTAGGCAGAGGGGTGGGGTGAGCTCTCCTGCAGGGAGGGAAGAAGCTCTCCCATTGGGCTGTAGGCCAGAGGGGCAGGCAAAATCTCCTGGGGGGGAGGGAGGAAGTATTCCAATTCGGCTGCTGGGCAGAGAGGTGGGGCAACAGTGTGCATGCCCACAAAAAGGGCTCTGAGTGCCCCCTCTGGCATGTGTATCATAGGTTTGCCACCACTGTCCTAGAGTATCCCTATAAAAAGGGAATAGTAAACCACTTATAAGTACCCGCTACATAGAAAACTGAAAATGTTCCTGAATTTGTTTAGTTTTACATTTTCTTTCCTTTCTCAGTTGAATGGTGGTGGTGATGTAGCAATGCTGGAACTGACTGGGCAGAACTTCACTCCAAATTTACGTGTCTGGTTTGGGGATGTGGAAGCTGAAACAATGTATAGGTGGGTCTTGCAGTCTTCATATAGTAGTTTCACAAAATGTTGGTGTGTATTGATTTATTTATGAAAACAGAATCTGAACTGTATATATATGTTTTAGCTAATTGATCACAACTCTGAATAATTGAATTTTAATATTTCCCCCATTGGGATTTAATTCTTAATAAACAGGACAATATTGCAGTGTAAAAAATTGGGGGGGAGGGGTTTGCTTTAAAAAGGCCTTAAACATAATTAATAAGTTTGTGTATGGTTTGCTTTGTGGAACAACAGTAAAGTCATAGAACTGGATGCTGGGAAGAGGCTCTTCAACATCCTAGCCATTGTTATAGTATGTTTTTAAACTGATTTGTTGTACATATTGGATACAAAGTTATGTAACTATTTATTTTAGTCAGTAGGTGCAGAAACACCTTATCAGGATGCGTGGAGATTCCAAATTGGTGAGAGTAGGTCTTTAATGTCTCACAGAGATCCAGTTTGCCCTATCCCATTAAGAGCAAAATGAGAAGGAAAGTATGTTCTTCTGCAGTTTTTGATGATAAAAACTGCAAGACATCTTGTGCCATCTTGCATGTGACAATATTTGGTGTAAGCTTTCATGTACTGTAAACTATTTCTTGAAATATATGATGAAATGGGCTACAATCCATGTAAACCTAAGCAAAATAAATTTAAGGAGCCTGAAGACACTTTGTTTTTGCTATAATAGTCTGAAACAGCTTCCCTTGAGAAATAAAAAAATAATAGAACTATGTACAGTATATACTCGACTATATGTCGTCCCAAACATAAGTCGAGGAACCTAATTTGGACTTCTAAAACTAGGGAAATAGTTTGAGTATAAGTCAGGGGTGGAAAATGCAGCAGCTGCTAGTGAGTTTCAGTAATTAAAATCCATGATAATATGATAAAATTAATTAATGTAGACATTTGTGTGGGTATGTTTTTGAGGTTTTATGGTTGTGTTAGTGCTTTTTTTAACTGTACAGTCAAACCTCGCATAAAGACCGTTTCGCTTAAAGAATAACTTGCTTAAAGAGCAGAATTTTCTCCTAATGTTCACTTCGCTTAACAAATAAAACTAACCAAAAACTCGCTTAACAAATAAATCGGGGTTTGTAAACCCCCCCACAATTGGTCATTTACAATGGTGTTTCACTTAAAGAGCAAACTCGCTTAAAGAGCAATCCTGTGGAACGCATTATGCTCTTTAAGCAAGGTACAACTGTATGTTTGAATTTTCACTATCGCGGTTTTGGGACCCTCTGGATCGTTGACCCAAGTATAAGATGAGTCCCCTTTTTGGATCTCATTTTGGGAGCTAATAAGCTAGACGTCTACTCAAGTATATACAGTACATCTGCTTGTTCTATGTTTCTGGTTAAAATAAATATCTTCTTGCTGTAGAATCTGAATTGCCAGAGTTCCAAATTGTTGATTTTTTTCTGGAACATCTACGATTTGCACACTTATTTGTTTTGTCACCAGAACCGTGGTTCCCAGTGTAGGGCACACACTGTACATGGGGGCAGTTTGTTTTTTAAGGGGGGGGGGGGCATTGGAAACTTGTTTAGACCAAGTTAATGGTCTTTTAGGCTTCCTCCGCATGAACAGAAGTCCACTTTTTGAATAATAAGAATTATATGTCACCGGGGAGGGGGAATCAGGATCTTAGAGATGCTTAGGTGGGTCATGGCCAAAAAGAGGTTGGGAGCCACTGCACTAGAATGAAGCTAACCTCTTTCCTTGCCTTTCTTGCCAGATGTGCAGAGAGCATGTTGTGTGTTGTTCCTGACATTTCTGCATTCCGGGAAGGATGGAGGTGGGTGCGTCAGCCAGTCCAGGTTCCAGTCACATTGGTCCGCAATGATGGCATAATCTACTCTACCACCCTTACCTTTACATACACACCAGAGCCAGGGCCCCGGCCCCACTGCAGTGCTGCTGGAGCAATCCTCAGAGCTAATTCAAGTCTCCTGGCATCCAGTGAAACAAACGCAAACAGTGAGGGAAGTTACACAAATGTCAGCACAAATCCAGCCAATGTTACATCAGCAGCAGCAACAGTAGTTTCCTAACCACTGCTCTTTGTACGGAACCTCTTAAAAATTGACGTTCAACTGCTTCAAAGAATGATATTGAACAACTTTTGTGGTTTCAGGGGAGAAACCTGCTCACTGCTCTTTGAACGTTTATCACCTATAAGTGCTGATCTCAGTAGAAGCCACAATAAAAAACAGAGTGCGGGAAGAGAAAGCCACTTTATTCAAAATCTATTTTCTGATGTCTCTTTAAAAAATGGGCACGAATTTTTTTTTTAAAAAAAGTGGCTGGGATTCAAGTTGAACTAGAAAACATGGACATGACATAATTTTTATGGACCAAGAAATACTTTAGTAGAAAAGGTACATTTTCACCATGCCTTTTTGTATCACAACATATAGTACGCTTTTGTTACCAAATAGTTTATATATTTTTTTCCCTCTGAGCATTTGCTCTGAAGTATATTCAGGTTCCAAGCCTGACCAAACTTGTATAATCTAATTACCATACTCTTCCAGTTTTTAAAATATATATATATATTTTTGGTCTGCGTCTGGAACTGTTGCATTTTTTTAAACTGAAGTCTTGTGACTTTCTATGAACTGATTTTTTTTGTTTCTATTTTCAGCAAGTAGAACCTTGTAAAGGCCAGCATATTTTTTTTAAGATTATATGAAGTTTGTGCAAAAGCTTTAAAATGCCTATGCCTTGCCTGCAATACATGCAATGTATGTTTAGAGTTCCTTATGTCATTGTGGATAGCTGTTTCTATATGTTTCTTTTGAAAGTATTTATAGTGTTGATTCATGAGGTTTTTTACATTACAAATGTGGCCTCTTGTGCAGTTTATCAAACTGCTGCTCCTACTGGCATATGTTGATGTTTTTAAAGGGCCTTCTCATCCTTTCATACCCAATATCTTCATCGGAAAATATTTTCAGGATTTCTTCCAGCCGGCTTTTTTGTCATTGCTCATCTTGTACATAATTTGCTATTAAGTGTAAGTTAAATGTGTGTGAGATTTCTTTTTCTTCAAGTGGACTGTTTCCAATAACTTCATTTGGCAGCATGTTCTCTGTTTCAGCATATGGCATTCTTTAAACATGGGCAACAAACAGGATTGATAGGCGGATCTCTTCATTGTGAATTGAGACCCGTCAGAAACTACCATGGCTATTTTCAGGCATTAGGCCAAATAACTAATGAACTAGTCTTTTGTGTGGTATGTTTTCATTGAGTGTGAAGTGATTGTACAGTTAAATGATAGAACTTAGTGATGGCTGATCACAAAAGCATTGAAGTGAATTAGATTTATCTTTCTCTTCCTTGCCAACAGTTGAATTGAATGCTCACATCTTCAGAATGTGTGTTAACAGAGAGCCAGTTTACACCACTGCTTGCTTCTCTTCTCCGTAGTACTTTTTGAAATCCTGAGTGATTTTCCATTGAAGCTTTTGTGAATGGGTCCAAGCTATGGTGACCAGTAGTTTTAGGAGAATATTGCACACACATTGTGTCTCTGATCCCTCATGGACAGGCAGCCCCCCCCCCTTTCCTGCAATAGCCCATCAGGCTACATCAGAAGCCACTGTGGAGAGTCCTCAGAATTCCAGACATGGCTTTGTAGGAGACCCAACTTGTTGTTGCAAGGTGATCATGAAAATAACTTGTGCATGTCTGAATGCTGATGCATTACTTTTTAGATTCTGGTCCTAAGTTTCTCCTGCTATTACAATTCTAGCAACTTGAATGATCCAGCTTCATGCTGCCTAAACTCCACATATGTTACCGTAGGTCTAGCCACAAGGCTGCATGTCCACATAGATCTTACCAGGCCCCACTGGTGGAAGGAAAAAAGTGGATAATGTAGGCTTTGAGTTGCACTACATGACTATTATTGGTACTTTTAATTTGGAATCTTATCTTATTTCCTGCCATTCACTGCTTTTTCATATTTCAGAAGTAAATTCTCAGTTTGACTGTAAGTACAACACTGTGACCCAGTTAGTAGTATACAGTCCAAATATTCAGTTCTCTTTCTCCCTTTATTCTTAAACGAGAAGTTTGAAATCTGTATGAATCTTAGCGTTCTTTCAACAAGGCACTGCGTAGTGGCTAATGTCAGCCCATGCCTCATTACAGGGAAGCATCTAGCTACAGAGTAAGCAACATTTGTTGCTTCTATATATTCAGTTTTAATTATCAATACTGTTGTTGAGTAACTCTGAAGTATATTTTCCCAGTTGAAGGCTGTATATATATATATATTTATATATATATATAAAGAAGGAGTGCAGCTGCTAAACACGTTTTATTAAATCGATGCCACTGTCTTAAAGTATGCTTTATTTCCATCTTAGGCCTTCCTCTGTGTTCCACTTTTTATACTGTTTAATCTTTTTCAGACAACATTGTTGCATACAACTGTTTCTTAATGTTATACTGCCTGGCCTCATCTCGCTTTTCAGTGACCAAGGGCAGGATTCATTGTGGCCTTATCTCTGGTTTAAGCTGTTTACTGGCATTTACTTGCAAGCCTAAATATTTGTCTGTGTATAATACTGTCCCTATTATAATATGTCAGAAATATCTTCACAATGTATGTTAAAGATATAGTAAGTATTGTGCAGTACTGTTCAACTTGTTTCACTTAGCTACCTTTGGGATCACAAAAAAATAATGTTCCAGGTTTTTATGAACTACAGAGAAAGAGCTATCGTAGATTAAAATTATTGCAAGTCTTTCAACTTCCACAAAAAAATAGGCTAAGTCTAATTGTTTGTACTACTGAGAGTAGATCCACTGAAAGAATGCCACTTAAGCCATCACTTACATATACTCCATTCATTCTATGGATGTATTCTAGTTGTGCCTAACAATTGGATTTAGCACCTTGTCAGCAAATTGTCCAAATTCCTCCTGATATATTTCAGCACCCCAAGTTGACTTTGTGCATATCTCTTTACCCCACTTTGTTATATATATTTTGTGTCTATAACTATTAAGGAATCTATGTGTGTGTGCTTTCTCCTTTTTCTACACTACAAATTAGGATAATTTTGGGGAAGGGGCCTAAATTCAGTGTTCAGCAGAGCTTGTGAACTTTAAATGCTTGTTCCTGTAGATATTTTTCTTTTCTGATTAGTACTTTGGTTATGCCCTTGAGCAAAATTAGGAAGTCTGCAATAGTGCTCCAGTGTATCATTATAAGATAAGTTCTCAATGAAATAACTTTTCCTTTTGAATATCTTCTCATTACCCACATTAATAGAGGGATACCCAGGTAAACTAAATCACCTAGCTAATTTTGTAATGCTGCCACCACCCCCACCCCCCTCAAGTACACCTAAAGGTGAAGAAGCTGCTATCCTCAGATTTCCTGCTTCTGGAGTAAGCCTATTAGCCTAAATGGGTTGCCTCAGAATAACTAGGCAGACAACTGTAGCTTCATGGTCATAACCAGCAGAGTTTGAAATAGTGTCATGTTATAGCCCTTTCCCCTTGTTTAGGGCTATGCTGTACAATTGGCTGAACAGTTTTTCTGGAGAGCAAGTTGCTTCAGACTGCAAGAGAGAACCACTGCATGTTTGAAGATTCAGAATCTTTAGGTCTGTAGAAGACACACATGATTAGAGAGCAGCTTTCCCTAAGTTCTAGTCATGGTAGATCGCTGTGTAAAGTGGGAGGGTCCTTTTCCCCAAGTAGTAGGCTTGTGCTATCAAAAATGTCAATTTAGGAAAAACTTTAACCACTTGATTCTGCTGATCATATAACCTGTTTTTTTCTAGGAAGCATTGGGGGTACTTCCAGTTCTGAGTGGGGTCATACTGCCTGTCTTGCTCTGTTTTTAATCTGAGAGAACAAATTATATGCTCTGTTCTGATTGGGAAAAAATCACATTCAAATGCTGCTATCACACTTTAGTCAGTGGTAAATGTTCCGGTTTATACTTTCTACAGGTCAGAGTCTCAAGAAGTCACTTAGTTGGTGTGGAAATTTTTAATCTCTGATAGCCTTCCAACAGGTTTCAGACCCAATGGCTTTGTGGTTGCTTCCATTCTGAAACAAATTGTTACTTTAATTATTAATCATGCTATTTGCTGGTTTTTTCCCTTTCACATTTTTTATATAACGAGTAAAGAATATCTCTGCTTTCCCAGGCCAGATGCTTTAACTTGTTTTTGAGCACTGTGAGTGTGGAATTGAGTGGCAGCTTTGTGTTAGAAACGGATTTCAGGTTTCTCTCTAACCTTTTTGCGACTGAAATATTTCTCCATTGAAACTGCAGTACTGAGAAGCTGCAGCATCATTGTAAATATCTCCCCGCCCCCAAAGTTCCTGTTGATTTCTTTTATTCTGTTGCTCTCTGGAAGTGAATTCTGGCAGTAGAAGGATTAGACTAAGAGGAGAATGGGGAGGGGGAGAGAAATGTGTCTTCAGCCCAATCTTACGTGTATTTATTTGGAAGCAAGTTGCATAGAATTCAATGGGGTTTACTGCCAAAGAATCAAGTTCAGTGGCTACTACCTCGCAAACTCGCCAGGTGGAAAAAATATTGTTTCTGTACATCTTTAGCCTAGTCAACCTCTCTCTTGTACAGTAGTGCCCAGTATAATGAAAAAGCTCCGTTCCATGGATCTCTTTGTTATTGGCGATGCCCCACATAACAAATTTTTCCCCCCCCGTTATATGGGGTTTACCCCATGTAACCCAAAAAAATGTTCATTATACGGGGTATACTCCATATAATGAATTTTTTTCATTATGCGGGGTATCGGCAATAGCACCAAAATGCTTCATTATATGAATTTTTCATTATGTGAAGCATTCGTTATATGGGGTACCACTGTATCTGCATTTATGAGTCAGTGATTTATTCTGGCAGCAATGCTTCCTGATTAAATTTTTATTTTTATTTCCAAAACACATAAAAATACAAATATCAAATATAAAAAGCAAAACAATAGGAATCTATATATGGATTTTACAAGATTTGCATTAATTAGTCATCTTCATTTATATTTTATGAAACAAATACTGTATAACATTTAACAATTGATGAGTGCACCCTCCACCCATAGGGCCTTTTATTCTATTCAACTTATCTTAATTTCATGATTTAATTTTTATACCTTTCCCTCTTTCCAAAAACTAATACTTTCTTGACCTAGCTGAAATCCTTTAGGATTTTTTTTAACACGTAAGACATTACCTCTAAAAATATGTATGAATCCCAAGGTTGCATTCGTAATGGATTTGAATGACATAACTGGATAAATACAAGAACTGATTTTAATTATGATAATAGCTATGAGACTGTTGATAGCAAAGAATTGGAAAGCACGCATCTCCCCAAATTTGGAAGAGTGGCACAAAGAAATATGGAATATAGTATTGAACGATAAGCTGACATGAATTATAAAGAGGATGGCAAAACAAATTTTTATGAGGAGACTTCATTGAATATGTGAGCAATGCTTCCTGAATAAATGACAAATGGCTTCCTTAACAAGGTAAAGGCTGAAAAGGAGATAGGTTGGGGAGCGAGTGTATGGTTCACTGACTGCCCCCAGGAGAATAACTAAGGATGTGAATAATACACGGAGGTAAGCCTTGCTGAATGCAGATGTATTTATTTCTGAGTAAATCACATGTGATTGGTGCTGATGTAATAATGGTGAGGCATATTCTGGACAGAACATTGGCTGCTGGCCTCTAGTTATGTTTTTTTAAAAATTTGTGTGTTTGTGTGTCTGTGTTTGTAAAGGGTTTTATTTTACAAACTGCACCTGTAAAAATTTCGTAGCAATAAGATAGAAGACCCATTAAGTCTTCATTGTACTTTTGTAAGAAAACGAATCTGCTCCATTTCATATTTCATCAAAAACATGAAAGTCTTCAGTATGACCAGTTTGCAAGAATAAATAAAAATAAATGTAAACAGTGTGTTGTCACAGGTGCAATGTGTAATTTGCACATTCAATATTTGGTTATAGAAATGTCACTGAGATTTGTGAAGATTTAAATTTGCTCTTTTTCATGTGATTAATTCATAAAACTACATGACACTGAGATTGCAAACATGGTGAAATGTTGATGAGTTTCTGCAAATACGGAGTCAGTTTCTTTGTGACAGGTGACAGTGAAATTGTCTGTGAAAGCAGAACAGAAGAAAACCCATGGAAGAGGTCAACAGTAATTGCAAGGATCTGGACTCTGGACTCCACTCAAACTGGATATGGATTTTCTAAATACTTGTACAAATAGCAAAAGTTAGACAAGACTGTTTTTTATTCCAATTCTGTAAATATGAACTAATTCACTTTTTGATATTATTTATTAAATAAGAAAAAATGAATTGTTTAGTTTTGTTTAAATTCAAAGTCATTTGGGTTTAGGTAGTGAAATGTGGAGTTCTGGTTGGTCTTCGTTATTTACTAAAGATGGTTCAAATGCAGATTTCAGAAAATCATTGGTAAGTTGGCAACTAATCCAAACAGTTTCATACAATTCACACATGTAAACAATGTCACTTCTTATACCTGTAATTATTTAGAATGGGTCACAGTATCATATGGTGATTGTTTTGTATTTTTTCCAGTAACATGTTAATGTAGGATACGGGCATTTTAACCTTCAATTTATTTCCAAGTCTTCATATGGTTTGCTATCTCATTGACTTGATATTTTAAGAGGATGTAGAGCTTAGAAAGGGGGTCCTTATGTAAAATAGCTTGGACAAATATACAGAAATGTATGAATTTTCCTAGCCTGCTTTTTAAATATCTTCTTGATACTATCTGCTTATTTGCACAGGAAAAGTCAGTAATGCAATTCTATCTCATTCGTAATAGCTTGGGTCTTTTTTCCCCTTCTCACTTTCAGATTTCCCATTTACGGAAACTTTAGGAACGGGCCTTTGTGTTTGTAAGCCTTCCTTATGATCAAACCTTTTGTGTTTTTGAGGTACCTCACTACTTCTGATTTGAGAATCAGTTCATTGGAAAAGCATGCAGGCTTAATCTAGGTTTTAGTTTTAAAATCCTAACAGAGCTGTTCACTTTTTAATAACTTTTATGGCATTTGGTATATGGCTGGTTTTGGTTCTCTGAACAAAAAAACGACCCCTCAGATTCTGGAAGAGTTGATTGCTTTACCTTATTGAGGTTTGAATTGGACAGTACTTTTTGAAGATATTTTGTGTATGCCAGTAATGAGAAACAGACCTCACATGAAATTATTAAATATAGTTAAATATAAGCATTTATCTGCCCTTTAAAGGATTAAATGCAGTTTACATGCATTCAACCAGTCTTCATTTAAGAAGTAGAGTAATCTCTGACATGAAATTATAATTATCCCCAGTTTGTTGAGATAGGAACACTCCCTTATGACAATAGTGTCTGGTGCTAAAGCAATAATTAACCAGAAGGTCTCTCATACTCACTACCAGAACAACTCCAGCAAAAGAATAGAAATGATGTTAGTCGGTATTGGTGGCAAAACTTTACATTTTTTATTTTGAGGGGCTACGTAATATGGGTTTTACAATTTGAAAATCTTGGGGAAATGTAAAGTGTAGGCTTTTTTGTTAGAGAAATTGATGTTCAGTCACACAGTCTAGTGTGTCCCCATGGATCAGTGCATGCCATGCTCCTCTGTGATCTGCCATCCTCCAGAGTCTGCCCAGATCTAGCCCACTATGTCGACTATGCTGTCTAACCATCTCATCCTCTGCTGCCACGTCTTTTGCCTTTGATCTTTCCCAGCACCAGGGCCTTCTCCAGTGAGTCCTCTCTTCTCATTTAGTGGCCAAAGTACTTGAGCTTCAATATTTGTCCTTCCAAGAAGCAGTCAGGGTTGATTTCCTTTAGGATTGACTGATTTGAACTTGCAGTCCAGGGGACTCTCAAAAGTCTTCTCTAGCAATATAAAGCCTTGTACTCCTTTTCCTATTCTAAACCAATCTGTTGCTCTGTATCCAGCCCTAACTGTCATTTCTTGATCTGCATACAGGTTTCTCAGGTGACAGGTGAGGTAGTCTGGTACTCCCATTTCATTAATGACTTGACACAGCTTATTCCACACAATCAAAAGCTTTGGTCTTGTCAATGAAATGAAAGTATACATTTTTCTGATACTCCCTTGCTTTATCCATGATCCAGCAAATGTTGGCAATTTGGTCTCTAGTTCCCTTGCCTCTTCAGAACCCAGCTTGTACTTCTGAAAGGTCTCAATTCATGTACTGCTGAAACCAAGCTTGTAAGATTTTAAGCATGACCTTGCTAGCATGTGAGATGAGTGCAATTGTGCAATGGTTTGAAAAATCTTTGGCATTGCCCTTTGGAATTAGAACATAAACTGGCCTTCGAGACGTCTGTGAAATCACACGTTTGGGGTTTGCGCTTGTGCAGACTCCATTTTGGAACATACCAGAGCTTTGTAAAAAGGAGGGAAAGAACTGTCAAAATAGGCCCCACCCTCTCCCTATATAACCGTGGCATCAGCCGTTTCCTGCCTTAGTCTTTTATTTTCTGCTGCGGTAGACACTCTGCCTCGGCTGCCAGAGCTTCAAAACCTCTCGTTAGTGCATGGCCACTGCGGGCCCTTTCAAACTCTGCTCCGTCTGCTCCGCGAAAATCCCTTTGACAGACGGGCACGATCGTTGTCTCATTTGCCTGGGGGAGGCGCATCAGATCCAGACTTGTGTTTTCTGTAAGAGATTTACCAGGACTGCCTTAAAAAACCGTGCCTCTAGGCTTCGGTCTTACCTCTGGGAACGATCTCTCGGCAGAAGCTGTCATAGAGCCCTCAGCGGCCAATCCCCCGACTCTCTCGCCCGTTCAGGAAGGGGAGAAGGGTTCCCGCGGTTCACCCCCTCCGTCAATTTCTAAAAAGGAGACTAAGAAGAGGAAGAATAAGGATGATTCCTCTGCTTCCGAGTTTAAAAAGCTTAAGAAAGTAAAAAAGTCGACCAAGCTGCCACCCCCGGCCCTGCTCAATCTCTCTCCTGTTAGATCCCTTACTGACAGCGACACCATCTTGTCCCCTGATTTGGAGGACAACGTGGGGGATGACAACGTGGGGGATTCTGCTTCTGTGACTGAGGTGCCGGTGACTACTAAAGGCCACTTGTCTCAGGCTCACCCGTCCATGTCCCCTCAATCTGAATGTTCAGATGCTCGCGTTTTCAACCAGCACCCTCCTCTATACCCACCCTGCTGCTCGTCTCAAGACTGGGCCTGCCAGCATGGCAATTTCTACGATTACCATGCCCATTGCTGCAGAGGGGCTCCCTGGATGTCTCCCCGGTCTCAGTGATGTTCCCTTGCACACCCATCGTCCCAGGGGTGCAGAGACACGGTCGCACCGGAGAGGGGCCGTGTTTCAGCTCCGAGGAGCTCTTCCATGGCTGGGCAGAGGAATGCCAGCCAACGGAGCTACCGTCGCCCGCGTTCACCCGTGGTGACTGGTAGGCATGGATCTGAGTCTGCGGCCGTGGCAGATAGGGCAAATCGCTCTAGATCGCGAGCCCGCCGCACGGATCTGAAGAGAGCAGAGGGCTCGAAGGCTCGCTCCACCAAGACCCTTCAGCAATGCTCCACGTCACCTGCTCCATCTCGCGCCGCATCAAGGGCTAGTGAGGGGAACACTAGCAGCAAGGGGAGTGCAGCCAGAGTTTTGCGCTCACGCTCGTCTTCGCCTGCCCGATCGCTCTCCCCTGCTAAGTCGGATTCGGATGCTGCCTCGTCTGTAGCTGCTGCCACCGATTCCAAGACAATGACACCGAAATCCTCTCAGCCCCCTGAGGATTCTCGTGCGTACTCGGCGCTGGTTACCAGGATGGCGCAGGCGCTGGAACTCAAATTCGAGTAACCCCATGCACCAAGGTCAGACAAGGTTTTTCAGCGCCTCCAGAAGGATGCCATCAGACCTACCTCAGTTGGAATGCTTCCTTCTCTTATCGACCTTGGCAAGGAGATTTGGCTCAGGCCATCTTCTGCCCAGACTGTTTCCAGGCGGGTGGATGTTCTCTACAAGGTCTTCGACCAGGAGTCTGGTTTCCTGCTGAAACACCCGGTCTCTAATTCGATTGTTGTCGAGACCGCTCAAGGGAAAGCAGGGAGTAGCGAAGTGGTGTCGCCCGCTTCTAAGGAGGGTCGGAAGCTTGATCGGCTGGGTCGTAGCATCTATTCCTCCTCCTCTCTGATCATTAGGGTGGCCAACTACCAAGCCATGATGGGGGCCTATCAAGCCCACCTCTGGGAGAAGGTAGAGCCGCTTCTTGAGTCCCTGATGATGTGCGTAGCCAGCTGGCCCCTCTCGCACTAGAAGGCGCACAGCTTGCCTCCCAGCAGATCCGCTCCGCAAGTCATTCCATGGCCTGCTCTGCTAGGGCTCTAGCTTTCGCCATCGTCCTCCGGCGATACTCCTGGCTCCATTCCGCCGGCCTCACGGATGATGCCCGGCGTCATATTCAGGACTTACCTTTCGATGGTGAGGGCCTATTTAATGACAACACGGATGACATTATGGAGAACCTTCACAAGAAAAAGAATACGGCCAAGAGACTCGGGTTGAATCAGCCACAGCAAAATAAGCAGCCAGCTTTTCAACCTCGCCAGTTCCCGGCATACCAACCTCAGCAGGTTGCCACCGACAAGAACAGGACCAGCTCTTCTTACCAGCCAAGGCAGGGTTCCTCTCGGCAATCCTTTCGTCCCTCGCAAACTCAGCGCAAGTGGGATAAGAAACCAAAGCACCGCACCTAACTTGGTACAAGTGGAGGCTGTGCTTCCCGCCGCTCTGCCTCCGCAGTCGCCCTCTGCTTCTCCACTGCCCCTTCCTGCATGGCGTTCAGTTACCTCAGACAAGTGGGTGCTCACCATCGTCAGCAAAGGGTATGCCATCGAATTCGACCGCACCCCTCCCACAGGACGGCTCCGGATAACCCAGCCCTCGCCAACGCTCTGCGACGAGGTTTCAGCTCTTCTACAAAAGAATGCCATAGAGCAGGTGCGCTCCGACGACCATCACAGAGGTTTCCTTTCCAGGTATTTTACAGTGGAGAAGAAGGATGGCGGACTGCATCCAATTTTGGATCTAAGAAAATTGAACAAATACGTGACCAGAAAGAGGTTCAGAATGGTCACATTACAAAGCACTCTCCCCCTCCTTCGGGAGGGAGACTGGTTCACCATTATAAATCTTTGCTATGCTTACTTCCACGTTCCTATTCGGAAGGCTCATCGTCGCTTTCTCATGTTTGCTCTAGGAAACAGTTTCTTCCAGTTCAAGGCTCTGCCCTTCGGGTTGGCTACAGCCCCTAGAGTGTTCACAAAGTTCCTTGCCCCTGTTGCGGCGTTTCTTTGTTCAAGGGACATTGTTTGTTTCCCATACATAGACGATTGGTTACTGGTCTCTCCATCACATCAACAGGCTCTCCTCGATGTCCGGCTCGCAACCCACCTGATGTCCAACCTGGGCCTTCAGGTCAACTTCGAAAAGTCCACTCTTACTTCTCAGAGAAGGGTGACATACATCAGCGCCATCCTCAATTCAACGGTGGCGAGGGCTTTCCTACCTGATCAACGACTTCGGAAGATCTGAAAACTCCTCTGCCCCTTCAAATAGGGGCACAGGGTGACAGCTTATTCAGTCCAAAAGCTCCTCGGCCTCATGGCTTCCACCATTGTTGTAGTAAAGTTTGCGCGTCTTCGAATGCGTCCGCTACAATTGTGGTTTCTCCAAAACTTCTTGCCTGCAGAGGACCCCCAGTCCCGGAAGCTGATGGTTCCGCCACGTCTTGCGTCCTCGCTCCACTGGTGGTCCCACACCTCTCACCTGCAACGGGGTCTCCCCTTTCAACCGCCGGCCCCCTCCATACAAGTGGTTACCGACGCGAGTCTTCAAGGATGGGGGGCACATTGCGGCCCCAATCAGGTCCACGATGTCTGGTCACGGGGGGAGAGACCGCTGCACATCAACGAGCTCGAACTCCTTGCGCTCTTGAAGGCTCTCGGCCTTCGTTTCAACGCTGTCCGGACAGGTAATCCAGGTCCTCACGGACAACACCACTGTGGCCGCCTACATCAACAGACAGGGCGGCATCAGGTCGCGCTCCCTGCTCCACAGGTCCACAGAGCTATGGGAGTGGCGCATTGCTCACCGGATAGACCCAATTGCAATCGACATCCGGGGGCAGGACAACTCTAGCAGACGATCTCAGTCGGAGAGAGTCAACCATGCACGAGTGGGAGCTCCATCAGGAGATATTCCAGCTACTGTGCCGCAGATGGGGGCCTCCGCAGGTGGATGTTTTCGCCTCACACCAGACGAGGAAATGCGACCTCTTCTGCTCGAGGGCGGGGATCGGCCCAGCGTCTCTGGGAGACGCGTTTATGTTTCACTGGAGCGGGACCCTACTCTACCTGTACCCTCCGATTCCGTTGATATCGCGGACCATTGTCAAGATCATAGGGGACAAGTCCGATGCCATCCTGATAGCACTGTGGTGGCAACGGCAACCGTGGTTCCCTATTCTCAGGAGGCTCGCATCCGACTTTCTCGCTCTCCCGATGCAACCGGACCTCATCTACCTGAATGACGGTGCTGTCCTTCACCCGGACCTTCAGTCGTTACACCTAACAGCGTGGAGGATAACCCACTGATTGCCCGGATCCTTGCCGCTAGTAGGAAGGATTCCACCACCAGACTTTACGCCTACAAGTGCAAAGCCTTTCTGGACTTCTTAACTAGACAAGGTCGCACAACGGAGGACTTTGATGTTTCGACAGTTCTCCACTACTTGCTTAGCCTCGCAGAGTCGGGGCAGGCCCATGCCACTCTTAGGGTGGCCTTGGCAGCGATTGTGGCTCACCAACGTCCTACATCCCTGCACGCATCCCTTTTTCGGGATTCAACGGTGAAAAAATTTCTTAAGGGGCTGCGGAATACCTTTCCGCGCCATAGGGCACCTGTACCGCAGTGGTCTCTCCACCATGTATTGCAGCGCCTGCGGTACCCCCCTTTCGAGCCTATGTTCTCTACCAGCGTTCGTCTCGTCACCTTTAAAACAGTCTTCCTGCTGGCTATCACCTTCGCCCGTAGGGCATCTGAACTGGCTGCCCTCCGTGCTGACCCCCCTTTTCTGCAATTCTTCGCGAACAAGGTTGTTTTGCACCCGGACTTGGCCTTTTTGCCCAAAGTTGTCTCAGAGTTTCACCTGGCGCAGGCACTCTGCTTGGCAGTTTACTTTCCTGACCCTTCGTCGCCTGTTGAGCGGTCGTTGCACACGCTGGATGTCTGACGGGCCCTGCTCTTCTACCTTGACAGGACTAAGCCGTTTCAAGCATCGAACAGGCTCTTTGTTGCTTACGGTGGCCCTAACAAAGGGTCAGCTGTTTCGTCTCAACGTATATCCAAGTGGATCGTCGCGACTATTCACCTAGCATACCAACTGGCTCATGCACCTCTCCCTGCTCAGGTTAGAGCCCACTCCACAAGGGCTGTGGCGTCTTCCATGGCATTCCTGAGAGGGGTACCCATTGAAGACATCTGTCGGTCGGCGACGTGGTCGGAGCCAATGACTTTTGTCCTGCACTACAGGATGGACACGAGGGCCGTACACGACACCCGCTTTGGACGGGTGGTCCTGGCTACCTCGTTGTAATGACCTTCTACCGGACCCAGACGTGGACCCTCCATCTGGTAAGAAGCTTGTTACTCACCCAAACGTGTGATTTCACAGACGTCTCGAAGAAGAACGGGTTACTTACCTGTAACTTTGGTTCTTCAAGTTATGTCTGTGAAATTCACACGTGACCCGCCCACCTCCCCTCTCTCACGTCTGTGAGGTAACCTGGCGTTAGCTTTGAAGGGACTAAGGCGGGAAACGGCTGACACCACGGTTATATAGGGAGGGGGTGGGGCGTATTTTGACAGTTCTTTCCCTCTTTTTTTTACAAAGCTCTGGTATGTTCCGAAATGGAGTCTGCGCAAGCGCAAACCCCAAACGTGTGAATTTCACAGACGTAACTCGAAGAACCAAAGTTACAGGTAAGTAACCCGTTCTTTTCCAATCCTGTGGTCACTGCTGTGTTTTTCAATTTTTTTGGCATATTGAGTGAAACACTTTAATGGCATCATCTTTTAGGGCTTTAAATAGCTCAACTGGAATACTGTCATCTCCACTAGCTTTGTTGTTAGTAATACTTTCTAGGGCACATTTGACTTCACATTCCAAGATGTCTGGCTCGTGAGCAGCGATCATACCATCATGGTTGTCTGGGACATTAAAGTCCTTTTTTTAGAGTTCTTCTGTGTATTTTTGCCATATTTTCCTAATCTCTTCTGCATGTTAGGTCCCTACCAATTTTGTCCTTTATCATGGCCATTTTTGCTTGATGCGTTCCCTTAATATCCCATTTTTTAAAAGAGATCTCCAGTCCTTCCCTTTCTGTTGTTTTCCTGTATTACTTTGCACTGTTCATTTAAGAAGGCCTCCTTATCCTTGTTGTTCTCCGGAAATCTGAATTCAGTTAGATGAATCTTTCTCTTTCACCTTTGTTTTTTCTTTCTTTTTTCAGCTATTTGTAGAGCCTCATCAGACAACAACTTCGCTTTCTTGCATTTCTTTTCCTTGGGATGGTTCTAATTGCTGCTTCCTCTATGAGGTTATGAATCTCCGTCTGTAGTTCTTCAGGCACTCTGTCAAGTCTACCCTTAAATCTATTCTTCCCCTCTACTATATATTCATGAGTGATGTCATCTAGGTCAAACCTGAGTGGTCTA
Organism: Furcifer pardalis; assembly: GCA_030440675.1. NCBI lineage: Eukaryota > Metazoa > Chordata > Lepidosauria > Squamata > Chamaeleonidae > Furcifer > Furcifer pardalis. Next base: position 24,604,699 of record CP126892.1, read on the forward strand.
ATGGTTTCCCCTACTTTCTTCATTCTAAAACTAAATTTGGCAATCAGCAGCTCATGATCTGTGCCACAGTCTGGTCCAGGTCTCATTTTTGCTGACTGTATAGCACTTCTCCATCTTTGACTGCAGAGTATGTAATCAATCTAATTTCAGTGATGTCCATGTAGCCTATTAGGTTTTGGAAGAAGGTGCTTGCTTGATAAAACTGTTAACACTATTTTAGTTAACATGTAAATATTGAGCCTCTTCTTTGTGATCTCTGTGACTCAGACATGGAATTTGCACAGGTTTAGCAAACTATCTCAATTTTCCACGGGGAGGGGAATTTAATTTAATTTAAATTTAATAGATATTGCTGATAGCAATAACACTGTGCATGTTTGCACGCCTAACAGCTTCTCTCCTCAGTTTTCTTATTGATGCAATGGTAACATCCATTTTCCAAAGCTCCTACCTTTGTGATATTTTACTGTCTCTCTGGCTCCAGGTTCTACCTTTTCTTCATTGAATAACCTTTAAAAATATGTTAGTTTTATTTTGTCTTCATTCCTCCCCCCTCATCCTTTTGCCTCTTCTTTTCTTCTGCACTCTTGCAGAACAGGCTTTTTCTTCAGACTGATTGAAGTTCTAAAACTTTGTTTATGGTCCCTATGGGCCCACTCAAGAATAAGATTCCCCTCACAGAAAACCACTCCCAAGAGCTTATTTTGCCTTGGTGAATCTCCTCAGACTCATACTTGCCAGCACTATAAATATGTTACCAAATTAGCCATATAGAATAGGCAATCGTGCCTGCAATCCCATCTTTGGGAGAAAACTTTGTTGGTGCCTTCAATCATAGGCACCACTTACTCATTGAGCTCCTCTGATCACACACTCAAACTGAGGCCGAGGCCTCATAGTCTTCTTCCTAGGGCAAGAAACGCAAATGCCCAGACTCTTCTGTTGCCCTGCCAAAGAAAAAGACCAAGAAACTCCCAAAACCCTTGGACACAACATTGAGATCAAGCCACAGCTTGAAATCAGCGAGCCCAGCCTCTACAGCTACAGACCAACCTCTTGATAAGGATGAGCTAGTATGTCTGTGCTCAGATTGTGATGACTCCCCACTACATAACACCTCCAGTCAGTTCAGTTGCTCTAACAATCTCCATCTCAGCAAAGACTCCCACAATCCTACACTGACTTCGGCTTCTTCCATCACAACCGTCAGGCCTGTATCGCCCTACAAGAGTACAAACAAAAATAAACACTTGCAGCCTCAGAGTATAAAATGAATTTGACACAGAATCTCAGAGCAGTCATTATCCACTCTATGACATGTAGTACCCTCCAACAGGACTGCCATTTTGGAAGATGCCATGGTCCATCCCCCATGTCATTGTGATAACCTCCTCTGACCTAGTTCTGAGATTGAGATACCACTCCATCAGCATATGGAGTCATTCCTCCAGAGAACTTGCTCCTGCTTATGTTCACCACTTTGAAGCCAGCCAAAGACACTCAAGTCAAAACACTTGGCTTCAAAGCACTCTTCTGTATCTATAGCACACCCACCGAAATCACCCCAGATGAGCTTTTCATCTAAACACCATAAGATGGCCCATCCTATCACTAGAAAATGGAGGTCTTTGCTTGAGTGTTCATGATCTGAGGTGCAGGACAGGTCCACCTAATTCTCCCTGGCTATGGTGTGGGACTATTCCTTTTCTTTCACCATGATTACCTAATGAACCTGGACTGTTACCTGGACTGATACCTGTTACTGACCTTTTAATAACTACGTTTTTTCCATGGACTATCCTACATGATCCTGAAGAATAAAGCAGCTGTTTCTCTCTGAAGATTGTTGTTCTTTCACTGGCACACACACACACAAAGCTATGCTACCAGAAGAAGAAACCTCCCTTGTTTTGCTCTATGCTCTACTGCACTATTGCCTGAGCATAGTAAGAGTTCCTTCCTTAAAGCAGCTCGGCTCTCTCAAAGTTGGAAGGTAGGGGTTAGAGTTCCAGTAATGAGCAGGAGGCTCAGGAACTTGACTAGGGAGGTGCCCTTGTAAATGGGACTGCCGATGTCTGATTGAAGACACCCAACTGTATCCTCCAATTCCAGATCCACGCCACAAGAAAACAACCTCTTACCAAAAGCAAACACGTGTTGTAAGGTTTAAAAATCAGAACACGCCAGCTAACTAAAAAGGAAGAAACAGTTTCAAATTTAAAATATTACACACACACACCCTTTGAGCCATGCAGGGCTAAAAGCAGGGGAAATTGTCAAAATCAAAGACTTGTCTTACGGTTTAAAAATCAGACCACACCCAACTAAAACAAAAGGAAGAAACAATTTCAAACTGAGCCCCCCTCTGAACCATGCAGGGCTGAAAGGCTGAAAGCAAGTAAAAGCAGGAAAACTTACCCTTCACCACTTCCTGGAAGTCACCTTTGTCGCTCCCTCCAAGTCGCTGCTTCCTCTGCCTCCACCTCCATTGCCTCTTCCACTGCTTCCACCTACGTGCCTAAGCATCACCTAGTATGCCGGACTAACTTCTGCGGTGATTCAGCAACTTAGTAAGTAGGCAGAAGGGGCAGTGATTAGGCTAGGCAGTGGAAGCAACTAGCCGACTTACTGCCTTTTGATGCTTCCACTGAATTTTACATTGCGGATCTGATGAAATCGTGCTGCGGGCCAGACCCAGTCTATGGGCCGTAGTTTGGGCACCCGTGTCCTATGGGAATAATGTCTGGAACAGCATACAGTCCTAATTGTGATCCACATACAGGGCAAGAATCACACCCTTGCAGACGATCTGAGCAGATGGTAGTCAGACAATCACAAATGGGAACCAACTCCAGCAGTTTTCCTCGGCTTCTGCAAATTATGGGGACATGTCTCCAGTGCCCTAATTGCTGCTCTCAGGCAGGCCAAGGTCACCTCTTCAAGTGAAATGGGTTCACAGGTTTCAAGACCTCTTATAATTGTTTCCTCTGATACCACTCATTCAAAGGACAATCTTCCAATTTGGTACATGCCAAGGTTACACTCTACCCTCACTTCACCTATTTACCTAAAGTGGCATCTGACTTCCACCTGTCTCAATCCATTTTGCTACCCACAGCTTTTTCTCTGCTATGGGGCCTTCTTAAGGATTATCCTGTATACTCCCAACGAATATCCAAATGAGTGGTAAGCACTATACAGCTGGCTGGCCTGCCTCTCACCACCCTCACCCCTGGCTAGAAGGTTCTCCATGAGGGCCTTAGCTATCCCTACTGCCTTCCTTAATGCCATATAGCCACCTGGTTGTGAGAGTCTACCTTCATCACTCACTACAGGCTGGATACAAGGGCCAGACCAGATGCCCTTTTCAGGCTGTTCCACCCTACCTCCCCTCATTCACACAATTATAGCAGTAGATCACTGCAGCTTTCCATTAGGAAGCTGTTTGGTATGTGGACATGTGTTGTAGGGTAGGATGTTACTATTGCTAATGGCTTCGCCCCCCCCCCCAGATGACCACTCAAAAAAACTATAGTTACAGGTAAGTAACCCATAATTTTGGTAGAAGGAGCACGGTGTAAGTGGAAGGCTAGAAGTCATTTCCACTGCCCTTATATTTATATCATAATTTCATCACTATACTAAAGGAACTCCGTGTTCAGTTTCATTTTTCAGAGTGGCAGAAAATAGCAGACCTTCATTATTTTTAATGAATAAAATGAAGATAATGGATCTAGTGTGAAATGAGTGGTTTATATTTCTGGCTGAAAGGGATGCAAGCTCATGTTTTGTAAACAACAGATTGATGACTGCTTTTAACCCACCCTGAGAATACATGACTGATTTGTCAGCGGAAGTGATCCTACCTGCAAGAGCTCTTTTCTCTGGCCCACCTTACTGTCCCATGGAGGTTTGTTCTTCTTGGCCTCTTCTTCCTGGAGTCACTCCTTGCTCCATTCAATAGATGAGTTCCTTGTCTGACACTCCTGTGATGATGGCCCCACCATCCAGTGTGGAGTCCCCACTGGTCTCTAGTCTACGTGGTGCCATCTGCATTTCTTAGATTAATTAATGTTTCTTTCGCCAATGTTCACTCCTCTTTCATCTGAATGTAGTCTACCTTTCCATATGGTACCTTCTTACAGGTTGAACAGATAATGTGATAAAACACACCCTTATCTGATACCTTTGCCTACAGGAAACCTTGTGGCCTCTCCATATTCTGTCAGCAGTATTGTCCACAATACTGGTTATGCACCAGGACAATGAAGTGCTTAGGTACATTCATTTCTTTTGGAACAACCCATAATTTTGCATGATCCACTTGCTCCTGCATATGACCTGGTAACAGCAAGCAAATACAAAACAAATTATTGGAATAGAGACATCCTTCCATTCTGCCTGAAAATGGGGAGTGAGGAAGGAACTACTGGACATCATATACAGAAATGAAGTGTTGAGGTGAGAGGAGAATGACTGAGGTTGAGTGGTAGCTAAGTCACCTCTGGTCAGACAGTTGATCTATTGAGCTCCTTATTGTCTTCTCTGGCTGGCAGCAGATCTGGGTCTTCGCTGGACGATTTTAGTCTGGGGACCTGACTAGGTTTTGTCTGTGCAATAGAGCTTTGCCCATTTTCTGGATTTACCAGTGTCCTCTAGAGTCAGATACAACTAGCTTTCAAGCAAGGGAAACCTTTATCTCACTACTTGACATGTGATCATTGGCATATAGTTAAGTCTATTCTCTTCAGCCCCTTCACTGTTGGAAAGGCTTTTTATCATGCAACTATCTCCTCCTTTATGGGGGGAAACACTATTTCCCAATGAGTCCCATGGCATCCTAAAGATTAACCAGTTTTATTTGGCATAAGATTTTGAGGACAGGAACCCATTCATTAGATGCAAGCAGACTGCACTCTATATAATTTTTGTTTTACTAATGCTAGATTTTATAGAATTCTTTATGTTTATTATTTGACTATCTGTGTATTGTCATGTTTTTGAATGTATTTTTTGTTTGTGGGATTGTGTGGGTTTTAAAATTTAGATGTGTAACACCCACCAGAGTAGTGCCTAAATGGAGCAGTGAATAATAATTATTTTGTATCAGAAATTATTCTGGGTTGAAAGGGGTTTTATGGAAGAAACTCCATTTGGGGAATGGCCAAATGAGGCTCCTTTCATGTCCCCAAGAGCTGGGACAGAGACAGGTGCTCAATCTGACATCCAGTACCCGGGTTTTGAACTGCCGACTTGCCATCCTTCCAGCTGACAAGGCGAGCTTCTTAACTATTGAGCCACCGCAGCCTCTGGAATAGTGAATGAATTGAAGGAAGGAAGGAATGATCTTATGCATAATAAAACTTGTTAGTCTTTGAAGTGTCACAAGACTTTCTTGTTGCAATAGACTATCAGATTATTTACTCTTTTTAAAAACCATTTTGCTGTGTAATCAGGCACTACCTTTCAGCTGAAAGCTGTGAAGGAAGATTATATTGCTCAGATTCAGTTAGCAACACCTTCATAGGTCAACCTTTTTGTCAGAAAAAAATTTCATAGGCAGAGACGGGCCATCCCCTATGAGCAGACCGACCTGACAGAACAGACAGAACAAAAATTCACTGTTAAGGTAAACCCCTACCCCTCAATTTCTTGGGTAGGCAAAGGAGATTACAGGAGTAGGCATGGATTACATTGTCCAAACAAATTAAGATTTGCAATCTGTTTTTGCCACAAGCAGTGGTGACCTTCAGTATTATGGCTGAGCATCAAATCAACATGGTGGCTACTCTACATAGCACTGGCAAACAGTTCTTTTAAAACTAGCACAGTAAAATTCCCATGGAAGTGGTCAGTCCCTTCTGCATGTACTGTAGAAAATTATAGTTCCTGTTTCTTTTTTACCCTTTTGGAAAATTTCAAAATGTTTGTTAATTAATCATATCAGGTACAGTAAAACCCCGGGTTACGACGCAGATCCATTCCAACAGCCTCCTTTGTAACCCAAAAAACGTGTAAACCGAAACATCCATAGGGATGCAGTAAAAAATTTTTTTTTAAAAAAAGGTCCTGAATTGATCGTTGTAAATGGGGGGGGGGGGGTTTAAAAATTGTAAACCAGGATGACATTTCCATAGGGTTTGCCATTTTAAACCACAGCAAACTTAAACCAAGGCAGTTGTAACCCGGGGTTTTACTGTACTAATGTTTTCTTCACATTTTTGTCTTTTAGCTTTCTAGAAGCTAAAACTCACAAAGGGCACGTGTTTGTAAGGAAGCATCCTTTATACTATGCAAACTGCTGTGAGAGTTTTATTTATTTATTTATTTATTTTGCAAAGCATTGTATAAACGCCCCAGATAAACCAAGCCAAGCTGTAACTATGATGACACGGGAAGAATGGTCTCACCAGCAGTGGCAGGTTGCCAAGGCTTAAAGAGTTTGTTCTTTGATTCTGGGTTGTACACACTTTTGTTTCATTGCAAGTGAGTTGCATGCATCCTGAACTAAAGAAAGAACTCTTTATTCAAGGGGCATCTGCTGCTGTTGCTGCCCTAGCTATACAACAAAACACTGACCCCAAAACATAAGTGGTGGGGAGCATTTTTATCCAGTGAGCCACTTGCAGGCACTTAAACATATATAAATCACTGCTTAGAGCTGGGTCTGCTATCATATATCCAGCTGCTAGCAAGGTTTGTTTGAACTGTATAATTGCTATCTAGAGAAAACATAGTGGGCTTTTAAAAATGTATTTTTTATGCAATCACAATAGGGTGTGTGAATAGGGTTTTGAAACTGATACAGGATCAATGTTGGAGCTATAAGTTATTACTTGCCAAATGATGTAAGCACGAACTAAAACAGAGATGGCCAGATGTTCAAAGAACAGAATACACAAATTGAAAGAGAGGGAAAGGAGGAGATGAGGTTGAGAACACCTTGCAAAACCGTGAGCTGTTTTTACACCAGATGTTTTTTTAAAAGTGGAAATGAGTTTTACTATGTCGCTTGAAAACATGTTTCCACCTCAAAGACAAAGAAATGTATCATTGACTTAGCAAACCTATAGCTTCCTTCAAAGCCCGAATTAGCCGCTATCGAAGATAAAAAGAGCACAACAGGTGAGGAGAATCTCACAGGTATGGAGACAGCTTTGAGGACAAATTGATAGGCAAATATATGCTTGTACCAGATGCCAAGGACAACCAATAAAACAAACAAGAAGCTGCCTTGGCTCAAGATCAGAGGTGGCATGAAAGCAACGGAGGCCTCTAACCATAGATGACAATATTTCCCCCTTGAACTGAAGGAAATGTGGTTTATTTTTATAAACCAAACCTTTGTGACTTATGGTTCACTCCACCAACTGGATTGTTAGCCAGCCTTGTGGTTTGGCCTGTCTATGCTTGGGTAGTCAGCCAGAATAACACAGCATTATAAAACACCAGCTCATGTCTTTAAAAGCTTCCATAAACAGCTATGGGCAATGTTTGGCTTTGTTGGTCACACACACAGTTGCTCAGAGCATTGAGGTCCCTCCAAGAAGCTGAATTATCTGCTTTGCACCTGGAATGGGAAGTGAGGACAATTATTGTGACTGGTATATGGATGTTTCCACCATAAACCTGAGCGTTCAAACTCTTCTTGTTCACAGAATAGGCATGAATTTCTGTTTTAGTTACTCCCTATTATACAGTGTCAGCTGTGGCTTTCTTCTCCCATAAGGCTGTTCCCTTCTACCTTTTGTTCATACATGTTTCTTGCTGGCATTTAGCTTAAGGTGAACCTGAATGGTTCCTTTTTTTACAACATGGAAGCTAATTTATTTGAATTTCAACCATGTAATTGTGGTAGGCCTCAGACATTCAGTGTACTCAAATAATTTGTTCTTTTTAGTCTTTTATAAATAGTATTGTTTGTGGTGTGTTTTATCTGGTGCCTCCATTAATAGTATTGTATCCTTTATATTCTACCAGTATGCCCTGACAACAACCACAGGAAATAGAGAAGTATTATATTGATCATGGCCAGAAAAATATGTCATGTATGCATCTCCACATTTTCCTATATTGTCATTGTCTGCTACTCTTATCTGAGTATACATTTTCCCTGGAAGTCATTTTCACAGTTGACGGACGTGTCTCTGGTGACTCAATAAACCAACCCCGGTGTGAAACCTACGTCCACATACATTACACTGAATAGATGGTGGAGAACATAGTTGAGCTTGATGAAGCTTTTGTGCTTGTTGCCTAGCCTCTTCATGTCTGTGGCATGAAACAGTAGCAACAGAGATGGTTTGGCGTCAAAGTGGGCAATCTACGGCTGCTGTCTCTGTTTTGTGGGTTTATACCTGATACCTTCATGGTTTGTTTCAGCTGGTCTTTATATCACTTCAAAGGAGCTCCACAAGCTCTTATACAGGAGCTAAGTTCCCCATAAAAAAATTGACAAGGAAACTTGGAAATGTCCATACAGCAGACATGTCCTATCTGTCTAGGTGATGGCCTATGATGGAAGCTTCAAAGATATTTACATGTGCCTTCTCATGAACTGCGATGTTGGTGACATAATCACCCCACTTGATGTTCAAGATGGACCTTAGCGTCTGTTGGTGAAAGCGCTCAAGGTTTTTGATGTCTTGGCGATAAAGTGTCCATGTTTCACAGCCATACAAATAACGTTGAGGTAATGATAGCTTGGTATATCATGAGCTTTGGATGAACTATTAAATCTTTGTTCATGAAGAACCGGTGTGATAGACAACCAAAGAAAGAATAAGCAACACCGATTCTCTTCATCACATCCTGTTCACAGGTGTAGTTTTTAGACAGGATGCTACCAAAGTAAGAAAAATTGTTTACTTGTTCCAACATCAAATCTGAGATGGTAATACTGAACTGTGGAAGGGCTATCCTTGGGGCGGGTTGTGCAAGTACAGTACCTTGGTTTTCTGAGCATTTATGGTGAGGCCAAAACGATCACATGGTTTCTGGAAACAGTTGACTGACTGTTGCAGCTCCCCAGGTGTGAAAGCAGGCGCAGTATCATTGGCATATTGCATTTCCGTTATCCTGTTAACACTGGTTAGGCTTCTGGAGCGTAAGCTAGCTAAATTAAAGAGTTCTCTGTCGAAGCGGCATTTAATCTCTATGCCTGTGTTGTTATTAGATATTTCATACTGCATGGCAGCCAAGTAAAGGGCAAGAAGGGTTGGAGTGAGCACACAATCCTGCTTCAATCCGTGGGTGTTTGGGAAGGCATCTGATATTCTGTTTTGATGGAGAACCCTTCCAGACATGTCATCATGAAGCACCTGGACCAGATCTACAAAACGCTCAGGGCAAGCAAAGCATCTCAGCAGAGTCCACATAGCAGGTCTTAGGACAGAATTGAAAGCCTTTGCCAGGTCATAAAATACTAAAAAGAGTGGATTCTGTTGTTCTCTGCATTTTTCCTGAAATTGTCTTGCACAAAAAAGCCATGCCCGTTTGTGCCTTGGGAAATACGGAAACCACATTGAGATTCTGGAAGGACTCTTAGAGATAATTTGCAGGCGACTGAGCAGGATTCTTGTGAAAATCTTTCCAGCAAAATATATGACATGTATGCATCTCCACATTTTTTTTCATATATTGCATTGTTAAATGATGTTACAGTCCAATATATTGTTCTTAAAATCTATTGCTCATCTTTCTTCCTCTCTAATAATTTCATTTCACTTCACTTCTAAATAATATCAGGGAAAGATAAGGCAGCCAAAATGTATGCGGTTTACTTCTCAAAGCAATTATCTATCTCTAGCTCCTGTTGCTTTCTAAAGCACTATATACAGTGGCGGGCTCAAAAAAAGTGTACTACCACACTGTGAGCATGGTATGGTGGGGGTGGCCAGGGGGAAAGCCCTCCGTTGCACCCGAATCAGGACTACTTTATTTCAAAACACAGATGGGCAGGGGCAGCCGGAATTTCTGCTACTGGTTCTGGTGAACTGGTGTGAACCTGCTGATGCCCACCATTGTCTATATATGCTGCTAGGACACTATAAGAACCAGTGTGGTCTAGGGGATAGAGTGATGGGACATTAGAAATAGTGTCAGTGTCAAAAGCAAAACCAGCAGGGACAGAATAAAGAAGTCCGGAACATCCAAGTGGAAACAACTGAAAAGTTTCCACATGACTAAAACTCTACTTCTCTTTTGAAAAATAAATAACATTGCAAGGTAAAATAGAAATATTTCTTTTTTAATAGATATATTTGGCATCATATTGATATGTGAAAGTAAGCATGTTAAAATTACATAGATGTATATCTACAAATTCAGTAAAGGGCTTTCACAAAACAGATACATTCACTTAATATAAACCATGTAATGCCCCTTTTGCTTTGAGAATGAAAACTATGGTCTAAAATTATCCCAGCAGGACAGGACAATTAAGACAGGACAATTAAGACAGGACAATTAAGACAGGTTAAATAATTGGATCACAGTTTGAGAAATACTTGTAAGTTCACAATTCATGGTCATCTGTACATCAATATAGATGTACATTATGTATGTACAGTACATATCCCAATAAACTATACAGGAAAAGAAGAGAAAACATCTTGCTGTCTTCACACGTATTCAAGGCATGACAGCCTTTGATTTCAATTGCCCTATTATTTTCTGTTGCCTGCTTTCATATAGCTGGAGCTATGTTAAGTAATTCAGTGGAACAGAACGAGTTCTCTTCTGCCCAGGGATGGGTGAGGTGTTGTTTTTCAACCTTCCCCCCTTCTTTTTTCTTCCCCAAAGCTTTTCACAATCTGATGCTTCAAACTACATATCTCTGAAAATCAGCTGCTCCTAAGCTAACCACCGTGGATTTTCTCAGTCCCTTTAAAGCCATTTTAAATTAGTGTCTTAACGTCATTTGGTAGCGTACTCAATATATTGGAGACAGACTTAGTCATGCTTGGAGCAGACTTACTTGAATCTGTTCTAATGAATTAAAGGATTTAAGTTAGCAACTGACTGACTAGTTGATCTCTGTAGGAATGTGTCCAGACAGGCACTTAACCCACTCTTTTAGCTGTTTGGGGTTGGTCTGGACTCTTTGCTTCCAGATGTCATGGATGCTGGGGTGCCTCAAACTATCCCCCAGTATTTCTTTTTGAAGTTCCATCAGGGAGTTCTACTTTTTTTAAACTGAAAATTATGCCATTCTTAGCACATCTGGAGCCCTGTCATCATATCAGATATTGCACTTAAACAGTTCCGCGGCTCTTCTGGAGAGAGGCAGGGAAATTGTTCAGTTATTTTCCCCTTTCCTAGCTGATTGTTTTAGCACTGGACCAGATAGGAAGATATTTTTTCCTGTTTTTCCCTTTTATTGCAAATCAAAATCTGTTTCAATTGGTGATAAAAGAGGAGGGGAAAAAAAGGAGGGGATATTTAACCCATCTATCTGATCCAGCACTACAACAATTGGTTAGAGAGGAAAATCATTAAATGGTTCCCCTATCCCTTTGCAAAGGAGCTGGGGAACTGTTTTATTTGTCTGTATGGTAAAGTGGCTGTCTGGCATTGTCGAATGACTAAAAACATGAATAAGCCCAGACTACTCTATAAGGGGTAGTTGGGACATGCTGTAGGTCTACTCTTAAGCTACCCAATGTGATGTCAAGCTAGCGTGACAGACAGTGGTGGTATCCATATTTTTTTACTACCTACTCTGTGGACGTGGTATGGCGGGTGTGGCCAGGGGAAAGCCCTGTGTTGCACCCAAATTAGGACTACTATATTTCAAACCTTGGATGGGTGGGACAAGTCAGAATTTCTCCTACCGGTTCTGGTGAACTGGGGCGAACCTGTTGAATCCCCCCACTGGTGACAGACTAGGATCCAAGAGACCTTGATTCAAATTCCTACTCAGAGGTTGGAACCAGGGGATACCTCATTTACCCTGAAAGCCCTATTGGGGTCACTATAAAATCAGTTCTGACTTGATGGCTCATTGCACACAAACAATTCTAGCACAGCGAAGTCTCTGGACCAAATATCATAAATTAGGTGTTGCATGAAGAAATATTGTCTTTAATTCTGCACTCAGCATTTTCCCAATCACCTTCTTTTATAACACCCAGCTAATAAGAATTATATCTACCCAAACTAATCTGTACACTTTCTCCAAGGTACTGGTCCTTGACTGCTTCAGGATAAACAGCTCTTGCTATTCCTTCATTCAGACTGCAAGCAGGAATTCAATTACCTTTTCATGCTACTGGGCAGACTGCAATCTTTTCTATGTGTAAATCCTATTATTTTTCATCTACACTAGTGACCTTGAAGTAGCTGCAGTAGGTGGCACCATCAAGCACACAGTCAGTACAAACATTGTAGTGGGTGACATTTCATGACTTCTTTAATTTTTAATTAGCCTTTTAATTAGCATGAAAACTGCTTTTCTAGCAGTAGTTTTGTATTGAAATAAGAGTGAAATTTAGTACTATCGTACATTAAAGTCTTTTCAAAAGTGATTCTTGATGTTATTCCAGTATTGTACTGTCATTTTAGTTGTACGATTAATTCTGATGACTGGAAAATATTTATTTTAAAATCTTCTTTGAGCAGATTGGTGTATGTTGTACAGTATCATTGTGTTGCTGTTATTGCACTTCTTTCCAGGAGCGCAAATCAAGATTTTTGTCTCTTTCTAAGGAGATGAGTGGAGAACTTCAGATAAAGTTCTGTTTATTATGTTTGTGCTTTCTTTTGGAATTTTCTCTAGCTGTAGTGTGTGTGTGTGTGTGTGTGTGTGTGAGAGAGAGAGAGAGAGAGAGGAAGTGACAAAAAGCATGCACATATGAGAGCACTTTAGGAACATATCATTCAAGTCCACCTGCTAGACATATAATGAGAATCAGAAAGGCACTTCTTCCACTTTTCAGCTTCCTGTTTTTCCTATGGCTAAAATTAATCTGATTTACTCATAAGTAAGCTTTACCCAGTCTGCTGATGAGTAAGGAAGCAGCAGCAGCAGCCATCATTCAGCAGGCCAAGATGGGGTCCACAGAAACAGCCTCCCCGAAGGTTGTGGTATGGAACCATCAGATACCAAAAGCTAAAGGCCAATCTCCCTACGATGCCTCACTTACAAAATGTTTGAATGAATTATATTAAATTGCCTATTTCTAAAAACAGAACCCTTTCTAGTATACAGTAAAACCTCAGTTAACACAATTAATGTGTTCCCCAGGAGTTTCTTAAAGCAAAAATTACTTAAACTGCATTTCCCATAGGAATGCATTGAAAACCTAAATACTGTATGTTAACCAAAACATGGTTTCCCATAGGAATGCATTGAAAACCAATTAATCCATTCTGGGAGGGAAATCTGTTAAACCTTTCCTTATGAAAACAGACAGCTGAGCACTACCGCCAGCACCTTGCTGGAAATAGAGAAGGATGTGGCGGTTTTGGTGCCGTCACCTATCCAAAATGTGGGTGCCATGGTAATATTGGCAGCATTGTTCTTTGATCTTCTACTCTACTTTCCTGAAGAAGGAAAACTAAATAAGAAGACTCTTCCAGGATTCTCTCCCGCACAAGCACATACAGTACATATAAACAAGTTCAAGAAGCTTCTGTTCTCAGGTCTGGGTTTTTATCCCCTTCTTACCTTGGATGGATTTACTCCAACAATTGAAGTTTTTCTTGATACCTCATCATAGGAATAAAAAATGATTGCTCCTAAATAATAGCCATAAGCTCAGTTCATTAAGCTTGCTATATTTTGCTAATATAATTATTTAAAATATGCCATTCCGGGTGAGTGGTTCATTTGCAGCTTTTAATAAAGAATTGTGACACTTATAATTAAAGATCACTAATATTTAAAAAGTTTGAATATATTATTCTTCCCATGCCTGATTAACTAAACAATCATCTTTACAGATATTTCTGAAATTAGATAAATGTGTGGAGGACAGGTCTATCAACAGTTATTAGTAATGAGAGTTCAGAGGCAGTATACCCATAAATAGTAATTTCTTGGGGGAAACTAACAGGAGAAACCAGTTGTCTTTATGTGCTGCTTCCAGGGTTACTGAAAGCATTACATCCAGTTGCCACATTTTGAAACGGGATCCTGGAATCAATGAAGCCTTGATCTGAACTAGCAAGATTTTTAATTAGTGGAGCCCCCTCCATAAGCAAACCAATGAATTGCTTTGCAACCTTTCCTTTGGCAAAGTTTTAAATCTATCATGAACAAAGCTACCATAGCGGGAAAACAGCAATATAGGGGATGAGGAGTACAACAAGTATTTCGGTAGTTGAAGGATATAAGCCTGATAGTCCATTTCCCAAACAAGAAAATGAACAATAAAGCAAAAACACACTGCTGTTTCAAACCAGTCACCCTTCAAATCTACACCGGAATGCTACACCATCTTTCATGCTTGTAATTTCATGGCACTAAAGTCCAACAGGGGGATTGCAGTGGCTCAAGAGGCTAAGACACTGACTGGAAGGCGGCAGGTCAGCAGTTTGATCCCCGAATACTGCAGGACGGAGTGAGCTCTCATCTCTGTCCCAGCTCCTGCCAACCTAGCAGTTTGAAAGCAAGAAATTTACAAATAGATAAATAGGGATCACTTCTGTGGGAAGGTAAACAGTGTTCTGTGTGCTCCAGTGTCTAGTCGTGCATGCCACATGACCACAGAAACGTCTGTAAATGCAGACAGCGCTGGTTCTTTGGCTAGGAAACAGAGATGAGCACTGAACCCTAGAATTGGATACGACTGGCTTTCGAACAAAGGTGACCTTTACCTTTATTAAAGTCCAAAGAAAACTATTTGTACAAGAAAATACATTTATGTAAAGACTTTGCATTTATCCTATATAGATGTTGCCATTTGTTTTATTCTTTTGGAAACATTGACTTGTGCATTGGCCTTTACTCTGGAGAACCTAAAGTAAAACCGAAGCAAAGTTTGAACTGGAAAATATGAACTAATCTAATTCTTGAAAAACATTGACCAGTGTTAGTTGCTAATGTTTTGAATGTGATTTTATATGTTTCTTGCCTCTGGGCTCTCTCCAGAGAGAACATTTTCTATCTGAGCTACCTTTTGTTTTCTTTGGGAGTCAAAGATGAAATGCATTTTTGTCTGATGGGAGACTCTGGATAAATTGCTGAATTGTTAATCTCCTACTTAGACACCCTTTACTGAAATGTGGTTCTATAAAGCTACGTTAGGGTGCAACTGCACAATGGAAGAAATACAAAATCAACTAACATCTCCTCACTATGAAGTCCCACCAAGGCATAACATTCTATTTGCTATAAGTGGCTGCAGAAGCGGGAGAGGTTCTGCAGAGAGAATTGAGTGCAGTCTCTTCATTCCCCAACCACCCCTACCCCAGGCAGTAGTTGAAATAGAAGGTACTTTGCCAATACGGTATATCACTGTGACAGTGAACTTTTTAGAGGCCCAGTGTCCAAACTGCAACCCAAAAACCTAGTTATTTATCACAAAGTGCCAACACGACAGGGTGAACTCTGTGGTGGGGGAGAGGGAGGAAGTGCTCCCATTGGGCTGCTGGGCAGAGGGGTGGGGCGAACTCTGTGCTGGGACAACAGTACGCATGCCCACAGAGAGGGCTCTGAGTGCTACCTCTGGTATGCGTGTCATAGGTTTGCTACCACTGGTATATCGCTTTGTGTGTGTTCAGTTGTCTTTTATTTCTGCATTGGATAAAATGAAAGGATTTGATTTATTTTTTTAAAGCCAAAGGGTCTCTTGGATGAAAAACTATGGATCGGGGTATGGGACTCTGGGCAATTTTTTTTCTCTGCCAGGTTATCTAACGCTAAACTAGTATATCAATAAAATGATTGACTTACTCACTTATTAAATTTGTTTTTTAAAAAATCTTTGGGATAAATTTCCAGAGCAGAAACCCCTGCAGTCCCTAAATACCATGCCCCAACTGCGTATATCATCATAACACCACCCATAGACACACACACACTCCACTTGTTATTTTCCAGAACAAAACAACTGTTGACACAAAGAAAAGTTATTTTAAATTGTTCTGATTGAAAAAAAGTAGAAACCCAAGTGGCAGAGAGATAACTCCACATCAGGAGCAAAAAGGGCCAGAGTGATTCAAATGGGTCTTTGCATAATATGATTAGGAACAAAAAAGAAGAATTTGTCCACAGCAAACCCTGCAGTATTTGGCCGCAGTAGTTTCAGCCTTAGATGTGTTCAACTTATCAAGAAGTTAGCACGAGGAAAGCTTGCTTCATCAACCTCTTTACTGCTGGATCTGTTCATGGAGGAGGAGATGGTGCATTCATGTGGCTGTATGAGTACCTAGAAAGTGAGGCTTTAGTGGTCTTCCCTTCCTCTTCTTCTGCCATCTCTGCTCTGACTGCCGGCAGTTTTTGTTTTGTGCAGCAGGTAAAAGTTGCCAGAAAACCCAGGCGGAAACGCTTGTTCATGAAGCAATAGATAATGGGATTCACACAAGCAGATGTGTAGGAAAACAAATGGATGTAAGAGATGGGGGCCCCTGAGAGGAGAAGGGTCGCTGAGTGGGTGTCGAAGGCACGCCAGGTGTTGACACTGAAGATTGGTGTCCAGCAAATGAAAAACAAAATCACAATCACAATCAGCATTCGAATGACTAGCTTTTTGGCCCTCAAGTTAGCAGCAGAGCAACTGCTTCGAGGGCGGTTGATTTTGGTGCTGCTGGTATTTGCTGACAGCTGATGAAGTGGCATCTTTGTCTTCTTGCTTTTTTGCACATAGCATCCATCACCATCTTCGTATTTGTTGCTGGTGCTGCTCACTTTCCTTTCTGTATACACGGAAACAGCAGCAGGCATCACATAACCATTTGTAAAGGTCTACACAAACAAAGCTTGTCCAACATTCTAAGTCAGGAATTCTCAACCTCAGACAGCTTCAGAGGCCAGACGGCCATTTTGCCCTTCCTGCACCACATGGCACTTCCTGGTGTGGTGGAGGCAGTGTGGGGCCACATGAAATGCTGCCATAGGCCTCATCTGGCCCGTGGGCCACAGGTTGAGAATCCCTATTCTAAGTCTTTACTAGGGTATAAAGTCCTCTACAAGGCTTCCAAGAGATACACGTTGATGTAGGAAAGAAGATCAGTCTCTGTTTTTTAATCCAAGAGTAAAAGATGAGGTGATAGGAATGTATAAAATTACTCCTATGATAAAAGTGTATAGGAAGAAACTTTTCTTTCTCTCTTGTAATTCTACAAATGGGAGTCATACTCTAAAGCTGAATGGTAGAAGGTTCAAGACAGACACAAGGAAAACACTTCTTCACACAGTCTATAGTGAAAATGTAATTCACTCCCAATTTTGGGCTTGTTATTGGGGTGGTGGTGGGAGGGAGAGAAAGCCTTAAACGCTGCTCCCTCTCAATTTCCAGCCTCTTTCAAAAGGCATAAGGGCTCTCAGGACTTGGGACTCACCCAAAGAGGGAGCAGGAGGAGGGGTACGGTGGAATCCCCTGTCTCCGCTGTAGGACCTTGCACTACATAGACTCCACTACAGGAAAGGGTGTTTAGAAGTTAACAGTTAATAAAGTTGTGTCTCTTATTCAACTCCAAAATCAGGTGTCTATATCTTTGTTCCAGGACTTGGGGGGGACGGGGAGGAAAGTATTTTGACCTCCCTTAAAACACTTTTTCTCCCTCTTGTAGCCTCTATAATTCTTTGAAGAAACTCCCCACCTCAGCCAGAAGACCAAAATGGATAAAAACATAGCTAAAGATTTGCTGGGATGATCAGAAGAGGGGGAAGGAGTGAATAACTAATTTCTTGTATGTTCTCATTGATTCTCCTCTATAAACATCCTGTGTGTTCCCCATTACTTCAGATGAAGTTAACAGTTGCAGTTCAAATACATTTATGAGGACATTTGTAACCACTTCTAGCTGTGTTCCAATGAATGTTGTCTCCCATTACCCAAAACAGAACATTTAATAATTTTAATCATAGATGCTTTGTAAAAAAGACAGAAGAGCATTTCAATGTTTTGCATGTTTTAAACATTTCTAGTTCAACTTCTACTCTTCTGAATAAAGTTGTGATTTTTTGAATCTAAGTATTTCTTATTACAACTTGGTAAATATATCTGGGAAATTACCTTGATTGCTCAACTAGGTAGCACTATATCGAGCAACAGCAGTAATAGTGTATGTTACCAGCAATGAGTATTACCATTATTTACAACAATCCTCGTAGGTAATCATTAGTAAGAAGGGTACATTTGCAAGATTATTTTAAACTCTTTAAAACTCTTTTGTCTGATGTGAACTTTTAGAAAGATAACTTATACTGATCGCATTTCCGCATCTGAAGCTATTAAAAGTGAAAGAAAGAAAACAGATTCAATCATATGGATTACCTCGTGAAGATTTCTTCTGACTGACATCAAATTTTATCCCTCTGTAGAGCTCCAGAGATATTAAACCATATGCAATCATCATTACAATCCCTGGGATCAGGAAAAGAATGAGCAGCTGGAAGATATACCTGCAGAGGACAGTAGCATAATTTAGCATAGAAGAGCAGAAATGACATGTTCTTACCAACTTCTTACTAACGCTGAATCTCAGCAATTAGATCCTCTTATTCCTCTAGTAAAATTTAAAAAAGAAGAATCTAATGCAGGGGCTCTCAACTTTTCAAGTCGGGGGGCAGGTCACTCCCTCACACAGTTGAGGGGGCCTGACTGTTTATGGCTGCTGTAAATGAGTCCGTGGCTGTTGTAAACATGTTTACAACAGCCGTAAATGAGTCTGTGGCCGATTCTGGAGGGGATGGCAACTGCAGCGAGGGTGGGGGCCAGATTATTTGTTGCCATGGGCTGGATTATTTGGTACCACAGGCCAGATTCAACCCTCAGGCTGTAGGTTAACAACTTTTGATCTAATGTGATGATCATCCTTAAAGTAGAAAGGAAATTATAAGGATGACAGATTAGAATTTCTCCCCTATCAAATTTCACATTTAGCAGATATTACATGGAACATGGTCCAAGTTTGAAAACCGGAAGTACTGCATTTTCAGCCAGGTTGGCATGTGTACCACAACTGAGGGATGCCACCCCTCCACACTACAGACCTCCAGGGCAATCAAATCTTACACATTTGTCTTTATACACCCATATGGCTGACAATTCAAGTCTATACTTTAAGTCAGTAGTGCCCAAATTTGTCGACATGGGGTCAAGATAATTATTTTCCAGAGAGCTGAAATTGGAATGACAGGATCAAATTATATCTTCCCCACCCTACTTAGCATGCAATGAAAGCATACTCTGTGAAAGATGTGGGTACATGTCATAAACTCATTAGGAAGACACAACTGGTTGTTGCTTCTCAGCAACAACTCATACACTATCATAGTTGGGTTTGCCAATGGATTGTGTATAAAAAAGCCAAGAAAGCTTCCACAGCTTGCAACACATTGATCCAGGCTGTAGAGAGGCAGACACATTTAACAAAGCTGAGACTCATAGTAGACCCATCACTGACTGTTCTATATATTCTTAACCTTTTTATTTTCATTAAAGAATATCATTTTAAAAAACCCAAGGAAAGTCAGATTGTTCTTACCAAGACTGCTGTATCGCATTACTTGGCCAATGGAAGCGACACATGTTTGCTGTGCGGTTGTGGTGTGTTGTAAATGGCACCAATTTGCTGTAAATTGGGTATGGGGTCATGATTGCAAAGGATACACACCAGGTAGCTGCAATCACCTTCAAGGCATGCGATTTCGTTTGCCAGACCCGAGACTGCAGTGGTTTGCAAATGGCACTGTATCGCTCTAAAGATATTGCAAACAGGCTGAAGGTTGATACACTGACTGAGACACCTGTGCATGGAAGGAAGTGGAGAGAAAAGTAGAGTTTAAATGGTTGTCTCTTCTTCCAGACTGTTGCTGGGGTGTTGGTTTTTTAAATTGTAGGTTGGAGTAATGCAGGGGTGGCCAAACGTTTTGGACCATGGGCCGGTCATGTGTTTCAGGGGGCTGGTCACTAAGGCCCAGAGGGTACATTTTACTTCCGCTTCTGGGAGCGACGAGGGCTTCACAGGCCAGATGAATTGTCGGGTGCAGGATCTGGTCCCCAGACTCTAGTTTGTGCACCCCTGGAGTAATCTGACTGTAACTCAAGGCAGAAAAAACACATTCACCCAAATCCTTCTGCTGGCAGACCAACACACCCTTTTGCTACATGCTAGCCACCCAGCTTGCATTAATTAATTTTGTAACTCTACTGACTTTGCCATTAGGCAACACAGCAAAGCAACTGACTCGGGTAGCAGATGATGCAGAGATAGAAGCTATCCTCTGACAACTTCCCACAAGCCCTTCTAGCCATGCTGAGAGCCCCACCCTACCCTTGGCAATGTCTACACATCCTTAATTTAATAGATTTAAATTAAGCTTCTTCAGCTCCCAGGCCTTACTGACATTACTAACAACTAGAACAGGATTTCTCAAGCTTTTTAAGCTGGGGGCTGGGTCACACACCCTCAGACAGCTTCGGGGGCCAGACAGCCATTTTGCCCTGCCTGCCACACATGGCACTTCCTGGTGTGACGGAAGCGGTGGGGGACCACATGGAATGGTGTCATGGGCCGAATCTAGCCCCCGGGGCTGTAGGTTGAGAACTTGTGTGCTAGAATGTATGACAGCATGATATGGCATATAGAACAGAGAGAGACATGAGGGCAGACTAGGAGATCCAATCAACCTTTGGTTAATAAACCTTCAAAGAGAGTGTAGCATACTTTTGGGGGAAGGTGGGAGGGACCCTCTCTGCAAGGTTGTGCTCATGATAAGTGTGTTCTAATTTGAACTTTCTCCATTAATTTTCCCTATTACAGTTGTACCTTGCTTAAAGAGCATAATGCGTTCCACAGGATTGCTCTTTAACCGAGTTTGCTCTTTAAGTGAAACACCATTGTAAATGACCAATTGTGGGGGGGATTTCTAATCCCGATTTATTTGTTAAGCAAGTTTTAGGTTGGTTTTATTTTTTTAAGTGAATAGAACATTCAGAGAAAATTCTGCTCTTTAAGCGAGTTACTCTTTAAGTGAGACACTCTTTATTGCGAGGTTTGGCTGTATTGTTCATTTCAAATTATACTAGTACCTTGGATAACGATGAGACTTGGTTCCACAAGTCTCATTGTTATCCAGTTTTTAACATTGTGCGATGCATTGATCGCACAACGTTAAAAAAAGCCCTGCTCCCTTTCGGAAGAGGAAAGGGAACAGTGGGGCGATCCGCCTGCCTCTTTTCCATTAGTGGAATCCCCACTGCCCTTTCCAAAGAGGCAGGCAGATCACAGCATGGGATTGGCTGCTTGGGTTGGGAGTTGAACCGGGCACACACCCATTCAACCCCCCAACCCAAGCGCCAATCACACACTGCGATCACAGCACCTGGGTAAGTCTGGGGAGGTCAGGAACAGCATGGTTTGGGTCCCCCGACCTCCCCAGAGGTGGCAGGGACTCCAAAGAGCCCGAAATGGGTGAATAAAAAAAACAACCCAGAAGTTTTTTCTATCCATTTCGGTCTCCCCACCACCCCTGCTGCCTCTGGGTAGGTCAGGGGACCCAATCCGCGCTGTTCCCAACCTTCCCTGACCTCCCTGGCTGGTGCAGTAAGGCAAAACGCCGGGATTCGAATCCTGGTGTTTTGCCTTATTGCACTAGCCACCGAGGTCAGGAGACTTCGGAAACAGTCCGGATTGGGTCCCCTGACCTTCCCATAGGTGGCAGAGGTGTTGGAGAGCCCAGCCACCCTGCAGCTGCGGAGGCAGGGGCAGGGTGGCTGGAAAGCTGAACAGGGGACTCCCCCATCGGCATTCCCAACCACACCGCCCCTGCCTCTGCAGCAGTGGGGTGGCTGGGGAAGTGGACAGGGGAGTCCCCCGTTGGGACTTTGGAGTCCCTGCCGCCACTGTGGGGTGGCTGGGAAGCTGAATGGGGAGCTTCCCAGCCACCCTGCCGCTACGAACGATTACCTCGGATAGCGCTAACAGATAATTATCCGATGCATTTTTTTTTTAAAAAATTGCATCGTTATCCAAGGTATTACTGTACATGATGAGGAATTTCAGGGTGAAGTGTTGGTTGGCTTGCTTTTTTAAAATTGCTTTTGTTGTAAGGAAAGAAGAAATAGATTGCTCATGTACTGGAATATATTTTGTAACTTTACAACAGAGTTACTGACAGGTTTAAGGGTACACAAACCACCACCATGTCACCAGTAGGACTCTATTAATATCAGTCAGGCTCTTATTGATTTAACACACCACTATTAAGAGGCACAAAAAAGAGGAGGGGGAATTATGGAGGCTAAAAAATTTCCTGCCAATGAACCAGCCTTAATGAATTGTCTGAATCCTTCTGGGATGCCTATTGCTAATAAACCACTAGATTAAATTCCTTTTATAGCTTTGGGTCAACAGCTATCGATCTGTTAATCTAGCTATTGCCAAGACTGTTTGCATTTCAGGAATGCCATCACTGAACAGTGTGTCATTAAAGCAACATCAGTGCTTCACTTCTCGCAAATTCTGCTTCAACAGATCACGATTGTAATATAATTTATATGAGATGTTTCCAGACATGGTATGTTGATTGGACCGTTAATAAAAGTGTTTCTGGAGGTGAAAGAATTGAGCAGCAATCAACTAAGTACTAGGAGATAACACTGTATTCCCAAATGTTTCATTCAATCAAGGAACTGGAAATTTCAACAGCAAATGAAAAGGCTCCTACAAAAAATTCCATTATGATAATAAAAAAAACCCAGAAGGCGTGAGATTGTGTTTTAATAATGAAATAGAAGGATTTATTCTGAAATTAGGCAGTTTTTCAACGAGAAGTGGGTTGCTGTATATTGCAGAAAAATGGCAGTGTTCACGGGGGGGGGGGAGCACAATAGCATTAGAAGTACTTAAACTTTAGAAAAATAAAAATTATAAAAAGTGAGCAGCCATAAACACGGGACAAAATGGAGGATGTTCTGAAAACAGATCTTGAGCAGTTCTTCTCTTATCAAATCTGATTTCAAGAGAGAGAGAGAGTATCAGACAGTTTGTCCAAGGCAGACAAAAGACCAAATTGCTTCCACACAACTCGATTGGAGTTTGTGCCACAAGATGTGAGAATTGTTGCCTTGCCTTCACTGTAGGAATTTTGACTGTATGAAACAAAGCACAAGTTCTACAGGCAGAAGCCATCTGGAATGCCTGTGGAAATTTCTTCATCACCACTGAACAGTACATCACTCTTCATCCCACCCTGAATACAGCAAACTACTTTGGAGGAGGAGGAGGGGAATACGGGAATGGTTGTGGGATCTTTGCCTCACTTTGCTTCATGACAGGGAAGAACCATCCCTTGCTGGCTTGGATGGCTTTAAATCAAAACCAGGCATGTAGACATGGGAATTTGGTCTGTCAACAGCTACTCATTGCATATGGTAAAATAAATGTGCACATGGTAAAATAAATCACTCATTTGGAGTTTTCTGAAAGCATCTTCTTTGCCACAGTGTGAAGCAGATGAAGCTTCAATCTGACCCCTGGTTCAGTGGTGGTCTCAATTTTTTTACTGCCACACTGTGGGTGTGGCCTACTTTGTGGGCATGGGCTACTCTGCGGGCATGGCCATGTGACTGGGTGGGCGATCTAGTCATGCCTACCCAGTGGTGGGATTCACATTTTTTTACTAACTACTCTGTGGGGGTGGTAAAGTGGGTGTGGTCA
Source organism: Furcifer pardalis (assembly GCA_030440675.1). Taxonomy (NCBI): domain Eukaryota; kingdom Metazoa; phylum Chordata; class Lepidosauria; order Squamata; family Chamaeleonidae; genus Furcifer; species Furcifer pardalis. Next base: position 24,628,531 of record CP126892.1, read on the forward strand.
GGGGGTTGCACCCTAATTAGAACTACTTTATTTCAAAACTTGGAGGGGCAGGGCCAGCCAGAATTTCTGCTACTGGTTCTGGCGAACTGGTGCAAACCTTCTGAAGCCCACCACTATGCTGGTTCATATTCTTATTGAACTGCAGAAAATTAAGAAATCATCCATTTGTTTTACATATTTGAACATATTTACATATTTACATATTTAAGGGCGAAGGAGTTTCAACAAGTGCTTTTGTACTAAAAAGTAAAGACTGTTGTATGCTATGATATCCTATAGTTGCCCTCTGCTCATTTAGTTTTCATATGGCTGCTAAACATTTACAAGGCCATGTTTCAGACAGGATAGCTAAATGTCAACTAAACTAACATTATTTTGGTTATTTTCAGGACCTGCACCATAAATTATCATTTGACCACCAGACTCTTGAACAAATTGCTAGTTTTGGTCATTTAAGGTTGCTGAAAGTGATCACGCCAATGGTGGCTGGTTAGCCGTTCGATACCCGAATACTGCAGGACGGAATGAGTCTTTGTCCCAGCTCCTGCCAACCTAGCAGTTCTAAAGCAAGAAATTGCAAGCAGATAACCAGGGATCACTTCGGTGAGAAGAGAAACAGTGTTCCGTGTGCTCCAGTGTCTAGTCATACCTGCCACATGACCGCAGAAATGTCTGCAGAGACGATTATTATTATTATTATTATTATTATTATTATTATTATTATTATTATTATTATTATTATTATTATTAAATTCAAATTTATATGCCGCTCTTCTTGCCGAAGCAACCCAGAGCGGCTAACAATGTTGCAATAGAAAACATAATATACATACAATATAACAAGAATAATACAATCAATGTGGTCAACAAAACCTTCAAAAAAATAATAATAAAAATATAAATACATTACAGTCAAAGATCCCTGAACCCTAGAGTTGAATATGACTGGCTTTTGAGCAAGAGTGACCTTTGCCTTTACGTTAATAAAGACATAAATACAAGTTCTCTTTAACCCCAACAAGGCTGAAAGGTACAAGACCTTTGAAAGGTTCTGATTTAGCAACATGGGAAACTTGATTGCCTCATTTCTATGTTCAGAAATAGAAGGACTATTGTAAGATAAAAAAATGCTAAGGCCTTTATTTGATGATGGACTAGAAACCTTTGCAGAATATATTAGCGTTGAGGTGAGGATTTATGTCAAAGGATCATAATAGATAATATGTTTAGCATATTTCTAGAAGTGTTGCTTCAAGTGCCAAAAGATGAGTGTTTATCAAAACCAATGCCTTTCTCACCTATACATCTTGCACTTATTTTGTGCTTTGTTTTCTGGCTGATTGTGGAAAGCAAGCATTGATTAATTTAGAAGCCTATTTCCTGGGCATACTTCTCTGAAGAAATCACTTTGTAAGTCAGAAAAGTGGTTAATTAGAAGAAATACACATTTCTCTTATCATCTAGTTTTCCCTTCATACTCCAGTTTTATGTACTTTCTCACATGTTATTGTAAATAACTGATAGTGGGTAATTTTGTTAGTTAAAAAAAAACCCCAAATAAACCAAGGAATAATTTGGCAATTCAACCAGTAGGGGAAAATCTATTGTATGACATAAGATTGCTAGAGTTGATAGGAGCTAGAGGACAAAATATTTTAATACATGGGTATTTGATCCTACCCCATGGATATAAAGCAGGGGTCACCAATGTAAGTTGGGGGCCAGGTCCCTCAGACAGTTGAGGGGGCTGGACTGGTGGTGCTGTAAACACATCCAAGGCTGTCATAAGCATGTTTGCGTAAATGAGTAAACATCGCTGCTGACAGTGGCAGCTGGAGCGAGGGCAGGGGCCAGATTATTTGGTGCTATAGGCTGGGTCCGACCCATGGGCCATAGGTTGCCTAACCCTGATCTAAAAGATTATTTGAATAACTTGGCATCAATTTCTACATGAAGAACCTTTTCAGCACTGAGAGTCCAAATGGAACTTTCTCAATCTCTTGAAGTTGTTAACAGGACAGTCTGGTTGTATAACACTTAAATATACATGGAGACCAGACAACTGAGAATTCTTATCATCAGTATGTAAGAAATAGAAATAATATGGTTTTGAAGAAGCTGGTATTTTTTTTTTAAACTGGAGTTGGAAGCTTAGGTTAGAAATGCTTTGTACTGATTTTTTCAATATTTATTTTGATGACTATCTGACATTAACATCAATTCAGATAGACCCCACCTTTTGGCATGAGGATATGATAACTTTTGTTTAGTTGATAGGGTTTTTTTTTATAAAATAGCATTTCTGCTTGCATCATTTTGGTTTGAGTGATTAGCTATACAAAATCTTTGGGGCCATTGTTGGGTGTATCCAGAGCACATAATTAATGATGCACAGAATGGGATGAGATGTGTAGAGTAAGCCCTATTTTATTTTTTTTATTTTTTTGCCTGTCCTCCACTCTCACTGGTAAGGTCTAGAACAGTGGTGCAACATGTGAACTGTAAGATCCAGACTTAGTAATTTCTGCATTTGAAACTGGTTTTTGGCTAGTGTTACATCAACTGAGTAATACTACATTGATTCAAATGCTTAATTCACTTTCCCTAAGATTGATGCCTTGCACATTATAACCCCTTCTCTTTCTGCCATTTCCTTTGCTATTGACCATATCTGGATCACATTGTGATATATATAAAATGCATTATGTAATCTAATCACTGTAAAAAAATCAATATCCCAATAAGCTGTTTTATTCAGTAATACTGTATATTCTTGAGTCTTCCTGAAAAATGGAAAGCACTGTGAATAACTCAGCTGTCCCCTGGCAATGGCACAGAGTCAGTCCATCCATCCAGTCCAGAAGCATTGCACTGTGCAATGCTCTGACATGAAGGAAAGGTAGGGGGAAGCTAGTTTTAAAAAAAGCTTTTAAAAGAAGATATTTGAACATCTAGGTCCTGGCTCAATAGACAAGAATTTAATATGTGTTGTATGCATGTGTATTATGAAACTTTGAGATATCCATTTTATGCTGTGACAGTGAAGGACAATGCTGATTTGAACCACCATAACAGTGTCAAGGTGAAGTTTAGGAAAATTTATATCAATGTGGGACTACCTCCTATGTGGTCTCACCCTGAATTATGTCTATATGAAAGAAGCAAGATGGAATTCCACTGCTTCCAAATCCACTTTGAGCTCTGTTTGTTACTAAGTGCTTAACTCTGCTAACTCTGAGTCGGTTGCACCGAGTAGGGCGGCATATAAATTGAATAAATAAATAAATAAATAAATAAATAAATAAATAAATAAAATATATACTAAATTAAGAAGGACATTTATTGGAACCATGTCAGAAGGTCTATCCTGGTTAAATAATATGACAGTAGTTTTTCTACTGTCTCACAGAAATAGATCAAGTGGTGAAATATGTGGTCCCTGAGCAGAAACTGAAAGTAAAATATTTTGGGGTGGGTGGGAGGGAGGGGGATGTAGCTGATTATAAAAATGTGTGTCTCTACATCTAACTCTTTTTAACACTACATTGAAAACAGTTTTCTACTGAAGTTTATTATGGTTGAGTTCATGAAACTCCTATTGGTGTTCATGTAATGTGCTGTGATTAATCGTGGCTAACTGATGAGGTGCTAGACAACGTCTCAGCTGCATGACCAGGCACATGACCAGGACATATTCTGGCACCTCATCAATACCCACAGTTGCTCACAGTAAGTAACACTAAGCGGATTCCAATGTAAAATCTTACTCCTGGTTCTTGAAACATAAAATTCAGTGTTTTCAACACTCACTCACATTGATGCTCATGCATAATTGTGAAATGGCCTTCATACTAAAAATACATTTTCCATATTAATTACCATATTAATCCATATAGCAATTAATATGATTGCAACAGGTGGTCTGCTTTACCACTCTAACTCCAAATACATGCTTGCATAATTAAGCTGAAAGCAAAGTCCAATACTGATGAAAACTAGAATATCAATTGATGCAAAGTTATTAATACATCATTATTATCTCAGGTTTGCAGCAGGGAAGCCTCACTAAAATGAAGCAGGTCGTGTTGAAATTGATACATTTTTTTCCATAATAGTTTGGTCATGTCATTCTCTTTGAGGTTAGGACATCTTCAACATTTAGTTTCAATTTTTTATCTTTGACATGCTCTTTTAATGCTGGACTAGTTCAGAAAAATGAAACTGTGCTAGGAGGATACCCTTTATTCAATGAAATAATAAATTTACATAACCACGATCAACTCAATTTTTCTTATATTCAAATAAGCAGCATGTTGCGGCCAAACACCCCACAATGTAACATTATTTGTTTTTCGAATTCTAGGTGTGAAGGTCTGCACATAAATAAATATTTCTCCCTTATTCTGTCACAGATCCTTTTCCTGTTTGATCAATGAGCAAAACATTGTCTTTTAATACATCTTTTCTCAGATGCAGTTTTTCTTATACGAAGATTTGAGGTATAAAGTAAAGAACTTACTGAGGAAAGTATTTTACCACAGTCCATGCTGACATGTTCTGTGTATAAAGATTTAAGTGTCAGTCAAAGTTTTGAAAGAGCAAATATGTCATTTGTGATCATAAGTGTTAGCAAAAGAATAGGTTTTGTTACATAACAAATCTACAGAGAGTAATGGTGCTGTTATAAATGTCACAGTGATATATTTTCTGATGTATCTTTGTAATGTTAACCATTAAAGCAAAAAAGAGATAGAAAGTTTTCATTCTTCTTCTGATTGCATGTCTGCAGTCAGCTCTAATCTGTTGAGTGACATTTTTATGCACTTAAATATGTTCCTTATTTTAGTAAGAATGAACTTTGACTCTTTTTTATTATTATTATTTTCAAGGACAGGAGCTGCTCAGTGCAAGAGAATTCTTGCTGGAAAAATAATTTGCCGTTTTTTCAAAAGACGACTCTGCTTGGGTTTCTTTAAACACACACACATGCACAAAGACAAATCCAGTGCAAACCCTACATTAAATCTCCCATTGCCTTGGGTGCATATTTCAAAGCCATTTTAGTTTTGGCTAATAGCAATAATAGCTACTCAGCATATATCTTTAGGAGGTGGGGTTAATCTCAGTGGTTTAAATGGAATAGACAGCAGAGTTCATGTTAGGTGAAAATGAAGTAACATTAAGTCATCATCCTATTACTAAGATCAAGAGCACTCAATGGGGGAAATCCATAATGTGGGATCCGAAGTTTAAACAGGTATTTCCCCCCAGTATATCTCCCAGAATCAAATTGGACAGTTGTAGCCTGAAAAGTAATATTATTATACTGTTCTTCCAGAAACAATTTTATGTAGCAGCACTCATGTTACATAAGCATTTTTTAAAAAAGAGGCTGAGATTTCAAGCAAAGGATATGCTTAAATGTTTAATATATGGAGAGACTGCATAGTCCCCCGTTACTTTGCACACTTGTTCTACACATGCAAAATGCAGACAGAGATATATATAATGTATTGAAAACCTTAGCTGTGTTATGGTTAAGTGCTTAATGGTACATGGCGCCAATTTTATTGTGGAACCTGACATATCAAAGGTAGGTCATTTTTTGCAGCAAAAAATTGACTTTTGCTCTCAGGCTGCTGTCTGGAAGATAATATGGCCCATGAGAACATAGAAAATGGTCATTCCCCTGGCTGCCCAGGAGGCCATGTCCATCCATGTTTACTTGGAAATAAGTTCAACTCAGCTGGATGTGGTCTATTTTCAAGTAAATTGCAAAGGATTGCAGTATTCATTATTTCTAATACCTTGTCACTTTAGTGCAGGGGTGCCCAAACTTTTTGGGCCACAGGCCAGTCATGTGGTTCAGCGCACCTTGCAACCTGTTTTGCAACAGATATGTTTTGCAACAGGATGAGATAGATTTTTTAAGGCTGCCATTTTCTCCAGTTAGGCTGCCATTAGGCTGCCATTTTCTCTGCTTAAATCATGGGTGCCCAAACTATGGCCCATGGTCTGGATCCAGTCCTGGATGCTAATTCATCCAGCCCACACCACCCTTGTCACTCCTGGAAGCGGAAGTAAAACATCCCCATGTGGGTGTGTTTTACTTCCACTTTCTGGAGTGACAAGGATGGAGTGAGCCGGATGAATTTGTTTAGAGGCTGGATCTGGCCCACAGGCTGTAGTTTGGACATCTTGCTTTAGTACATCATATATGAAGACAATATTCTACAGTAGTGAGCTTCAGTGCGCTTCCTTACTGGGAAGCTGAGAGTTATATACTCAATGCCTTAAATTCAGCAAATAAAAAGCTTGCAGGCAGTGGTGGGCAGCAAAAAATTTTTGCTACCACACCATTGGTGGAGCCTATGTTGCGGGCGGAGCCTACATCATGGACGGAGCCTACATCATGGACGATCTAGTCATGCATGCCATATAGCCATGTATACATCTGCAAACACAGGCAGCACTGGCTCTTTGGATGTAAATGGAGATGAGCACTGCACCCTAGAGTCAGATATGACCAGCTTTTGAGCAAGGGAGACCTTGAACCAATTGCAGGGACAAAACCTGATGGGGCATGGCAGGGAGGTGGGCGTGGCCACCCAATTTCACTACCCGCCCTGCCTGAAGGCCACCCAATTTTGCCACACACACCCCCGCCCAGGGGCTACCCAATTTTGCTAGCCCCCCTCCAGGGTGGGCTGCAAACCTGTTGCTGCCCACCACTGCCTGCAGGGCATCTGCAGACTGTGTTTTATTAAGACAGAACCCTTCTACAATTTCTAAACAATCCCTTTTTCATTCTGTAAAGGCACTTTCTTCACAGCCAATCTTTCTTGCTGGCATTCAGATGACTGATTTTGTCTCTGTTCCTTGGATACAATCTTCCCTACCAGGGCTTAATGGTATGCTTAATGATATGAATTTGTTATTCTAATGTTGTGGTCCTCACTGAGAGGAAGTCAAAATATTGCTGTAGCTTCAACAAAACTCTGTAAGGTAGGATTGAGAATATGAGGAAGGTAGACATTTGCTTCAGAGCCAGGTGGGGATATATCGTTTATGACTTTGAAAATGTATTTTTGACTATAAGCCTCAGAATCCCCCAGCTCAGTTAATTGCTGACCAGTTGCAGGACTTCTGAGAACTTTGGTCCATAAAATGAGGTTTTCCATGCCCTAAAGCTTGAGCTACTATGGAAAGAGCAACCTCTTGACATTATTTCTCAGGAGCCTAACTCCTTGTTCACCATGGTAGTGGATGTACCAGGGGTATAAATGCTCCACTTCCCTTTTGGTAGACAAAATGTTGCTATTTCTTAACCTAGGCTCAATAGAAATTGGTCATTTAGTGCACAAAGCATTTATTGTTCTAAAATGGGGAGGCGGTGACTGGCAGCCCTCTATGTTTGTTGGATTAACAACTGCCATCCAATGTTAAGTGATGAGAGTTGGAGTCCCTCAACACAGAAGGGCTATAGGTTCATCTCTGCCAGCAGCCATCTTGGGTAGGATAAAATACCTATGTATTAAAACATTTCATTTCCATCAACAGCTTTGGGTGAGTGTGTAAAGCAGAGCTGTAGCCAGGGGGTGACCAGGGTTGGCTTTGCCCACCCTGAGTTAGTAGTTTTCCCACCCTCACACTCCCAGCTGCTTATATGTATGTCACATATATATGACATTGTTGCCCATCCTGAATAAATATTCACCCACCCACATCTAGAATCCTGGCTACCGCCCTGGTGTAAAGCATCCTCCCTCCTCTCTCTGTAATTCAGAGCTATCCCCTCTCCCTGTGAACGCAGAGAATGCTGATAGGTAGAAGAAGGATAACTGGAAGATTTTGCTTAGTAGCCACTGAAAGACTTGTTCTGCTTCACAGCCTCCAGTCTAAGCTGGTAGTGGTCTTTACAATTTGTACCTATTTTATTAAGAGACATTTTGCGTAATGAGAGATTTTGCATTGTGAGGAAAACACTTCCCTTTCTTTGTCCTGAAACCGTCTGTCAATTGATTTACGGTAACTGGGAAACTGAAAATGTAAATGTTTTGAGACAACCGGAAAGATCCCTCTCTGTTTTTTCACTCTGTTATATCGCCTACACATCTAAAATTGTTTAGCGATATAGATAAGGGATTCTCAACTTGAGACCCATGGGCTGAATGTGGCCTGCGGTGCCATTTCATGTGGGGGGCCCACCGCCTCCATCAAACCAGGAAGTGCCATGTGGTGGAGGAAGGAGGAAACGGCTGTCTGGCCCCTGAAGCTGTTTGAGGGAGTGTGACCCAGGCCCTGGCTTAAAAAGGTTGAGAACTCCTGATATAGATAGATGATTTTTATAATCACAGTACAAGTGTCACTCTAAGGAGGTGATGGTGAACCTTTTAGATACCAAGTGCCCAAACTGCAACCCAAAACCCACTTATTTATTGCTGAGTGCCAACACAGCAACAGAGGAGGAAGAAAACTCTCCCATTGGGCTGCTGGGCAGAGGGGTGTGGTGAGCTCTGTGCTGGGGGAGGGAGGACGTGCTCCCATTGGGCTGCTGGGCAGAGAGGTGGGTAAACTCTGTGCAGTGGTGACTGCGTGGGTGCCCACAGAGAGGGCTCTGAGTGCCACCTCTGGCACACGTGCCTTAACTTTGCCATCACTGCTCTAAGGAGAAATAACTGGATACAAGTGGTGGAAATGATATAGCAAATATACGGACATATTTTTAAAATAAGTTAATGATGACTGCACAACCATGGACAGATAGTCTGGGAACAAAAGAGACCAAAAGACAAAAAAGCATAGGATGGTCAGACTCAGGGCGTGGTCCCTATATTTTGGTAGAGATTGGGGTTGGTTAATTATTGTTATAGGTTTTGATGAATAACCCATTGCAGTTCCTTATTAAAGTGTTGAAAAAGTAGTTTATGTTCTTTGGTATGCTGCTTGTTAATTTTTGATTACTAACACTTAAAAAAAAGCCCCTTAATACTGATAAAAGAATGGTGTAAGATTTCAAAAAGGCCTGTAAAGTTGCCTTTAAAAGCAGTTTTGAAAATAAACAGAAAATGTTACTTATTACACCAATGAAGCAGCTTTGATTCCACTTATCACATAACTTTGGAAAGGCAACTTGATTACATTCCTGTTACCCCCGAAAAAAAACTAAATACAGGAAACTATGGTTTCTTCAAGATGAGTACTGTACTGTCTCATCCCAGAAGACTCCACATACTCAATGGGCAGATTTTACTGAGCTCCATGACCGCAAAGACAACCCTCCCCCAAAAGGGAGAGGTGAGGTGGTGAGCCTGGACAAGAGCTATACCTTTTTAGGAGGGCCATGTAAGACTCTTGAACCAAAACCCAAAACAAGATAAAAATATCAACAAATCCTTGGAATTTAAGCTGTAGGAAGAGAGGAGAGGGAGGCATAGGGACAATTCTGGAAAATAAATAGACTTTGCTTTGCAGATAGGGTATTTTGCCACAGTTCCTGTCGGTGGTTGTCACTGGATATACCACGACATATTTTGCATCATACAGACAGTGGAGAAAAGAGCCTGGGAATTTGGAGACCAATCAGGTATTCTTCATGGCAAGAATATGACTTGTAACTTGTTACCTCAAATATTTGCCATTAGGCAGAGTGAGGTGCTCACCTCAGGCAGCAGATTTGTCTGTCATGAAAGGGGACCAAGCTGTTAAGTTATCCTCAGTACCATTATTGCTGCTTTTTTAAAAAGATGCATTTTCTGTCTCTTGTACTAAAACACCTGGGGCACCCTCAGAAATTCTGTACCTTGACATGGAGAGAGTGCAGTGAGAGGTTTAATTGACTGTTCCTCCTTGTCAGAAAAATGTCTTGGGCTGTCCCTGGTTGAATCTTCATTAAAGAGAAGTGCAATGGGAAAATGGGAGATCTGGAAAACCTTGTGGTGCTGCTGAATTGGTTGGTTCATTGTAGGACAAAGTTCCCCTTTGTGACATTGTATAGAATTGTGCTTTCCCAAAAAATATAGTAGAATAAAGTTCTGGGGTTCTTTGAAAGCTTATCAGGGAACTCCTCAAAGAGAAGATTAGTAATAGGAGACTTTATTTCCCTGAAGAATAGTTTATTCATATCATTAGTCACCCTCCCCTGCCATTTGCAGAGTATGGCACGTACTTCAGGATGTTCTTGCTTTAGAGTGAGACCAGCACTCTGGGCTGGTCCCCTGTTTCAAACGGACATGGTGTCTGGGAGATCTCAGGGTGGCATTCTGCTTTGAGATGCCATTTCCGGGGCTGGTGACGTACATTATGATGTACAAACAACCCACTGCAGTTCCCTTGGAATTCACACTCTTAGGAAATTCAGTGACTAGGAGTCAGACAAAAATCTCTAAAGCTATCAAATAAAATTTTACTAATACAATTACTGATCAGCAAATCATTTTGTACAGTTGTAAGATATGTAACAAGTGACTTGTTTTTTAAAGCCTTTCAAGGTGACATCTGTGTGCTTTGCTTTAAATGTGGATGGGTTTTTCTCCAGAAACTTTTGCTGACATGCTTCCCACTTTTAGTGGGATAGTAGCAAATTAAAATCAATTGAGGGCAGTGGTGGCGAACCTTTTAGAGACCGAGTGCCCAAACTGCAACCCAAAACCCACTTACAGTATTTATTGCAAAGTGGCAACACAACAACAGGGGAGGAAGGAAATGCTCCCATTGGGCTCCTGAGCAGAGGGGCAGGGCAAATTCTGTGCTGGAGTGACTGCATGGGTACCTACAGAGAGGGCTCTGAGTGTCACTCCTGACACGCGTGCCATAGGTTCGTCACCACTGATCTAGGGCTTTTTGTTGCTGTCACAACAGGCAATTCAGTGGCTCAAGCAGTAAAGACCTATGTGGAGCTGCAAACAATGGTTAGAATTTCACTTTAGAACAGTTATTCTTCCTTAACCTCACCTATTTCTAGGAGATGTTCTGAAAATGAGTAAGCAGGAATAGCTTTAATTTGAACTATCTAGAGCAGGGATTCTCAACCTGTGGCCTTCAGACCGAATGTGGGCCGCAGCACCATTTAATGTGGCCCACCACTACCTTCACCACACCAGGAAGTGCCATGTGGTAGAGGAAGGGCAAAATGCCCCCCCCCCAAACTGTCTGAGGGAGTGTGACCTGGTCCCTGGCTTTAAAAGGTTGAAAACTCCTGATCTAGAGTAAAAATATGATATACATGTAATAAAATAGAGGAAGCAATGCCTAGAATGTCCTGCAACATTAAAGGATTTCATGAGAAGCTCCACAAAAATAACTCAGCAGATAAATTCATGGGAAGGGAGAATATCTAAACATTCTTGGCAATACAATGATATAGTATAGACTCACCCATGAAATAGCTGGTAATTTTACAGAAAGTGCTGCCGAAAATGAAATCCCGCATGAGGTTAGGAATGAGGGTGAAGGGCATGCAGAAGAAGCAAAGCATAAGATCGCTGATAGCCAAAGACAGCAGGAATATATTGGTAACAGTCCTCATCCTCTTGTTTCGGATCAGCACAATGATCACAAGGGTGTTGCCTAACACACTGAGCAAAAAGATCAAGGAATACAGGAAGATCCGAACTGTCTGGCCCAAATCTGAAAATTGGGGGGGGGGGGGGGAGGGAGAAAGGAAAATGATCAGAATGTGATAAAGCACTGTGGAATATCATAAACTACCCATAGCCATGGTAAGTAGTATAAAACTTATTTTCACTACAGTCTTTTATCATGTAAGAGCATTGCACAATTAGATTATTTTTGTATATGGCTAAGTACAAAACAGTTAGAGAGGCTCCAGTTTTATTTAACAGGATATTTCAATAAATACAGCTTGCATTATCACGTTTACATGTAGGTGTTCCCCACTAGAATGCAATAGAGGAAGGGGCAAGCAGTTTATGTCTCTGATGTCACCCCATCGCACCACAGGCATTTTTTGCACCCTTGCCCTCCTTTACTGGTGTTACTTCTATGCAAACCAAGATTCCTTCCTCCAAATTACTACAAGTCAAAGGGGCCTGTACTCCTTTTCAGCCTCTCTTTTCCAGCTATTCCCTGGATTTGCCAGGGAATACAAAATAGGCAGGAGAAAATGTCCTTAACCCCATAAAGGGTACATCCCATCAGGATGCCTCCTACCTGACTGACACCCCTTCTGAGACATGGTTACCAGTCCAACTGGGAAGTGGCAGGTGTTGAGGAAAGGAAGCAAAACATAGGGGACCGGGGGGACTGGAGGAAAAGTGAAGTACAGTAATACCTCATATAACGTTTACCTCGGATAACGCTAAAATCGCATAACGTTAAGTACTCTGGGGAGGAGAATTGGATCGAATAACTTTAAGGTCCTATGGGATGGATCGGATAACAACCGCTAAAGCCTGTGCGGTTACAATTGTATCTCTATGGAGTTTTAACGTTATCCGATCCATCCCATAGGATTTTAACATGCATCGGATAACACTAAAATTTGGATAACACCAAGACTTGTGGAACCAAGTCTTAGCGTTATCCGAGGTATTACTGTACTGTAGTCTCTTCTGCCTTCTTCATTTTCCCTAGAAGTGCCCCCCTCCATCCCTGCTTTCCACATGTGGCTTTGCATGTCCAATTGGGAATTGTGCATTTATGGTACTACTGAACAAGTCGCTGTGCCCAAACAAGATGAAGAAGTGATCCTTACAGTAAGTGGGGAAGAGGGGTTATCTTAATTGCTGACAAAAACAAGTTAGCTAGAAAGGTTTAAACTATGTCTTTATTTGATCTGGTTGGCTTCTGATAGCTCCCCATGTATTGTTTGAAATGGCTGTGATGTTCTGCAGCAGATTCAAACCTGCATACTTTCATTTATAAAGGTGGCACAGTGAGCATTTTCAAAACATAAAGAATGAAGAGCTAGACATTGTGAAGTTTGCAAATCATATTAGACATTGGGATAGTAATCTAAAACCACATGTTTTGGTACTGTCCTCCATGCACATTAATTCATTCTTTATACTGTTTGTAATGGCTGAAATGGGACTCACCCTGAATTTTAAAAACACAACTAGAAATTTGTTAGTATAATAACTCATTCTCTTTAAAGTTTTCAATCTTTGTTCACGACTATTAAATTTCCTGGCCAGTCTGTATACTGTTATATTTTCAAAACATTAATTTCTGACTTTTATCAAAATGCATTAGCAAATGTCCATTTTCACAGAGGGCGAACCAAAATCTTTTTTAAAGTATTGCCCATTGATTAAATGCAGGTGAACCTAATTGGTTTAATTGTTTCAGTTAGAAAGGAAAGTACCTACCTCTATAAGGCTGGTTATTCGTACAGAAAATGGTATACTTTTCGGGGTCGAGATCACACAAGAGTGCAGAAATATTTGGGTCCATGCCAAGTAGGGTATCATTGCGGATATCCATCATTCATTCACTCTCTGGAACAGTTTCTTGCAGCAGAAAGCACAGCTTGGGACTATCTGTTCATTCTTTTGATAAATGTAAGCAGCCCCCCCCCTTTTTTAAAAAAAATAATCTTGTAGCAGGAGGTTTTGACAGAAGTGTCAGCTGTCCAAGGTAGTTCTTTTTCAGCCAGCCATGGGGAATACTTCATCAACAGATTTCTATGAAGCTTGGGAACAGTTGCTTCTAGCAAGATGTGAGACAGCTTAGATGCTGCAGAGAGAAATGCATTCATGCACACAAGCACACCGTTTGCCTCTCTTTTAGATCCACCCCTTTCTATTATTGACCAAACCAGGGTTGGGATTTTAATGATACCGAGCAATGTTTACAAAATTAACCCTTTGCACCATTGCTTACTTGCTCACAGACACTCAGGACTTCTCCATATGCAGTTATTTATAAACCTGAGCCAGTAAATCAATTGCAACTTCCACAAATCAGACTTGTGCAGCCTGGTCTTTGGCGTGTTTACTCTAAAGTAAAGTAACTGACTTCAGTGAGACACTCTCCAATGTGTGCACAGATTAACAGCCTTGCTAGCCCTGAGGCAATGATATTTCAGAAGAGCTAGGAAAGTAGAGTTCCTTTCTAAATACATGTAAAAGTTCGTTTATCTCTATTAGATACCAGAAGAGTAGAGCAAATCATGTACAGTACTTCTTTAGATAGTTTCTAGATTGCCATCATTCAATTCACTCTAAGCAAGTGTGCTAACAGACATACAAATGATTTAAACATTCAAAATTCAGTGAAGCAAAAACTCTTCTTTTTGAATCTATATGAATTCTACATTAATAAAGGCAGATGGATAAATTTAAGACTACATCCTAAAATGAAATTTTAGACAAAGGTTTAGGAACATCTAATTCTGTTTGGGATTCTAGCTAAAACTGCTGTCTAAATCTGTAAAGTCTAAAATCTATGATACAGTCATAGTTATATCATACCCTCTCCCACATCATAATTTCTGAAGTTAATTTGAAGGATCAGAAACCAGTGGGTACTCCACATATTAGTATGTTGAAGGTTTGATTCCAGGCATCTCCAGTTAAAATTCCTTGCTTAGAATGGACCATGAGATGAAAGGGAATTTGGAAACAATTAAATAAATTTATGAGACCTGAGTACTGCATGATGGAATGAGCTTCCATCTCTGTCCCAGCTCCTGTCAATATAACAGTTCAAAAGCAAAAAATTGCAAGTATATGTATGTATGTATGTACAGTAATACCTCATATAACATTAGTATCGAATAACACTAAAATCGCATAACATTAAGGAATCTGGGGGGAAGAATTGCATCAGATAACATTAAGATCCTATGGGATGCTTCAGATAACAACCGCTAAAGCCTGTGTGGTTACAATGTATCTCTATGGATCCCATAGAGGATCAGATAACACTAAAAATCATATAACACCAAGACTTGTGGAACCAGGTTTTAGTGTTATATGAGGTTTTACTGTATGTATGTATGTATGTATGTATGTATTTATTTATTTATTTATTTAAATTTGTTTATTGCCCTCCTCCCCAAGGGGACCCAGGGCAATTCACAACACATCAGCATCGACAACAATTTAAAACCAGTTCAAAAAATTAAAAGTTTTTAAAGTTTAAAAGAAGCTTAAAAACCTATCATTAAAAACTAGGTGTTGTAGCTAGGAGGCACTGGGGGTAAATTTGTTCAAACCATCCAGCCGGCTGGGGAAATTGATCCATCCATTCCCCAGACCTGATTTGCCAACCAGGTTTTCACTCCTTTCCTGAAGGAGAGCAGCTCTGTCTGCAGGCGTAGTTCTATTGGGAGGAGGTTCCATAGGGCCGGAGCGGACACGGAGAAGGCCCTCCTTCTAGTGCCAGAGAGGTGCACCTCTCTGGCCGATGGCACAACCAGAGAGCCTCTCCGGTGCACTCTAGTGGGATGGATAGATGTCCTTGGGACGATGCGGTCTCTTAAGTATCCTGGCCCACTACCATATAGGGCTTTAAAGGTGATAACCAGCACCTTGAATTGCAGTAGACAAATAGGTACCACTTCAGTGGGAAGGTAAAAAGCATTCCATGCACTCTAGTGTCTACTCATTCCTGCCACACGTTCCTGGAAATGTCTGCAAATGCAAACAGCTCTAGCTATACACAGAAATGAGCACTGAACCTTAGAGTCGGATATGACTAGCTTTTGAGCAAGGACGACCTTTACCTATTGACAATCACAGTTTTGATTGGCAGTATGCACACAAAAATATTTTTAATTTAAAGAAAGGAGTGCATTGCTTCAGCTATGATCTCCCAAATGTTTAAAAATGTTCATTTCTCTTGACCATTCACAGACAATCAAAGAAGGTGTTCAATTGTTCAAATCATCAGTTCCCATTTGGATAGGAGGAGCTCATTGAATGGCACATTGCCCCTTCCTTTGAATGGGTACCAGTGCTTTCCCAAGCAATTCAGCAGTGCAGTCAGACCATGCCTTCAATTAAATTGCTGTTGAAGATTGATGAAGGGTAGATTCACTATCTTGACATATAGCCTTAACTGTTAAAGTAAAATTATAATTGCTTTCCTCTTGTAAATGTGGAACTGGATCAATAAAATAAGACTGTAGTGGAGTGTTCTTCTGTGTGGTTGCATGTTATCATTCAGGATGGGATCTTTTGGTATTTTGGACTTTTGTTGTTTAGTTGCATAGTTGAGTCTGACCCTTTGTGACCTCATGGACCACTGTAGATTAGGCACCCCTATCCTCCACCATCCTCCACAGCCTGCTCAGCTCTACACCCTTTGCATCAACAATACCGTCTAGCCACCTCATCCTCTGCTCAGTGGTGGGCTCCAAAAATTTTTTTTACTACCATACTGAGGGCATGGTATGGTGGGATTGGCCAGGGGGAAGTCCTGCATTAGGACAACTTTATTTCAAAACTTGGATTGGCAGGGCCAATCAGAATCTCTGCTACTGGTTCTGGCAAATTGGTGCAAACCTGCTGATGCCCACCACTCCTGCCGTTCCCTTTTCCTTTTGCCTTCGATCTTTTCCAGCATCAAGGCCTTTGCTTCTGATGATAAGATGGAACTATTTGCCTGAAATCTGATAGTAATTCATAACTGGAGTAAGCCCTTGGAATCAGTAGGGATTGGGAGTCATCTACGTTGTACATTTCTATTTGGATTCAAGGGACTACTCCAGTTGCAATTTACTGAATGGATTTCAGCCTTTGTTTATTAAAATTAAGGATACAAAGGGCATCGTGCATCTTACTTAATAAGATTTAGGCAATGTGCAAATGCATTTACTTTTCATTGATAAGTCAAAAAAGTAATCAACCAAAAGACCATTCATCAACAGACAGTCTTAGAAACAAATGCACAAAAACAATGTATTTTTGGAGGAATATGAGGTGTGGTAACTAAGGGAGATGAAGGAGAAGAAATAGAATAGATATTTTCAAGGTCTTGAAGGTTTTGTGTGTGTGTGTGTGTGTGGGGGGGTGTCCCTTAGTTTGTGATGATTTATGTTTTAAGTCAAGTTATTTAAAAAGAAAAGAAAGGAACAAGTTGGAACAAAGGCATGAGTAACTCAGGGCAGTCACACTGCTCTACAAACTGCTGTGCTAAAGCAACAAATGAGAATGATTGAGGTCTCAGTACATACACAACAGCAGTAGTGGCACATTTTTAGAACCCATCTCCTGTCCATTGATGATGTGGGTATAATAATAACAATACAGTACTTACATGCTGTCAAGTCAGTTCTGAGTTATAGTGACCCTTTCCAGTGTCTTCTAGGTAGAGAACATGCAGAAGTGGTTTAAAATTCCCTTTTTCTGGGGGTACCCTGGCACTGTGCAGCTTGCTCATGACTAAACAAGCTGCCCCTTCTTCCAGGAGGCACAGTGCGCAATCAAACTCTCAGCCGCTGACTCTGCAGCCAGACCTAATGTACTAAGCTATCGTACCCAGAATACAGGCCTTAACCCACTGGCAAAGCACATGATTTGCATGGGTAAAGTCCCAGTTTCAATCCTAAGCATACTCAGGTAGGGATAAGAAAGAATTCTGGCTGAAACTTTACAAAGCTATAGCCAGCCAGAGCTGACAATGGCACAGTACAATGGATTAATGGTTTGACTTAGTATAAGGCAGCATCTTTTATTTCAGGAGTTCTCAACCTTTTTAAGACTGGGGGCCGGGTCACACTTCCTCAGACAGTTTTTGGTGGCAGAAGGCCATTTTGCCCTTCCTCCACCACATGGCACTTCCTGGTTTGATGGTGGTGGTGGTGGGCCATATGAAATGGTGCCATGGGCTGCATCCAGGCTGTGGGCCACAGGTTGAGAATCCTTGCTCTAATCCTACTCTGAATAAATGCAAATAATAATAATTAATAAAGCCCAGTTGTCAACTGCTTCTTGAAATACATTACTGTATAGTAATACCTCAGATAACGTTTGCATCAGATAACGCTAAAATTGCATAACGTTAAACAATCCGGGGAGGGGGGGAAAATTGCATCAAATAACGTATATAAAGGTAAAGGTTTGCTCGAAAGCCAGTCATATCCGACGCTAGGGGTCATTGCTCATCTCTGTTTCTAAGCCGAAGAGCCAGCGCTGTCTGCTTCTGCAGACGTTTCCATCGTCATGTGGCAGGCATGACTAGACACCGGAGCGCACGGAACGCTGTTACCTTCTCACCGAAGTGGTCCCTATTTATCTACTTGCAATTTCTTGCTTTCGAACTGCTAGGTTGGCAGGAGCTGGGACAGAGATGGGACCTCATTCCATCCTGCAGTATTCAGGAATCGAACTGCTGACCTTCCGCCTCCCAGTCAGCGTCTTAGTGACTTGAGCCACTGCAGTCTATATTTCTCCCATTTCACGGCTTTCTGGCTGTCTTCTAAGCCTTAAAAGACTGCACATTCCCATGGCTGGGCATAAAACAAAAAAGAAAGGCTGAATTATTTCCATGTAACATCACAAAGGAATCTTATCCACTAGCTGTCAAGAACAAAAGTTTCCACAGTCTAAGGATGGATTTAGTAGATTATGCTATCAGCCTTCTTAGTAATGTTTTTGTCTATATTATTATCCTTAAGAAAATGCATTTTAGAGAAGAATGGCCCCAGGTAATCAGGAAAGTGTTCTGTGTTTATACAATCTTATGTTCTGCAGGGAATAAGTGGGCCTGGAAGGATGTAAATGTTATATTCATTCCCATTAGCAAGTCTTCATTTATTTTACAACATTTTTAAAAAAACTTCAAATGTGAACTACACATCAATCAATAACAAAAAGAAAGAAAAGAAAAGAAAAGAAAAAAAGTAAAGGCTAAGCTTAAGAATGAAGTAGACATTCAGCTCTCCTGCTCTATTCACCTTTAAAGGACTCCTTCCTGCAGGGGCTTCCCAAAGAACTGTCAAAAAAAGGGATTTTTCATTAATTAATCTTTGAGAATTTGATTCTATATCTGCTTATGAGTGGTCTCTACAAGATCACCGTGCACTGTAGTACACAGTGTTAGTTTAACTTGTTACTTGGTGAGGTGCGAAAGGACTTATTTCCACTTCCACTGGTGAAAAAGGAAGCCCTTTAGAAGCCAAAAGGTCAAAAGCCATAGGAAGAGTCTAAAGAGAGTCAGAGAAAGAGTAAACCCAAGGAGGGCAAGATAAAGTGGCAGGTGATTCAGATAGTAGCTCCATATAATGGCTTTTGGGAACCAAGGGACATACTTTGGAGGTTGTCTTCTCCAACTTAAAGGGTCAAGTCCAGTGGTGGGATGTCAAAAATTTTACTACCCCACCGAGATGTCATCACAGTGTGCGCGGAGCTAACATGATGTCATGATGTCATGGATGGGGCCAAATTAAAAAATAAATAAAAATAAAATAAAATAAGCACACAGACACAGACACACACCCCTCAACCCACCCACCCACCCACAATAGAAACCCATTAATTAATTAAAATAAAAAATACATTAAAATACACCCACCCACCCAAACAGCCACCCACCCAGAGCTTTTAAACCAGAGCTTAAAGCTTATTCTGGCTAATCTTTCTCACACTAGGTTAGATGGAAGGAACTACAGAATGAACTCACCACAAGATGGCTTCATTTTGGCACTTTTCAACTTTTCAACAGTTAAAGAAGTTAGGTATAAAGTCTTTGCCTAACCATTTCCCTAGGATAATATGCCTTAGTGTAAATGTAAAACAGCTGTACCTCCTTAAGGGTTCTCCAATTGGAACAGCAATTGGAACAGCACAGGTGTAGCTTATTGATGAGGTAACTCCAAGACTTTGCTTAAAAACCCCAAGCCAGGAGTAGTGGTAGAACGTCAATATAGGTAAAGGTATTAAATACACATTAAAATACACACAGACACACCATATCCAAAGGTGAGTCACTTACCCTGGGGAGCAGGCGATAGGGAGCTTCAGGCTAGCAGGTTCTCTTCCTCCTCCCCGCTTGGGAGGACAGCAAGGAGGCCGTGCATACGCACCAAGCACTGTAGGCATGCATGTACACCAAGTGCTTGGTGCACATGTGCAGTGGGGGAACCAGTGAAAAAGTAAGCCCCGAAGGTGGTTCCCTCCAAAAGCTGCTGCCTGTTCTCTGGGACACTAGGAAAAGTTACTACCGGTTCTGGTGAACTGGTGAGAAACTGTTACATCCCATCACTGGTCAAGTCAATTTTCTGCATTTCTGTAAATTGAGGCTTATATGCCAGATGGAACATCTGTGACAGATATGGTTTGCCTAGCCACAGTTCAGTGTTGTAGCATGGGTTTCATCCACCCAAGCCCCAGGACGTGGGTTTCAGCCACCTGGGGCATAAGCCAAATTTGCCACCCCCCGGGTGGGACCCAAGATGTTGGTACCTGTCCCCACAGCAGCCTCTAGGGCTTCTGGAAACTGAAGTCCAAGAACACCCATACACCCAAGTGACATTTTGCCTCCCCCCCACACACACACACCACTACACCACTGCCACAGTTGTTAACTGGAAACTCTTCCAGGCATACAATTTGTTTTTCCAAACCTTAATCCATACCCTGGAGTATGTAGGTTCATTTACTCATTGTCTAGCCAGGATTACTCAATATGCTTTTATGATGAATGCACACTCTTCCTCACTTGCTTGGGACCTCTCAAGCATTCCTTCCAAGGCGAATTATTCCAACAAAATCCCCTCTAGAACTCTCCCAAGCTCACACAAGAAAAAAAATATGTTCACCATTCGTTCTCCAGCCAAACCCGGCTGATCCACACCTTGGCTTTCTCTCTTTAAGAGACAAGCCCAATTACTTGAGAGGTTTCAGTAGCGTTTTCAAGAGGCAAAAAAGAGGGACTTACTGTCTTTTAACCCAATATCCCATCTTCAATGAACACGCGTTGATTGAAGAAAATATTTTTATTTAAATTGGTAGCATGGTTCTTGATGAATCAGGTTACAGATCTCAGCATAGAAAATTTTACTACTTTAATTTGTTTTAGAGAAAGGATGTTTCAGACAAGTATTCCCCTTAATAAAAAAAGAATCTGTCTAGCTATTCTAAGTTACCATAATTAAGATTTCCAGAGATAGGCCTAGTTGGAAAGCCCATATCTGTATTGTTGATGTTACCTAGTTGACAACCATTTTCGAACTATCTGTCTGGCTCTCTGCCAGATCCTCGCCAGGTATGAAGTGAGCCTGGGTAATCAGGCTACTTCCAATCAGATTCCAGAGTTGGGTAAACAACTCTGGCTGTCTTGTTTACAATGGGCGCCTCTCTGCTATCTCTCTTCCCTTCCTGGGCCCCAAAGTGTGAAAACAACAAATGGCCCTTTTGGCTAGCACAAGAAGCCACAATTCTACTATAGACTAGAAACCTACTAAACTCCATTTTGGATATGTGAAGAACTTGGGGACTCGTTTTATCACAGCTTTATTTATAGCTACCATTGAAGACAAATTGGAAACTACAGTAAAGCAGAAAAATGCAAGAAAACTTTCAACACCAAGCCAAAGGAGATAAGTACTTTCTACAAGTTGCAGGTTTTCATCTCACAATACAGTTTCCAATACAGTATATGCCTTAGGAATCAGATCTTCAAATCATTCCTATGTTTTTCTTCCAATGACCAGTCACAAAGCAAAGCAATTAAAATGCATGATACAAAAGTGAGGAAAAGCATGTGCCATGACAAAAAAGTGCATTTCACCACTTGAGAGCATTTTTGCTAAATACATGCTTAGCATATCATTTAGTTTGACCCATTGACTTTGGCAATACTGTAATTATCATGATTCATTTGTAATGGAACATCTCCACCAGCTCCGAGTTTTTGAGTTAAATTTAGAGTGTAGGGTAACCTTTCTGGCCCCTGATATATATTCCATTGCCCCTTGGGGGCACAAGAGTTCACACAGTTGGTACCTCTGTATTGTTTATCTACTCACAATTGTGGGTGTTTCCAAGGGCCATGTTTCCAAGGACCTATCAGCTCTGTTCCTCACAAATGGTGCTTAATTATAGTCTACCCCAATCTCATGATCCATCAACCTCATACTCTTTACCTCCATTTGTGTTCTCACCATGGAATTCAGTTCTTTCTCATTGCTTTCTAAGATCCTTAACTGCAATGGAAGGGATTCTACAGGACATATTGAAATAAGTTCTATTTAGGAAGAAATTAGTTCACAATATTTTTGTTTGTTCATTTGTTCGCCTGATTAGGGCGGGATAATAAATCTAAATAAATAAATAAATAAATAAATAAATTATTGCCTTTCTGGATACCAGTGTTCTCTCAGTTGTTACAATAAATTCAAATGATTTAAAAACATTGGCTGAACTCCTTGCTTAGCGTAGCAAGTTGCATTAAAGTTATTTTAGCACAGTGAGCCTCAGCTACGGTAGGCTCCTTTGAATCAATGGAATTTATGGTTGAGTTGACTCACTCACCAAATTCTCACTGATTCAATTGCCCTACTGTAGTTAGTAAGCAACAGGCTTTCAACCATTATTTAAAAACAGTTTAAAATATTATATTAAAAATGATCTAAATGGCAATTTTAAATAAGCCATGCTGCACTGATTATATAGAGTCACATCCTGGTTTGGGTCTGGGTTGAGTCCCCAGCTATCTACCTGCCTCTTAGCCATTAGCTTTGCAAGAGTGGCCTGTAATGATTAAAAACCAAGATTGAACAATAATAGCAACAGGACAAATGACAAATGCAGGAGATTAGAAAACTGGAGTTAATCTCATAAAGTTCATCATGCCAGAATAAAATTTTGACTGATCAATAAAAAACAAGCAGTGAAAAACAATGGGAGTTGGACTCATTGGCAGCCTTCAGAGAGTAGTTGTTGCAGTCATGGTATGGCATTAAACCATTTCCTCCCAGCATGGGAAGCAAAGAACCTTTGTGGAGGACTCTTTCATCACGTTACATTTCATACATTAAGTGTTTCTATTTTTATGTTTACTTTTGAAGCATTTCTAATATTCCTTTGAAACATCAACTTTGGTTCTAGATTAATAACAGCAAATGTCTGGAAATCTTGGTTACAAGAACAAATATTTTTCTTGCCTGTGGTGGCACATGGCCTCTTTGACATTTACTGAACCTGGTCATTTTCCAAATTGCACTGTGGAAAACATGGTCCCAATCTACCCTCCCTAGCGCTAGCCCTGCCATTCGATAGAGTGAGGCAAGCACTTGAGGCAGCCAATGTTGATTGTCATAGAAGGACAGCCAGTGGTTAGTTATTTACTATGTTATTTTTATATTTTTACTGTTGGGGATGGGGAGAGGTGCTTGTGGAATTTTCTGCCTCATATGCCAAAATAACTTGGCTTGGGTACTATATACCTTAGCTTGAAAGGGTGGGGAGAAAAAAAAACAGCTGTTCTTCTTTAGGCATCAAAATATCTTCTGCCAGCTCTCAGTCTTCTGGTTCCTTGCTGGTACTCAAAACAAGTGCCAGTCAATGCAATATGCAATGTAAATGCTAGGCAGTAAAAAAAAAAAACCTTTCATGCTTCCCCCCTCACTTACACACACACAAGCACAGTATAATAAAAGACTTGTGAAGCAACCATAAATTGGAAAAACCCTTGCATTTGTTTTGACCTATTAATTGGCATTACTAAGAATAAATATTAATACTTTTAGTATCTGCAATTTAATATAGCCCATATTACATCATTCCAGAGGTTTTTCTGATATGCAGTGGTGTGCCCTGTGTTGCATTCTTGTTTATATATTTATTAAACAGGTGCCATTTGCAAAGCTCCTGATTCTTCTGCTGTGCTGTTATTTTTTGCTGTTGCAAAAGAGGCAAATTCTCTGAGGGGAGTAAATTTAAGCTCACTAATGAACAGTCTATCCCGGGAGTTCTCAATCTTTTTAAGCCAGGGGCGGGGTCACACTACCTCAGATAGCTTTGGGGGTAAGACGGACATTTTGCCCTTCCTCCATCACATGGCATTTCCTGGTGTGGTGGAGGCAACGGCCCCCCACATGAAATGGTGCTGCAGGCTGCACTCAGACTGCAGGCCACAAATTGAGAATCCCTGGTCTATCCAATACATGCAGGAGCAGAAAATCAGTAGATATTTAGGAAAACCTTAATGAAAACCACAAGAAATTTCATTATAAGTATTTTGTTAGAGTGAAGATACTAGAATAGAATTCAAGGCAAAAAGGAAACAAATACTGCTATTAATAGCTGGGCAACCCCAGTACTAAGATATTATTTTTGAATTGTGCACCTTGATGATTTAAAAAGGGAAATTTAAGTCCTTACAAAACAATAGCGTGGTTGTCTAAAGTCAAGTATGAAGCACCTTTATTTTCCATGAAGCATGGCTGGGTGAGGGCTTTCTGACCCTAAGAAACTCTGTGTGGGGCAAATAGTCAAACTTCATAACTACTTCCTTAGGAGCAAAATTTTGCTCATGAAATGATAGTAAAAAACAACAAAGGACTACAGTACTGGTATTGTAATGTGCAATTGAGAACCAGCCTGTGGTGATCATAATGAAAGTTCCACAGCGCATGGATACATCGACTGACAAACCGTTACATGGACAGCAACTTAATTCAAACCATTTTCAGGCTGAAACTGAGGAGTTCTTCTGTGCAACAATTTTTTTGCACTAGATGTTATTAGAAAACCATTATGAAGCAATGTGTAAGTGACATATGTAAGAACTGTCCTGAATCCAAAGAAATAACTCTTATTTATATATTGCAATTTTATACCACCCATTTGGGATGTTTCCCACTCTTCTTTTGTGTTCAGGTCAGACTTTAAACCGTCAAAATGAAGCCACCTTTTGGTAAATTCATTCCATAGATCCTTTTGCCTAACCTAGTGTGAGAAAGATTAGAACAAGGTTCCCTTTGTCCGAGGTATGCCCAATTGTGATTTTTAAAAATACCAGAAATTCCCCAACCTAATATCATTAGATTATATCTGCAGACATAAACATTTTGCAAAGATATTTATCAGTAGTTAGTCAAATCCTATGAATTATTCACATATTTCCTCTATATTATAAATTTAAGCCACCCTATATTTATACAAGCAATTTATCACAGATAAACAGTTGATTGTAATAAGCCAGATATTATATTTCTGAATAAGCAACAAAGATATATATATAAATATACCTGGAACTTCTATTTGTATTGGAGTTCCACCAACCAATAACCTCAGCACTACAGAAAGCATATTAAACTGTACAATAACAACATTAAAGCAAGAACTAATATGGAAGCGAGACATAGTAATTTTCCTCCTCCCAATACTAATTTTAGCCACCTGGAGTTGTTCCTAAGTCTTTGGTTACCAATTTATAAAAATTGCCAATATCTACCGTACTCATTTGCTCCTGAAATTCAAATATCAATGATTCTGCAAACATGTCACCTCACCTGCAAATTTTTAGAATTTGACTCTCAATTTTTAGGCTTGACTTTTGGGTTCACTCCCTGTGAACTGGTTCCCCTATGCTGAGACACAACAGACAATAATATAATTTACCGTGGTCCCTTTCTCCCAAGGGTAGTTTGAATGATATATTAATCACAGATTGAAAACAGTGCCAGCCAGATGAAGTCCAGTCCAGTACTGTATTTTCAAATGCATGAATTCGAAGTATTAGACAAACAAGAAGGTGCAAATATTTCATGCACAGTGGAAGGATGGATGAATCTCATAATATTGGCAGGGACAAGGATATATAGACGTATGAAACACCCACCCACCCCTTTTCCAACTTGCTGCATGCACGGAGATGCAAACCAGGCTCAAGTCTGTACTCATTACTGGCAGGAGGCCCAGTCCTGAGTCTGGTTGTGCAAGATGAATGTATCAAGGTTACCGCTTGGTAAACAAAATTCATTCCAGATTGCCCACTTGCAGGAGGTCAAAGTAGCTCTGAGAGCAGAACTATGTGGCAAAAGGAAGTTGAGACAGAAAGGTGAAGCACCCACTGTAGCTTTTAAAAGCCATCGAGAAAGGCACAACATTTTGACAGCCCACAGGCTCTTTGTCACCATTAGATCTGAGGTCAGCTTGTAGATTATATGGCTTTAACAAGCATCTCCCAGCAAACAACATGCCTCATTTTGTGCCATTTCTGCTGGCCTGGTAGTATGACAATGACAATACAGATAAGGAGTTTGTCTTGCAGTCAGTACTATTGCTCCTGTTTGCCTCTGTCTCTATACAGAAAACATACAATGGATTCTTAGGATGCAGAGTTGTCACTGCAAGCTGACATAGAAAGGGAAGGGGTTAGAGAGGGCAAGAGGGATCAGACAATGTCCCTGTGAAAGAGGTACTGATTTTAACTGATTTTAACAACTGGATCTCCTAAACCATCCTGGGATTCGAACAACTGTCTTCAAAAATGTCTCAAATTACATTCATTGATTATTTTAAAATACTTCATCTTGTAAAACAGAACTTCTCAATCTTGGCCCCCAGATGTTCTTGGATTTGGATTCCCAAAAACCCTGATCAGCAGGGCTTCTGGGAATTGAACTCAAATTTCCCCATCAAATTACATCTACAGTATACCCTTTCCCATCCATCATTATACCTATTTCACTTTTAACCTTTTTTTTCTTTGGTGGCTCTAGCCAACATCTTTGAATTTTTGTTACTATACTCAAAATATTCTCTTTTTAAATAGAGTAGATTTCTCTGAACCTTTTCAATGCTAATAGCTCATTTAAAACTTTTGTATCCTTTTTACAAATACTGCATACATCTTCTCCAATTCCTTTATCAATCCTTCTAACCTTTTCTCTTTTTCTTCTGTTTTTAATTTTTTTTATAATTGGTTCTTTGAAACTCAATCACTTTATTACTGCTTTCATTGACTCCCACAATATTCTCTGACTTATCTCCCCATTATCAATTATCTGCCATAGTTCCTTCCATTTATTTCCCCTTTGTTGGGTACAATTTGATGATTTCTAAGAACATTCCAATCTATCCTCCATATTTTTCCTTCTCTATAGCCACATTTCAATGTCATATTCTTCTTCTCTTGATCTTCACCTTCATCACTGAAACGGTGAGTCTTCTTTGTTTCATTCTCATCTCCTTCTATCATTTCCATCACAATAAAAACCAAGAAAGGATCAGTTCTGAGTGCTGAATGGTCTATTTTCTGTTTTTTGCAGAGCAACGCTTAAAATGGATGAGGGGGAGTAAAATAAAATCCAGAGGTTGGGATAGTTCCATGGCTGCCATGGCTTCCAAATAGCCCACAGCTGCCCCAGAAAGAACCCTCTCCTCACAAAATAGAAATGTTATTTCCTTTCCTTTGAAGTATGTTGACAATTCAAAAGAGAGAGAGAAACAAAGCACTTAAAACAGAGAGAGTTATGGATGCTTCTGAGAGTTAGCATTTTCACCAGGAGCTTCTGCAGTTTCCTGAAGTCCTTCAAGTGATTTCTTTGACAGTTTGAACAGTGGAGAGGAACTGTTCTTGATGCCACAGAGGTGAGGGTGATGCTTGATTGGACTAAGTCACATGTACGCAAAACCAAGCATGGCTGAAACACCTCATAACACCTTCCTGTGAATGGCATGAGGATATATTAAGGGCTGTTTGTGAATTTTAAAGAGTATGGCTGATAAGCATCTACTGATCACTGCTGTCTAACAGGCCAGCGTATGCCACCTCTTTTTCATCAGCAGTATTCAATTCCAGAATATATTTTACTGTGTTAACTTGTACAAACACAGCAAATTAAAAGCTACAGTAGCACCACTCTGCCTGACCGTCTACCTCACAGTTCCTTTGAGCAAGAGAATATTACCGGTACATACTTAGACATCATTTTGATAAATGTTAACATGTAACATAATGCCTTTTGCACTCTAGGTCAGATTGTCCTACCATTATTCACCACAGATGCTAAAATAAACACATAGAGAACATAATTGCACACATTTCCCCTGCTGCTCACATAATAGTCTGATTTCTCTGGGCTTATCTGAATAGAGCCTATCGAAGTGATAACATGGGAGCCAAGACTAAAAACAGCATGTGAAATTTTATTTTATTTTATTTTATTGCATTTATACTCCATCCTTATCCGAGGGCTCAGGGTGGCTTACAATTTAAAACAATTAAAAACACATTAATTACAATAATAATTTAAATTAAAAGATTAAAAAGTTTAAAAAGTTAAAAACAACAGGGAGAGAGGTGGGGTATTCAAAGGAGCCAGCTGGCCAAACAGAAATGTTGACTTCCCACCACTTCCTGCTCTCCAGGGAATGCTGGGAACTGTAGTAAAAAAATAAAGTGATGTTTTCAGGCTCTGCCCATGTGCTCTTCTTAATTCTAGTATGCAACTGTGATGAACTGTACTGAGATTAAACTGAAGTGACACCAAAGTCCACAATTATTCAAATGCTTCCTCCCAAATTCTAGTTCAGTTTCAAAATATTCACTTGTTCAAATAAATGGACTAAAGCACGTTATTTTGTTATGAATACTAGCTAAATATTTATTACAAATTCAAGTACCTTAGAGGTGTGAAGAACACAGTAGCTCCCTTGTGGACAAATGTAAAGTTTGTATAATACTGTATAGTTAAGCTAAATAAACAGACTTTACTGAAAGTAAGGGAGGCCCTCAACAGGAGATTTTGTTTGCATTTATGAGACCTCAGAAAGAATCCATGCCTTTTGCAGTCAAAACAATCTACGTAATAATGCCAGATGTTCTAATAGTGTATACAGCATGGGGTCAGCTAGATCACTGGTACAGGTATACATTGAAAACTTCTTTGTTATTTATCATTCTTCAAAATGCTATTGTTAGAAATCCCAAATATCTTTTGGCACAGTCATGGGAAACTTGCAATTCTAAACAGATCAGCCGTTACCATTATTAAAAGTATGACTAGATAAGACACTGGGATGTGAAATAAATTTATTGGATTTACAATGGCTTATTTATTTATTTATTTATTATAGTATATTATGAGGCAGTAAATCATATTGGAATGAGAGGAGATAACTTAAAGCCATTAATGGTGTACTCTCACTTGAGAACTGTCATTTTAATTCAAAATTAATACATATTTGTCTGACTGAAGGCATTTTTGGAAAAGGTTGATTCATAAGCAAGTAGATAATTACTGTATTACAAGGGAATATCCAAATGTTTAGATATACTAAGGTTGCAGTCTTGTGAATGAGTCATTTTGAGTGGGTGAACTTTTGCCCATAGGAATAGTCTGCCTTCATCTCCCATTGGCCCTCTGAAGGTCCCTGCCAAGGATACATGTCAGGTATGGCGTAGAACCCTTCTCCAAGGTATTACCCCAAAACATCATATTCCTGGGAATTAGGAAACAAAGGCAAACTAGAAAGACAGGAAAGACCCTGACTAGGATGATTCTTAGCTAAAATAATTAAAATATCTGGCTGTTGGAGGAGAGGAAGAAGGAGAAAATGAGACGGAGGAAAGGACTGATGTTCTAAAGTGGCAAAGTGGAGAATCTGCAACCATTGTGTATTGCTGGGTTTGAGGGGAGCCCTTTTATACCCTCCTGTATTCATTGTGAAAAAGACTATGGATAGGATCCAAAATTGCCTCTGAAGGGTCAGGCTCAATGGAAGGAGTCTCGTGAATCAAGTGTGGAGGGAGTAAAAAGGACCCTACTGACATTCCAGAACCTACTCCAACTCAAATGTGTCATTGACACTGCCTGAAACAATGTAAAGGACTGCCATGAGGCTAAAGACATTAGGAACGGGAACCAAAGGGTCTACAAATCTTGACTGATGGCCAGATAATCTGGACATAGGATTAGGTGAAGGCAATCTCACACTTCTTTGCCTACAATTTATCCAGAGGACTGAAGCTAATTTCCTCAAAGAGTATACAGTACCTGTTTTTGAGACTGAAGGTTGAGAGAAAGACAAATGGGAATTTTGGAATGCGGAAAATACCATGAAGCTAGTTCTGAATAAATGATCCTTTGTTGAGTTAATAGTGGCTTCTGGATATCCTTCAAGATGATGGATGAAACATGTGTTTTTTGTGGTTCCCATGGCCAAAGATGAGATATACCCAATCACAGGCCTATTGAAATCGTTAGGCCTTACTGTTGAGTAAACAGGTATAGAATTGAACTAAAAATTTTCAAGTGCATGATGCTCTGGTGGGAATTTCTACCTTGAATAACGGCACTGAGTGCTTACTCCTTAAAATGGGGGAGATATCCACTGCATAAATTTTTGTTCATGGGCTAAAAATGTATGCTGTACTTTGAACAGCATTTTAGTTTTGTTGTGGCTCAACATTTTCATATGTTGTATGTTTGAGGTTCGCATTATAAAGGTATTGATCTGCAAAAACAGAATCAGTCATCATTCTGAATTAACCAGAATGAAGCAACATTAAAGAAGTACTAGTTTAGGCCCATTTGTTTTAGACCAAACTCTCAAGATAACTTCCTATCTTTGCTGTTTCCAAAGCCTCTTCTTTCATCTGAAGAGGTCTTTCCTTTATTTTATTTTTCTGATTGTATATTACCACCCAACTCCGAAGACTCTGGGCTGTTCACAGAAAATAAAACCAGTTACATTTTAAAACCAATAAAAACCTCATTAAAATTGCCACAGAAAATTACTCCGACCCCTACAGATTAAAAGAGGGAGAGAGTGTTCTTACTAAATCAGCCAGCAGGCAGGGGTCACCACATCGCTGGTACCCCTCACCTGCTTTGCCAGCCAAGTTTTAGCCCTTTCCTGAAGGGCAGCAGCTCTGTCGGGAGACAGATATTCACAGGGTGACACAGTCTCTTAAGTATCCTGGCCCACTGCTTTCCTTTTATAAATGGTAGCATTTGTTATTGTTCATGTGGACAACATTTTCTAGGTTTAACTGAATAAAAACTTGACTTCTTCACAGTGCTTCATATATGGAGTCCCATTTATTGTAATGCACATGTAAAATTGTTCAGATTCAGAGACTCAGTAATATAGTGATATAAAATTTGGCATCTGCTTATGATATCCTCAATGCTCTCCTGATTTTGCAAGTCTTTCTGACAGTAGGTCAATAATTATCTCTGCAGCAAAGACAAACACAAGTAATATCTTCATTGGAGCACTTTAAAATACTGAACAAATAGCTATCTTTTGACAGTAACCCATCTTCCTCAGTGTATGGTGTCCATAATATTTTGGTGGCCAGACCAAGGAAGGATTTATGTCGAAAGCTAGCTGTTTGTGTTGCAGAGTTTTGAATTTCTGATAAAATTCCCTTTAACTGTTCAGTAGAAATGCAAAGAACCACAGAGAAGAATAGTGATAGGTCTCCCAGAGTCCACCCTTATCTCATTTGCTGACACTCACAGTCTTAATAACTCACTCTGAGACATTTGTAGGAGAAAGATTTAAAAAATGTTTCTTTATTTACAGATACTTGGAATTACAGACATGTGCATGCTGCTTTCTTTATTGCACGCATGTTAGCAACCAACTGAGCAGATCAATAGGAACAAACAACTGGTACTTACTGACAAAAGAAAAGGAAAGAACACAGAGGCAAGAAGGAAAAATTGGTTAGTGCTGGATACAGGCAGCACACAAGGTTGTTATAGAACTCCAACAGTTTGCTCAATTTTTTTAGTGTCAGTAACACTATCCTCAACTTTGTATCACACAAGGACTGCAAGATTCTGAGTTCTCTTTTGTGCAATGAAGATCAGTCCATTGCTATTGTTAGCCTTGTTCTCCTACTAATCCCCCTCCCCATCAACATTAGTTATCAAAACTGTCAACACCTTCACTGTTTGATTATTTATCATGATGCTTTTTGGTGGTGCTGGAATTTATGGCAAATTTAACCTTTGGCAGATCTCAAACGAAATCTTCTGGTGGCTGGTAGTAAATTGTGAGTATTTCTCCATGTCACTTTGCAACAAAAATGGATTCAGATACAGACAAAATTTGTAAGTGAGAAAGCCAACAGCAGGTTGCTAGGTAACGTAATTAAGTAATTAAGAATGTTTTCCTGTGTTTCTTCCAGCACATCTATTTAATTAAAATGTGATATTATGTTGTCAGAATTCATTAGAATTTCTCCTACTGATATTTTTAGTCTAGAAGTCATAAATGTACCATAACTAGGAACTGGGTTGTGATTTATTTCAACATCTATTTGCATATTTCAAATCACTGCTAATTTAGTTTATAGTTATTCATATGTAAAGCTTGAAGTGACTATTAATGTATCTTGTACTATTTATGATAACTATCAGATTAAAGGTAAAAATAAATGTAACATTCCCTAAAAATTAAAAACAACAGTAAGTAGCAATAGCTATTATACCTTCCCATAGAACTTAGTGCACTCTAAAGAGAACTATACTTACAAAAATAAGGAAATTCAAACTACAGAAATTCCGCAAATATTTAAAACATGGGCATATTGATGCATTTTTCTTGTACACTAAATCTCATCTTGGGTAAATACAACAAAACCTCGCATAAAGAACGCCTCGCTTAGACAGTAGCTTGCTTAATGAGCAGAATTTTCTCTGAATTGTCGCCTCGCTTAACAAATAAAACCAGCACGCACGCATGCACACACTCACGCACACTTGAATCCCTTAGCAAATAACTTATGGACCCTAGTTTCAAAACTGTATAAAAATAATATAATTACACTGTTCCATAATGAATAATTATAATTTATAAGTGATGATTCCCTATGACACCAACCAGCGGTGCTGTTTGAGGCTCAGCAGCCTGTGGTAAACAGTGCCTGTTAGCCAACATCTACTGTGGTTGCCCTTCCATTGACTACTGCATGGGATTATGACCAGCATGGAATCGTAACTGGGTATCCTGAGCAACCACTGAACAGTTGATTGGCTGGCTAGGGATGTGGCCACATATGGTGAATCAGAGAATAGGAATTGTAATTCTGCCACTCCCCCAGGGAGGATCTGAAAATTGCCCTAGCTGGTTTTTGACAGTCCTCATTGTGACTTCATCCCCTTTCTCCGAAAGTACTCAGTGGGGAGTGTTTCTAGCTATAAAAAGGGATTGGAGAGGGGGGAAGCAAGATATGTTAAGTTATTTCTCATGTCTGGAGTTTAATGCCTATACAGTTGTACCTTGCTTAAAGAGCATAATACGTTCCACAGGATTGCTCTTTAAGCGAGTTTGCTCTTTAAGTGAAACACCATTGTAAATTACCAAGGGGGGGGGGGATTGTGAAGCCCGATTTATTTGTTAAACGAGTTTTTGGTTGGTTTTATTTGTTAAGCGAAGTGAACATTCAGAGAAAATTCTGCTCTTTAAGCGAGTTACTCTTTAAGCAAGGCACTCTTTATGCGAGGTTTGACTGTACTATCACAATCTCTGTTGGTTAGTGGTTTGAAGCCTGGTTTGTTTCTTCTTCATAGGAGCAGATCCATGGTTGAGGACTAAGGGGCATTTTAGACTTTCATTGCAGGGTGGCAATCCTTTGGGGGTTGTTCTCTCTTCCTCTCCCCCACTTCCTAGTAATATTTTATTTTCTAGGACTTCTGGTCAGTTCTCAGTTTTCATTACATGAGCATGGTAGGAAAGCCCCAATTTACTAATTTTTGCTCCAGTAAGATTTCAGGTGTGACTTGACTGAGCACCTACTTATCTGCTTTTCTGTCTACAGTATCTGTAAGGCTTTCTTTCAACACTACATTTAAAATGTAACTTGATTTTATCCTTATTCTTCTTCTTTGTCTTTCTTTTACATAGTGTAATAAGTTTCCTGATGAGTCATTCACAGAAAGTTCAGCTTGGAGAGGTGATGCTGTCCTTCTAGTTTCTTAACTGGGAGGTTCTTTGGGATTCAATTATCTCTTCCATTCTGTTCAATATCTATATGAGGCTGCTAGGTGAGGATATCTGGAGATTTGGAATGTTGTTTCATCAGGATGTCAATGATGCACAACTTTCTCTTCTTTCTACCCTCTGTAGTGAAGGTGGTACTTGACTTTTAACACTGCCTGGCAGCAGTCATGGATTGGATGAGGCCTAATGGGCTGAAGTTGAATCCAGGCAAGACAGGTTTTGTTGTTAGGTGGTTTATCTATGTGCTTAGTGGGAAGGAATCCTTGATTAAGGACCTGGTCCACAGCTTGAGTTTTACTCTGGACCTGGTACTATTGATGGGATTCTAGATAGCAGCCATAGTTTGGTCAGTCACTCCATCTTTTGACATAACACCCACCTGTATCTTTACCTTGATAGAAGATCCCTACAGATATTGATCCATGCAATGGTAATATTAAGAATGTATTATTGCAATGCTCTTTTCATGTGTCTTCCCTTGAACTTTTGTATGGAAACTTCAATGGGTCTAGAATGCAACAGCCAGACTAATTGTGGGTGAGGGTAGGTATAAACATATTTCATTGATCCTGGCTGCCCTGCACTGGCTCTCAGTCTGTTACCATGTGAAGTTGAATATGGTGGTGGTGACTTAGAAAACTCTATATGGTTTGGGACCTTGCTATTTGTTGGACTGTTTTCTCCTGCATGTAGCTGTTTACCTAACTCGTGTCTCTCTTTTGTGCAGCTGGAAAGTGCCAATTCTTAGGGATGCCAAGCAGTGGTGGGCATCAGTAGGTTTGCACCAGTCCGCCAGAACCGGTAGCAGAAATTTTGGATGCCCCCACCCATCCAAGTTTTGAAATAAAGTAGTCCTAATTTGGGTGCTGTTAGATCCGGAGATCAGGGCGCGGGAGTGAGGACACGGAAGCCATTAAGGGTGAACCAAACAACACGTCTGTTTATTGTGGATAGCACAGACAACAACAACAACGGCTGGGTCAGCAGGGGATTAAATACCCTGCTTGACCCAGCCCACTGACCAATTGGTAGCGGCGATTTTCCCGCCGCTAGGACATTTAAATATCTAACACCCCTTCCCCCCCAGAATGCCCCAGTCTGCTATTTGCATACAAAATCCTCCAGGTGACGGGGGCGTGTTCTTACTCGATCGGACCTGCGCAGTTCAGTCGGCGCTGGGGCATCGAGCAGAGCGGACCTGTCGCTCTCGCTCTGCCCTGGCTGGGCCGGGAGCGGATCCGGAATACGAGCGTCGGGCTCCGCGGTGACCGGGGGTGAGCCTGTTCCACACGGTAAGCTGGCCGGTGATGGTGCTGCGTGAATGGGGCTGTTTTCTGGCCGAACCGGGTCGGTGACCGGTTCGTCCATCGGGTGCATGTCTGGCTCAGCGCCGGTCTGCACTCCCCGGGGGAGGTTGCTATCCGTGTCGGGACTCGTTCGCCTCCTGAGCTGGTCGACATGGCGTTTCCATATCCGACCATCAGCGAGGCGAACCTTGTAGGTGTAGGGACCCAGCATTTCGCTGACGGTTCCCTCTTCCAACGGGTGGCCCGACGCGTAGTTCCTAGCGAAGATTGGTGAGTCAATGGCCAGTGTCCGGCCCTGTGGTTGGTCCCCCCTGAACTTGTCTGGAGAGTACCTAGGGTGTAACCGGTCAAGCTGACAACGGAGTCTCCTACCCATGAGTAACTCTGCGGGGGCCCTTCCCGTGGCAGCGCAGGGAAGGTTGTGTTGGGCCAACAAGAACGTGTCTACGCGTTCCTGCCAGTCCCCGGGTCCTAGCCTTTCCAGGGCCTCCTTTGCGCTGCGCACGAATCTCTCGGCCTGCCCATTCCCTTGCGCCCTGAACGGGGATGTGAGAGCGTGCCTGGTTCCTAGGGATGCCAGGTACTGTTCGAACTCAGTGGCCGTGAACTGAGGCCCGTTGTCCGAGACTAGGGTGTCGGGAATGCCGTGTGTGGCAAAGAGTTGTCTGAGTTCCCGGATCATTGCTCTGGCTGTGGTGCTACTCAGGAGTCGGACCTCCAACCATTTCGAGTAGGCATCCACTACAATCAGGAATGTTTGGCCGTGGAATGGGCCGGCGAGGTCGATGTGAATCCTCTGCCATGGGCCCGAGGGCTGTTCCCATTCTCTGACCGGGGCTGCTGGTGGATTGGGTCGTGATGATTGGCAAGGTGTACATTTGGCCACCCACGACTCTATGTCCTTGTCAATACCAGGCCACCACACGTAACTTCGGGCTAACCTCTTCATCTTTACTATTCCCGGGTGGCTGGCATGCAGTGTTTCTAGGACCTTGGGGCGGATTTTCCTGGGCACCACTACCCGGTCCCCCCACAGCAAGCAACCCCCCACACAGCACATTTCGTCTTTCTTGTCGAAATATACCTTGAACTCCCCTTCCCCCTTGTCCGGCCACCCCTGTTGAACCCAGCTGGAAACGGCCCGAAGTTCGGCGTCCCGCGCCGTCGCCCTGTCAACCTCGGCCGACGTAGTGGGGGCAGAGTCCAGGATGTCCAGGGCAAGAACCGATGCTTCCCCCCTTTCCGCGCCTTCCTGGGTCGGGAGGGGGCATCTGCTCAAGGCGTCAGCATTTCCCATGTGTTTCCCGGGCCGGTAGACTAAGGTGTACGAGTACCCCGACAGGAAAATGGCCCACCTTTGCATCCGGGAGGACAAGGCAGAGGGTGTAGGCCGGTCGCCAGCCAGGAGTCCCAACAGGGGCTTATGATCAGTCACAAGTTCGAAGTCCCGGCCGTACAAGTAGTCATGGAATTTTCTCACCCCTGCCACTGCCGCCAGCGCCTCCTTGTCGATCTGGCCGTAGTTCCTCTCCGTCGGCGACATGGTCCTGGAGTAATAGGCGATGGGCGTCTCGAGGCCGTTGGGCAGTCGGTGGGCCAGGACTGCGCCGACGCCGTAGGGAGACGCGTCGCAGGCGAGGACCAGTGGCAGGGTCGCGTTGTATTGGATCAGGAAACTGTCCTGGGAGAGAAGATTTTTTACAGCAGCGAAAGCTGACTTTTGCTCGGGTCCCCACACCCACTCCGCCTTCGCGGCCAACAGTCTGTGTAGGGGCTCAGCCACGGTGGCCTTTCCTTTCAGGAAGGTCGCGTAGAAATTCAGGAGTCCCAGGAACGCCTGCAGCTCCTGCTTGTTTTTCGGGGCCGGGGCGTTCCGAATCGCTTCCACTTTTCCCTTCGTTGGGTGGATGCCCTTGGCGTCGATGTGGAAACCTAAGAAGTCCACTGAGGGGACCCCCAACAGGCACTTATCCCGTCTCACCCTGAGCCCAGCGGCCCTGAATTTAGCCAGGACAGCGGCGACCCTGTCCTTGAGCTGCCCGGGATCCCCTGCAATTATCAGGACATCATCGAAATAGGGCACCACCCCCGGGAGTCCTTGGAGGAGCCTTTCCATCGTGCTCTGAAACAGTCCCGGAGCGATGCTGACCCCGAACTGTAGCCTCGTGCACTTGAATGCCCCCCGGTGTGTGACAATGGTCTGGGCTTCGGCCGTAGTGTCATCCACCGGAAGCTGTTGGTACGCTTGGGCCAGGTCCAGCTTGGCAAAGATCTTGCCAGGGCCCAGTGAATGGAGTAAGTGGTCTATGACGGGAACCGGGTACGCGCTCGGCTCTAATGCCTTGTTGATCGTGCATTTGTAGTCCGCACAGATGCGCACTGACCCGTCCGGTTTGATGGGGGTCACTATGGGGGTCTCCCACCGAGCGTGGTCTACGGGAACGAGGATTCCCTGGGCGACCAGCTTGTCGAGCTCCTTCTCGACCCTGGGTTTGAGCGCCAGTGGGACTCTCCGGGCCTTAAGTCGGATGGGGGCAACGCTCGGGTTGAGTGCAAATGAAATAGGGGACCCCACATACCTGCCCAATCCTTCCCCGAAAACGTCCTGGAATTCGGCCATCAGGTTGTCCCTCAGCGAGGTGTCCCCGGGCTGGTCAGTCGCGGTGTTGTGGATGCCAGCGATGGACAGTCCCAGGGCGGGGAACCAGTTTGTGCCCAGTAGCGTCGGGATGTTACCGTGGACTATGGTCAGCGGTAGGCTTTCTTCCTTCGGTCCGTACTTGACACGGACCCACTTCTGTCCTGCGAGGGGGAGGAACTTGCCTTGGCAGTCCTTGATTCGGATCCGCTGGGTCTGGAGGTCTGATTCTTTTAGGGCCGGGAATGTCTTCTTCATCCACCTCCACGGGATGATGGATATGGCGGCCCCAGAGTCGACCTCCATCGGACACTCTGCCCCGTCGATCGTGACTGTGGCGTGGTACTTCTCTCCCTTCTGTGTGGCGGTGTGGCTTATCGTGAGTGTGTGTGCCTCTGCATCTTCGAATTTGCCGCTGTTGCGTCCCTGGCGCCTCTGATTTGTCCTCTGTTTGGCGGCCATCTTGCCCGGCGGGAACTTTTGAATCTGCCGGTCAGCTTGGTTCTCCGCTTGCCTTGCCCGGCAGACCTTCCCAATGTGTCCCCGCTTGTCGCAATAGCAGCAGATGGCCTCCCTGAAACGGCAATGTGCCCGCTGGTGTGGCCCTCCGCAGCTGGCGCAGCGCTGGCCGCTCCTGCCCGAGTTTCCCCCGTCGGTCGCGCACACCTCTGCTTCTTCCTCCTCGTACTCGTCAGAAGCGACGTCTTGATAGTGAGCGGAGGCTTGGCGGGGCGCCGACGGGGACCGGTTGAGGGAGGATGCGGTCGACATCGAGAGCTCGAAAGCTCTGGCCTCCTCGATGGCCCCGGCCAGGGTCAGGTCTCTCCGGGCCAGTAGCCTCTTCCGGAGCTTGTTGTCGCGGACTCCTCTGATAAGCTGCTCGGTCAGGGAGTCCTCGAGGAATGGCCCGAATATCGCCGGGACGGCTGCTGCCCTTAGGGCGGCCACGTATTCGCTGATGGTTTCCCCTGGCATCTGGTATCGGTCCCGGAACTGGATCCGGAACACGAACTTCGATGGCTCCGGCGCATAGTGGTTCTTGAGGGCCAACTGTAGTGCTTCCCATGAGACGTCCAGGATTGGTGTTGGATCCACCAGGGACTGGGCCACTTCGTAGACCTTGGCTCCGCAGTGGGTGAGGAAGAACGCCTTCTTCCGCTCCGATGCTATCTCTCCCAGTTCCGCAGCTAGCAGGGAGAACTCAAAACGGTCCATATAGCTCTTCCATCTCTCGTCCTTCGGTTGGAAGGGAGCCGGTGGAACGTAAGCAGCCATGGCGAGGTGCCTTCGTGAGTGGTGGCTCTGGTGTGTGTGATGGTTCTGGTCCGTTCCTCAAGATCCCACCTTCGTCGCCAGTGTTAGATCCGGAGATCAGGGCGCGGGAGTGAGGACACGGAAGCCATTAAGGGTGAACCAAACAACACGTCTGTTTATTGTGGATAGCACAGACAACAACAACAACGGCTGGATCAGCAGGGGATTAAATACCCTGCTTGACCCAGCCCACTGACCAATTGGTAGCGGCGATTTTCCCGCCGCTAGGACATTTAAATATCTAACAGGTGCAATGCAGGGCTTTCCCCTGGCCACGCCCACCATACCACGCCCACAGAATAGGTTGTAAAAAAAAAATTGGATCCCACCACTGGAGAGTATTCTTTGGTTGTCAGGTTTGTTGGTTTCTCTGTTGTATCTGTTGTACTTAAACAAATCTTTGAGTCACCATCTCATTAAGTCCAAAATACTGTAGTCTTTCAAAATAATTTGGCACTACAGCCACATTTCTTGTTCCTGTCTTCTCCCAACAACCATGGTACAAATCATGGGATCCTTCTGGGATCCTTGAGTGCTGGGTAATTTTAGGTGAGGGAAGTTTCTGTTGGAATTTGTATGTAGTGTATATATACTTAAACATTTTAAAAAGCCAGAAAATTCAGCTAGCACTCCCCTCCCCAAATGTAGTTTATGAATGGATATTGTACTTCTGTATCCACTTTAAAGCAGTCCAGATGGTCTACATTCACACAGAGAATAGTTCCATCCACACAGTACCATTCCATTGAGACACCCAGCAAGGGAAAGTCTCATGGGCTGACTCTCCTTTTCATCAATTTACCAGGGGGCTGCAATGGCTTAGTGGTTAAGAAGCTTGCCTTGTTATCTGGAAGGCTGGTAAATTGGCAGTTCAAGACCCAGGTACTGCATGATGGCTTGAGTGCCCATCTCTGTCCCAGCTCCTGCCAACCTAGCAGTTTGAAAGCATGATATTACAAGTAGATTAGTAGGGACCACTTTGGTGGGAAAAGATCTTGGGGATATGAAAGGAGCCTCATTTGGGCATTCCCTGAGCAGAGTTTCTTTAGCAAAAATTCCTTCAACCCAGAATAATTTCTGACATGAAATTATTTTTATCAATTTATCACTCTGCAGCCAAACACAAAAAAATTGTCATGTCTGTACAGTCGACCATTTCGATTCCTTCCATTGATGTTGTCAACATTCAGACTACTATTTGCTATGTAAAGTTTGTCAGTCCTTTTCCTGCTGGCACTTTGAACATTATATTAATGAAGTAAGATTGGCCTATTTCTTGGCATTTTAAATTATGGATATAGAAGCACAATATTCCACATTCATATACAGGAGGGTTAAAAAAATATTTTAATACATACATTGCCAGTAGTGCTGAGCTATATCATAAGAGCATGAGCATAAGAATTTATCAGTTAGCAAGTAACCAACCAACCATATGACTGCAATTTTAGAAGTAATTAAAAAACAAAATGAGCAAACAATAGCTTGCCTAATACTGCAATAGCAATTTAGAAATTATTAGGCACAATGTAAAGTGCTTTCCTATAATCAGTTAGAAATGTGAGATTTCAAACAGCTTGTATATAACTCCATTTTGTTTGTTCCTCATTATTTATTTTTGTATTTGTCTCCTTACCTGTTTCAAAAAGTAAATGGAAAGATGTGTAGCAGTTTTTAAAAATCTAATTTTTGAGATTAGAAATCCTCCCCTACCCCCACCAGGTTCTGAGGCTTTCTCAGGTCAAGAGGGATCCCAAGGTTGCTTTGGAACCTGAATTGGGGGAATAGGTAGATTTAAATTAAATTAAAACAATATGAACATCAGTAGGTGATGACAGCAGCCTGGTAGTGTGTGGTAAATTTACACTAACTAGATTTCAGCCATCATGTTTAAACACGAAAGAATCATGAATACCATACAATTACATTATAGATGAAAAAATGTACACATAAATGTATGCACTATGAATTGCACATTCACTAACAAACTCATTTAAAATTGCTCTTTGAAACTTCTGACTTCCACATTATAAAATAAATGGTTGGCAACAGGGAACTGCATTTTGGGATGTCCTTTTTTGCTGTAACTTATTGGATCACACTTAGCAAGGCAGCATATGTTTATTAAAATGATGAATTGCGTCGCTTCAAATCCAATAATGACTGCGGGTGATTACGACACAGCTGGATCCAATGTGGAACTCTTCTGTCGAAGGCGTCGTTTCCATCCCGGAATCTCCAACAATTGCACCTGCTCCTTGCCGTCACCTAGCAACGGCTTTGTGATTCTAATCGGGAGACCTGGCTGGGCCTGGGCGTCGGTGAAATCGGTCCGTCGGCTGCGCAAGCCCACCTGCCGCGGCGTCGGAGGGAATCATGCTAGGCCAGGATGGCGGCCTCTCCTTGGCGATTGCTCAGATCGTGCAAAGACTGAAGGGCTCGGGACTTTATTCCCAGTTGGAAAGGCAAGCCAGGGTGAGGTTTCGTTCTTTGACAGCAGTGTTTCGGTCCTCCCCTCCTCCCACCACCCGCAAATATGTTTTGTTCGCCAGCATCCTTCGCTTTCTCCCCTCCTTTCCCTTTTCTTTGCCTCGCCCCTTCTTCCTTTTTTGCTTCCCCCCTCCTTCCCGCTACATAAGCTTTTCTTGTTATGTTTCTTTTCTGATTTCCACGTCATTTCACCCTCTCTTTTCCAAATTATGACACGGGGCCAGATCTGGCCCCTGACACCAATTCATGTGGCCCACAAAGCCCTCGTCGCTCCCAGAAGTGGAAGTAAAACACGCCCGTATGGGTGCGTTTTACTTCCGCTTCCAGGAGCGATGAGGGCTTTGTGGGCTGAATGAATTGGTGTTGGGGCCAGATCTGGCCCTGGCCATAGTGTCCATCCCTTTGAGCCACATGACCGGCCCATGATTCAAAAAGTTTGGGCACCCCAGTGTTATGCCTGTGACTCCTAGCATACTAATTTCGTGTTAGAAATTATTCTGGGTTAAAAGGATTTGTGCGGAACAAACTCCACTTAGGGAACTCCCAAATAAGGCTCCTTTCATGTCCCCAAGAGCTGGGACAAAAACGGGTGCTCAAACCGTCATGCAGTACCCGAGTCTTGAACTATCGACTTGCCAGCCTTCCAGCTAAACAAGATGAGCTTCGTAACCACTGAGGCACCGCAGCCCTGATCCTGTGACTCCTGTATGAGTGAAAACAGAACAACATACCAAAGGGTGCCAGATGATTGTACACCTTAATTCCTTGTTGACATTCATCAGAAAAGATATAGGCAGATTGATTGGAAGGCACTAAATTCTCTTTAAGTGAATGGTCACTCTTTTAGGTGTACAGTTGCAGAGGCAGCGAATAACAGCTTCTTATTCCAAAATAGGATATTCCTAGCTCTATTCCTAGCACCCTAGTTTGACCCAGCCAGTTTCCTAAAGACCAAGATGTTCAAGTGGGGACTGCTGGCAGACAGCAGCAAACAGTATGAATGTGGAGAGATACAGAATCTAGCTCATTTATTGCCCTGCCGATTACTGCCTGAAACATGCACCAATGAGGACTTAAGTTTGGGCAACTACAAAATGAAGAAGGTGGTTTCATTTTGGCAGTCCAGGGTTTGATTGGGACAACTTTCTGTTTGGTGTTTAGACAGTGTTTTTGTAGCTAAGCATTTCATCCAGAGTAATGACCAAATACGTTGGGGTAGGGCCATGTTCCAACATCTTGTCTTGCCAACTAACTTGGCTCTCTCTTTCTGCTTTTCTGATCGGAGGCACAAACATATGTTTTGAAAGGATTTGGTTTCAGCTGGTAGTTTTTACAATACTGTACAGTATAAGGAAATACCTTCTGAGGCAGAGGTTAATTTTGCCAAAAACTTTACCCTGGGCTGTCAAGGCAAGATAAGGAGCATAGGTGAAGCTCCTGGCATATGGCAATATCACTTGATCATTTGGGTAAATGTTAAAAAGTAATGGCCATTACACTACTCTTTGATTTCTTCAGCAACTGTGCCTTTCTTTAACAAAATTCAACAAAGAATCTTAGGTTTTAAAGTACAGCAACCACCATTTTTGTTAATTCTTCATCTTTAGTAAGGAGGTAGAGCTTTTTCAGCAGCAATGGATAGCGGACAGTATCATAAGCTGCTGTGAGGTCGACAAGAAAAGACATCACATCTGGACACAAAGGATGTCACATTTCCGTTCATGACCAATGAAGCCAAGAGTCCATCTTTGGATGAAGAGACACCCTTTATATTAATTAAAATTATCATCATTTGTGGTCCTAAAAAGGACCACTGGGATCATTTTGCTCAATGATATATTGTGTCTTGCTTTGGAAATACACACCCAACAATTAGATTATACTTCACACTTTAAATAAAATAATTTCAATGAGCATATGATAAAAGCTGGGAGAAACTTGATCTCAACTGTTGAAGAAGTAAAAACAACTTGCTAGATAGACACTATAACAGAGCATGACATGGTAAGAAGCAGCCAGAAAGCTCAGAGACTACTGAAAAGACTGAACAACAATCCAAACAAAAGATTTTGGAGCAACCCCAGCATGCAATGAGTGTTAATGTTAATTTATCTCTGACTAACCAATAGAAAAGTTTTATATTTTCTCGCCTCTAGGGTCACCTGACATGTTTTGCATGTATTAAGCCCTTGTTATTTCAGGTCTTTTTCTTCTTGCTATTTTTGTCTTTCAAGCAGAAGCATGCATGTTTAAGCTCACCATTTTGTTTGGCCACATGGCAGGCCTTAAAAGACTTTACAAGTACAGTAAAAGACCAGATAACAATTGGATCGGATAATGCTAAAATCACATAACGTTAAGTAATCTGGGGTGGAGAATTGGATCGAATATTGTTAAGGTCCTGTGGGATGGATTGGAAACAACCGCTAAAGCCTGTGCGGTTACAATGTATTTCTATGGAGCTTTAACGTTATCTGATCCATCCCATAGGATTTTAACACGGATCGGATAACACTAAAGATCGGCTAACACCAAGACTTGTGGAACCAAGTTTTAGCGTTATCCGGTGTTTTACTGTACTAAAATAATTCTGATCCTAACATGCTTATCTCTCTGAGCTAGTTGTAAGTATAGAATACTTTTGTTACCTTTCTAAAACATCTTGTGGAATGTGATTAATTGCTGGGCTAAAGCATAGAGTAAAAGCAGTGGAAAACTTGTGTTTCAAACTGAGGCTGTATGAAAGCTGCCCTGCTTTGC
Organism: Furcifer pardalis; assembly: GCA_030440675.1. NCBI lineage: Eukaryota > Metazoa > Chordata > Lepidosauria > Squamata > Chamaeleonidae > Furcifer > Furcifer pardalis. The sequence continues at coordinate 24,672,918 of CP126892.1, forward strand.
TGCTGCTGCATGTTGTTATTGTTGTTCAGTCGCACTGATGATTCCGAACCGTCGCGACCCCATGGACCACTACCCTCCAGGCACCTCTGTCCTCCACCATCCTCCTCAACCTGCCCAGCTTTGTGCCTACTGCATCTACAGTACCATTTAGCCATCTCATTCTTGGCTGCTCCCTTCCTCTTTTGCCCTCCACCTTTCTCAGCATCAAGGGTTTCTCAAGTGAGTCCTCTCTTCTCATTTGATGTCCAAAGTACTTCAACTTCAGCTTTACTATTTGACCTTCTAAGGTGCTGCATAAAACTTAACAAATATAACCCCAAAGTAAATAGCGCACCAGCTGCTCCTGGTAGCCAGTGCAATGCCTGATGGTGCAAGAGCCCTGGTGGCACAGTGGTTAAACTGCTGTACTGCAGCCAGAATGTTATGAGTTCGATCCAGACCATGGATCAAGATTGACTCAGCCTTCCATCTTTCTGAGGGCAGTAAAATGAGTATCCAGCATGTTGTATAATACCCACTTCCCCCTTAAAATACACTGGAAAAATGGAGTGTGTTTTGTACTGTGTATAGTGGCCTACGGTGGGCTATTTTGGTAATTATAGGGCGTGTCTTATACTCCGATGTGTCTTATATGGCGGAAAATACGGTAACTTGTGAACCATCTAGAGACTGAAGTAAGCGCTATGGTGGTGGTACATAAGTGCATTTGGGGACCTGAAAGGAGTCTCATTCAGGTGTCCTCTGAGCAGAGTTCCGCTAGCAAAAATCCTTTCAACTCAGAAAGCACCTTTGTGTGCTTCTGACATGATTAAAAATAAAGCAGTTCAAGACCCAAGTGCTGCACAACAGAGTGAGCTTCCGTTTCTGTCCCAGCTCCTGCCAACCTAGTTCAAAAGCAATAAATTGGGAAGTTAAACAGCATTCCATGCACTCTGGTGTCTCCTCATGCCTGCCACATGTCCACGGAAACATCTGCAGATGCAGACAGCAATGGCTCTTCAGCTAAAAACGGAATTGAGCACTGAACTCTAGATTTGGATATGACTGGCTTTCAAGTAAGGGCGACCTTTATCTTTACCAATTAACTAAGGAGAAACACATGGAGGAACCAGCTGGAATGGACACTGTTTTAAGATAGATATGAATATGAGTAATGAGCCATAGCGCATGGTTGATTGAGATATTATAAAGCTAAATACAGTGTTGTTTATGAGTTTATATAATTGTAAAAATGTATGTAATGGTATAAGTAACAAGATTGCTTTAAGACTCATGTTACTTTATTATGTAATCTTAAAGTTTAAACAAAATAAACTAAAATCTCCAGAAATGGTCACTGCTGCAGAACCAGAATTACTTTTATAAGTAACTTAGCAAGCTCTGTTCTTCTTGCTTTTTTAAAAACTGTGTCAGAAGCACACACAGGCGCTTTCTGGGTTGAAAGGATTTTTGCTTGATAAATTCTGCTTAGGGGATGCCCAAATGAGGCTCCTTTTCTGTCCCCAAGATTTTTTCCCACCGAAGTGGTCCCTATTTATTTACTTGCAATTTCTTGCTTTTGAACTGCTAGGTTGGCAGATGCTGGGACAGAGCTCATTCCATCATGCAGGACTCGGGTTGAGCTTGTTAACCACTGAGCCACCGCAGTCCTATGTTCTTCTGGTGAAAAAAGAAAATGCAAAGGAAGCTTCCAGTTGTATTTTTAATAGTTTTGCCAAAGGAATCTGGAGTGCAACATCAAACTGAACATATCTGAACAAAGAACGTTCAGAATTTTGTTGTTTGAGAAGCTTATAAACCTTTTCTATTTCAGTATGAATTTTGTAACTTTTAAAGAATGTTTATACTTCTGACTTTGTTCTTTGATGTTTGTTTATCCTGTTAGGTCAGTCTACACAATCCAGAGATTAAACTAGAATCTTTGAAGGAAGATATTAAGGAATTTCTGAAGGCATCAGGTTTGTTGTCTTTGTTACATTTCAAAGTTGTTGGGATACTTCACTGCTGGATGTTTGAGCTTCAGCCACATGCCAGATCACATTTCCCATCATCCAAGTAGGTTGATTTATCAATTTGTTTAGCTTAGACAACAGAGATTTGGACTAGTGGCTGTCAGCAAGATTAGTTATATGTGGCAAATGAAATACCACAAAAGGAAATCAGCCAGCCATCTCTGTTATAGTTTACATTTACAGAGCAGGCAAGTGAAAAGTTCAATATACTCCTTGGTGCTAGCTATCCCTTTGGGACAATTTGCTTGCTTTATCTGAACCTAAATGCTAAGTTGTTTTTGCATGGTACCACTTTACTTTGCAGATTGAAAATAGGGTTTTTGTGTGTAAAAGTTTAAACCCTTTGGTTGTAGCTGAATGTAAACAGAGACATCCATAGTCTGGTATAATCTAGCCTAGATCAGTGATCTCCAAAATTTTCTACTTCACACATTTTGGTGGAGCCTGAGATTTTTTCACTTCCTGTTTACTGTCGTTGAACTCCCTTTTAACAACAGAACTTATCCATAATATAAAAGTAAGGCTAAGTAGAAGCCCTTAGTAAGATTATTTTAATTTAAATTTGTGGATTAAAATTGTAATGTTTTTGTTAGGAATTTTTCCAATTTTATATCCTCGCTTGAGGTTTTTTAAAGCACCCTAGCCCATTTGGGAACCAATGACCTATATGTTTCTACGTCATAAAATCAGTATTTATTTAGAATTGCGTCTTTCCATTTTCCTCTGCAGGCATTTCATTGAAAATTAGTTTTGTGTTTTCCTTTGGGATTGGTTTCCAAATAAAGAATCTTCTCTCCTAAATGGGAGACACACATTTGTTTCTGTACATGGTATGTGAGGTTACATGGAGTGATAGAAGACTGGAATGATAGAAGACTGGAGATACAGCATAGTGAGAAGTCTTGTGCAATGATTATCCCAGCCTTAAGTTTACTTCTTTGTGTACCTTCCAGAACAGAAATTATGTGGAGTATAGTGAGGGTTATCTTCTGAGCAACTATATTTAAGATGTAAATCCCCAATCCATTGAAATTTATTGCAGAGAACTACCACTACACAGTTGTGGAATTAGGTTGATGTTATATTTTTAGAGTGCATTTAACAATGGTGTCTTTCCATGCCAGTTGGACTTCCAATTTTCTAGATCAAGTCATTTAAGGGTTTGGCAGCATTTTTTTTTGTAATTTAAGTTCTGCTAACCTTCATTTTCTAACTTCTTATTTTATCAGGATGGGAAAAGAAGCTGCAAAATGCTGTTTATAGTGAACTCAGTGTGTGAGTTTGTTTTTGTCTTCATTTTTTGTTAGGCATATTCTTTCTTGTCTTCCTATCTACATGCATTTTTTGTGATATCACTTAATGTATACATCAAGGAAGTTCTGCCAGATAGGTCTCCAATCTATAAATTTTGCTCTTTCTAGAGAACAGTGCAGAACTGAAATTGTAAATGATGAAGTATAACATAGAGCTGGTTTTCTTTGTGAAAAAAGAATTGGTTTTAATACCTTTCATTAGAGGTGTAATGGTTCAGAAAATGTTGAAAAAAATGGGGAGGCGGAGGCGTATTCTCCCAGGATTTCCCAAGGACATATTTCTGTTTTTCCAATAGGGAAAAATGGAAATTTCAGGGGAAGAGTGGGGAAAAAGCTCTGATACTTCTATTTTGAAATCAGGGAGGTTTAAATACTTTCTGTCTTAACATGTATAGTATAAAGACATTTGTGCTCAACTATAATTTGTTGTATAAAAGTGGATTGTATGTAGCCTTTTATGAAGACATATGAAATTATTTCTAATTAAAATTGATAATCATACTGTGAAACCTTGAATTATGAAATTAATGTGTTCTTCAGGACATTTCATATTACAAAAAAATTCATATCTCAAAGTGCTGTTTCCCATAGGAATGCATTGAAAACCTTTTTTGACCTCCGGAACAGATTAATTAGTTTTAAATGCATTCCTATGGGAAACTGCATTTTGAGATATGATTTTTTTTGCGATTTAAGTTCTTAATTTGAGGCATTATTGTCAATGGATTTCCTTTCATATTGTGAAAATTATGTTAGTTGAGGCATTCGTAACCCGAGGTTCCACTGTATTCAACCCTGAGAACTAACAGCCTTGGATGCCAAAGTCCACGGGTAAGGGCGATGGTCTCAAAGAGGATTAAATCCCACTTGAATCCATCTTGATAGAGGGCAACAGCTTCATCAATACTGACCTGGGGCAGATGATGACTTTGCTTGCCAAAAGGTCATAGGACCAGAACTGGATCAGTGGTTCGGGGGTCATGCTGTGATGTGGGAGATCGATGAAGCACCACTGCATTATATTCTCAGGACAGTTGATCACTAATATTCGGATTCGGATACGGCAGAAGTAGAAGAAGAATCATAATAATGTGGATTGAAGAAGGCTGGTTGTCTGATGTTATGAGTGTATACATATTTCTGGTGGTACCAGTCCCTATTTCCAGTAGATTAATATTTCCATTCTTTAATTTCTAGCAAGATAAATAATAGGATAAGACAAATCTCTAGTGACATTTTGCAAGGCAGATGATCATGCACTAATGTTGATTAATAGATAGCGTGATTCTCTCTGACAATTCTTGTCAGGGAAAAGTTTAGGAGAATTTGATATTCAAAGATTTAGAAGAGTAGATCCAAATAATGCCTACACTAAAATACCTATTATTTTTCTGTCTCAAGGTTCTCTATACCATGCCATCCATCAGCACCTCCTGAGCACATTAAAGAATCTTTGACTTACATGAGGAAAGCCCAGGTTTGCTGTTACTAAATCATATTTTTTGCATGTATTCTTTTAGACACTTCTCTGTCTTCATGCAATCTTTATCGTGTGGGTCTTGCAACAAATTATTGCACAGTTTGAATATTCTTGTTCAGGATTTAGTTCATTTTGATCTCCAAAAATATAAGATAATACATATGTTTTGTTGTTCAGTCACACAGTCGATTCCAACCCTCTGCGACCCCATGGACCACTGCCCGCCAGGCACTTCTGTCCTCCACCATCCTCAACTCGTTCAGCTCTGTGCCCATTGCATCCACAATACCATCTAGCCACCTCATTTTTGGCTGCCCCCTTTTTCTTTTGCCCTCCACCTTTCCCAGCATCAATGCTTTCTCAAGTGAATCTTCTCTTCTCATTTGATGTCAAAAGTACTTTAGCTTCATCTTTACAATTTGACCTTCTAAGGAGCAGTCAGGGGAATACATATGTATAACTCCCTTTTTCATATACAGTAAAACTTCATATAACACTAAAACCTGGTTCCACAAGTCTTGGTGTTATATGATTTTTAGTGTTATCTGATGCATGTTAAAATCCTATGGGATCCATAGAGATACATTGTAATCACACAGGCTTTAGCGGTTGTTATCTGAAGCATCCCATAGGATCTTAATGTTATCTGATGCAATTCTTCCCCCCAGATTCCTTAATGTTATGCGATTTTAGTGTTATTCGATACTAATGTTATATGAGGTATTACTGTAGTTTCAATGTCAGAACCCAGTCTATAGAGACAGAACTTTTCTGGTCCAGCAGCACTCTTTTTGAGCTAGAAAATGATTTTCTTGGTAAATATATGGGAAAGGTTTTTGAAAACTGCATAATAAACCAAAATCAATGGCAGATGGGAACCATGACTTGGTCCAGATAATCTTCTGTCATCTGTTGTGTTGTGCTGTGGATAGTTTGAAAACATTACTGCAAGAGTGAGGTACTTTTTTTTTTTTTGGGGGGGGAATCTAATGCTATTTTAATTTGGGAATTGAAATAAGTAAACCCAAAACAAGCTAACTAATATGTTTTTAAAGAATTTGAAGCAGAATAGAGTTAGAACTCTTAATACTGATTTATATATATATATATATATTGTTGCAGGGAAACTGGGAAAAACGGATTCTGAAGAGTCTAAATAGCATGTGCACAGAACTTGGCATTCCATTAGCCCAGAAAGTAAGTTTACTAACTCGTGCTTTCTGTGTGTGTAATCTTATGGGGGAGAAGGGGTAGGTTTTTTTATTCCGTATATAGTAGCCCTATTTAATCATTACTTATCAGAGTGAATTTCACAAGCAAAGATTGGAATGTCTACACCAAATCCTCTCCATTATTGTTTTTCTCATGTGGAAGGTAGCAAATTTGAACAGGAGAAATTTCATATACTGTACATAGAGGCTCTGTTTGTAAGCAAGAAACCTGATCTTCTGACGTTTGTGCTCATATAGAGAACCTGCATAGAAACAAAGCCGCTGCTCTTCAGATGCATATTTTCATAAGGCATTATCTTACTGAATTCCCTAAAACATAGGGTGGGTAATTAATTGCTAAGTGGCACAAAATTCTTACAGTTATTTTCATTGTTGTTGTTGGTTTACTATTAAATGTGTACTGCATTTTTGATCCATAGAGACCAACAAATGAGCAAAAGGAAGTTATAAATAAATGGAATGAAATGGGAACAGATGAGCCAGGTATATGGTCCTGTTTTATTGAGTTAAAAATCTTGTAGATATTTACATGACAACATTGCAGTATATATGTTCACAAGGTGGTTCACAAAGTAATTCACACTTTGCCCCCAACGTATTCATTTTACCAACCTCAGAAGGATGGAAGGCTGAGTTAGTCTTGGGCCCCATCAGGATCAAACTCAAACTAGGAGCAGTTTTGGCTGCAGTACAGCAGTTTAACCACTGCAACTCGCGGATTCTAGATCAACATGCACTAGAAACTAAAATGTCTAAAAATGACACTGTTGTTCTGAGTATATATCATGAGATGATAATGTAAGTGTGGAAAAGAGCTTTAGGAACTTTAAGCAAAGTTGGAGCAATAGAAAAACTAGAAAACCACACATTGGATTGAGTTAATATAGGAGACCACAAGTTTGTAGGAACCAGTTGATACGAATTTTGGGAGGTCATTAATTCATAAGATCATTTTTGGTTGTAAGGGACTTAATGGCAAATTGCAGCAATATTTGAGTTTGAGAGATTGTGCTGGATTGAGTCAATCTGGTTCCCCCCCCCTGGTATAAGGTTCAAATGCACGATACTTGTCAACAAATATACAGAATGGAGCAATGTTGGAATGTGTTTTATGTGTATTTTCCAGGCATATTTAAACCTGAACAATGTAATAGTTACTATTAGAATATCTTAATACAGGAACTAAAAATAGTTTTAACTAGAAGCAGTTTATGAATATTTTTAATTAAATGAAGTAGTTTATGAATATTTTTAATTAAAAGACTTCTTAATTTCAGATCTTAGTCTCTTCCGACCTGTTTATGCACCTAAAGATTTTCTTGAGGTAAGGAAAACAACCACACATAGTCATACCTTTAGTTACACATTTATAAGTCTTTACACGATAAAGGGTAATTTAATAAAGGTGGGAGGTAATTTTTCAGTGTTTTTAGGAATTTTAAGGGCTTCTATAGTTTTAAACGTTGGGGATTTTATGTATGCCATCCAGAGTAGCATGTAAATCGGGGCGGCTATACAGATTGAATAAATAAATAAAATATTAATGTTCACAACAATAGATTTTTTAAATCATTGAATGCATGAAAAGAAATAAAGATACTTGCAGTTCAAAGTAACTGAAGGGTGTCCCAGAAGCCTCCATAGATAATAATAGATATTTATTTATTAGATTTTTTTATTAGATTTGTATAGCCACCCAGTCACCAAAGCGGCTCCGGGCAGCTCATAATTTAAATGTACATGACCCTATATAAAAAGACCAAACATATCATTACAAACCTTACATTAAACACATTGTTAAAATCTTCAAAACAAATAAACTAAACAAGTAGACTAAAAACCGGGATAGTGATTAGCATGTTCACATCAGTCAACCTGCATAAAAAGAAAAAGTCTCTCCTCTTCAGATGCATATTTTGTAACGTGAGTGGGGGAGAAGTTTTGGTGTGTGTTGCAAATATTCTGTAAGATTTTATGATGAATTTGAGGCATATTACTTTTTCTTTTCATGTAAGGTTTGTAATGATATGTTTGGTCTTTTTATATAGGGTCATGTACATTTAAATTATGAGCTGCCCAGAGTCGCTTTGGTGATTGGGTGGCTATACAAAAAGAAAGTAGAACTTAAACTGAGGAAGCAATACCAAGAGTTGCCTAATAGCAAAAAGTTTTTGTGTGCTTAAAACCTGAGAAGATGTGAAAAAGACAAAAAATACTCCTTAGGTACTTGGGTTGTATGTCTCGTCAGAAAGATATGTGTCTGCACTTTATTTTCTCCATAATATCCTGGGCCTAGTAATCTGTAACTTTCTGAATCCTTTAAACATTTTCAGATTGTGAATTGTCTGCAAGATGCTGAAGAGTCTGGGGCCCATTCTCAAATGCAAACTAAATTCATCTCTAGAGTGTGTAGCAGGACTTTTATGTACTGCCATTACAAAGAGTGTTTTAAGTGTGAAAATTGCAGCACAACATTGCAGGGAAAGTAGTGGGAAAAGAGAGTGGCGAGAAGCTGCTTCTCAGAATAGCTTTCTTAAATCTGTTGATCTTCTTGTTAATGAATCCTTGATAATATGTTACATTCTAATACAAGGTGTGTTTTTGTAAACTGAAGTAGCAGCATATGAACTTGGAGGGGAAATTTTGAACACGTTGGAGTGTTTCATGAGAATAACGAAGACAGGCTGAAAATTTTGCAGTATACTCATCATGTCAGTTTGACATTTTTCTTGCAGAATACATGGCCCAGAGTTGACATGAACACTATGCTTTTCCATCATCATAGATTACTGTCAAAATGATTGACAGTGCATGCATTATGATAAATGACCCTTGTTAAAAGTTGAGTGTTGTGTTTGTGTTGTGGAACAATGTAGAACCAGTTAAAAGAATAAAGGTTTTAAAAGAATGTATCTCCAAGAGAGGAATTTGAATTTTCTGAACCAAATAAAATACCTATTTTAATAGTGAGTGAAGAGTTTAGGGAATAATTTGAATTCGAAGTTGCTGGACCCTTAAGATTACAGAACATTCCTGTTTGGATCACAGCACAGTTGATCTTGTCTAGCTTGATGGTTCTGGCAGGATGGGTTTGATTTAAATCAAATCAATTAAAATCATGTTTTCCATCTTGATTTAAATCATTACATATAACATTTGATTACATCATGTGATTCCTCCTTAAAGTACACTAATCCTTGTGAAACCCTTAATACATATGCATATTTTATACAACTCAGAAGTATAGGTTTTATTTTTAGAAACTCATACTATAGATTTGAAGTACTGATTTATATTGAAAAACTTTCAGATTAGTTTTGTAGATTTAAAAAGAATGATTATTTTAGATACAAAACTCACTGAAATGAATAGTTGTGAAGGCCCTGGAAGTTGAACAATCTGCTGTTGACCACTAATCCTTAATTCTCGTATCCATGTATTCCTGTTAATAAGCCAGTGAGAGAAGTGCAAAAATGTTCATGGTATTTTCATGTCTGGCCTAGACATAGTGAGATGTTATGTATTCCCCGTGTTGCTATATGGAGTTGAAGCTTGGACATTGACTAAAGTATCTGAAAAGAGAATCGAAGCTTTTGAAATGTAGATCTACAGATGGCTGCTAAGGATATCATGTGTTGACCATGTGACTAATGTAGAATGTTTGTGCCGGTTGGATAAAGAAAAAGAACTCTTTAAGACCATTAAGCAAAGTAAACTCCAATACCTTGGTCATATCATGAGGAACAACATAAAGTATAGAATACTCCAACTCACTCTGCAAGGAAAGATCCCTAGGAAGAGAGGCCCTGGACATAGACAGACTTCATGGCTGAACAGACTGTGTGTTATGTCCTCAGAAGAACTTTTCCAAGGCGTTAAGAAGAGGAAAACTATCGCCATGATGATAGCCAACTTCCGGAATGGATATGGCACCAGAAGAAGAAGAAGAAGAAGAAGACTGAATGCTAGAGTGAATGCTTGGGAGACAGAAAGACAGAAAATCTTTAGGTGTTTTAACCATCATTCCTGGGCTGTGGTGGTTCAGTGGTTAAGAAGCTCACCTTGCTAGCTGGAAGATTGACAAGTCGGCAGTTTGAGACCCGGGTAATGCATGTCAGATGGAGCACCCATCTCTGTCCCAGATCTTGGGTACATGAAAGGAACCTCATTTGGCCCTGAATGGAGTTTCTTCCGCAAAAGTCATTTCAACCCAGAATAATTTCTGACACAAAATAATAATTATTACTGTCATTCCTGGCACACATCTAACCTACAAATGTGAGTCAAACGCCAATCACTTAGTCTGCATGCAGGCAGAAACCTATGTGTAAAATTATTGTGTTAAAATCTGAAAACTCACTAGTTCCTTACATATTACTGCTCCTATAGACCTCTTTTGAAGTTCTGTATTATGCCTGAACCATACATGTAAAATAATTACATACTACATTTTTCTTAAAGGTATTAATGAATCTCCGGAATCCAAATTATGAAAACAATGAGCAATGTAGTTTTAGAAACCACTTGGGGTTAATTCAGGTCCCACTGAAAGTAAAGGACATCCCTGAACTGGTAAGAATTCATTATGTTAAAATTAAGTTTCTGTTTTTTTAAAGTACAGTAGATATGGATTAAATAAGTTCAAGGTACTAATTTTACTACTCTTTAACTTTGAGCAGAAATGCTCCTTTTTAAGCAACCTCTTTTTAACTTTTGTCTCTGGATATATTTTAAGTACAGTACAGTAAAACCTCATATAACACTAAAACCTGGTTCCACAAGTCTTGGTGTTATATGATTTTTAGTGTTATCTGATGCATGTTAAAATCCTATGGGATCCATAGAGATACATTGTAATCACACAGGCTTTAGCGGTTGTCATCTGAAGCATCCCATAGGATCTTAATGTTATCTGATGCAATTCTTCCCCCCAGATTCCTTAATGTTATGCGATTTTAGTGTTATTCGATACTAATGTTATATGAGGTATTACTGTACTCTCATTTTAACTTCTGTTCCTTTTGCTGTTCTATGTTGGTCTTGGACCGTAATAAAGATTTGATTAAAGAAGTTATTAAATATAAGGTACTAAAAATTGTATTTAGAGCAGTAGTTCCCAACCTTTTTTGGCCATGCCCCACCTAAGCATCTTTAAAATCCTCTCCCCCCCCCCCCCCGGTGACATATAATAATTATTCAAAAAGTTAATTCCTATTCATGTGGAGGAAGCCTAAAAGGCCATTAACTTGGTCTAAACAAGCTCAAACTGCCCCCCTTAAAAATAAAATTGCCCTCCTGTGGGGCATATCCCCCACGTTGGGAGCCATGGCTTTAGAGTAGGCAGTGTTTGAGAAGCAGAGCTGTTGTAAAGGACTGTACAGGGTTTCAGAAGAGATCTTGAAAGAAAATGTTTGATAATCACTTAGAATTAGTAGAAAGTGTATAGTATACTGGTGATTTCTAGAATCTGCTAGGATATCCATGAAGCACTGTTCTATTATATGTATTTTCTACTAAGATAAAGTTATATAATATCCTTTGATGAGGAATTTATTACTGTGTATAGGTCATGTTAGTATTAGTCTCTCTATGTGTTCAGTTTAAAGATTTATGTTTGTACCTATGTATGTATGTGTATACAGAGAGAGAGTTAGAGGTAGAGGGTTTCTTAATGTCAATTACAGTAATACCTCGGATAACGCTAAAACTTGGTTCCACAAGTCTTGGTGTTAGCCGATCTTTAGTGTTATCCGATCCATGTTAAAATCCTATGGGATGGATCGGATAACGTTAAAGCTCCATAGAAATACATTGTAACCGCACAGGCTTTAGCGGTTGTTATCTGATCCATCCCATAGGACCTTAACGTTATTCAATCCAATTCTCCTCCCCAGATTACTTAAAGTTATACGATTTTAGCATTATCCAAGGTAAATGTTATCCAAGGTATTACTGTATCTTAATGGAGCATTGGGTCACAGTATTATTTACTTGCAGAGGACCCCAATATTCAATCCTAAACATCTACACTTAAAGATTACAGATAAAAAGGATGAAACAATCATGCCATCCTAGTGTCTTGATGAGGGCAAAAGGTTTTTTTGGCTTTGAGAGACAGTGGCTTACCAGTCAAGAAAGAAGGCTACAATCTTTTGTTAAAGAGAAGAAGAAAAGAAAAGTAATCGTGAAATTAGTATTATATGTGACACAATAGTATAAAAAGAATAAATATAAAATACTATCTGTAATGCAGTAAAGAAAGAGCAAAAACCCGGGAGCCACAGAAACCAATGGCAGGTTATTCTGTTTTCCCTTATCTAAGTGGGTGTGTCCAGCACCAGCCAGATATCTATATCCTGACTAGAATCACAGAAGATTATTTCTTAATTGGCAACATGATCGATGAGTAGCTCAGTAATTTGGGGTTTCCCTGTAGATGACAGCCTGAGTGAATGTGGAGAAGTACAAGCTGTCTCCCATTTGATACAGTTTACATGATGCCCCTCAACGTGTACTGAGGAGGACCTTATGTTGGCAAAAGAAAATGTTGATGTGGCCTGGTATTGGGCAAATGTCATCTAGTCATTTTAATTCTAATTTGTTTTAGATGTGTTAATTTTAGCTTTGTATGTTGAATGCTGATGGTGCATTTGACATGAATAAAGAAAGAAAGCTCACAATAAGAAAAAAAACCCCTCATTAATTATCAAAATGGTAGCCCTGTGTTTTCCGATCACTTGTTTAATGAGCTAAGTGATAACACTTTGCTTTGCCAGGTCCAGGTGTGTGGAATTAATTGGCCTTGACTGGCATTGTTGTTCAGTCGCACAGTCGATTCTGACCCTTTGCGACCCCATGGACCACTGTCCGCCAGGCACTTCTGTCCTCCACCATTCTGCTCAACTCGCTCAGCTCTGTGCCCATTGTGTCCACAATACCATCTAGCCATCTCATTTTTGGCCGCCCCTTTCTTCTTTTGCTCTCGACCTTTCCAAGCATCAAGGCTTTCTCAAGTGAATCCTCTCTTCTCATTTGATGTCCAAAGTACTTTAGCTTCATCTTTATTATTTGACCTTCTAAGGAGCAGTCAGGGTTAATTTCTTCTAAGATTGACCTATTTGTTCTCCTCGCTGTCCAGGGGACTCTCAAAACTCTTCTCCAACACCACATCTCAAAGACATCTATTCTTCTGCGCTCAGCTTTCCTAATAGTCCAGCTCTCACAACCATACATTGCCACCTGGAATACCATTGCTTTGACTATGCGAATTTTTGTTTCCAATGTGATGTCTCTACTTTTCATTATGTTCCCCAGGTTTCTCATCGCTTGCCTCCCAAGCATCAGTCGCCTTTTTACTTCATGGCTGCAATCTCCATCTGCAGTGAGCTTTGATCCTAAGAAAGTAAAATCTGTCACTGCTTCTACTTCTTCCCCATCTATTTTCCAGGGACTGATAGGGCCCATTGCCATGATCTTTGTTTTCTTTATATGGAGTCTCAAGCCAGCTTTTTCACTTTCTTCTTTCAACCTAATCAGGAACTTCTTTAGGTCCTCCTCACTTTCTGTCATTAGGGTGGTATCATCTGCATATCTCAAATTGTTGATGTTTCTCCCAGCAATTTTGATCCCAAATCTGGCATACCAGGAAAAAACATGCTTTCCAAGATGATAATGACATACCAGTTTCTACTCAGGTTTTGAATGGGCAATAAAGGCCTAAACCAGGGGGCCTCAACCTATGCCCTGTGGGCTGGATCTGGCCCAAGGCATCAAATAATGCTGCCCCCAACCTTGCTCCAGTCACTGCCCCCACAAATCGGCTGCGGACTCATTTACGGCCATGTAAATGCATTTCTGCAGCTGTAAATGAGTCCATGGCCATTGTAAACACATTTATGACAGCTGCAGATGCTTTTTACGGCACCAGTCTGACATGCTCAGCTGTCTGAGGGGGCATAATCTGACCCATGGCTGGAAAAAGATGAAAACCCTTGACCTAAACAAAGATGGAAGGTTATGGATAAAAGCCTATACAGTGTTACCTTGCTTAAAGAACATAATCCGTTCCACGGGATTGCTTTTCAAGCAAGTTTACTCTTTAAGTGAAATACCATTGTAAGTGACCAGTTGTGACTTCTGGCCGGAGGGGGTGATTTGTGAACCCCGATTTAGTTGTTAAGTGAGTTTTTGGTTGGTTTTAGTTGTTAAGCGAGGCGACCAGAGAATATTCTGCTCTTTAGGTGAGTTACTCTTTAAGTGAGGTGCTCTTTATGCGAGGTTTTACTGTAGTTACAAACAGGCTTGGACATAGAGGGAATATTGGGACACAACACACTACACTTGTTCAGTATACAGTAAAACCCCGTATAATGAAGGGCTCTTATAATGAAAAACTCATATAATGAAAGGAATTTGAAAATGTTTCCTCGTGTAGCAAAAACTTTTGCTGTATGAAGCAACGTTTCTCCCAGGGTGGTTTCCAATGCATCCTTATGGAGATTTTTGTTATACGAAGTGTCCCTTAGGAAATGTTGTTATATGAAGCATGTTTTGTATAATGAAAAAATCACATAGCGAAAAGCCTCACAGAACAAATTATTTTTGTTATACGAGGTACCACTGTACAATTGTCTTCCACTATGGCACTACACAGGAAACTTGGAAGAAGTGCTGTTGGGGCACAGTTGGCTATAAGTTTCCTTCCTGTGCAATATCAACTGATCCCTTTGAGTTGGCAGCATTACTTTTTTCCAAGGGTCATGGGATTTGCACTTCAAATCTTCTTTGTAGAATTGCTTCCAGCTCCTTTGTTTGCTTTTTTCAAGGCAAACCTGTTTCCTCAGGAAGGGTGCTTCTTCTTCCGTTTCTAGGTCAGACGTTAAACTGCTGAAACAAGCCACCTTTGGGTGAATTCGTTCAGCAGTTCCTTTCGCCTGGCCTAGTATGAGATTGATGAGCCAGCACAACAAGGTCGCTGTTGACCGGGGTACAAAATTACCACAGTCTTCAAGGAGGCTCTTGTTGTGTAGCCCATGGCATGGTGCTGATTGGGAGATGGTTCAAGATGGAGGCAATATAGAAATATGAGGCACCCTGCTTGCTGCAGACTGCACTAGCATTAGTACTGATTACAGGTTCTGTTGTCAGGGCTGCTGGCATAATTTGATTGCTCTGCTTTGAATTCCTGACCTGCCCATAATTCATAGTGGACTGTGCTAGGTGGTTCAGTATATTATGAAGTAGCTTAATGTGCCTATATAGTTAATAGCTGTGTGAAGATACATTGGAAATTGATTGCCGTTTAAAGAAATCTCCATCATTATTGATAAAATACTTGTGTTTTTCATTATGTTTTTACTACTTAAGAAAGAATATTTCAGTGAGCTAAATTTGAACACAGGTCAGTTGGATATTGATGATTCTGCACATGTACCTCCAGGTTAGTGTGTCTGTTTTATACATTATAATTATGATGTTGTTTATTAGAACAATTGATATAATATATAGTTACCAATACCAGATCCAAAGAATGTTCTTATTTCATTGTTTGCATTGTAAAATGGGAGAGGCTTGTTGAGTCAGTAGATGAAGCCAGACTTAATGGATATCTCCATTTCAGGAACTATTTTTAGGAGTCTGCAAATTTTAAATCAGTACTTATGTTGGCGGCCTCCCAGTTCCAGGAACTACTGGATGAAATGGATTATCTAAATCAATTTCAATCAGACTTCTGTGGGATAGAGACAGCTTTGGTCTCCTTGGCAAATAACCTGTGCTAAAACTAAATTGGGTAATTTATCCTTGTTAGTTCTGCTGGACCTCTTTGGAATTTTTGATGACTACATTATCCTTCTGGGATGTGATCTGAAAGTATTGCCTAGGACGGTATTTGAAAGTGTTGGCTTACATCTGGGGTTCCCAAACTTTTCTTGCTGTGGGCCTGACCACTCCCCCCAGATAGCTAAGCAGGCTGATCACATGGTTTCTCCCATCGTAAATGCTGTAAAACGTATTGTCGCTGTAATAAATGCATTTAAGACAGTTGATGATGCATATATGGTGGCATTTACACATGCCATGGGTACATTTTATGACTGTCGTAAACACTTCCACTTCCGGTAGTGATGAGGGCAGTGGCGGGCAACATGAAGTGGTGCTGTGGGCCGGGGCTGACCCACAGGCCATAGTTGGGCCACCCCTGGCTTACAGTAATTATGCCCTGCAGGGGGGTTCTCAGAGACTAGTGTTAGCAGACTCCTGGTCAAAGACCTGTGGATTCCCTTGAGCCTCTTGTCGTGTCCCCTATGATATTTAACATTTACATCAAATCTCTTTCAGAGATTATCCCCAAATCTAGAATGGTGTCACCAATATACTGATGGTACCTTGATGTATCTCTCTTTTAGTCATTGTTATCTTTCTGCTGGTAGTCCAAGGACCTTTTATTTAGGCAGGCATTCAACAAGTGATTGTTTTCTAAGGCGTGTTAATTAGATAAGCCAGGTCTTTTTTTTTTACTTTTAAGATTAAGTATTATTAGTATTTTAATGCACATGTTTTAAAGTGTTTTAATTTTAATTGCACTTTAACGATCTGATAGATTTAAATGTTTTAGTATTTGTAATCAGTTGTATTTTAGCAAAATTATTTTTAACTTCTGGTATGTTATAAGTTGCCTGAAGTCCCATTCATAGGAGAAAGGTGGTATATAAATTAGTTTAAGATATTATTACTTAATTAATCATTTAAATTAAGTGTAGTAGGTCTGATTTGGAAGAAATTACATCTTATACAGTATTGTGTGACTCTTCTGGTTCTGAAGTTTTAATAATTATTACTGAGAACCAAACATCTTTGGGCTTGAGACTGAGGACTAAAATTGTGGAATTATTACCTGTTTAGAGAGTTACTTGTTTTTGTTATACAATATATAGCATGCCATACTTGCGAAACATATACAAGTATGGATATTGATGATTTTTGCATAGGATGAAGGAGTTTTAAACTTCTGGTATTTCTTTTTATTATTTTAGAACTTTTTGAAAATGAACATTTACGTATTGGCCAAAAAGGTAAGAGTGGCATAATAGTTATAACAAATAGCAGGGGTTCCTTAATCTCCATTTGCTTCCTTCACTTCTTTGTGTAGTGCACTAAGTGCTATGGGGCGGTATATAAATGTAATTGCTATTGCTGTTGTGTCAGAAGTGCAGTGACATTGCAGTCCTGAATACATATAGGGAGTAAGTCACTTGTTCAGTGCATTAGGAATGACCTTCAATTAAACTGTCATAAACAGAATGCACAGATATTGTAATCTGTGCTTTAAAAAGATGGAACCTGTATTACTTTAGACTCGTCAATGGGTTCTAGATAAAGTTTCATAGTTGGATTTTAAAATCACTGGAGTCATATCTCCCATCTGTGCACAAGGAACTTTAATTAGTATTAATGGAGTTTCTTTCCATGCATCAAGAAAGAATATAATCTTAATTCTGTCTGACGATAAGTTGCTGTTGTAGACCGTACTGACTTAGTACAGTCTACAACATCCCCTTTCAAAGAAGTCATTATTCTGCCTATTGAAAGAAATATGGTTAATTAGAAGAAATTGCGATTAAACAAAAAAAAAATCATGTGAAAGAGATGGCATGTATGGCCATTCCTTTTAAAATAAGCCATTATTCTATCTATTGAAAGAAATTGTTAATTAGAAGAAATTGCAATTAAACAGGAATCAAATTCACAAGGAAGAGATTATTTTTCTCTGCACTTTGTTTCAGAGCATTCATTGATTTTTTTTTAATTTAATGTGTAGACTTTTTGGTTTCATAAGAGTGATGGTGTAATTTGCTGTAGTGAATTGTTGTTAGTTAATGAGTTGATGCTTGTATACCTTGTTGTGCATTAAGTTATGCAACTGCTCCCCAACAAGAAATACAGGGATCAGTTCCGTAATTGGCAATGTACTGTTTCGGTTTATGCCATTGCACTTACACTTGTGTATTTAAGTAACAATTTTCTGAGCAATATTTCATTCATAATCACTAAAGACAATTTGCTTTCTGTGCCATTGGAATAGCAAAAAATCCAGAACATTTTAGCCTCTGTTTTAAAAGTTGTATTGTACTGTATGTACTTTTGAATAGGGCACATTTTCCTAATTTCAGCATATTATGCTATTATTCCCCTCTCATGTCTGCATTTTCAGTGGCTCTGATTCCCTGTGCTATCCCTAACTCTAGAGTTTCTACAGTAAATGAATGTCAGAGGTAGCTGTGCTAATTTCCTCCCGATAGAGCTACACCTGCAGACGGAGTTGCTGTCCTTTAGGAAAGGAGTGAAAACCTGGCTGGCAGGTCTGGTCTGGGGAGTGGATGGTCTGGGGAGTGGATGGTTCAATTTCCCCAGCCAGTTGGATGGTTTGACCCCCAGTACATCCAAGTTATAATGCCAAGCTTTTAATTAAGTTTTAAGCTTTTTAAAGTTTTTAATTTTTTTAAAGTGTTTTTAAAATTGTTGGAAATCGCCCTGGGTCCCTTCGGGGAACAGGGCAATAAACAAATATAAATAAATAAATAAATAAATAAATAAATAAATAAATAAATAAATAAAATAAGTTGTTACAGTGTCACTAGTCTACTGTTTTTCCAAAACAAATCTTTTTCATTTCAAACTATGACTTACTGAACTAATTTTCGTGTTCTTTTGTGAGTCCTGTTCTCTTACAAGATTTTTAATTTACCAAATTTAATTTACACCTTTGTTTCTTACATTTTGCATGTCAACAAGTCTGAGAAATGTGGGGAATTTAGTAATGGAGTTGCATTCTTCAAGGGCTGTCACAATTTGTATCTAGCAGTTAAAAAAGCTTTCATTATCAAATTAAAGCTATTGTTAATGGCACATTACCCAGAACTTTTGCAAACCAAGAGAAGGACCTTCCTTCAGTCAAGAAGTAGATGTGGTGACAGGTCTGTTCCATAGATGTGTTTCCCAGCTACTGAACAGATTCCCATTCTTAAGGTAAAATGACATATTTTTGGAGACACTCATATTAAGAGGCAACTTGTTAGGCATGCCTACCTTTTGATTTTCCCGTAATGTGGAGGAAAGGTTGGACTGTTGTGTAGTGTTGTCATATGTAGTATTGCAGATTAAATACTGCATGATATTACAATCAAGTGTGTGAAGACAAAGATTAATTTTTATCAGATAGTAGCATAACAGTTTTGATACTTTGTTTTCCCTCTGGAAAGTAGGGAATATCCTATAATCATCTGTTTTGATCAGAGAGGACTGGCTCACCTTGATTTGGTTATGCCATTTCAGATACATACAGAGGGAGTGAAAGAAAATGATATAAGAATGCATAAGTTGTTCAATAAGTGACACCAAAACATCTGGGAATTGTGATTTTCTTGGGCATGTGGCTCACAAGCCTTTCCAAACTCATAATTGAAGGCATTTTCTTTCCTTGTAAACTTTAGGAAAGGAGGGCAATGAATTCTCTCACTCTCAAGGGAAAAAAAGGGTTTTGGTGTCTTTTGTGGGGGAAATAATTTCCAGCTTAGTGATGCTTCATTTTTAAAAAGAAAATCTGATTCTTTAAGCTACATTTCTTTTTTTAAGAAGAAAATGTGAATAATAACACTCTAACAACTAAATTGCTATGGAGCCATAAGTAATAAGTCAATAAGCAATACAAATACATGGCTCATGGCCACTGTAATGTAAATCCTGTGATGGTGTTTAGTGTATCCATCCGCCAAACTAAAACAAAAAGGTATTTTTTTTCTGTGAGAATCCATAAAATAGAGTTATAACTGTATACCTGAAATGGAACAGTACTTGGTATCTCTTGCTTTTACTTCCGTGATTAATAATAGCAATTTGGATCCCACCAGAAGAATGCCAATGAAAGAGAGCTGTATCTGTTTCCTCCCTGGTTTAGCTCTTGAAATGTTGAGATGTCCCTACTTGGAACTTTAAGATTTAAGCCCCCAAGGGGACAGCAGTGTGGAGGCAGCTTCCAGTGGGTGACACTGAAGGTTGCTGTCTATTGGTGATAATACCCTTTTTGAAAAAGTGCTTCAGAGTTAGAAAACAGTACATTTTTTCTTTAACCCAGTGTGAAGTGAAGGGAATCTGATAGGTCATAAGATGGTGGGAGAGATGGACTACAGCAAACATACCTCCTTATCGTTGTAAATAAATAAATAAATAGAAACAGTGGCAGGGGAAGAAATAATTTATCCTAAAATACAGTAATACCTCGGATAACGCTAAGACTTGGTTCCACAAGTCTTGGTGTTATCCGATTTTTAGTGTTATCCGATGCATGTTAAAATCCTATGGGATGGATCGGATAACGTTAAAGTTCCATAGAGATTCATTGTAACCGCACAGGCTTTAGCGGTTGTTATCCGATCCATCCCATAGGACCTTAACGTTATTCGATCCAATTCTCCTCCCCAGATTACTTAACGTTATGCGATTTTAGCGTTCTCTGAGGTAAACGTTATCCAAGGTATTACTGTATTACAAACTATTTTGAGGATGTGCTGGTAAAAAGATGTACATTCATGTAGCATATAAAAGTAAAAACCTGCTCATGATGGCAGTGCAGCAACATGTTATAGGGAACAGATAGCAGTGCTCTTTCTTTGGGAAATGGCATATAGCTTGGTGTATATCTAAGGTATTCAGCATGCAGGAAAAGTCCTTTTCTATAACATAAAACCAATATATGTGTGAAGAAAAATTGCTGGTGCTAGGATCAGTGGTATTTCTCAAAGACTAAAGAAATGAAAGGCTCTTCATAATTTTAGGAGCCCATAGTAACTTAAATCTGTGATATAATTACAAAGATGGAATTTTAAAAATCAGTTTGAAGAAATACATAATAAAATGCCACCTAAATAAATATTGCGGTGTATTTGTTTTGCTTGCATGTATATCACCTTAATTTTTTTTTGCAGTTTTAGCAGAGCAAGATAGTCCAGCAGCTCAACAATATGTGCGGCAGGGATGTCCTACTTCATTGCGAGCTGAATTGTGGGCACTGATCTTGAATATTTCTAGTTATCCTGAGGTAAGTAAAAGTATATTAAAATGGGAATGTGCATTATCTATTTAAATTGTATTAGGTGTGGTTGCAAAATTATATCAGTTTTGCATATGCAAGATTGTAAATGTGTGGTTGCATTCATCTACCATTGTTTACCTGTCCATTTAAGTTTGAGCTTCTTTTCCCTTAATGGGCTTTAAATGATTGTTGATATTTGTATTTGTATTTGTATTTGTATTTTCGACTTATATGCCGCCCCACTCGCATAGCGACTCTGGGCGGCTTACAGAAGAAACAATTACAATACATAGCACATTCCATAGCATAAAAAACAATTTCAAATATCACATAGTAAATTACAAATATCACATATACAGTATATATATCTATAATAACAATTGCAATTACAAAACATCAGGACATCCTAAGAAATAAATAACAGATACAGTACTACAATGAATCAATATAGCATCAAAATCCAAAAGCAGCAGTATCAAGCAACAGTCAAAAATCCCAAATACCAGTCCAGTTTACACAAAAATTACAAAAGCAGAAAACTAAACACAAACAGTTATTAAATCCCGCATAAGTGACAAACTGGTCCACCCAGACGCGGGAGCGTTGCCTCACCACCTGCAGCTGTTTCGGTGTCTCATCCGGCAAGATGATGAGTCTGGAGGGGGGGGGGGCGAGCGGGCGGTGATATAAATCGGTGATAGCCGCCCATCGTGGTGGAGTGGCCCTGGTGCCCATGGTTACTGCGTCCTCTCCTCCCGGTTCGAAGCCCTCCCGGTTCGAAAGAGGAGTCCGGTGGTGTTTGGGGCGGTGGGAGTGAGGTTTTATGCCTCCCGGCCGCCCTGCAACAGCTGTCGCGCATGGCCCCAATCCGTGCTCAGGCAAGAGAAGTCCGGTGGTGTTTGGGGCGGCGGGAGTGAGGTTTTATGCCTCCCGGCCGCCCTGCAACAGCTGTCGCACATGGCCCCAATCCGTGCTCAGGCGAGAGAAGTCCGGTGGTGTTTGGGGCGGCGGGAGTGAGGTTTTATGCCTCCCGGCCGCCCTGCAACAGCTGTCGCACATGGCCCCAATCCGTGCTCAGGCGAGAAAAGTCCGGTGGTGTTTGGGGTGGCGGGAGTGAGGTTTCATGCCTCCCGACCACCCTGCAACAGCTGTCGCACATGGCCCCAATCCGTGCTCAGGCGAGAAAAGTCCGGTGGTGTTTGGGGCGGCGGGATATAATGTTCTTATATGTATAATCTCCTCCTGTATGTAAGGATTTCTGCATTTCATAATATTGTCTGTGGCTAAAATCCTGTTTTCTAGTAATGCAAATGTGTTGAAAGTGAAGTGCTATAAATTAAAACATCATTGTAAACATACGTGACTAATGCTTATGGTGGAAATAGGTTACAACAATGTTAGATGTCACCTGTGCTTCAGATTGCTCCTCAACAGTGAAACTATGATCAGTATGTAAGTTCCATTTTAGAATGTTCTCATGCCTCCATTCCAAGAAAATGCAGGACCAACTACATCATAGGTCTTACTCCAGGAACATAATATAATAATTTATGTTTTACACTTCAAAGAAAATCTTTTTAGTGAACCTAGAATGAAACGTGGGAGAAATTTGATCTTGACTCTTGCAGAAACAAAAAGAACTTGCTGAATAGACATTATTCTGCATGGCCTCTCCATCATTGCCACAGTTTGGACTACCTGCAGCCGACCAGTGTCACAACGGGAGCTGGGAGAAGGGATATAGGGGGAGACAAGGTGTAGGCGGCCAGCCGGGAAGTAGGGACTGGACTCTGTCTGTCAGGCTCGAGGGGTTCCAGGGGGGCAACATCGGTGTGGTGACGGGCATGGGGTATTACGGCGGGAGCCGAGGGGCGGGCCGCACTCGGAGAACGCAGGCCAGATGTTTGGTTGCTGTCCCGTGTTCTAGCCCTTCGGCTACACCTCTGGGCCCTGAGCAGCCGGTCAAGAGTGACCCCTCCCTTAGGCTGCTGCTGGTGAATGCCAGATCGGTCTGCAATAAGGCCCCCCTGCTTGCAGATACCATCTTGGGGGAGCGGGCTGATCTGGCATGCATCACCGAGACCTGGCTGGTGCCAGAGGATGGGGTTCCTCTGTCGGAATTATGCCCGGCCAGGTTCGGTATTTGGCACCAGCCTAGGGAGAGGGGAAGGGGCGGTGGAGTCGCCGTAGTAGCCAGGGAGTCATTAGGAGTCGCCAGGGCTGCGGCTCCGCAAATCCCGGGCTGTGAGGCTCTGTTCCTGCGTGTGGGCCCTAAAGGTCAGTCGGGAATCCTACTCTTGTACCTGCCTCCCTGCAGGGTAGTGGATTCCCTGCCTGAGCTCCTTGAGGAGGTCTCCGTGTTGGCGTTGGAGACTCCCAGGTTAATGGTCCTGGGGGACTTCAACTTGCCGTCGCTGGGGACCGGCTCTGAGGTAGCTCGGGAGTTCATGGCTTCCATGGCAACCATGGGCCTGACCCAGGTAATTCAGGGTCCTACCAGGAGCAGTGGCCACACCCCGGATTTAATCTTTTTGTCGGAGCTGTGGCAAAGTGATCTGAAAATACAGAAATTAGACATCACTCCTGTGCCATGGTCAGATCACTATCTGGTGACTCTGGACTTTCTGGGGGCGAGACTCCACTGTAGGGAGGCAGGGCCGATGAAATGGGCCCGCCCCCGGCAACTAATGGATCCAGAAGGATTCCAAAGGGAACTGGGGTGTTGTCCTATTGACCTGCAAAGCAGTTCGTCCGAAGCACTTGTCGACTCTTGGAACAGAAGAGCGACCATGGCTCTGGATGTAATTGCTCCACTATGGCCTCTCCGAGCCCGTGGGGATCGATCTGCCCCTTGGTTCACAGGGGAGCTAAGGGAGCTGAAACGAGCTAAGAGACGCCGAGAGCGCCGCTGGGTGAAGACTCGGAGTCTGATCAAACACGGGTTAGAGCTGCTATTAAAGACTACCTAGTGGCGATGGGGACAGTGAAACGCCAATATTTCACCGCCCTCATTGCCTCCGCAGATAATCGCCCAGCTGCCCTGTTCCGGGTGACCAGGTCCCTCCTTGGTAGAGGGGGGTCTGGCCCGGGCTGGCAGGGTTCGGCCGAGGCTTTTGCTGATTTTCTGACGGGGAAAATCACTCAGATCCGCTCAAAGCTTGAACCCGGCGTGGAAGGTATGGAACTGGGGTTGACTGAAGCCCAGTCTAGCCATGTTATCTGGGATCGGTTCGATCCAGTTGGCCCTGAGGAAGTGGACAGGCTTCTTGGATCTGTCCGCGCCACGACCTGTGCACTGGACCCATGCCCTACCTGGCTGATAAAAGCCTCTAAGACCGTGGCAGTTGGGTGGGTCGAGGCAATAATTAACTCATCGTTAAAGGAGGGGCTCTTTCCAACATCTCTTAAACACGCCATCGTGCGCCCCCTCCTAAAAAAACCATCCCTCGACCCCATGGAAATTACTAACTATCGCCCAGTGTCCAACCTACCCTTTTTGGGTAAGGTTTTGGAAAAGGCAGTGGCGCGGCAGCTACAGGATGTCCTGGATGAAGCGGATTATCTGGAACCTTTTCAGTCAGGATTCAGGCCCGGATATGGTACTGAAACTGCACTAGTCGCACTGGTGGATGATCTCTGGAGAGAGCGGGATGGAGGGGATCCGTCTGTCCTTGCTCTTCTCGATCTTTCAGCGGCCTTTGATAGCATCGATCACGATATCCTTCTGGGTAGGCTCCAAAGGTTGGGAATCCAGGGCACTGTGTTGTCCTGGTTTTCCTCATTCCTGAGGGGCAGAACCCAGTCGGTGTGGTTGGAGAAGGAGGAGTCCAGCCCCAGGCCCCTTCAATATGGGGTGCCTCAGGGCTCGGTACTCTCTCCTCTCCTATTTAACATCTATATGAGGCCACTGGGTGAGATCATCCGTTCCCACGGGGTAAGGTATCATCAATATGCTGATGATACCCAGCTGTACATCTCGGCCCGTGGGGACCCAGGCGGTGCAGGGGAAGTCCTCTCCAGGTGTCTGGAGGCTGTTAGGGTCTGGATGGGGGCAAACGGGCTACAACTGAATCCCGGCAAGACTGAGTGGCTGTGGGTGAGGGGCCCTGTGTTATCACGGGAGTTGCCAGCTTTGGTTCTGGATGGGGCAGTTCTGCCCCAAACAGACCCGGTGCGTAATCTGGGGGTCCTCCTGGACTCACGACTACTGTTTGAAGAACAGGTGGCAGCCGTGGCTAGGAGGGCTTTTGCACAACTTCGTGTAATACGCCAGTTACGCCCGCTCCTAGACCGGGACGCCTTGCTCATGGTCACACATGCTTTGTTCACCTCCAGGCTTGATTACTGTAATGCGCTCTACATGGGGCTGCCCCTGGTGACCATTCGGAGACTCCAGCTGGTCCAAAATGCGGCGGCCCGAGTAGTGACGGGGCGCGGGCGTTATGCTCGTGCTACGCCGCTGCTTCGGGAGCTGCATTGGTTGCCAGTATGTCTCCGGGTGCAATTCAAGGTGCTGGTTATTACCTTTAAAGCCCTATATGGTAGTGGGCCAGGATACCTAAGAGACCGCGTCACCCTGAGAACATCTGTCCGCCCCACCAGGGCGGACCGGAGGGGCTCTCTTGTTGTTCCATCAACTAGAGAGACACACCTCTCAGGTACTAGGAGGAGGGCCTTCTCCGTGTCCGCCCCAGCCCTTTGGAACCTCCTGCCAATCGAGCTGCGCCTACAGACAGAGCTCCTACCCTTCCGGAAAGGTTTAAAAACATGGCTGGCTGAGCAAGTGTGGGGACATAGGGTCGTGGGGTCTCATGTAGGGTGGTTGATCTAGTGACAGCCACCCTTCGGTTTATCTGGTGTGATTTTTTATGTTTTTATGAATTTTTAAAGTTTTAACATCAAGTCTAGGATATTGATATTTTAGTCTGTAAGCCGCTCAGAGTCGGGCTTGCCCGATTGGAGCGGGGTAGTAAGTACAAATAATAAATAAATAAATAAATAAATAAATAAATTATAACGGACCTTAACATGGCAAGAAGCAGCCAGAAAGCTTGGTAACTCTCAAAAGACTGAATAAGGATCCAAACAAAAAGGACTCTATATACAAATATAACCCCAAACCAAATAAAGTAAAACTCCGGGTTACGAGTGCCCTGGGTTACGTTTACGGTGGTTTACGATGGCAAACTTAATTAAAACAATTCCCCAGTTTATGATCTTTTTTTGGTTTACGACCGAAAATTATGCTATTTTAAACTCTAAAATGACTGTGGCTGCCTTTTTAGAGTTTAAAATGACTGCCACCACCACTTTATATTTCAAAATGGCCACCGCCACCCCTCCACCCAAAGTCACAATGCAACTGGAGGTGCCCAGGGAGCTCAGAGGAAGGTGGGAACCAAGCGGATAAGGTCCCCAGACTCTCCCGGTGCCAGTAGGGGCGGAAAATTGGCTCAACGTGTGCCTCTCCCAGGTCAGAACTGAGATGATAAGATCCCCAAATAGCATGGAAAAGGTAGGAAGACTGCTTTGTCATTTTTGTCGGGGGTGGGGGCAATCGTGTCTGGCATTTTTTTTTTTTTTGCATTTTTTGTACTTTGGGGGAGTTGTCTGGTCGGGACTGTTTCCCTTTGGGGTATGTCGGACGATGGTGTCTGGCATTTTTAAAATGTTTTTGTGGGTGTTTTTTTTGGGATTGTTTTTGGTCTGGTTGGGACTTTTAAAATATTCAGTGTATTCCTATGGGAAAATGTGCTTTGGTTTATGTTTTTTTCCACATTACAACAGAGGCTGTTGGAACAGACCTCCGTCATAACCTGAAGTTTTACTGTAGCATGCTGACTACTACTGGCAGGGGAAGACCAATTATTAAACCAAAAACGGCTAGGCTAAACCTATGGAGAACAAAACCAACACACCTTAATGAATGGATTAATGCCAAAAAATTATTCTAACTGGGCCATCTGGAATCTGCTTAATAGACTTTGTAGTGAAGTAGGGAGATCAAAGGACCACCAAGTAAAATCGGGCTGCATTCTTTAGAATGCTATTTTATAGGTGTGAAAAAAATAATTCAGAACAAATTAAAAATTCTAGAATAGACATGCAAAAACTATTATCTTTATTCTTCTCTATATGGGATTGGGAATTGTTGCCTAAGTCAATGTGTATCATGAAGAAAACAGACTTTACTAATTATGCTTAAAAGTAGTTTGGGAATATAATTTTCCAAGTCAAGGGGGAAAATTTTGGTTTTTCAATACATATACTTAGCTCAGGAAGAAATAGTCCAGATCTTTATTTTTAGTGAATAATGGATTATACCCTTTTGAAACGGAAATCATTTCTAAAGTATATACAATAGTTTTGTAAGGTACTATGGTTAATATTAATGTTTAATTCTTCAAAATTGTGCTGACAAATTAAGCATTGCTGTTTCCTCTCTTCTTACAAATGGATGATAGAGATGAATGGCTGTTGTCAAACTTTATTCACTCTTTAAGTAATTTACAACTGACTGGTATGTTTGTCTGCTGGCATTGTTTGGTAGTATTATGTAGACAGATTATACAATGAAAGCACAGTCCATCAACACATGTGTGGGAATATTAAATTTAAACAGTATAATAATAATTTCATGTCAGAAATTATTCTGGGTTGAAAGGATTTTTTCTGGAGAAACTCCACTCAAGTGATGCTTGAATGAGGCTCCTTTCATGTCCCAAAGATCTTTTCCCGCCGAAGTGGTCCCTATTTATCTACTAGCAATTCCTGGCTTTCAAACTGCTAGGTTGGCAGGAGGTGGGACAGAGACAGGTGCTCAAACCATCATGCAGTACCTGGGTCTAGAACAGTGAGATCATTTTAAATTAAAGTAGAACACCAAGACCTTAAACAGTATCAAAAACGTAGTGCTGCTAACCAAATGCCTATAGATAGCTCATAGGTGTCTGGCCAGACATCCCGCTACGGTAATGAAGTAGACTGTATAGCCAGTGACTTAACGCTAAATGTTGAGCAGAGGTAAATAACCTGACATCCCAAAAGGACCAACAGCTATGGACAGATGATCCCCTTTGGGTGGGGTGATGGTCCCCTCAGCGGAGGAAATGCCACTGGAAACTATCAGATTGGCCCCAACAGCAAAATGAGCAGAGAAGGAACTCAGATTTCCAATGGTCATGGAGGTGGAAGAGGCCATGCCAGATGGACTGGCTGTGAAGGCTCACCTTGATAATATCTTCAAGGCTGCAGCAGTCCATTGCAGTCCCAGTGTATATCTCATTTCATATGTGCCATGGGAGATGGCTCCAAGATCATAGTGTGTGGGTCACTTCATGGCATGCTGCAATCCATCTAAAACAAATTCACACCAGTGGCATTTTTCCTACTTGCTTTAGAGGATGAAGGTGTCCCAGAACCAGCTGGCCTTCAAGACCAGGCCTCCCAGCGCCTAGGGGCAGGGGGAAAAATATACTTGGGTCCAGTTGCAGCCGTTGCAGCCACCGCAGCCGCTGCGGCTACCGTCGAGAAAGCTTATGAGTGAAACTTTCTGTGTACCCCTGAATAGTCTGGGGATTGGGGTGTCAAAATGTAGGACCAACGTGGCCAAGTGGGGCCTGTTGGCAGACGACAGCATGCTGTATGAATGTGGAGAGATAAAGAAAATAGCTCATTTACTGGTCTGCTGATTGCTGCCAGAAACCTGCACTGATGAGGACTTAAGCTTGGCCAACGACAAAGCCAAGAAAGTGGCTTTATTTTGGCAGTCTAGGGTTTGACCAGGAAATGAAAGAAGAAGTGAAACTTAAGTGCAACTATTCTGTCACATTGTTGTACCTCAACAGCTGTTATTCAGCGGTAGCATGCTCTTTCATGATCACAACCTGGAAAAATTACTATTGGGGGGTAAATTTTCTAGAATCCCTCAACTAGTACTGGCAGTTTGAAAAAAAATACTTATAGTGCTATTAGGATGCCATGTGGAAGGGATGACAGATCACTGTTTTTACTATATCTGCCATTCCTAGGGTCTCCACTATCTGCAGCTATTGAGCATGACAGAAAAGAGTAATTGTGGAACATCATTATCATGTTCAATAGCTGCAAATAGTACTCTTGTTTAAAAGTGCTTAGTACTCTACATCTTTTAACAGCAAACCTCCCTCAATGGAGTAGCAGATTGAATTCCCAATAGTTCACTGCCCTTTGTTAAGTTGGTCTGTAGCTTGTGATGGTCTTAGGTTTATCAAAGGGTCAAACCATATTAACACATTATTTATTTTTATTTATTTATTTTACTCACATTTCTGACACCGCCCCCTTGCCAAAGTGACTCCAGGCAGCTTACACACATAAAACATGACAAATAAAACTCTTCAAAAACATCAAGATATTATTATTATTATTTATTACATTGAAATATAAAAATGTTTTAAATGTATAAAATTTAAAATGCCCTCCCCAATGCTGCATCATCAAATCTCTATAACCAACACTGGGCTTTGGACCAAGTGACTGAAGTAATCACATTTCTGTTGCATGCTACTGCAGACACTATTGGATGCACTGTTAAAGGGATTTTCCAATATCACTAATTC
This sequence comes from Furcifer pardalis, assembly GCA_030440675.1. Lineage (NCBI taxonomy): Eukaryota > Metazoa > Chordata > Lepidosauria > Squamata > Chamaeleonidae > Furcifer > Furcifer pardalis. The sequence goes on from CP126892.1 coordinate 24,702,643, forward strand.
AAAGGAGTCATGTGAAACCTAACTTTGTGGACCGTCACAAAATAACATGCAGGGTTAAATTTTGTTCAACCATATCTGACAAAACTAGACATTGGTTATAATCATATTGCACAACTGGAATGATGACATCATCAGGAAATCACTGTTGGTTAAAAGTGGTTTGGGGTGATAGCTCATACACAACGTGATAAATTGTTATGCACCCCAAAATTGCCAAAGGAAGCCTTTAATCACTGGGGATTTGATGATGACATAATCATTGTTGTGCATGCAGCGCTGCGCAACAGGATTTTACCCATAGTTTTTAAAGGAAAAATAACTTTACACTTTGCATCACAATTAAGGTAACTGGAAAAAGCAGAAAATGGGGAATTGACAGGGTTAATGTCTTATTGATAACTAAAAACCTGACATTTTCTCTCCTCCCCTGCTGGCTCACCTGGGGAAGGCAACAGGATGAGAAACATGACAGCAAATGCTTTGTAGTTATTAGAGAACCTACAAAATTCCAACACATTAGACAAATGTGACATGTTCTATGCATATTCTCATTTTTGGCTTTAGTAAATCTGACAGAATCTGGCAAGGAATTTAGAGGAGCCCAGTTCTAGTAGTAATAATAAGAAATTCTGGAAAGCTTTAAGGATTCTCATCAACTTTCATTTGAAATGTTTTTGCAGCTATCAGTAGCTCGGGTCTGGTAGTCTCCGCCCCCTCTTCCCCTTCCTCTTATTCCTCCCATAACATTCCAGGTGAATTATTGTTGTCCTTCTTTTGTCTTCCCGTCTCATACCCAAATTTAATTACTTCATTATGGTTTTATAAATATGGTTTTATGACAGATAATCACTGACTAATCACTATTACTATCTAAGTATTCCTCTTAGTGCTGTATCAGAATTTCAACTATGCTGTGTGATACTTGGACATATGCTGTAAAATTTAATTTTTTTAAAATTATCTTGTAATGGTCTAGAAGCAGCTGGACTGAACCTAGAGGTTTTTCATTTTAGTCATATGATTATGGCTTGCCCTAAAACTTTCCTTTGTGTCGTTTGGAACCGTATTGTGGTCTGAACTGCTTCACCTTCATTGATGCCTGTCATTTTTCATTTCTCATTCTGGAGATTTACAAAGCTAGTGTTTTATGGACCTTTGGACTCTAATTCAGGGAAATAAATTTTTTGTTAGTAGCTGAAAGGAAAGGCAGAAGCTTTTTCAGAGAAGTGTGTGTGCATCCAATGTGTTTATTTAAGAGAATTTTTTAAATCTGAACCAATTTGTATTCCATGAAGCTCGGGTACAGCTGCCTATTTAAAGTTCAGTACAGCATTGTAAAAATTGATTGTTTTCATGGACACAAAGTGAAATAGAAAGTTAATCTCCTTTTTATATTACAGATGAAATGTAAATACATGCCTGCTACAAACTATGAAAGAGAACCACAACAAATGAAACTAAATACATTGCCTTTCAAGCCATTTAATAGTAATACTATAATTGTGTGCTGTCAGGTTGATTCCAATTTAGGCTAACCCTTTCCAAGGTTTGCTTAGGTAGAGAATATACAGAAATTGTTTGCTATTCCCTTCTTTTGGGAGCATCTTGACACTATGCAACTTGTCCAAGACAATACAGGTGGACTCTTTTCTTGGGAGGCACAGTGGGGAATCAAACTCCCAATCAGACGTCTAAGCTAATGAGCTATCCAGACAACTGAGGGCCCTTTAGCCTGAATGTTCTCATGTTGTAAATAGTGCCACATACGTGGTTTTATTTCCAATGACACTGTTCTGAGCCGTCAGGTATTTTAATTAATGTGTTAGTTGATAAAAGCTCCTGAGTCAGGAAATGGTTTACTTTAAAAAATTTCATGGAGAAAGATTACTTGCAACAGATTTAAAAACATTAGATACAGTAAAACCTCATATAACACTAAAACCTGGTTCCACAAGTCTTGGTGTTATATGATTTTTAGTGTTATCTGATGCATGTTAAAATCCTATGGGATCCATAGAGATACATTGTAACCACACAGGCTTTAGCGGTTGTTATCTGAAGCATCCCATAGGATCTTAATGTTATCTGATGCAATTCTTCCCCCCAGATTCCTTAATGTTATGTGATTTTAGTGTTATTCGATACTAATGTTATATGAGGTATTACTGTATATAACAAAATATTTGTCAAAAAGCGTTTGGTGGTTTTGACAAACTGCATTGCTGACACTTTATGTTTTTAATACAGTAATATCTCGGATAATGTTTACCTCGGATAGCACTAAAATCGCATAACGTTAAGTAATCTGGGGAGGAGAATTGGATCGAATAACGTTAAGGTCCTATGGGATTGATCGGATAACAACCACTAAAGCCTGTGCAGTTACAGTGTATCTCTATGGAGCTTTAAGATCCGATCCATCCCATAGGATTTTAACATGGATCAGATAACACTAAAAATAGGATAACACCAAGACTTGTGGAACCAAGTCTTAACATTATCCGAGGTATTACTGTACTGTATATTGCAAGTAGTGAATGAACAGCCATTTTAGCTTGCTGTAGCAAAATCAGAAGGGTCTAGTTTGTACCCCTAGTCCCCCAAATCCTCTGGATGGTTGAGGGCAAGAAGCCCTGGAACAGTTGCTGAGGTGACTGTGCAGGCTTAAGAACTAGGGGAAATTGGCATAAATGGGCACCCCTGTTTTCTGCTAGTGGGAATATTCTGAGTGGGACCTTCCTCAAGTGGCCAGATTAGATGCAGGGTTAATTAATTAAATGCTGTTTTTAAATTTTGGCAGTTTTAGGTCTGAGAATACCTATTGTCTTTGAGTGTCCTTTGCATTTTAAATAGTTAAGGAAGTAGTACAAAAAAACCAGAAACTTCTTCTGCTAGCCTGTTATTGTTTGATGAAAAATAAGGACCTTTAGTAAAGCACTAGCTTGATTCAAGTATAATATTTCTCAGCATATTAAGAATATTTGCTGGTACAGCTTTTTGCAACATGTTTTTGCCTATATAGAATTCTTCTTCTTCGCACACTTCATTAAGTTTGCATTTTTAAAAGAGAAATAATTCTACAAAACTTCTCATAAAAATGCATTTATGACAGCTGCGGATGCATTTATGACATCTGTGGATTTGTTTACAGCAGTTTATGCCACTTCTGGTGGCGGTGGGAGTGAGGGTGGTAAGCCACATGAAATGGCGCCATGGGCTGGATGCGGCCCACAGGCTGTAGGTTTAGAACTGGTCTAGATGTACAGATCTCAGACTGGCTGGAAAAGCATTTGCACAATTAAAACTAGTGAGTCAGCTGTAGCTGCTCTTTGAGAAGTCTACTTGGCTTTTGTGACGTACACCTTAGTTCCTATTTGGATTATCCCACCCTTCAGTGGTCACAGCTATAGTATCCTTCTGAGCCATCTGTCTGAAATGAGACTTTTAATTTCTGTGGTCCTTCCTAGAGGGGTGAATGCAAGGGGGGGCATAGTGGAGGTGATTGGGATTTGGACGAGAGATGATAAACTGAGATCGAATCCTAACATGATGGAGGGTTGTGTTGGTGAAGGCAAATGCCAACCAGTTGGGTGGATTCCTACCCTAAGGTGGATAATGCCATCTTTCTGCTTAGAAATAAGATACAAAATATGGTTGTCCTCCTTGACCCTGCTCTTACTATGGAGCTGTAGATATTGGTCAGGGTTGATTTTTACCAACTACAATAGATTTTCCAGCTCTGTCCATATCTGGATTGGAGATCTCCAACCACCTTGCTCTATGTGACTCCATGATTGAGACCTATACCTTGAGGCTGGTACAGAAAGTTCCACAATAAACCATCCACATTGAGAAGAAAGGAAAGGTTCAAGAGGTCAGAATATGTAGGCAAAGTATTGTGCATATTTTATTTTATTAAATTAAAATGTAATCAGACAAGACCAGTAATGTGAACTCAGAAAACAAATGCACAATAAAGAAAGAGGCTATTCTGAGGGAAAAAAGAACAATTGGAACTTTTTATTTTATTTTTGAATGGTGTTTCTGGAGCAGATAATCTGGTTCTTATCTATGAAACTATATCTCTAACAGTATTAGGCTTTCATTGTATTTTCCTGTTACTTTATTTATTTATTTATTTTGGTAGTAAAATTGAAACTTTCATCTTTGGTTATTTTTTTTGTTTTGTTTACTGTAAAATGCAGTTTGAAACATCTATCCTTAGTACCAAATCCTAGTACTTTGATTTGGTAAGCAAACAAGTGAAAAGATGTGTGACATCTTCAGTATAAATACCAAAAACACTTTCAGGTGTGTGCAGAGTTTTGAAAATTTAAAAACAGGACATCCAGCACAACATGTTTTTTTAAAAAGTCTTTGAGAGAAAGGCCTACATTGTTGCAGAAATAGATTTTTTATGTATTCCAAATGTGTCTTGTTCACATTCTGTTTTATCTTAAGTGGCTGTATGCTCTTATCCTGTGTTGTTGAATATATTGCATTTTTTGCCTCCTGTGGAATAATATACATTGCCTATTGTCAACTTTAAAACCCTAGAATAGAACAAATTGTGTTTATGGAAAAAGCATAAGTACAATAAACACAGTTCTGTGTGTATACTTTACAGCTATTACATTTTCATACACTGACTTAAAAGGGAGATCAAATTACTCTTATTTTTCTTGGTTTTCCCATTTATGCCGGAATTGTTGCACTGGCCACTGACACAATTATGCTAGCTGTTCTGCCATTTGAGTGCTAAAGCATTAATTTTATTCTTTCAACTGTTGCTTCTGTCTTCCTGACAGGATCCATGTGAGCTGTGTTTATGGTTGTACTGTTGCTTCTAGGTTTGGGCCAGACATTGCTTTTAACTAGTTTGTTTTGAAATTTCTTGAAAAGAACAAGTTATGCTCAGCACAGATTGTTCGGATGATCACTAATGTTCTTAGTTATGGAAACTTGTTAACTATTGATTTCCCGTATTCTGTTTGATGAACTTTTTTTTTAAGTAGCCTATAGATTTTCTTTTTCTTTATACTTAAGTTCCTTAAGAATGATCTACAGTCTGTTCAAAATGTTTGTTTATTCATTCCAATACAGTAATACCTCGGATAACGCTAAGACTTGGTTCCACAAGTCTTGGTGTTATCCGATTTTTAGTGTTATCCGATGCATGTTAAAATCCTATGGGATGCATCGGATAACATTAAAGCTCCATAGAGATACATTGTAACCGCACTGGCTTTAGCGGTTGTTATCCGATACATCCCATAGGACCTTAACGTTATTCGATCCAATTCTCCTCCCCAGATTACTTAACGTTATGCGATTTTAGCGTCATCCGAGGTAAACGTTATCCGAGGTATTACTGTATTTCTATTCCCTCTTTCAGGCCAGAGGATTCTCAGGGCAACTGACAGAAATCTAACGTTAAAATAGTTGCTTAGAAAATACATAAACATATGTTTCAATGTAAAATGGCCAATACCAGATAAAATGTATAAAGAAGTAATGACAATTTAAATCAGGGGTGCCCAAACTTTTCTGGCCGTGGGCCGGTCACTTGGTTCAGGGAGCCAGTAACTAAGGGCTGGGGGCCGGATGTGGCCCCGATGGCAATTAATCCGGCCCATGGAGCCGTCGTTGCTCCTGGAAGCGGAAGTCAAACATGCCCATACAGGGCTTCATGGGCCGGATGAATTGCCATTGGGGCCGCATCTAGCCCCCGGGCCATAGTTTGGTCACCTCTGGTTTAAATATTCATTTAAAAATGGCAAAGGTAGGGCCATTTTAAAAATACAGTTTTTTGGTTCATAAAAGATACCATTTACAGCAATAAAACTTCAATGCAATTAGAAAGAAAATTCAGACCACAGTAAGGGTGCAGCTAGGTCAAAGTCGCCCTTCCTTGAAAGCCAGTCATATCCAACTCTAGGATTCAGTGCTCATCTCTGTTTATAGCCAAAGACCCAGCGCTGTCTGCGTCTGCAGATGTTTCCATGGACATATGGCAGGCATGCCTCAACACCCGAGTGTATGCAACACTGTTTACCTTCCCACCGAAGTGGTCCCTATTTATCTACTTACAATTTCTTGCTTTCAAACTGCTAGGTTGGCAGGAGGTGGGACAGAAATAGGAGCCCACTCTGTCATGCAGTACCCAAGAATCGAATTCCGACCTTCCAGTCAGTGAGCTCTGCTTCTTAACTACTTGAGTCCCTAAGGATGCAGCTACATAGCAGGAAATTTGTCAAGTTTCTCTGGGAGAATTTGTTTTAAACACCAGATAGGAGTCAGCAGAGAGAGGGGAAGAAATTTCAATTCGGCAGTTCTTTGCCGCTTGTTAAAGCATCTTCTGCTCTAGCTGTGCTTCTTCAACTCTAGAAGCTGCCATAAACAAGCCCCCCAAAAAATGCTGATTGGAAATTTCTTCTTTTCTCTCCTCCCCAACCTCTGTTTTTGGTCTCCTAGGAGGTGGCCCAGTGTAAATTTGTTGTAGTGCTAGTATGAAGCCTTAAAAAGGGGGAAAATAAACATGCCTGCTTGGTTGAAGGGAATCTCTATAAGTGAATCTTTGCTCCCTTTTCCCCTGCCTTCCCCCCACCAGCATTTTTGCATGTGCTTTTCTACATCAGCACAAGTCATCACACTGCTTCAAATGATGGAGATATTAACTGCAGTAATACCTCGGATAACGACTGTATCGTATAACGCTAAAATCGGATAACGATCTGTTAGTGTTTTCCGATGCAGTTGTTTGTAGCAGCAGGGTGGCTGGAAAGCTGAACGGGGTTCTCTGTTCAGCTTCCCAGCCATCCTGCAGCTGCGGAGGCAGGGGTGGCTGGCTGGGGAAGCCGATGGGGAGTCTCCTTTGACTTCCTCAGCCACCCTGCAGCTGTGGATCGGGTCCCCCCCCCAGCCAGCAGGGGGGATAGAGAGCCCAAAATGGGTGAAAAAATGTCCATTTTCCCGCCCATTTTGGGCTCTCTGACCCTCCCGTCAGCTCAGGGGAGGTGGGGGTGGGGGTGGGGGAACTTCAGAAACAGCTTGGATCAGGTCCCCTGACCTCCCCTGAGCAAGCCGGGGGGGGGGTCAGAGACCCCAAAATGGGTGAAGAAAATGGACTCCCCCCCCCATTTTAGGCTCTCTGACCCCCCTGCCGGCTCCAGGAAGGTCAGGGGACCTGATCCAAGCTATTTCCAAAGTTTCCCCCAGCAAGCCAAAATGTTGGGATTCGTATCCCGACGTTTTGGCTTGCTGCCCTGGCGAGGGAGGTGGGGGAACTCCAGAAACAGCTTGGATCGGGTCCCCTGACCTCCCTGGAGCTGGCAGGGAGCCCAAAATGGGCAAAAAAAACCCCAGACTTTTCCCCCGCCCATTCCAGGCTCTCTGACCCCCCTGCTGTCTCCAGGAGGGGGGGTGTCAGGGGACTTGATCCATACTGTTTCCAAAGTTCCCCAACCCCCCTGGAGACTGCAGCAAGCCAAAATGTCGGGATTCAAATCCCGACTCTTTGGCTTGCTGCAGCCTCCAGGGGAACAGGGCTTTTTTTTTAACGTTGTGCGATCAATGCATCGCACAATGTTAAAAAATGGATAACGACGAGACTTGTGGAAGCAAGTCTCATCATTATCCGAGGTACTAGTGTATATTAACTATGAGGTCTACACTGGCTGAAGACATAATAGTAATATTTTATTATTTATTTGTATTTATTACATTTTTATATCGTTTGGGATATTTCCCACTCTGGGTGGTGATCACACAAATAATTACTGTCTTGTTTTAAAGGAAGTAATGTTTAAATATCACAACAGGCTCAACGTCCGCAACTCAGCCCAGGCTCGACATCTGCAATGGAGCCTGGACTGACATCTTGGATGGGGATGGAAACTATGGTGGTGAAAAATTATTACTCTTGTGTGATTTATGTATAAGATATACTCCATTATTTTACTGAGGTGTATTCCATACTGTTGTTCAGATTGTATCCAAAAATGCTGGGTGACTTGAGTATGTGTATAGTTTTTGCATTGGACATATCAGTTAATTATTAACATTTAATATTATTGATTTCATTCCAGGATATTCTATACTATGAACAACTGAAGTCCAATGTGATCCAGCACGATCTTTTGGTTGACAGTCTGATTTATAAAGTGAGCAATTCTGGTTTATACATTGACAGAGAATGATCTAATCATACCTCTTCCCCTGCCCCAGCATTTTTTTGTGAGTTCCAGCATCATTTGGGCCTCTTCCCTCCCCCGGGAAACCATTTACCACGTCACAGAATCAAACATCACAGAAATAAATCTAAATACCAATCAGGGACCTCTGGTCATTCCATCGTTGGCTGCTATTCTTATCCGAGCATATATTTTTCCTGGAAGTCATTTCCCCATTTAATGGATGTGTCTCTGGTGACTCAATAAGCCAATCCTGGCATGAAACATGCCACCACACACATTACATTGAATAGATAGTGGAGGGCTTAGTTGAGTTTGACAAAGCTTCCATGCTTGTCGCTTAGTCTCTTCATGTCTGCGGTGTTCTCCTTTGATGTGATCAGTACCAGCAGAGATGGTTTGGCACCAAATTGGATGATCTACAGCTGCTGCCTCCCAGGTTTGTGGGTTTAGACTTGACACCTTCATGGTTTGTTTCACCTGGTCCTTATAAGGCTTCAAAGGAGCTCTGTGAGGTCTTGTACCGGAGCTGAGTTCCCCATAAATAATTTGATGAGGAATCCTGGAACCGTCCATACAGCAGACATGCCCTATCCATTTAAAACAGATTCGCAACCTACAGCCCATGCGCCTAATCCGGCCCATGGCACCAATCAATCCGGCTGTGCCAGAAGCATCAAAAACATGGTGAAAACAGCAAAAATACCTGAAATCATGGAGAAACCGTGCCACCCTTGGTCCTGCCACCACAGGAAGTGGCGGAAGCTGTGAAAACAGCAGGGATCGCACCTCCAGCTCACCCGCTGCCACAACTGGAAGTGGTGGAAGTGGCGAGAGGAATAATGCCTCTTGCCTGCTCACCTGTGTGAGGGAGGCCCGCGGCATGAAAACATTACTGGCCCGCGGCATGAAAACATTGCGAACCCCTGATCTAAGATGATGGCCTATGATGGAAGCTTCAATGCTCTTTACAAGTGCCTTCTTGAGAACTGTGACATTGGTGACATAGTCATCTCACTTTATGTTCATAATGTACCTTAGCTTCTGTTGGTGAAAGCACTCAAGCTTTTTGATATCTTGGGGATAGATTGCCACCTTATTTTGGATATACAATGCAGGGGTTTTTTAGCTGAGACAAATGCTTCTCAGCTTTTAACTGTTATTTTTGTTTGATTGCAGGATGTGAAGCTAACAGCCAGCAATGATGACTACTATTTTGTTTTTGAGGATTATTTATATCAGGTAAATAATTCCTGTTGTGGTGGTAATTCATCAGTGTAAATACTGATATGTAGTATAAAGTACAAGTTGTTCATGTACCTTGTAAACCTAATAGAACCGATAATATGCCAGTGGTTCTAAGCAAAGAATTCTGAAAAATGTACCTCTAAGTAGGAAGTATAAATTAAATTGTAGCGTAGGCCACTTTCTGCTATAATTGGATGAATCTGTCAGTTGCTGACTAATAAGAAATCATTAGTCTGTACCAGTAGAACAATATTTAACATAGGCGACATTGATACAGTAAGATTGAAAATAACAAACGGCTTCAGTTCAGCAAGTTATATTTACCATACTTTTCAAATTGTGTTGAATTCCAAAGATGCAGTGAGGTGCAGGGACTTAGATTAGGTGGTAATTTCAGTACATTAGCAATATAATATCAATTTAGAACTTTCTGAAAACTAGAGCAGAAGCTTTTGCAGGCTTGTTGGGAAGGGGAATACTTTGAGATGATAGATATTTCTGCATTTTATTTTTGTTTCTATCAGAACAGTAGGAATTTCCAAAAGTATTTACTGTGCATTTTCCAACTTCAAAGAATGGATTCTACATGCACAAAGCATTGAGAGCACAGTTGAGTATTATGGCTTTGTCCATATTTTAACAATGTTGATAATATGCAGAAAAAGGTAATACATTAATGCTTTTAAACTTTTGTATAGGAAACATTGTTTTCTATATTTACATAATACTGTTTCTCACCCAGAACTCTAAGGATGAAGCAATTAAATTTAAATAAGCAAGCTGCTGTAATACATTACTTTTGGATCTGTAAAGAAAGCCATCTAATCTGTGTAGGATGGTCTATCTGGGTTCTTTTAAATTTCTTTAAATGGAAACTTACTGCATTTGCAATTTTCTAATGTCCATTTAATTGCAAAGTAAATATAAATGTCATGAGAGAAGTTTCTCTTTTTCATGGTACTTTCACTCCAGTTAGTCAGAGCTGTTAGGGTAGGCGTGTCATCTTATTTGTAATTCTATAAAGCGAAATTAAATTTTCCAATGGCTGAAAATATTCATTCTTAACAGCGCAAATGATTTATTTAATCTTTTGAACAATATAAAGTAAAACTGATCTTTTAATGAACCATACATGCTGTCATTTAATCAAGTCCATTTGCATGCGATTTTTTTTAGCCATTTGAACATCACATCACCTGCTGGCTAGGTTGTATGTCCTCTCCTTTCACCTTGCCCAAGGAATCCGACGGAGGATGCTTTAGTGAGTTTTAGTCCCGGCCTAACATCATTGATAAGAAATGGGCAACATTGCCTAGTTAGACCACTCAAGCCCCTGCACCTCATCAAGGCTCTCACCTAGCCTTGTCAAGAATACAGTATACCGTATATGCCGGTGCACAAGGCGACTGGGTAGATAAGACGACCCCCCAACATTTCCACTCAAAATATAGAGTTTGTTATATACTCGCTATATAAGACCACCCCCTCTTCCGCACACCTTCCACACATGCAAAAGAGCAAATACAAGAGTTACCGTAGTCTTTAAGGTGCCACAAGTTTTTTGATGTTGTTTTGTTTAGTCTCTGATATGCTTTGCTCAGAAAATATTACGATATATTTTCGCGCAGGAAGACCTGTCCTTTCCCCTGATTGGGTGAAGGGGAGCTTGGGGCGGGATCTTCCCGAAGAGACGGAGGAGCCAATCAGGTTGCCGCGGGCGCGAGTTTAATGCGGGCGAGTTTGAATGCGAGTGAGTTTGAATGTGAGTGAGTTTGAACGTGGGCGAGTTTGAATGCAGGCGAGTTTCAATGTAGTCGTGCGGATGGTTGCCGCGGGCACGAGAAACAGCCCCAGCCGTGTGGGCGGTTGCTCCGCCGCTGCACAAGAACCGCGATAGGGGAAAGGACAGGAACCGCGCAGGAAGACCTGTCCTTTCCCCTGATTGGGCGAAGGGGAGCTTAGGGCGGGATCTTCCAAGAAGGTGGCGGGGAAGGATTCAACGGTCTCCCCGGAGCTGCTGCCCAAGCCCCGGTAAGTATTTGGGAACCCAAATGACATGCACCCGGTAGACAAGACGACCCCCCACTTGGAGGCATTTTTTGGGGGGTGAAAAAGTCGCCCTGTATGCCGGCATATACGGTATATATTTAGCATTGAGCCAAAAATGTGCTTTTTAATCAAACAGAGCTGCTTAACTTGCATGAGAATGAATAAATATTTTTCAGTCAGTGGTTGTTTGACAGTTTTGATGGATGGAGCACTCAAATATCTGGTGACTCTAGACTTCCTGGGGGCGAGGCTTCACCGCAGGGAGGTAGGGCCAGTTAAATGGGCCCGCCCCCGGCGACTAATGGATCCGGAAGGATTCCAGAGGGAACTGGGGTGTTTTCCTCCTGACCTGCAATGCGATTCGTCTGAGGCTCTTGTCAACTCATGGAACGAGAGAGTAACGGTAGCCTTGGATGTGATCGCTCCACTACGGCCTCTCCTTGCCCGCGGGCATCGATCATCCCCTTGGTTCACAGAAGAGCTGAGGGAGCTCAAACGGGCAAAGAGACGCCGAGAGCGCCGCTGGGTGAAGACCCGGAGTGAGTCTGATCGAACACTTGTTAGAGCTGCCATTAAAGCCTATCTAGTGGCGATGGGGGCGGTGAAACGACAATATTTCACCGCCCTTATTGCCTCCGCAGATAATCGCCCAGCGACCTTGTTCCGGGTGACCAGGTCCCTCCTGGGAAGAGGGGGGTCTGGCCCTGGTTGGCAGGGATCGGCTGAGGCTTTTGCTGATTATCTGGCGGAGAAAATCGCTCAGATTCGCTTGAAGTTTAATCCCGGCGTGGAAGAGACAGAGCTGGGGTTGACCAGAGTACAGTCTGGCCATGTTATCTGGGATCAGTTCGATCCAGTTGGCCCTGAGGAAGTGGACAGGCCACTGCCTGTGAATTGGATCCATGCCCTGCTTGGCTAGTCAAGGCATCTAAGGCTGTGGCAGGCGGTTGGGTCGAGGCAATTATAAATTCATCTCTGCAGGAGGGGCTTTTTCCAGCACCCTTAAAACATGCTTTGGTGCGTCCCCTCCTGAAAAAGCCATCCCTCGACCCTACGGTACTTACCAACTACCGACCTGTATCCAACCTACCCTTTTTGGGTAAGGTCTTGGAGAAGGCAGTGGCGTGGCAGCTACAGGAAGTTCTGGATGAAGCGGATTATCTGGACCCTTTCCAGTCAGGATTCAGGCCCGGATATGGTACTGAAACTGCATTGGTCGCATTGGTGGATGATCTCTGGCGAGAACGGGATGGAGGTCATCCAACCATCCTGGCTCTTCTTGACCTCTCAGCGGCTTTCGATACTGTCGACCACGGTATCCTTCTGGGAAGGCTCCAAGGATTGGGGATCCAGGGCACTGTGCTGGCCTGGTTCTCTTCATTTCTGAGGGGCCGGACCCAGTCGGTGTGGCTGGAAGGCGAGAGGTCCAGCCCTAGGCCCCTGCAATATGGGGTGCCTCAGGGCTCGGTACTCTCGCCTCTCCTATTTAACATCTACATGAAGCCACTGGGTGAGATCATCCGTTCCCACGGGGTCAGGTATCACCAATATGCAGATGACACCCAGCTGTATATCTCAGCCCGTGGAGATCCAATTGATGCAGTGGAAGTCCTATCCAGGTGCCTGGAGGCTGTCAGGGTCTGGATGGGGGACAACGGGCTACAACTGAATCCCGGCAAGACTGAGTGGCTATGGGTAAGGGGTCCTGCGCTATCTCGGGAGTTACCATCTTTGGTTCTGGATGGGGCAGTTTTGCCCCAAACAGACCTGGTGCGTAATCTGGGGGTCCTCTTGGACTCACGACTACTGCTCGAGGAGCAGGTGGCAGCCGTGGCCAGGAGGGCTTTTGCACAACTTCGTGTAATACGCCAGCTACGCCCACTCCTAGACCGGGATTCCTTGCTCATGATCACACATGCTTTGGTCACCTCCAGACTTGATTACTGTAATGCGCTCTACATGGGGCTGCCCTTGGTGACCATTCGGAGGCTGCAGCTGGTCCAGAATGCGGCTGCTCGGGTAGTGATGGGGTGCGGGCGTTATGCTCGTGCCTCACCACTGCTTCGGGAGCTGCACTGGTTGCCAGTATGTCTCCGGGTGCAATTCAAGGTGCTGGTTATTACCTTTAAAGCCCTACATGGTAGTGGGCCAGGATACTTAAGAGACCGCATCGTCCCAAGGACATCTGTCCGTCCCACCAGGGCGGATCGGAGAGGCTCTCTTATCATTCCATCAGCTAGAGAGGCGCATCTCTCTAGCACCAGAAAGAGGGCCTTCTCCGTGGCCGCCCCGGCCCTTTGGAACCTCCTGCCAACTGAGTTACGTCTACAGACAGAGCTCCTGTCCTTTCGGAAGGGCCTAAAAACCTGGCTGGCAGGGCAGGTGTGGGGCTCCAGGAATTTGGGGTCCCATGTTGGGTGGCTGATATGATGGGACAGCCACCCCTCCCTCACTCTTTTAAACTTTTAAAATCTTTTTAAACCTTTTAACCTTTTTAAATCTTTTAGATTTTTGGAAATTCAGCGTTTAATTCTTTTTTAATTGACTTTTAAGTAATTTATGAACCTTAAGGTTTTAATTTATGAATTTCTGTAAGCCGCCTAGAGTCAGGTTCGCCTGATTGGGGCGGGATAATAAATCTAAATAAATAAATAAAAAAAAAATACTGTGTTCTAAATTCATTAGCTCTAAAATGCTAGCAACACCATCAACTCATATCTCCCAAAGTGAATACTCACATGCCATTCAAAGTTCCTGCCCGGGAGGCGGGGGGAGCAATAAGTGTAAGTATGCAAGATCAATTGTTTGTGTGTGTGTAAATTTAATAATTAAAAATATTAATCAGTGTAGAAGGAAATAGATGAATTAATGGGAAAAATTAACAGAAGTAAAAAATTGCTTGAGGATGTAGCCACCCTTTGCACATACCAGTTTTAGGCAATTAGCTGTTTGTGTTGTGTGTGTGTTATTGTTGTTTTGTTTTTGTGTATTTTTTTCCTGATTGTAAACCGCCCTGAGTCGCCACGGCGAGTGGGCGGTGATATAAATCTAAATAAATAAATAAATAATAATAAATAAATAAGTCCACGTGTATTACAAACTAAAGGTAGGGTTTCCAACTCTATTTTTGATCTGTTATTTAAATGGGGAGATTAATCCTTTAAGATGAAGTATTGGTTGACAGAAGTAGTTGCCTCGTTTCTTCCGATCTCAACTCTTACTCCTCTATTTCTCCAGAGAGAATTCTTTCACTCTACATCTCTACCTTGGACTGCTTTTCATTTAACAAGACCCAAATGTGTAGAAAACGTTTGGAGAAATGTTTAAAAGGAAGAATGATAGAAATAGAAAATGTCAGGAACTTTTCCAGTAGAAAATATATATTTTCCAGTGCCCCCCCCCGATCTGTTTTGCTAGGGGCAGCACAATTCTGTTGACAGAAAAGTTTTTTGTTTGTTTGTTTCCTAACTATATCAGACAGGTACAGATGTTTAGGTAGGTTTGAATCAATAGCAATAGTTTGATAAGGATCATATATAAAAGTGTGTGTGTGTTAGAGAGAGAGAGAGAGAGAGAGAGAGAATAATAGAATAATGAAGGGCACTATAAGACCCTTATTGTTCATTCCTTTCATCTATGAGGGAAACAGCCCATTCCCTCCATTCTCTTCTTTTATCCTTATCTCTGTACCTCTCATCAGCACCATGATGAAATTAAATAAACTAAATTTCAAGTGGATAAGCAGGCTTGTATCATCTTCTAAAATGTCTCTAAGAATAAAGTATTGTTTTCTTTTCTTGTTAAGGAACATCATAAATACTCAAATACATATGTGGATTAAGACCAGTCTTTTTTTGCAACTACCAGTAGCTCCTCTCCTTTTGCAAAACCCTTCACTATAGGGTGGTTACAACTCAGTTTTGCTCCTGTCTGTAAAGACAGAATTCTATCTGACTAGCTCCTGTGGAGGGCCAAGAAGGTCTATTTAGCATTTATGTGGTTGGAAGCAGAGGGCTTTCATCTGGATAGCAAGGAGGCAGGAGTTGTGACTGGGTGGAGCTGCATTCTGAACTGTGGCTACTACTGTACTTTTCTCCCATTCAAGTCAGTTGTGAGAAATTAAAATTTAATTTTTCCTGTTTATTCTTACTTTGCTGGATGTACAGTAGTTTAACAGTTTGAATAGGATCACAGGCTGATAAGTAATGCTGACTTTAAAGTGTGTGTTTAAGATAAAGGCACTTTGTTGTTCAAGGAACATTAATCTGCAAAATAGTAAGCTGCTCAAGAAAGCGAAATGATATCTCAGCCAGAAAATTATTATGTCCTCTGTCAGGAGCACAAACGTTGTCCCAAGACATTTCTGTTTTTCTTTGACAAATAATATTATCAAAAAAACCAATGTTTATAAAAATATTAAACAAAAAGAATGGTTGAGTGGATGATGTGCAGTGAAACATTGCCATGGGATTGAAAACATTCCAGGTAGAATGAAGGTGAGATAAACTATGATTCCTACTCAGAATTGCATTAGTTGTCTAAAAGGCCAGTTCTTTGTTTAGATTTTCAAGACATGAAGCACTGTAGGAAATTAATTCTGCATAGGCCTTTAGGTTTTTCCTAGGAAGACAAATAGTACTCCTGAGTGTGAGTGAGACTTAAATTGAGGAAATTGTATGAAGTGGGGAGGTTAACTATGCTTTCTGTCAGAACCGTGTTCCTGAACCAAATTGAGGTTCCTTGTATTTGAATTAAGGAAGTGGAAATGTGATCACAGATCTTCTTTGCTGCATCTAGTTTGTCTGTAAAAATATGAGGAAATAAGTTTTCTAAATCATCTGTGTTTTACTTCTAATCTTGGAGTCATTTCAATGATTGCACATTGTTTGATTTTTAAAAAGTGATCCTATAAAGCAAAGGTATCACCTTCCTCCCGCATTTATAGAGTATTCGTATATTTCATTTCCCTTCTTCAAAGTATCTGGTATAATCGATGGAGTTGGAGAGACTATTTTCATAATTCAGTTTGTTCAGATTTATAGATGCATTTCTCTTTTGCAGGAAATATCAATTTTAAGTATTTGCTTTGAGTTGGAGGCAATTTTATTTACAGAGCACTTCCTGAAGATTCCTGTGTTGATTTTTTGTAGGTATTACTTTGTTTTTCCCGGGACACTTCAGTACTGGAACACTTTACATACAGTAGTGCTACTCCGCCCAAATCATACATTCGAGGTAAAACCAATTTTTTTTTATTTAAAATATTATATTTCCCCCTATATTTAGAGATGTCTGGAAATATGACAGACAGTAAAATGACATTAACCAATTCTAGACAGTCCCACAAGATAAAATATTGTACAGAAATACAAAGCTTAGTTGGTTAGGGTCAAGCCATGTTAACTGGGCTCAAAAATATTGATTTAACTAAGTTTAGCTAAAAATGTGAGTATATGGACCAGTTATCTTAGCCTAGACAGTATAGAATATAGTAAATTGGGTTCTTTTGATATGTGTTCTGTCATTTGGGGTTCTTGTTACATCCCCAAGCATCATGTAACCCCATTTAGCATGATCTCTAGATCAGGTTTTTTCCACCCTTTGGTGCTTGAACTTCAGTTTCTAAAAGCCTAAGTCAATTCCCCAAAGTACTGATCAGGCAGTGTACTGACTTAAGTTCTGGGAACTGTAGTCCCCCTATGGTCTAGATTAATCTTTCAATTAAAGGGAAAGCAAACAAAACAAAAATTTCCCCCCTCCTGTCTCCTCCATAGCGCTTACATAAACCATTTTACAATCTTGAGAAATAGAAAGCTTCCTTCTTCCTTGCCTGTAGACAGGAAGGGAGACGAAGTTTCAATTTCTAGATTTATTTCAGTGCCTGAGCAACTTTGTGGTGTTGAGACATTTAAGTATGCATCAGTACACATGTTATTTCTATGAAAAATCATGGTAGAGGTGAACGACTTCTGGCATGCAGGTGATGGTCATGGCTGAACAGGCATTAAAAAGCAGGTTATCTCTGGTCCAGCTCTCGGCACTGTACCATGTAAAATATGCTTGTGGACCACCACAAATAACCATTTATTTCAATTTGTCTCCATTGGGAACTGCAAAAACAAGACAACTGTCAGGAATTGGACACAACTTGCAGTACTTGGTTGGTGAGCTACCTTTAATATGGTGGGTCACATGTTATGCAGGCCTGACTCAGGCAGAACTCAATGTGCCTAATTCAACAGTTTCTTTTTTTGATCTTCTTTACACTGTAGCCAATCAGTATTATTGGGAAAGGAGTGTTTTCCTCCCCCCTGCAGTGTTTTTAATGCCTTTTAAAATCTCCCTTTGTGCTTTTGTCCTTATTGAGGAATAAAATTTCCCAGCCTTTTTGGGGTGGGGATGGGAATAGTAAAGCCAGTTTGAATATTTGTGTTTTCTTCTTTTTTAAATTTTCATTTATCTTCAAGAACATAGCATAAGTGCAGTGTTTAGCTGTTTTTAAATTCTTGCCATTAAAATATGAGCACTATAAATGTATGTCATCTACAAAACAGGAGAATAGCAATGTGTGAGTTTGTGAGATACACACCCACCGGATGAAACCAGTATTTAAAATGCTAAGAGAAGATTAAGTGTTATAACGCTGGTTTTTAAATTGGAACTACAGGTTGGATTTGTATTTGTTACTGTAAAACATTCTATGTATGATCAGTATTTAAGAAATGCAACATGTAACATGTATTTTCCTAACTTGAATGAATTTTGCCTTCAAAAGCAACAACCCACTAAGAAGTGGTGGGGGAGCTGGTTCTGGCTGTATATTTCTCCTCACTTCCAAATAAATCAGATGATGAAAGAGATGTACCCCTTTTCTTGCTAGTCAGTAAGGTCAGTTTCAGATAGTAAAGCGATGGCGAACCTTTCAGAAGCCCAAGGAGGAGGAGGCACATGGGCAGGCACTGCAAGTGTCCTCAGACCCATGTGATGTCACTGGCACGTCTCCGGTGAAGACACATGGGTGCTTGTTCACATGTGCTGCTCAAGGTGTGCCCGCCCCTAATGGGTGCGCCTCCCCCATGGGTGCCCCTGCCCCCTGTGAGTGTACCCCACCCCGTGGGTGCAGCTAACCCCCTTGTGGATCCTCCCCTCTATGGGTGCTCCCCACCCTCTGTGGGTGCTTCCTTCTCCCCTGCAGGTGCATCCCACCCCCATGGGTGCACCCCACTCCCTGCAGGTGCTCCTTACCGTGGGTGCTCTCCACCCCCCATGGGTGCACCCAAAAAACCCCATGGGTGCACCTGCCTCCCAGGAGGAGTGGGGCTCTGTTCACCTCACCTCACCCTGCCTCAGCCTCCCAGTGGGATTTCACCCTCCCATTGGGCAGAGGGAGAAGGGTGGTGGGGAAGAAGTGCCAGCTGAGCTGGGCAGGGCAGGGCTTCCTCCTGACAGCACGCGTGTCATCAGAAAGGCCTATGCCTGCCACTTCTGGTACGTGTGCCATAGGTTCACCAACACTGAGATAGTACATATGGTGGTAGATATAATGAGAAAGATCCACAATGCTGATCTCTCGATTTAGCAGGAAAGCTAATGGTAAAGAAGAGGTCTTATAGCCCTTTTGTCCCATGCCATTTTTCTGATGTGATTCTGTCACAGGCAGGCAGGCAAGCACAAACACACAGAGAGATCACCTTAATTCTCCAGTTACACTTAAAACCTCAGTTGTCATTTTCAGATGATGGTGGTGGCCCTTATCATGGATGTCTTGCATCATGTTGACTTTGGTACTCAGTTTTGTAACCTGTTGTTGCTAAATGACAGGTGAAGGTTCTGGTAGCTCATGGTCTTAGTGGTAGGCTAGCCCTTCAAGAGGACCCTAGAGATCCTCTGCATTAATAAAAATGGCACTTCAGTTTACTCTCTCTTCCATGACCTGCTTGCATGCTTGCTTATATGTGGAGTTAGGAACAAGAAATAGGATTGCAGCTCAGAACATTTGCCTTTAAAATGTACTTGGGAGATTTGATAGGTGGCTACTTAAAGTTTAAAATGTGTTATATGTGAATATATATTATTTTATTCGGCAGATCATTTGGATGCTCACTTTACAATCCCAAAGATATAAAATAATGTCATTTCCTGAGTGGAGTTTCTCCAGCAAAAATCCTTTCAACCCAGAATAATTTCTGACACAAAATTATTATTATTATATCTAACTTACCATTTTTTTTTGTATCTTTGTTAAATGTGAAAATAGGTATGATTAGTAAAAACATTATTTCTCTGTATTTTCTGTACTTTTCATAGGGAAGCTTGGCTTGGAAGAATATGCTGTTTTTTATC
Organism: Furcifer pardalis; assembly: GCA_030440675.1. Classification (NCBI taxonomy): domain Eukaryota; kingdom Metazoa; phylum Chordata; class Lepidosauria; order Squamata; family Chamaeleonidae; genus Furcifer; species Furcifer pardalis. Next base: position 24,722,475 of record CP126892.1, read on the forward strand.
CGCCAAATGGTAAAGTGATACTTTTGCACCCTCTAGTGGAAAAAGAGGAAATTGCAATAATTTCTAAGTGATTTTTTTTCTGAATCATATTTTATATTACAGCTTGGCACAGAAAATAGTGTACTTTCCCTCCTGTTTTCTTAGTTTTGTTATCTGCAATGAAATAGAGCCATTTGTGTCCATGGCCACCTCAGTATTTATGTATTCTTGCTCCTATAGTTATCTCTAAGTCAACAGATTTTGCAAGTGTATGTGGCGCTTAGCCTTTTTGTCCAGAGAATATCAGGGGAAACAAATGAATTGGATGCACACTACAAGTAACAATGCTATTTTCAGTCCCCCCCAAAGAACAAAAGGCATTTTGTAGTCTTAATATGTCTCACTGTCTTTTTCTGTCTGGATGCAAAAAAATTATGTTCCATTGAATTTTGTGTGTACAGTACTTTCAGTGGACATTGTACTGATGTGTTCCACTGTAACCAATTACGGAAATCAGGAATGTTTGTATTTTTGTGTGGTAACTATCCTTGCCTCTAAAGCAGCCTCATTCAGGCATCCTAAGTGGAGTTTCTTCAGCAAAAATCCTTTCAACTTAAGAGTAATCTCTGACACAAAATTATTACTGCAACCAATTATGGAAATCAGTAATTTTTGTATTTTTCTGTGGTAACTATCCTTGCCCCTAAATACAGTCAAACCTCACATAAAGAGTGTTTCGCTTAAAGAGTAACTCGCTTAAAGAGCAGCATTTTCTTTGAATGTTCGCTTCACTTAACAAATAAAACCAACCAAAAACTCGCTTAACAAATAAATCGGGGTTTGCAATCCCCCCCACAATTGGTCATTTACAATGGTGTTTCACTTAAAGAGCAAACTCGCTTAAAGAGCAATCCTGTGGAACCCATTATGCTCTTTAAGCGAGGTACCACTGTATATACAAATTCCATCAAGTGACTCTTCCTCAAACTTTTACATTTATGCTGAAGGAGCAATGGCAAAAATCATGGGAAAGACAAGTCACTTAATTGGCTTCAGATCAAACAAGTAAAATGGGATTACTTAGACATTTAGAAAATTTTAGAAAATGAAATCGGGAAAATGATGGGATTTAATTTAAAATTGAATGCAAAAACTGCTTTATTAACAGCTTTTGAAGAGATGAAATTAGATGCAAATAAAAAAGATTTGTTATCCTTTTTTTAACAACAGCAAGACAGCAGATTGCAAAAAATTGGAAAAATAATTTAAATTTAGAAATGGATAACTGGTATAAAGAGGTATGGGAAATGGCATTAAATGACAAGCTCACTTGGGAATTAAATAAAAAAAAGGAATAGTGAAATAATAAATTCTGGGATATTTTGGAGCCCTTTTTGGAATATACACTGAAGAATAGCACCTGATATACTGAGTTTCTGGGAAAAGTAAAAGAATATTATAACAAGTATATAATGAATTCATGGACATTGTAAATAGCACTCGGGTGGTTATATTATAAATGGTATATGAAAATGTAGAAAATATAACAGGTAACTATTTAGAATTACTCAAAAACAACAAAAATGATGAATATGAAAAATGAATTTTTTTTGGATATACAGTATACAACCTTTTGATATGCAAGTGAAACCTGATTAATGTAGCGAATCTTTTTCTTATTTTTTCTTTTTGTTTTTCTTTAACATTTAATGTTGATATTGTATGTTTATTGTTTGTGGTTTAATAAAAAATGTAAAAAATAAAATAGAAAAAATGGGATTACTTAGATAAAGGGCAAATCTTCTGTGAATGAGGAGAATCACTGTAGCATTTATTATGTGTATGAACAAGATCTAGTAAATAGCTGAGACAACGCTATTGAAATAGCCCGCTTGTGCCTTGAAAGAGAAAGATCAAACTCAGCTTTCACAAAACACCCAGTTTCAATTCCATTATTTCTGTACATGTAGACACATATTTAATTTTGCAGATGTGAACAAGTAGTTGGGAGAGCAAGCCCACATAATGAATGAATCACACACACATTCAGTGGAACCCATCACCCATCATTTTAATATTTTAATTTGCTTTGAATTTTATCCATATGTCATATATTTTATTATTAATAAATAGTGAAGAACTGGACATCTGTGTATTAGAGCCTGTCAAGTTTTTGACAGCAAAATGTGATTTATTGTGTCACTCCCAAGCCATTGAAAATGGGTGATGGGTTCCTCTAAATCTATGAGTCATGTGTTATGTAGTTCTCCCAACCACTTGTTCACTTATGTAAAATTAAATATGTGTTTACATGTACAGAAATAATGGAACTGAAACTGGGTGTTTTGTGAAAGCTGAGTTTGATCTTTCCCTTTCAAGGCACAACCATTGAAATCAAGGACACTGCTAATAGTAAAGTGTGAGATCTTTCTTTTACAGGTGTGATTCCTTTCCATGGTTTTTCAATGTATGGTAAGTGACTCTACAGCTTAGCATAAGGTAAACATTACGTATCCTTCACAGAAATGTTTATTGGAGTTACTGGTTCTGAATGTTTCTGTCATGAATCTTGTGGCTCAAGGACTCCTCCTACGGGTGGCCTTTTCCATCATTAGATTCTGTAAGATAGCTGCATTGGCACACACCTGTTCACACCAGAAATGGTTGTTCTAATAGAAGGTTGGGGTGAACTTTGGGCCTTAGGCGGGGAGGAACCACTCCCATTGGGCTATTGGGCAGAGTGACAATGCAAACTCTGTGCTGGGACAATGGCATGCATTCCCACAGAGAGGGCTCTGAGTGTCCCCTCTGGCACAGATGCCATAGGTTCACCACCACTGACCTAGGAGATCCTTGACCCCTTTGTTGTGGTTAGAAGAAAAAGAAAAGTCTCAAAATTCTGGAGACTGTTGATCTTGTAACAGATTTAGATTTTTGCCATTTAGTGCCCTCCAACAAATAATGTTTACTTATTTGTTCCTAAATTGGATGGCTGTTTACAAGAACACAATTGCTGTTACAGCTGTCAGTTTGGTTGCACATAGGCAAATTATTTGATGTTCGTGATTCATAGCTCTGCTGTCACAATCTGGCCCAACTGTGAATTAGAATCCATAAAGTGATTACACGTGTGAAATGACCAATAATTCTTCTATATATTATAAAAAGCAGTAACTGGGTGAGTTCTAAGAAAAAAGTAAATTATTATTGTTCTATAGATGGCCTGTATCAGCATTTTTTTTTTGTTCTTAATTCTGTACATCTTTTGTTTCCCTTTACAATTGTTGTATTTTATCTATTTTATAAATTTTGTTACTAAACCACAGTCAAACCTCACTTAACGAATGCCTTGCTTAGCAAAAAACTCACATAACGAGCGGGCATTTCAAAAAATGTTCCGATTCGCATAATGAAAATTTTTGCTATGCAAAATGGACTTTCCCTATGGAAAAACTCGCATAATGAAAATTTCTATGGGGAAAACTCACATTATGAAAAATTTTCACTATGCGAGTTTTTCCATAGAAATTTTTGTTATGCAAGTTTTTCCATAGGAATTTTTGTTATGCAAAAAAAATCACATAACAAAAAACTCGCATAGCGAGCAGCCTCACAGAACGAAATATTTTCATTATGCGAGGTTTGACTCTACAGTAATACCTTGGATAACGCTAAGACTTGGTTCCACAAGTCTTGGTGTTATCCGATTTTTAGTGTTATCCGATGCATGTTAAAATCCTATGGGATGTATCGGATAACGTTAAAGCTCCATAGAGATACATTGTAACTGCACAGGCTTTAGCGGTTGTTATTCGATACATCCCATAGGACCTTAATTATTCGATCCAATTCTCCTCCCCAGATTACTTAACGTTATGCGATTTTAGCGTTATCTGCGGTAAACGTTATCCGAGGTATTACTGTATTATTATTTCAGAATGTTGAGATAACAAAAGGCTTTTTCTTGTTTCAGTTGCTCCACTTTGTTTTCTCTACAATGAACCTTCAAAACTGTATCAAATATTTCGTGAAATATATGTTCGCTATTTCTTCAGGCTTCATTCCATCTCTTCACATCCTTCTGTAAGTTTACTGTGCACAAATTTAATTATTTCTTCCTGTTTCTGATTAGTTGTATAGACTAACAGGGAACCAAATTCAGGGATAATTGGCCCTGAAAGATACCATACAAAAGTTGTATAAACAAACAATAAAAAACCCTGTCCAAATACTGTGCTTTGTACTCTTCATAATATCTGTGAACTCACTCATAATGGGTGTGTTTTGCACCTAGGCAAATGAATTCAGAATATTCAAGAGCCTTTAGAAGTTTCCATGGTATGCACTCTCTTCCAGTCCTCTACTCCCCAGCTTGCTTTCCAAGATAGATAAAAAAAATCAATAATTTAAAAAAGTAATGAATTGTTTTTTTTAAATCAAATACAGTAAGTTTTTTATTTAACTCATTTTTTTACTTCAGTATGATTTTTTTAATAAAATGGATTTTGAGAAAAATTATCTAAAGATAGTTTTCTACTTAAGATACATTATAGTTCAAAAGTCATTCATAAAAAAATAAAGATTAGTTTTTAATTATGTAGCAAGCAATTGTATATTCACCCAATGTTTAAATTGTTCTAAAATGAAACATTCATCTGATTGTTATTAAGATTATAGCAGAACATGGGTCTTTTGGTAGATCAAGGGTTGACAACCTCTTTAAGTCGGGGGCCGGGTCATGCTCCCTCAGACAGTTGAGGGGGCCGGACTGGTGCTCCCCCAGCCGCATATGCATCCGTAGCTGCCATAAGCGCATTTACAGCTGCTGTAAACATGTCCATAACTACTGTAAATGTGTCCATGGCTACTTTTAGTAGCGGTGGTGGCAGCAGTTGGAGCAAGGGTGAGGCCCGGATGATTTGTCACCGCTGGTCGGATTCGTCCTGCAGGCTGTGGGTTGTCGGTGTAGAAAGTCACAATTTCAGTCTAGACTTGCTAACTAGTGATTTAAATTATAGTTTAAATTGATTTCATTTAACTCAAAGCCACCTTGTTTCTTTCTGCCATTGAGTGTACACCTTAGGAATCTCTCAGATGCAATCTTCCATCTTGCCTTTTGAAAATCAGTTTGTACATGAATCAAGAAGCCACAGTTAGGACAGAAAATGGAATGACGGAGTGATTTGGAATAGGAAAAGGAGTAAGACAAGGCTGCATTTTGTCACCATGCTTATTCAACTTATACACAGAACACATAATGCGAAATGCAGGGATGGAGGAATCAGAATTTGGGATCAAAATTGCTGGGAGAAACATCAACAACTTGAGATATGCAGATGATACCACCCCGATGGCAGAAAGTGAGGAGGACTTAAAGAAGCTCCTGATTAGGTTGAAAGAAGAAAGTGCAAAAGCTGGCTTGAGACTCAATATCAAGAAAACCAAGATAATGGCAACAGGCCTTATCAGTCCCTGGAAAATAGATGGGGAAGAAGTAGAAGCAGTGACAGATTTTTCTTTCCTAGGATCAAAGCTCACTGCAGATGGTGATTGCAGCCATGAAATAAAAAAGTGACTGATTCTTGGGAGGCAAGCGATGAGAAACCTGGGGAGCATAGTGAAAAGTAGAGACATCAAATTACAAACAAAGATTCAGCTAGTCAAAGCAATGGTATTCCCGGTGGCAATGTATGGTTGTGAGAACTGGACCATTAGGAAAGCTGAGCACAGAAGAATAGACACCTTTGAGATGTAGTGTTGGAGGAGAGTTTTGAGAGTGCCCTGGACAGCGAGGAGAACAAATAGGTCAATCTTAGAAGAAATCAAACCTGACTGCTCCTTAGAAGGTCAAATAATAAAGATGAAGCTAAGGTACTATGGACACCAAATGAGAAGAGAAAATTCACTTGAGAAAGCCTTGATGCTTGTAAAGGTGGAGGGCAAAAGTAGAAGGGGCGGCCCAAAATGAGATGGCTGGATGGTATTGTGGAGACAGTGGACGCAGAGCTGAGCGAGTTGAGGGGGATGGTGGAGGACAGGAGTGCCTGGCGGACAGTGGTCCATGGGGTCGCAGAGGGTCGGAATCGACTGTGCGACTGAACAACAACAAAAATACCATTCTACCTTTCTCACTCTCTCCTTGTAGCTTCCTTCATCATTTGTTCTTTCCTTTTTAAAAAAGAGAATGAAAAAATAAGTTATCAGGATAAGTTTCTGTTTACCCTTCCTAGAAAACACGTTTTATGTCCTCTCTGGTCCTCTTCAAATGATACAACAGCTGCAGTAATAGACATCCCTTATTCAGCGGACTTGGTAAGGGACACCAAATAGAAACCTGTCACTTTTGTAGCAAATCACCAAACTTCCCATAAAAACCCACCAGCCCGTCTGTGACATTACCTTTGACAAACATCTTTGCAGACTGTTGGTAACATTAAAAGGAGGCCCCAGCTCCTCCAATGTTGAAAAAGTCTCTGATGGAATCATCTCAAGCAGACTCAGAATATAACAAGGGGCAACCTACTCATACAGAACCTACTCATAGGTTGCTAGCTCCAGATTCTGACATCACAACCAAGCCTTCGGCTTCTATAGTGACAAAACCTACTGCCACTATGATATTAAAACCACAATGCATAAAAAGAAAAGTGGGCCCATTAACTCTCAGTCTCAGGCAAAATTAAAACCAAACTGGCAGAAAACACACTGTCTCGTAATGTTTGTTGTTGTTGTTTAATGATCCAATAAAGATATTGCCTCCTCCTCCTACATTCGTCTTGTAAATACAGTAATACCCCGTATAATGTGAGTACCGTATAGCGTGAAAACCGCATAACGTTACAAGATTTTCGGAAAAATCTTGTATCGAATAACACGATTTTTAACGTTATCCGATACAGTCGTTCTTAGCAGCAGGGTGGGTGGAAAGCTGAACGGGGTTCTCCGTTCAGCTTCCCAGCCACCCTGCAGCTACGGAGGCAGGGGTGGGGAGGCTGGAAAGCTGACGGGGGGCTCCCCCGTCGGCTTACCCAGCCACCCCACAGCTGCGGTGGCATGGGCGGGTGGCTAGGGAAGCCGACAGGGAGTCCCCGTCAGCTTCCCCAGCCACCCTGCAACTGTAGATCGGGTCCTCTGATCTCTCTGGAGGTGATCAGCTCTAGGGAGGTCGGGAGACCCGATGCGCGCTAATTTTGAACTTCCCCCACCCTCTTTTATGCTGCAGCAAGCCAGAACGTCGGGATTCGAATCCTGACATTTTGCCTTGCTGCAGCCTCCAGGGAGGTGGGAGAACTTTGGAAACAGCTTGGAGCGGGTCCCCACACCTCCCTGGACCCGGCCGGGGGGGGGGGTCAGAGCCCCCAAATTTGGTTAAAAATCGTCCGTTTTTTTTACCAATTTTGGGGTTTCTGACCCCCCCCGCTGGGTCCAGGGAGGTGTGGGGACCCGATCCAAGGTGTTTCTGGGCTTCCCCGACGTCCTGAGCCAGTGCAGCAAGCCAGAATGTCGGGATTCGAACTCTGACATTCTGGCTTGCTGCACTGGCTCAGGACGTCGGGGAACCCCAGAAACACCTTGGATCAGGTCTGCCCACCTCCCTGGACCCGGCGGGGGGGGGGTCAGAAACCCCAAAATTGGTAAAAAAACGGACGTTTTTTTTTTTTACCAATTTTGGGGTCTCTGACCACCACCACCCCCGGGTCCAGGGAGGTGGACAGACCCGAGCCAATCTGTTTCCAAAGTTCCCCCACCTCCCTGGAAGCAGCAGCAAGCCAAAATGTCAGGATTCAAATCCCGACGTTCTCACTTCCTGCAGCCTCCAGGGAAACAGGGCTTTTTTAACATTGTGTGTTCAATGTATCGCACAACGTTAAAAACCGGATAACGACGGGACTTGTGGAACCAAGTCATAACGTTATTCGGGGTACTAGTGTAACTTCCAAAGGTTTCTTTTCTGCTGTCACCTTTGGGATTATTAGTTCTCTTCTGATGTGACCATTAATTCCTGCACGGATGGTTCATCTTAGTTTGGCATTTCAGTTTTGACCATTCAATCTTGTGCGACTCTATTCTTTAGACTTGTAACAGTCTGCTCAGCCAGCAGCATTGCTCTCAGCTTTCCTAATACTGTACACCCAAGTCCTCTCTCCATGTTAATGTAGCGATCCAGGAATGGTGTAGTAGTATACATTAGTCCCAATTATGGCATGCAAACCTAGATTTAAGAAAACAGTTAAACTTGTGTTGTATTTTAAATGGTGGGGTCTAGGACTACATTGTGTGTGTTTATGATGAGATAGATTGCCCCTTGTCTGCAGGTAACAGTATTATAACACGAAGGAGTCAATTGTATTGAAGCAACTGAATTTTGGCATGTGCTTTTTTGTCCATGAGCTGTTTTTCTCAATATCCTAATTCTTTGTCCTGTTTTATATGATTTTGTTTTATATGATTTTATATCATTTTGTTTGTTTATATTTCTGTTTTTTTAAACTATGTACTAAATGGTATGTATTCCCTGCCTTTTTTTAAAAAAAATTAAGGGCATTGTATCATTATGTTTGCTGTTTGAGACGCTTCTTCAAACTCACCTGCCACAGCTATTTTATCATCTTCGGGAAATTGGGGCACAACCGTAAGTGTTTTTCATGAAATGTGATTATTTGTTGTGATAGGTACTAAAACTTCAGTAAATGCTAAATCCTTCCAGAAGAGTCAAATTTTATAAAAGTAAAAATCAAAGACTATAAAAAACATATCAGGCATATGCAAACTATCTCACTGCTATTCAGCCATCACGTGATCAGGTAGTCTATATCACCTCTCTTGTGACAGGGACAGAGGGAGACAAGTTAACAAAATGTGAGATTGGTTTAATGGGAATGATGTAGAATAAAATATTACATGTGGGAAATATGGGTATTAATGGTAATAAACAAATCAATTACGATTTTTTGTGAATGCAAGATTTACCTTGACAAACTCTTAACTATGCAGTATGTCTGGTCGGATAGCCTGCTATGGTAATAGAGTAGACCGTACAGCCAATGACTCAATGTCAAGTGTGTGGTGGTAAATAATCTGACTCCCCTAAGGGGCCAGTGGCAACGGGTGGCTGAGACCCTTTGGATGGAGTGATGGCCCTCTCAGTGGATGCCACTAGAAACCCTCACATTGGACCCAATGGCAAAATGAGCTGATGAGGAACCACTTCACTATTCTGATTTCCAACGGTCATGGAGACGGAAGAGGGCATGCCAGATGGACTGGCTGTGAAGGCACACCTTGTTAATATCCTCAAGGCTGCAGCAGTCCATTGCAATCCCGGTGTTAAATCTTGCATGTCTCATTTCATATGTGCTACAGGATATGGCTCCATGATCATAGTGTGTGGGTTAATTCTTGGCAAGCTGGGATCCACCTTAAACAAATTCACACCAGTGGCATCTTTCTTGTTTGTCATTCTTCTTTCACATCTATCAACTATGAAAATGACTTCCAGGAAAAATGAATCCTTGGACACAAGTAGCAGCCGATGATGCTGTTTTTATGTGCAGATTTTTGAGGTGCAGAAAAAAAATATATGAATAGAGTACAAAATTAATGTACACAGGGTTTTGATTATTAATAACTTTATTATAGAGCAGGGATGCCCAAACTTTTTGTGCCGGGGGCCTGACCATGCCAGCAGAACAGCTGAGCAGGCCTGACCACAACCTGGAAGTGGTCGTGTTTGCACATACGCATCTGGAACCACTTCCGGAAGTCGTTCTGGATGCCCTGTGCGTGTGCAAACGCGTCCCCGCCACTCCCGGAAGTGGCATGTACACAGGTGTGTGCTTGTCCCCGTCCACTTCCGGGAGTGGTGTGGATGTGTTTGCACATGTACAAGAGCATCCGTAACCACTCATGGGAGTGGTTCTGGTCGTGAAAGTGCATTGGCAGGTGCATCCCCTGTCAACTTCTGGGAGCAGTGAAGGCTCTGTGGACCTGGTGAATTGGCATTGCGGGCCAAATCTGGCCCACAAGCTGTAGTTTGGGCACCCTTGTTACTGAGTATAGGTACTATCACAGTATACTTCATACAGTTTAATATGTTAGATTTAAGTATTAGATACATTTTACTTTTGAAAGTGAAGTAATGGAGTCTCTGTGATCCCATTTTCAGATTGAGTGCCTTTTCCCATTGTGGAACAATTAAAAGTTGCTGAGATCGCATGCTAACACAATTGTCTTTATCAGAAGCACAACTTAAATGCTTCTGGGACAAATGTTTCAGTTGGCAACTCAGATCCACTATTGTGTGCAAACCTGATTAATGTTCATCAGCAAAACTTTCTGAGTCTCAATATATGAATACTGTACAGTGAAAAAGTGGATCTCACAAGGGTATGTACTGGTTTTCTTGTGGTTTCTGTGACTCAAATAATTGGGCTTTCTTTGCATACATGGAAACCCATCTGGAATGTCCCAGAGCATGCAGCTGACATTAAAAACCTTGGCCTTACCCATCATACTGTGTGCATGCTCCAACCCACTATTGGCTTTCCCTCATCTCCCCATCTACCACATGAGTAGCGGCTCAGAGAGAGTATTCCAGTATTTTACTGCTCCTTTATTTATTCCTTGTTACTTCAGTTTTCCCCTTTGTCCAGTTCTCATACTTGTTTTCCTTAAAAAAAAAAGAGGGGTTAAGTTCATGTTTTGGTGTCCTTTCCTCTCTCCCCAGATTTGTTCTTCCTTGTTATTTCCTGCCAAAAGTTTTATGACCTCTCTATCACTTTTAAAGAAGTGTGTTGGGCGTGGGCCTAAAATTCTCATCGTGACTATCATGCCAATTGCTTTTACTGCTTGAAGGAGATTCATTTATCCTAGAAATGTGCTATTTGTAAAACCTTTATTAAAGTCTCTTTAAAAAACCAGCAGTTGCAGCATAAACTTTGCATTAACCCCATGAATGGAAACAATATAAACAGATCACTTTTTGCAGATGATCTGGCATTGATAGCAAGTTTTTGTTGTTCAGTCGCACAGTCGATTCCGACCCTTTGCGACTCCATGGACCACTGTCTGCCAGGCACTTCTGTCCTCCACCATCCTCCTCAACTCGTTCAGCTTTGTGCCCATTGTGTCTACAATACCATCTAGCCATCTCATTTTGGGCTGCCCCCTTCTTCTTTTACCCTCCACCCTTCCCAGCATCAAGGCTTTCTCAAGCGAATCCTCTCTTCTCATTTGATGTCCAAAGTACTTTAGCTTCATCTTCACTATTTGACCTTCTAAGGAGCAGTCAGGTTTGATTTCTTCTAAGATTGACCTATTTGTTCTCCTCGCTGTCCAGGGGACTTTCAAAACTCTCCTCCAACACCACATTTCAAAGGCATCTATTCTTCTGCGCTCAGCTTTCCTTATGGTCCAGCTCTCACAGCCATACATTGCCACCGGGAATACCATTGCTTTGACTAGATGAATTTTTGTTTGCATTGTGATGTCTCTACTTTTCACTATGTTCCCCAGGTTTCTCATTGCTTGCCTCCCAAGAATCAGTTGCCTTTTTATTTCACGGCTGCAATCCCCATTTGTAGTGAGCTTCTACTTCTTCCGCATCTATTTTCCAGGGACTGATTGGGCCTGTTGCCATTATCTTGGTTTTTCTTGATATTGAGTCTCAAGGAGTTAGCTGATGCAGATGAGATAAAGAAAAGATAGAAAAAGTACACAGAGGAACTCTACAAGAAAGACCTCAACACTCCTGATAATAGCAATGATGAAGAAATTGAACTTGAGCCAGACATCCTAGAGAGTGTAGTCAGAAAGGCCCTAAAAAGCACTGCAAACAACAAAGCCAGTGGAGATGATGGTATCCAAGTTGAACTTTTCAAAGTCCTAAAAGATGATGGAATCAAATTATTGCATTCTATATGCCAGCAGATTTGGAAAACACAACAATGGCCACAGGATTGGGAAAGATCAGTATATGTTCCAATCCTCAAAAACGGTAATGCCAAAGAATGTTCAAATTATTGAACAATTGTGCTCATCCCACACGCTAGCAAGGTGATGCTCTAGATAATACAGGATAGACTGCAGCAGTACATGGAGAGAGAAGTACCAGAAGTGCAGGCGGGGTTCAGAAGAGGCAGGGGGTCTAGAGACCACATTGCCAACATACGTTGGATCATGGAAAAAACAAAGAAATATCAGAAACAAGTCTACTTCTGTTTCATTGATTACACTAAGGTCTTTGACTGTGTGGACCACAACAAAATGTGGCAAGTAATTAAAGAGATGGGAATACCAGAGCACCTTATATACCTCATGAGAAATCTGTACATGAATCAAGAAGCAACAGTTAGGACAGAATACGGAAGGACAGAGTGGTTTGGAATGGGAAAAAGAGTAAGACAAGGCTGCATTTTGTCACCCTGCTTATTCAACTTATACACAGAGCACATAATGCACAATGCAGGGATGGAGGAATCACAGTTTGGGATCACAATTGTTGGGAGAAACATCAACAATTTGAGATATGCAGATGATACCACCCTAATGGCAGAAAGTGAAGAGGACTTAAACAAGCTCCTGATTAGGTTGAAAGAAGAAAGTGCAAAAGCTGGCACAGCTAAGGAATTACAGCAACACCTTATGTCCATGAACCAAGAATACAAGATAAAGTTGCTGTGGTGATTGGGCGGCGATATAAATCAAATAAATAAATAGAAATAAGACTGAGATAATGGCAATTAGAAGAAAACAACGTACTTTAAATAGTGAGATAGAGGGAATAAGTATAAAACAAATGGTAGAGTTCAAATATCTAGGAACAACATTTACTGAAGATGACAAGATGGATGAAGAAATTAACATACGGTACAGTAAGGCAAACCAAATGTTAAGCTTCATTTTTACAACATAAGGCAACACCGATCATCACAAAAAAAAATAAAAACCACACACACACACCTCATTCAAAGCATATTCATTTCCAACTTATGTTGCCAGTTCGAAACATGGACATTTACAAGGAGACATAAATGAAAGTTGGTCACTGTGAAAATGAGGAGAAGAATTGGAATAGAACCAGCCTTAAACTACATACAGAGACCCAAAATAAAGTGGCTTGCCCATTTAGAGAGAATGTCTTGGAATTCCATACTTACTAGGCATATGTGAAAAGAGGAGAAGGACAAAGCCAATGAGGCAGACCGAGAAGAAGGTGAAGAAATAACATTGAAGAAATATTACAATAACATCAAGTAATACCAGAGGAGGTCGCTAGAAGTGCGAGAGCAAGAACTTTGTCTTTCCCTTTACACCTGAAGGGGTAAAAGAAGAATCAAAGAAGACGACTGATGCTTGGACTCATATCTGTATACAGTAATACCTCGGATAACATTTACCTCGGATAACGCTAAAATCGCATAGTATTAAGTAATCTGGGGAGGAGAATTGAATCGAATAATGTTAAGGTCCTATGGGATGTATCGGATAACAACAGCTAAAGCCTGTGCGGTTACAATGTATCTCTATGGAGCTTTAACGTTATCTGATACATCCCATAGGATTTTAACATGGATTGGATAACACTAAAAATCGGATAATACCAAGACTTGTGGAACCAAGTCTTAGCGTTATCCAAGGTATTACTGTACTTCACCATGAGTGAAAACAATTCCCATCCTTTGAAGAGAGATTAAGCAAGATTGAAGGCTACAATTCTAGTGAGCCAGGCATGAACAAGTAAACAATGGACACCTTTATACTCAGATGAACTTTGATTGAATATGATCATCATGATTATTTGGTTCACACAGGAATTAATCCTTTCAGGGATAGATTTTCAGCTGGAATGGATCACTACAGACCCAAAGTACCAAGGTGTGTTATAAAGTTTTATAGTGCTCTGAGAACTTTGTTTGAGTATCTTACTTTTGTCCTTGAGAGTCATATAATCTCTCCTCTACTTTTGAGATGGTAAGTCACCTAATTATGAGATTCACAGACAACACAAAGAAGAACAAGTTACTTGTAACTATGATTCTTCAAGTGGTTATCTGTGAATTTACACAATCTATTGTCCTTCCTCTATCTGTCACCCCTACTGTATAGAATCTTGAGTGGCAAACAGAGGGAGACTGAAGTAAAGGGATTAGTGGCGCAGCATAATGGGGGAAGTCAAAGGTCTAATTCCAGCTATGCACCTTGGAACATTACAGATGGGCTTCTGTACTGATGCAATAAAAATTGTGTGAATTTGCTGATGATCCCTTGAAGAATCACAGGAAACAATTTATTCTTTTGGAAGGTTGATAACCATTGCTATTTAATATCAACTCAGACCAGCAGAGTAATCAGAATTGACATGCAAGCTTATATCCATTCACATGCACATATATGCTCTTATTCCAAAGATAAAGGCTGCTTTTAGAATATATGCAGAATTATGCTTTCTTCTTCCATTTTAATTAATTAAATACTGTTAAATGTAAGACGCAGGTATCTCATAGATTCTGAATTAATATTCAGTGAACAAATTAACTTCTATATTTAGAACTGATATTGAATTGTAGTTTCTGATTCTGAAATTAGAAGTAGCCAGTAAATTCTGAATTAAGAAGAAGTCTGAGTGAATTATGCCAGATTGAATGTCAAAAGATTACTTTTCTTAGCTGACTAAAGAATTAGAAGAGATGTGGTCCAGTCAGTTTAAAGAACAGAAATCAACACAAGCATGTCTTAAGTGAAACAGCAAGTCTTTTACTGTTTGGGAGTTAGAGGGAAATATAATACAGTGGTGCCTCTGTTCCTTTTTCATGCAGGCTAAGAATATCATTTAAATGGATGGTACGAGCATTCTCTGGTTACTTAGCTACAGATCAGCTCCTGGTTTTATGGGACAGAATTCTGGGATACAATTCTCTGGAGATTCTTGCTGGTAATAAAAGTAATATTTTTTAAAAGTTGCTGTATTTTCAGATATTTTTTTGACATGTCTGTTATTCATATATGTTATTTGTACAATTTAAGATTAAAGGTCCCTAGAATCTTAGAATTGCAGGAGGTGTGACAGGTTGTAAAGATTGAACTCTATTCAGTTCCTTCCGTTCTACTGTATTAAATACAGTAGAACCCTGCATAACGAAAAAACTCCTTTCCACTGAGCTCTTTGCTATGCATTTTTTTTGTTACACAGTTCCCTATGGGAGATACCCTGCATAATGAAAAAAAAATCGTTAACCGGGGTTCCCATTGAGCGTGTATACCCCGGTTACAACCCCCCCCCCCGCATAATGAATTTTTTCATTATGTGGGGTATCGCCCTTGCATAACGAACACTTTGTTATGTGAATTTTTCGCTATGCAATGCATTTGTTATGCGAGGTACCACTGTACTTAAAAGGCTGCAATCCAATTCTAATTATTGTTAGTGAGCCTATAGCACAACAGTTCATTAATATAATAGGTAGTGTCAAAGAACTGCTTAGCCAGGGCCCCATTTCTGCTCAAAAGATATTTTAGATATGTTAATTTAACTTTGTATGTTATTCTATGTTGGTGATTCCTCTGACATGAATAAAAAAAACCAGGACCTTGTAAACCAACTTTCAAGGGTACAGATATCTTCAGGTGGTAGCCAGTAATACTATATGTAAGTGCTGATGATAGATACAATAAGCCCATTCTTTTCCTAGTACATAGTTTCCTTGTACAGTGAAGGAGATGCAAAGTCATCAGAGTGATTTAAGTAGCTCTTCACTCTCAATGTCTGAATAAGCCTGGTGTAGCTGAAATGGGTAAGTGGTGATTTGTTGCAACAGGAGTAATCCTATTTGGAATTATTTCACAGTCAGACCAGCAAGTCTAAGTCTTTCACAGTTGTGTCTGTTGGCAGTTACTTCACCCAGAAATTTTGGGGTGATCTTGGGGTTGATTAGGTAGCAAGGAGTTTTTGAAGTAAAGCTGCTTCTCTATATCATTCCCCTTAAACTGTGTGATATATTTTATGCCCAGGATTCCTCTAACTGGTAAAGTAATCAGCTCAGTTTGTCAGCTGTCAAATGTTAGTAATCCTTAGTGTAAGAACTGTCAGTTAATTGCTAGAATTCCTTTATTGGAGTTCCTTAGTTGTAGTTTTCAAAGCTGGATATCAATATTCTTGCAACATGGAAAGAAACACTGGCCAAGACATTGGATGCACATCTAATTTGATAGATAAATTATGGCCATTAATTTGCTGTTGGCCTACAATGACAGGGTACAGCCCACTGTTTACCATTATTTACCATTGATTTCAGTAGGAAAGTCAATAGGAGTCACTTTACTTGAATATAATAGAAGTGCTTAACTTTGGATGAATTATACCCAGAATAGAAAAGGGTCTGATTAATACAAGGTCTCACTGCACAGATCCTGTTCATATTGAGGGATTGACAATGTGTCTGTCTCTGCTCTGGTCACCATGTTACCAGTGTGTCAGATGTCTCAGTATTATTTTTCAGCACACTAGACCCAAATGGGCCTACACAGAGACTGTATTCCAGTGTGACATATAATGGTGTGGACCGGGGGGGGGGGCAGTGTCCCTCAGTATACAATCCTTTTCTGTCTAGATGAACAGTCATTACATAAAATGGAGTGGGCAAATGGTGCAGATGAGGTTTATGTCCACAACAACAATCCTATTGAGAGAAGGGTAGGATGATATGGAACCCAATGAAAAATAACATTGAACTTTGGGTAGGGCTAGAGAGAGAGGAATAGCAGCAGTAAAGCTGAACAGAATTTTCCAGTTACTTTTGACACCATCACACCAAATCAGCTGCCTAAAATGAGATGTGGGAACTCTACTGCTTCTGTTTGGGTGGCTGATTCCTGAAGATGATGCTAAGGTAGGGATTCTCAACCCATGGCCTGTGGTCCAGATGTGGCCCACAGCACCATTTCATGTGGCCCACCACCACCTCCACCACACCAGGAAGTGCCATGTGGCGGAGGAATGGTAAATGGCCATCCAGCCCCTGAAGCTTTCTGAGGGAGCGTGACGTCCCCCCCCCCCCCCGCTAAAAAAGGTTGAAAACTCCTGTGCTAAGGGAATGGTTCCTCATTGATTTCAACATTCCTCAAGACCTTTTTAGGACTCTCATATTGTGGCCTCTCATATGCATGAAACGGCAGAGAAAAATATCTGGATTTGGGACATGAGATGCAAGTGACACCAGCTGAATGCAGGAGTTATGACACAATGGATCTTCCCCCAGTGGCATGGCTCCAGTGGCACACCTTCCTCAGCCCCCCCCCCCCGGGATTCATATGGAAAGTTATTTTGGAGGGTGGGCAAAGAGCTTTTTCTCCCACTAATTTTAAAAAACGATTTTAACAGGTTTAGATCTGTGTTCTAAACAGAATTCTATTTTTGGCTTTGATTTTCTTTTTGCTTTTGCTGCTGGTTTTACCTGAGTTGTTCTGAAATCGCTCCCCCCCCCCCGACTAATTTTGTTTTATATCATTTTACCTTCTCTTTTATTGTTTCATTGTGATTTATTTATTTTATTTTCTTAAATGACATCTTGATTTTTGTATCTTGTGTTTTTAATATATTTGTATACAACTTAGGGAGGTTTGCTTATTGGGGAATCTTATAATTAATAAATGCAAATTAAAATTGGTTCTGTTATGTTCCTTAAGTAATATCCCTATGCTGCATTTCTTTCAACTTAATCTGTCACAAATCGACTATAATTGGGAGTCCTAAAGCTGCCTATATGTTTCAAAAAAAAAAAAATATTTAAATTATTAAATTTAACTTAAGAAAGCTGGATCAGAATATTTTCAGCAACTAGTTAGAAGGATTTATTAATTGAAAGGATGGCAGTCTAAATACTGTGCATTCTTTTTCAGTCTTGGCAGCTGCTGTGTTTGCTTTCCGAGCAGTCAATCTAATGGAGGTGACATCACTTGCTGCAGCTGAGGTAAGGATAGGTTTTCAATTGGAGAATATGGAAATAGTTTTTGACATATTGCCAACCACAGTAATTTAAGCTTCATGAGTACATAATATGTAATGTGAGGATTTCTGCCATAATACTTACCTTGGTTAAGAATTCAGAGGATGTTTCTTAAAAAAACAACGATTAACTCATGAAATGCCTTTTACATAAAGAATATTTTAAAAGTTGGTTATAAATAGGGAGCAAAATTCTACAAGTGTAGTAGTGCAGGGGGAGAGGAACCTTTAATATCCTCAAATCATTAACAAATTGCTGTCAGTGGTCCTGATCCAAGAGGCGAAAATAATGTTGAGGGCATTGTTGTTTTTAACTATAAAGCTTCTAATTAGTTTAAGTTAATTATTTTCACAGCCAGATAATGCTGGTATAACTATTGCCATTGGATTTTGCCAGTTTATCCTGTGGTTATTGGTTTTTTTTAAAGTTCCCCTTAGGCTTTTTGGATATTTTAATGTACATTTCTAAAATCTGTGTCATTGTTCCACAGAGAATTATAGACATACAATTAAATTAACAGGTTTACATAAATTGCCTACTACACGTTCCATCTTCAGTGTTTGCATGTTTCCAAAAGACCATGGGTAGATTGTTTGCATAAGATTTGTGTAACCTTCTAAGGCTAATCGGCAAGATCCCAGGATGCAGGATGTGCTCCCATTTAACACAGGGCAGTTATATGTCTGTTACTCAGAAGTAAACCCTGTTGTTTTCAGTTATAAAAGAGTTGATTGATTTCCATGTTCGGGTACACAAATACAGACACACAAAACTCTGTTACACCAGCCCTAATCCAGATAGATCTTGCTTTCCTACCCTTTATGGTAAAACATTTCCTCTTACTTGTCAAGAATATAATATTCCCTATTGCTGCACAAAAATATATTGGATAGTTTAAGGCTCTACTTATTCTGTATCTTATTTCTAATATTAAGTACCCCAACACAATATGGTCTAGGTCTTACTTGAGTTTCTCAGGGCTTGTATTTAAAAATTATGCATTTTGCATGACTGTTGATTGTGATTTCTAGAGTTACAAAAGAGAGGAAAACAGCTCTCCATGTTCTTCACAACATAAATATGCTTGTAAGCCTTCACTGTAGCACCCCTTTTGCAAATAAAATAATTGCTTTATTGTTCTGCAATTAAGAAGTTGCTCAGATGAGGTAAAGGTATCACGCTGTTTCTTCTCTTAATAGTTATTCAGAAGAATTTGCTATTCTTTTGGTTTTGTATTTTTAAAACTATTTTCTTTCTTGTGATATTCTTTTTATATGACAACCCAAGCTTGTTGAATGCCTCTTATACAACAATCCAAGCTTGTTGAATCAAAAAATAAATTTTCTTAGAGCACGGAAGTCAGTCTTTTTTGGGCTAGCATATACAGCTAACATTCTTTCTGTGATTATATAAAAACTTGAGAAAAACATTAATAACTGAACAGCATGTTTGAAATACCAACAGAATACATACCAGAACAGTCTCATAATACTATCAATTTACAAAGTCACTGTATCCTATATAATGCCATCAAAATGTATCAGTGATGTATAACATTCTTGTTTTGCAATATGTTGGAAATATGGTTAGGTCTTTAATGTTTTAACAAAAGATCCAAGACAGGTTCTCAACCTACAGCCCACGGGCTGGATCTGGCCCGTGGCACCAAATAATCCGACCCTCGCTCAGGCTGCTGCCGGTGGAATTGGTCTTGGACTCATTTATGTCAGCCATAAATGGCAGGAGGACAACCAGTCTGGCCCCCTCAACTGTTTGAGGGAGCGTGACCCAGCCCCCAACTTTAAAAGGTTGAGAACCCCTGATCCAAGACATGAAAGATGTTCCCTTTCATGTATTTCATGTTCTTTTGTTGATTGCTGAAAGAGAGGCTCTGACAGTAAGTCTCATTGATTTGTTTAAGAAAATGGTACCCTGAATTGTGGAGGCCCCCCAAGATCCTAAAGCTCTGTTGAAATTATCCAGATGATTCACAGCAGGCAAGGATGATGTCTTAACTTTCACAACCCATTTAAACAGTATACCAAATGCCTCAAAAACCGCACAAGACATTGACCAGCACTAGGTATAGCATTGTAATGCCAGGCCACGTAGAAGTTGACTGAATGTCTGTATCAGGACTAGGTGCACAAAAGAACCAGCCACTCAACCTGCCCGATGCTCTTTATCTTTTTAAACATTACATCAGGCATGTCCTGGGCTGATCTTAAATTAACTGGCTCTCCAGATGGGGACATCGTTACTGCTGGTATTCTCAAAGCAAAACTTCAACCTTTAGCAATGAACTGTTCTGCCATTTTATTATGATATCCCACTAGGAGGGGAAGCAGTACCATGGTCCTCACTGGGGTACCTTCCCTATTATGTATCCATTCGACTCCCTCCTCATTTTTCTTTGAGCAACCACAATGTTGGCCCACACACAGACCCACCATCCTCCTTATTAGGGGCCTTGACAGTGGGCCTCGTGGGATGAAAGGACTGTTGTGGATTTGCATTTCTAGGCCAGGACAGTTTCAAGTGCAGGCCAGAACAACTGTCACAATTGTAATCAAATTTACTGTAGGCTCATTGACACTTCCGTTGCTTGTACTCCCAGCACGTCCTTCATTCAAGATACATTTTGCGCAGCCACTTTCCTCTCGCACCAATCTCTGTTTCTCCTTATATGAGTAGACCCGTCAACCTCAGCCAGAACTTAATGTTTATGAGGTCCCTCCTAGGCCTGCTTCTGTGGGAGGCTTTTTCTAAAGGCTTTGCCATACTCAACATCTGCTGCATGACCTTGCACAAAGTACATTAATCAGATGGTTGATAAGGTACTACCTTCTTTCAGGGCAGGTGGCCTCAACCACTCCCATGAATGTAGTGTATCATGCCAGCCAATATGAGGAAAAATGCTCACCCTCCTTTCACTTCTTTTATTCTCATTATTATGCTTCCAGATTTTTCCTTCCTCAGCCTCAAGTTTAACAAAGCAAAGATATGTATACATCTTCCATTCAGTATTTATGTTCTAGGGAGATTGGGTGGCTTCATTCTCAAACCAAACTGCTCTTGAGCTCTGGTATTCCATTGTCCTATCCCTTTAACTATGTAACACAGTATGGGAGACCCAGGATACATGCTTCAGCCACCCCATGATCCTGTCCCCGTCCTCATCCACACTCACCTGATGATTTTGAGTTGTTCTTTGTGGCTCCTGCTCTTTTTCTGCCAGGGCTACTTGCTATACCTTCTCTTCTTTGCCAGGGTTGTGACCTCCTCAGGAGACCATTCCCTGTTACTGGATACCAGTAAGCTAATTAATGGTGACCTTGTACCAGCCAGGAGCCTTGGAGATTACTGAAGGCTGGCTTTGCATTGTAGCAGACATACCCCCTGCCTGCTTTTGAGCTCCCAGCTGCTCAACCCTTTCAGCAAGTTTTCCAATGGACTGCAACAGGTTGAGCAGCATTCTGTCCATAGTATCAGGACAGCTCACTTCCTTCCTTCACCATTAGCTTGTTCACTGCTTCTGTCTGGGTCCTTCCCTGGGTCTGTTGGTTGGTTGGTTGGTCAGTCAGTCTAAATGTACATCTACCCTTCAAATCTTTCCAAGGACTGCTCCATCCTGGCTCATGCAGCTGCCCTGCCACTACCCAGCTGACTGCAATCTAAATTCAGCTCCTTTGAGTAGAAGGCCCCCGTCAAATCAGATGTTTTCTTGCTGTTCTCCACACTACTACTTATTTCTCTTCACCACTTCTGCCTATTCTTTGTTGCTTTACCCAACACCGTGCAGACTAGACTGAACTGATCCTGCTTGCAGAAGTGCCAGTTTTCATTAGAGGCCAGATAACTGAAACTGGCCCTTTTTTATAAAATTCAAACTGAGCCCCACTCACCAACTGACTCTTGTCCAGCTTTGGAAGCGTGGGAAGTTCCTTCTTCCATGCAAAGCATTCAGCTCTAGCTCTCTGGAGCCCCAGCAAAAACAAAGATGGTCATTATTAAGTTGGGGAATGGTGCTTCGCTGCTATGTTTTGATGGTTTTACATGGACTGTATGATTGATTTGGGGCACCAATATTTTAGGATGTGTGCAGTACATGTTTTGTTGAATTTGTAAGTACAGTACAGTAATACACCGGATAATGTTATGACTTGGTTCCACAAGTCTTGACGTTATCCGATTTTTAGCGTTGTCAGATGCATGCATCGAACAATGCTAAAAAAAAGCCCTGACTTCAGGGACAAACCGCTTTAAAGGCAGGCAGGGAAAGAAACAGACCTCCCTGCCTTTAAAGCCACCCCCCACGAGCAGCAGTCTCTGCGATTGCAGTAGGGTCGGGGAAAGCGCCTTTCTCCCGAACCTACTGCAGTAGCAGAGACTCTTTGTCTCTTTATTTCCCTCCCTGTATTTAAACTACAGGGAAGGGGGAAAGAGAGAGAGGTGATTGGTTCTCTAGAGAACTAATCACATCTCTCTTTCCCCCTCCCTGTAGTTAACATACAGGGAGGGAAAGAAAGAAAAAAGCAGTTCTCTCTCCCCCTGTAGTTTAAATACAGGGAGGAAAAAAGACCTCTCTCTCTTTCCCCCTTCCCTGTAGTTTAAATACAGGGAGGGAAATAAAGAGACAAAGAGTCTCTGCTACTGCAGTAGGGTTGGGGAAAAAGCGGGTGCTTTTTCTCGACCCTACTGCAGTCGCAGAGACCGCTGCGGGTGGGGGGTGGATTGGGTAGTTCTACCCAAACCACCCCACACCCGCAGACCATTGCATCTGATAACACTAAGAATCATCATCCAGAATTGTCATCTGATGCAAGTTTTTTCCAAAAAACTTGCATCGTTATCCGATTCTAGCATTATCCGATGCAATCGTTATCCGGGGTATTACTGTATCTCAAATCCCAAATTCGGTTGTTGAATATTTGTGTGCAGTTGTTATACAGCTATAAAATCAAAGCTTTAGTTCAGAAGAGTAGCTGTATACTTCCTTTAATTCATGGTCATTTCTGGTGGAGATGTCAGTTTAGGAACTGCAATTTTTATATTCAGCATGGTCCAATTCTTGAAAAACAAGTTCTTCAAAATTAAGGAAAAATTCTTCTTACTTAGTCTTCCAGTCTTTGTATACAGAGTATCATAAACTCTAGTGTATGATTCTTTCCTTTCCACCCGATTTCAGAAACATCTGCTATACTGTAAAACCCCAACTTAGGTAAAATTTGACTTATGTAAGGATTTTTCGCTAAAATGGTGTCCTGATTTATGCAAATCTCCCAATTTACGTAACATAATTTCCTATGGATTTGCTTCGATTTATGTAAAAATTTCATTTTCACTGTGGTTTTGCTTTGATTTACGTAAATACAGTAAAACCTCGCAAAAAGAGCGCCTCCCTTAAAGACTAACTCGCTTAAAGAGCAGCATTTTCTCTGAATGGTCGCCTCGCTTAACAACTAAAACCAACCAAAAACTTGCTTAACAACTTAATCGGGATTCACAATCCCTCCTGCCAGAAGTCACAATTGGTCACTTACAATGGTGTTTCGCTTAAAGAGCAAACTCGCTTAAAGAGCATAATGCTTTCCATGGGATTGCTCTTTAAGCAAGGTATCACTGTATTAATTTTCCTATGGGTTTGCTTCAATTTATGTAAAAATTCATTTTTTTCCTGTTGCTTTGCTTCAATTTACGTAAATATCATTTTTTCCTATGGATTTGCTTCGATTTACATTAAAAAATTTATGTAAAAGGCTACAGAATGGACTTTTTACATAAGTCGGGGTTTTACTGTATTTATGTTCATATTTCCCACTACATATTTAGCCATTTCTGATATATCCACTGTGTATCTATTCCCCTATTTTGGCTTCTAATACTTTCACTTGAATATTCATATGCTGTATCCTTCCCAAAGTATCAGATCTTTTCTGTACACTTAACTAGCTTACTTCCTTTTCCCTTTGAGGAGCTATGTTTTTTTCATATATTAGTTTAAAACCTGCCATGTGACCTTTATGAGTTACTCTTCCCAGTCTGATTCCATTATGGTTCAAATGGAATTCCTGTGTTCCATATAGGCTTAGCTTGTCCCAAAATACTGTCCACTGTTAAAAATCTAAAATTTCCAGTCCCCTCCCCATCTTCTCATACATACATTGAGTCCTGGCAGCTTTATGTATCTAGCTGTTGTCCTGTATGTGCAAGAGGTAAAGATTCTGGAGGTCATGGAGCACTATCCTATTTAGTAGTCTGACATCACAGTATTTTATTACTGTATTTCCTACTGAATTTGTGTCTGCAATTATCACAGTCACTCTCTTCTCCCTGCAGTAACAATTCTCATGTTTATGTCAGCTAGACATGTTACTGTGGTGGTGCTATACCTGTCACAGCGTGGTCTGTTTATTCTAATAATCAGCCCTTTCACTACTCATGCCGACTGCACTTCAAAAGCATATTCTCTGTGCTAGTGATGTCACCTCAAAATAGGACCCCTTCTAAGGGGTTATTTATCTTTTGCTCATTTTGAATATAAGAAGACTCTTGCCTTTTTCCTATAGTAGCCAAGCAGTGAAACCATAGACTCTCCAAATCCTATAAAGTACTAGTTTCCCTCTATTCAAAACTGGTTAGGCCTCATCTTGCCATACCGCCTCCTCTTTAAGAAAAATGCAGCCAAACTGGAACATGTTCAGTGAAAGGAGAGAAGGACTGGAAATCAATCCCTGTGGGGAAAGCCTGAAAGAACTGGGCATGTTTAGCCTTCAGAAAAAAAGACTGAAGGGCAATATGATTGGCCCTCTTCAAATATTTTAAAGGTTGCCATGCAGAAGAATGATTAATTTCCAATAATGGAATTTTGTCACAGGATGCCAGATTTTCAGTTGTTTATCAAGGAAAAAACTCATTCTGTTAGAGCTGGAGTTCAACCTTTTTAAGCTGATGACCAATTTGCTCTTCCTCCACCACATGGCACTTCTTACTGTGGTGGAGGCTGTGGGGGCCACATGAAATGGCACTGTGGACCACAGGTTGAGAATCCCTGTGTTAGAGCAATACAACAATGGAACCAATTAACTCTGGAAGTATTGAGCATTGAAACACTGGAGCTATTCAAGAGAAAACTAGAGAGCTATCTTTCAGACAGACTTTGACCTGGATTCCTGTATGGAACAGTGGATTGGACTATATGGCCTTGTAGGCCTCTTCCAACTCCATTATTCTATGATTCTATGAGAGGAACAGCCTTATTATGCTGGTATTTCTCAGCCACTAATCTTTTGAAGCGTGTCATCTCTCTTTCTAGAGGTAGCTATAGATAGTTTTATTGTCAATGAATCTTTCAGTGTTTCTCAACCTTTGGTTTATGGACTGATCCATGCTTTTGGGAATTGATTTAGACTTAGGAAGAAAGCACAAATACAGTAATACCTCATATAACATTAGTATCCAATAACACTAAAATCGTATAACATTAAGGAATCTGGGGGGAAGAATTGCATCAGATAACATTAAGATCCTATGGGATGCTTCAGATAACAACCGCTAAAGCCTGTGTGGTTACAATGTATCTCTATGGATCCCATAGGATTTTAACATGCATCAGATAACACTAAAAATCATATAACACCAAGACTTGTGGAATCAGGTTTTAGTGTTATATGAGGTTTTACTGTATAGGTATTTTAAAGGTCTGCTGGGAAATAGTTCTCACAAAACATCTGGCCACAAGGCTCTCATAAAATAGCTGTTTTCTACATTAACAGTTTACTTGCTGCAACAGTGGGATGGACTTAACAATCCTTGGGATCTCTTCTCATTCTAAAAATCCGACTTTATTTAAAAAATGGGTTTGGGATCACAAAATCAGAGCCACCAGTGATCAGTCTCAGGTAACTATAGCAGTCACTTCTACCTGTGAAAAGGTCTTCTTTCCAGATATCAAAATGGAGAGACAAAAAAAAAAAAAAAAAAGGCAAGGAATGTCTCCATTTTTAGAGCTTCTGCATTTTAACACTTTCCTTAGCATGAAGTATAATTTTTCATGTTTCTATACCTGGCCATACAGCCTTTGTCCTTTAGATCAGGGATTCCCAACCTGCGGCCCACAGTGCAATTTCATGCGGCATCCCACCACCTCTGCCACACCAGGAAGGGCCATGTGTTGGAGGAAGGGCAAAATGGCTGTCCAGCCCCCAAAACTGAGGGAATGTGCCCTTAGCTTTAAAAGGTTGAGAACTCCTGCTGTAGATGGTTTTGTGATATTTTGCAGATTTATCCATGCTCCCAGGGTAGGTAAAGTGTTCTGTGAGAGTTATCAAGAATTTTGAATGTCTGTATGCAAACAGCTAATTTAGACGTACTTCAGCATTTTAACAGGACAGTTTTTAGCATGTATTCAAGCAGAGTAGTAAGCTTTTGAACTGTCACCCCCCCCCCTTTTAAAATTTGGTATAAAAATGACCTCCTCAACATGGGTAAGTATAGAGCATTAAAATCATGTAACTATTTTCTAGGTACCATCTGAGGCATGCAGGATAAGGATTCATAATGTACAATTAGAAAGTGATCTGAATAAAAAGCTTATATGATTCCCTTCCTAGTAAGAATGGCAATTGATTGAAATAATTTCTGCAGATCAGAGCAAAAGCAAGTATATGAAATTGTGTACTATTAAAGGAGATATTATCAATTAATTTTGCAGATCTTTTACATTTTCGTATCTCAAACTGAAATTATATATATATATATATATTCTTTTATTTCAGGCTGTACTTGCTGATCTTTCAACTCTGAAAGTTGTGCCTCTTCTTCAGATCTTTCTGTTTGCCACTGGCCCTTGATATTCCTCAGAGCTGCTTATAACTGCTAGTCTTTCGTTAGATGCTAAGAATAAACTATGCAACACTTCAATTAAATTGCCCTCCAACATTAATGATCACATTTTTACAAAGGGTCAAATCCCCTGGAAATCTCCCTCAAATGCTTCTGCATGTCAACTGTTGCATGTGCCTGAATTTTAGATAAACACCAGTGCATGTACTATTCAGTGCAACGAGTAAATAATATGTAATATATAATAATTTGAGATATCAGTGTTGCCTTTCTGCCACTGTAAAGCAAGAAAGCACATTTATAGTAGTTATTTAGTCATACCATCTGTCGTCTTCCAAAGCTTGCAGTACTTGCAAAAAATATTGAACATTAAAGTATTTCATTTCAAGGCCAGCGTCCTATTACTTAACATGTGCTGGTGTAATGCCAGTGGTGCAAACGTCAGTGGTGAATTGGTGTAAATTAAGAAGTCAGTATTTAGTTTTTCTCATCACACAGCAATTGTGTGCCAACAAGAAAAAGAAGTGATGGTTTCTTAACTGGAAGTTGACTCATTGGTGAAATTTACAATCTCAGAGTTATACTGGCATAAGTATGTGACAGAATTCTGACCTGAATCTCCAAGAACTCTTCAGTGAATAGACATGGAAATAACTTTCTGCAATCTTTCTGTATACAAATGGGAAGAGCATCTTGTTTTGGTTTTGGCTGGAGGCTGATGTTTGTAGAGAATGTAGACAAAATAATAGAGGGATTATTTGCTGTGGTGCACATACTTTGGGCTAATGCTACATAATGCAGCAGGCCTCTGGATCTGCAAAACCTATTCCTTCTGAACATATACATGGTGGCAGCAGCGTCCTGTCAAAAAGCCTTTGGTTTTCTGACAGAAACTTGATCCTGCCTCATTCAGCCCTTTTTATTCTTACACTTTCTTGTACACTCTTTCTAACTGTGCTTTGAGAAGCTTTACATGGCAGACGGTATGGGTGCAGCAGTTTTCAAAACATAGCAGAGTGTATCTGCATACGAGCCAAAGGAGTTTTTAAAAAGATTACATCACTCTGCCATAACTTCCACCTCCTTTATAGGAGCTGAATGTGCTGTCTCTGCCTTTCCCCCAGCCCCTGTTGGTCCAGGAACTTGTGTATCAGCTCAATAAGTCCAAGCTCATATTCCTGTGTGACCTGAATCCTACTTGCTGTTGGAACAGATGATATAATACTGATCATAAGTTGATTCTCCCTTTTCTCCAGGGATTCCTGTCATTGTTGGCTGCTGCTCATATCCAAGAATGCATTTTTTCTTGAAGCAGGAAAAATGCCATTGGCGTGAATTTGTTTAAGGTGGATCCTAGCTTGCCATGAAGTGATCCATACACTATGATCACAGAGCCATCTCCTGCGGCACATGCAAGATTTAACACTGGGACTACAATGGACTGCCACAGCCATGAGGATATGGACAAGGTGCACCTTCGCAGCCAGTCAATCTGGCATGGCCTTTCCTGCCTCCATGACCGTTGGAATCAGAGTTTCTCCTCTGCTCATTTTGCCATTGGGCCCAATGTGACGGATTCCAGTGGCATTTCCTCCATCGAGGAGACTATCACCCCACCTAAAGGGGCTTATCTGCTCATAGCTGTTGGCCCCTTTAGGGAGTCAGGTTATTTACCGCCACCCAACACTCGGCATTGAGTTGCTGGCTGTACAGTGTACTCCATTGCCATTCCAGTATGTCTCCATTAAAACTTAATTGATTACCAGATAATTCTAATTTAACCACATACAGTTGCCAGCCAAAATTGGATGTCAATACATTTCTCACATTAAGCCAATTTATTTCCAAGGCTCATTTTGTTCTTGATGGTTTAAAGTTGCAACTTACCATACTTTTCACTCAAAAGGAGCTATATGACTGTTTGTTGATTCCAGCATGTTCTGTCATATACAATATTTAAATTTTTGTGGACATAAAAATGGACTTTCATTGTGGATTTTCATTTGATCCATTACATACTTCTATAGCACACAGTATATTTCTAAGAGGGACTTGCACCAGTGGCTTGTGTTGAGCATCTAACTACCTTCTCATTGTTCAGCTACTGAACTGTCAGAAAAGATGAAAAATGATGTAAAGTCTAAATTTAGATTTTTTTTGCTCCCATCAATCAAGATAGCATCATGAATAAAATGTAGCTAATTCTGCAATGTATTATTTCTAAAATCATGTTTGATAATTTATCAACAATTGATAATTTTGTATTTATTGGACAGAATATGTTCTTTTTTTCACTCTCATTATCATTGGAATGATCAATTCTCTTCTACTGATGTGAACAACAATCCTGAAGAGTGTCAATTCATCTTAGTCTACTCCAGGGGTTCCTATTTGTTTTTGCACCACAGGCTGGACCACATACACACTTGGACAGCTGAGTGGGCCAGGCATGTGATTCCTCCCGCCATAAATGCTGCCGTAAAACATGTCCGTAGCACAACCACAGGTGCATTTATGGCAATGTTTATGGCAGGCACTGGCATGTTTATGCATGTGTGGGTGCATTTTACAACTGTCATAAACACGTCCACTTCTG
The DNA here is from genome assembly GCA_030440675.1 of Furcifer pardalis. Lineage (NCBI taxonomy): Eukaryota > Metazoa > Chordata > Lepidosauria > Squamata > Chamaeleonidae > Furcifer > Furcifer pardalis. The sequence goes on from CP126892.1 coordinate 24,751,896, forward strand.
GTAGCAGCAAGAGTGGTGGTGGGCCACATGGAATGGCCACCCCTGGTCTAGTCAGTGCCTCAGCGTTGATCAATCTGGCTTGAGTGACCCTGCTAGAAAGCCAGGCTTATAAAGGAGTCTAGCCTCATAATGACATTGCTGTCATCTTTAGTGATTAAGATATCTTGCTGTGCAGCCAGGGGTTGGGAGTTCAATTTCCATCATCATTACTATCTATCCTTAGATTCACAAACTTGGCATAGACGTAGCAGACAGTCTGCTCTTGTTCTGTGCCAAATTGTGTGTGTGTGTGTGTGAATGTGAGAGAGATTTGGGCTAAGATAGAGGAATAGTTCTAATAAATTATTTCAATTCAACTAATTTCAGGTTATTGTGGGAAACATCTGTAATATTTATAGAGCAGTTAAAATTAACATAGCAAACGTGAGTAACAGCAAATTGAGGTATCATTTTTCAGAAATAATTTGTTGGTTTTGTTTATGAAATACAGTATGTTAAATAAATTGATTTAGAGCATCAATAATGGGGCTGGGTCATTTTTTTAATTAATAGTTTTATATACCCATAACTAGAAGCTAGGAGCTTCCTCTGTCACATTTGATTCCTGTACCATTGCCTCCTGATCAAGAAATGGGGAAAATACACATTATATGGTTTTCTTAAATGAGAAAATACTTGGAAATCCTCTTTGCCAGAATGCCATACTTTGACAAATCATGACAATTATGTCTCTAAAATCATAAAGCTGGAGAATCCCTCACAGATTATTTTGTAAAACTCCCTGCAGCTAACTCAGAAAATCCAAATTATAGCAGCCTACTCTATTTATAATCCCCTAATAGACAAGAATCTAGCGCTGTCAGAAGAAGCTTAGTTTACTGCACTGTTGAATCTGAATGCATTTTCTTTTAATTTGAATTGACTCCTACCTATTAGCTCAATAGGAAACTTTCTGCCTCTGCAGCTCTCTGCTTCAAAGTTTGAACATAGTCAAAAAAACAGGAAGTAGATTTTGATTTTGAACTTGATGAGTGGTATAAAGAAGTATGCAATATAGCTATTAATGATAAATTAACATGTGAAATAAAGGTTAAAAAATAGTGAAAATAATTATTTTAGAAAGCTATGGGGAGAATTCCTGGATTATGTTTAGCGATGAAGGGGCAAATATGGAAATGTAATGATATAGAAAATCATCATTGGATATTATTTAAATTCCAACAGGTGGAGGGACCAAGTAGAGGTTCCTGTTGGTATGTATGTGTGACTTGTTTATATGTTTTTTCTGTTTTTTTAAAATATAAAAATAAAATAAAGAACTCTTTGCTTCGAACCAAACAGTGGCTCTGGATAGATGATAGGATTGCCAACTCAGAATGCCAGTCATAGTGAGAATGGCTATGATTCTCTGGATCCCATGGAGGTGGACAAACTTAAATGAGTCATGATGTAGATAAGAAGTTTGATTTGGGACTGTGACATGTTCCTGAATCCTAGATGCCTTTGTCCACCAGATGGTACCATGATTCACTGGCTTGAAAGAAGATATTTCTAAGTGTGCTGGGCTTCCTTCCTTTCCAGTCATTCCCTGCTCTGCTGCTATGATATCACAAGGACTTTCCTTGGCCTCAGAATCTGGCCTTGAATTCACTGAATGAGATGCTTCCCCCTCAAGCAAACCTATGGAAAGAGTCTAGGTAGGACACACTCTTTCCAGATTAATAGGAATTTGCTGGAAGAATTAAATTCTAATTTTGTGCAACTTTAATAGTAGTAAAAATTAATTTGTTTATTCATTTATACTCCAACCCAATTGATGCAAGCAACATTCTGGGTGGCTTACAACAGTGAATTAGACAACCCACAAAACAATAACATCAAACAGAACAGTCCAATGTATACACAACAGCTTTATGGGCCGTAATGGGATGTAACAGGTTCTCACCAGTCCGCCAGAACCGGTAGTAACTTTCCCCAGTGTCCTGGAGAACCGGTAGCAGTTTTTTTTGGGGGAAAAACCACCTTTGGGGCTTACCTTTTCACTGGTTCCCTCACTGCACATGCGCGCCAAGCACTTGGTGTGCATGCATGCCTACAGGGCTTGGCGCATATGCACAGCCTCCTTGCTGTCCTCCCAAGCGGGGAGGAGGAAGAGAAGCTGCTAGCCTGAAGCTCCCTATAGCCTGCTCCCCAGGGTAAGTGACTCACCTTTGGAGGTGGTGTGTCTGTGTGTATTTTAATGTGTATTTAATACTTTTACCTATATTGACGTACTACCAATTCCTAAAAAGGCCTGGCGGCTGGCAGGCCTGGTTTGGGGTTTTTAAGCAAAGTCTTGGAGTGACCTCATCAATAAGCTACACCTGTGCTGTTCCAATTGCTGTTCCAATTGGAGAACCCTTAAGGAGGTACAGCTGGTTTACATTTACATTAAAGCATATTATCCTAGAGAAGTGGTACGATGACCATATCCATCTTTGAACATTGTGCTGGCCAGGCACTTATACTAACAGGTAAGTGACAGGATTGTGTTTGGGGTGAGTGGTGGGTGGGTTGATTTATGTTTGGGGTGGTTGCATGGGTGTATTTTAATGTAATTTTTATTTATTTATTTAATTTATTTACGGGTTTGTGTTGTGGGTGGGTTGAAGGGTGTGTGTATTTATGCTTATTTTTATTTTACTATTATTTATTTTTCTTTGGCCCTGCCCACATCGTGATGTCATGATGTTAGCCCCGCCCACACTGTGATGACATCATGGTGGGGTAGTAAATTTTTTGACATCCCACCACTGATTATGGGGCACACAGAAAGAGCCTTCTAGAATATTGTGGTGTTTTTGAACCACAACCTAGTGTAGCCCCAACCGCCATCTTGTTCTGACTAATCTTTCTCACATTAGGTCAGGTGAAAGGAACTGCAGAATGAACTCACCAAAAGGTGGCTTCATTTGTGCAGTTTCACATCTGGCAGCATTATTACAAGGTTCAAATATTGAAAATTTTATTTTTATCTCATTATAATTTAAATATACTTAAAGATTAACCATAAATGATAAATAGAACAGCCTCCTCGAATTTAACAAAGCTGTCTATTCTATCCGTCTCCATTGTCCTATCAGCTGTTTCAACTCGGCCATCAGGACAGAAAAACTTTATTTTGCCTCTGTGCCACCTGAACTGCCTTCTGTCCCCCTCTGTGAAATGCTCCTGTACCAAGGCTTTTAAACTGCGCCCAGATTGCCTGGCCACTCACCTCATTTAAGATCTTTAACAAGCCACCCAATACCTGGGTCCTTAAGATCTTCAGCCACACTTGTGGAGGAACTGCCACGTCTCTATAAATGGTCTCAAAAGACAGAAGAAAGTCATATTTGTCCTTAAAGGTAGCAAACAGCCTGTCTATCCTTGCAGGATCTTCGTTGCACAGGGACGCATTTGGAACACCTCCAAATACATGGTCCAATGGTTCTTCCCTCTGCTTGAGCAGCAGAGCTTGATGGGCAAAGAACTGCTCCATGGCCACTTCCCACAGAGCGCCATCTGTGATGGCAATAGACTCTAGGACTCTTCCAAACCCCTCACCATCTGTGGTCTTCTCCAGACTGAACTTGCCAGACACCTGTCACCTCGTGGGATGCCACCCTCTCAGCTCTGCACTCCTGCACTGACTGGAGTTCTTGCTCTGGCACTTCATATTGGACTTCTTGTAGCACAAACATTGGCAGGTTCTGAGATGTTTCTGCAGCTCCCCAGTATTGGTTTTGGGGATGCTCAGAATGGTGAAGAACGCCTCTCCCATTTTCACTGATACCAGCCGTTCTCTCAGTAACATGACACCTTTGATTCCAGATTATGAGCATTTAATAGCACCTGCCACCTGTGGGAAAGTTACTTTTTTGGATGGCAACTCCCAAACCCCTTTGCCAGCATGGCCAGTGGCGAGGCTGAATGGAGGATTCTGGGTCTTGCAGTGCAAACAACTAACATTTCTACCCTCTGCTTTTGTGTATTTTCCAGCTGTGTGTTACAACTACCTAACACAAAGATGTGCCCCCTCCATATCATGTCCTGATTGCTTAATTGATTTCAAACATAATAAATGCTCTCCACATGAACTGTGCCACTTGAGTCTGGCTTGCTTGCTCTCAGGAGTTTGGCTGAGGTGTCTCTAGGTACTCCTAGCGTTTGTCAACCTAAATGAGCAGATACACTGGAAATGCTCTTGTGAGTAATGTTACTGTTACTAGGGATATAGACTTTTTTTTAAAAAAAGAAAGTGTATGTGTTTTATGCAATGTTGCAAGAGCCAAGTGCCTGGGAACACAAGTTCTGCCAGCTGACTCCCATGTAATCCTTTCTCAACAGGCACAATTGCGCTGCTTTCTCGGATGTAGCTCTCAGGGAGTAACAGTCAAGAGGGGTATCAGCTGAGCAGTCTAGTTCTTAATGCCATCCTTCCTACAAATGTGCAAAGAGCATGCGTGTATTTCTTGGCTCAATGAAACAACAAGCCCCTGGATTCTTTGGGCAAAGCCCTGAAGCTTCACTACATTTCAAACAATTTTCAGTCTGCAGTTTGGGAAGAGAATAAGCCTTCTGGTCATTCTGAACACCACGCTGAGAATGCTGTGCTGTGACTGGTATGATACTGTTGGGAAATAAAAAACATTAGATTCTAATGTTTTTGTTCCAAAAAGTAGGTACAGTACACATACATCATCTACTGCCATAGCTGAATCTGAATATTGCTGGTCATCATGGCAATCAGCCATGAAAATTGTCCTAAGAATATACAGTTGTACCTCGCTTAAAGAGCATAATGCGTTCCACAGGATTGTTCTTTAAGCGAGTTTGCTCTTTAAGCGAAACACCATTGTAAGTGACCAATTGTGAGGAGGGGATTGCGAACCCCGATTTATTTGTTAAGTGAGTTTTTGGTTGGTTTTATTTGTTAAGTGAAGCGAACATTCAGATAAAATTCTGCTCTTTAAGCGAGTTACTCTTTAAGCAAGGTGCTCTTTATGTGAGCTTTGACTGTAATACAATGGCCTTCCACCTGCCTTCTGCATCGCAGCATGATACCCATACCAATGAGCCAGTTCCGCGAGTCACTTTCTGGTCCTAAGCCCTTTTGGCACACTTTCATCAGCCCCAGGCCAAAGGGGCTGCAGTGACTCAGTGGTTAAGAAGCTCACTTTGTCAGATGGAAGGCCGGGAAGTCGGCAGTTCCAGTTCCTGCGTGACGGATTGAGTGCCTGTCTATCCCATCTCCAGCCAACCTAGTAGTTCAAAAGCAAGACATTGCAGGTAGATAAACAGGGACCACTTTGGTGGGGAAAGATTTTGGAGACATGAAAGAAGCCTCATTCTGGGGTCCTCTGAGCAGAGTTCCTGCAGCAAAAACCTTTTCCACCTAGAAAGCACCTTTGCAAGTTTCTGACATGATAATAATAAAAAGATAATAAAAGCAGTTGGAGGATGGCTGCACGCGAGAAAGGCAAATAACTGCTAAATTTGCAGGAGCTGGGACAGAGACAGGAGCTCACTCCGTCGTGCATCACACAGGTCTCAAACTGCTGATCTGCCAACCTTCCAGTCATCAAGTCCAGCGTTTTAACCACTAAGCCACTGCCAGACCTTCATAGAAAACTACCAGAAAACAATTCGCCTTCTGTGTCTAGTAGTGTGGAAGTCGCATTCCACGAGACGGGTTTATAATCCGTTACTTTTGCTTCCCTATTTCCATCATCGTTCAGCTGTAAGTGAACTGGAACCAAATCAGCATGGCTTGCATCATCATCATCATCATCATCATCTCACGTCAGAATTTATTCTGGTTGAAACCCCGCTCAGGGGACGCCCGAGTGAGGCTCCTTTTTCATGGAGCTGGGAGAGAAACCGGCGCTCAATCCGTCATGAAGGAGCACCCGGGCCCCGAACTCTTGACCTTCCAGCTAACAAGGCGAGCTCCTTAACCACTAAACCACCGCATCCCCGGGATGGGGAACGGGGGGAAGGCGAGCTATCGAGGCGGCGCTGAGTGGCAGGGCGGCTCTGACGTGACCTGGTCCGGCGCACGCGCAGTACGCTCCCCCCGGCGGCGGCTTCGGCGGCGCCAGCAACAAAAACCCGCCGCGGCCGCGTCTCTTCTTGTGTCGTCACAGAGCGTGGAACACCTGGGGGCGGGGCGCCGCATCTGGGGGCGGGGCGCCGCATCCGGAGGCGGCAGTCGCACTGCTGCCTCCGCCGCGTAAAGGAGGAGCGCCTTGTGCCCGGAGGGTTGCCCGCCGCCTCGATGCGCCCGAGTTCGCGCCCCACCGTCTCCGCTCCCCGGCGGCGAAGGCGGCCCGAGGGGCTCCCCTGGCTGCTGCTGCTGCTGCTCCTGCCGGAGGCGGATGCCGCCCTCGCTGGCACGCCGGGCGGGCGCTGGGAGGCGAGAGACGCCGGTGGCCGGCGAGGAGGAGGAGGAGGAGGAGGAGGAGGAAGCCCCGGTGGGAAAGCTCTCCGAGTCGCCCCGCCGCCGCCGCCGGGGGCCGAGGACCCCGCATTGGGGACAGGTAAAGAAGCCGGAAAAAACAGGGGCGCCTCCGGAGAAGGGAAAGAACCGCCGCCCTCCTCGCTCGCAGCATCCCCGGCGGAGGAGGAGGAGGAGGAGGAGGAAGCGACCCGCGTCCGGGAATGGAAAGGGGGGGGGGTGAAGGGAAGGGGAAATTGGGGCGGCTCCATCGGCTGCAGAGAGGGAAACTCCGCTTCCCCTCCGGTGCGGCGCGGCGCCTCCTTCCCACGTAACGGCTCCTTCCCAAGAAGACTCCCCAAACCCGTGTCCGAACGTAACGGACAAAGAGGGAGTCCGGCGTCATCGTGGTCAGATAGGCTGCCTCGCAAAATAAATAAAATACAAACCCTCGAGTTTGCTGCCACGTCGTTTGCGGGGGTGTCAGAGAGACGCGTGTGTGTGTGTATGTGTGGGAGAAACGTGTCGCCGAGGCGTGTCTGCCGCCAAGAAGCGCCGCGCGTCCTGCAGAGAGTCTTCTGTTTGGGGCAGGCTGGGGTGTGCCTCGGCGTAACGTGCGAACGGGATGCGTGTCAGGCGTTTGAGGAAGAGTTGGACCAGATTGGGTGGTGTGGAATGGAGGAAAAACGGAAACACGTGCGGATGGGGCCCTGGTGTCGAGTCTTTCTTGCTCCTCCCCTGGCTGGGGTGGTAGATGTAAGGCAGGGGTGCCCAAACTACGGCCCAGGGGCTGGATTCGGCCCCCCCATGCCAATTCTTCGGCCCTTGTCGGTCCCGGAAGCGGAAGTACATTTTGGAACAAAAGCAATTACTGTACTTTCACTTCTGGGAGCAACGAGGGCTTTGCAGGCTGGATGAATTGGCGGGGGGGGGGGGGGCTGGATCCGGCCCCCGGGCCATAGTGACCGGCTCCCTGAACCATGTGGCTGACCCCCGGACTGAAAAGTTTGGGCACCCCATGTAAGGTTTTTGGAAAAGCTGTTTGCAAGGGCTTTGACTGCATTTCAGATTTGTTGTCATGTGTGAGAATGTGAAGTGGGGCATGTGATGGTATTTAATTCCCAGTGTTCACGAGGCAGAGATCCGGCTGATGAACCATCCTCTCTACACCCTTGCAGTATGCACAGTGAAAGCAAAAGAGTGGCCTTTTGCTGCTGGTTTGTTCGAGCGTGGTGCAGGAGCATTTTTAATCTGCATTAATGATTGTAAACAACCTGTTCAAGATTTGATCTTCAGACTAGAAGCCCCCTTTGGGGGAACTCTTAATTTATTTCATTTATTTATTTATTATTTGCATTTATATCCCGCCCATCTGGGATATTCTCCCACTCTGGGCAGCTGACAACACATTTAAAAAATCTTTGCAATAACAATAAGAAATTGCACATAAAGAATAAACAAACTGAATTAAATTGTAAGTAACAACAAAACCCAGAAGTGACGCTCCCCCACAGAAAAAGAACCCCAGCATATATTGGCGACAGGATAGATTAATCTTGCTTGGCTGTTGGTAACTTGTCCTTAAAAGCCTCTTTAAAGAAAAACAATGTTAGTTTTAAAATAAAAATAGGTTTTCACTGATTATTATTCACTGATTTGCACTGTGTGTTCCCTGTCCCATCTATGTCTCATTGCCAAACTGTCAGTGCTGTTTTCTTGCTTCAGTCACTGTACCTTCTGCTGCCACATATTTCTGCAGAAAAAACAAACTGGTGTGCAGGTTTGTCGGGGCTGTATGTGCATTGAATTATTAGCTGAAAGGAGCACTATCCAGCAGCAGCAATGCGGAACTGAGGCTGCTGTATGAGGTTTCCCAGATGTACTGCTAATCATCAACCTAAAGGAAGTTCCTATAAAAGTGCTTTGGGGCATCCTTAAAAATAAATCAAAGGCACGGGGTAGATGATATTGTGTACTTATTATTATCTTTGTAGTGATCTTTGATTGTGAAGGCCTACTAAATTCTGAGCTGCCTTCCAGATTGTAGTAACTGTTTTGATCACTTTGTGTTTTACACAAAGGCAAATGACTGTTTAGTATATGCTGGGAGTGAAATAAACAATCCTATGAAGGGTTGATAATATATTATCAACAGGAAGACTTGCTGAAAGCCTCTGGAATTCCTTCCCAGGAAATGGACTCCGCATTCTAGTAGGAAGATGGAGTGTAGGTTGTTCTGCTGGGAAATTCATAAACATGACAGAATTTGAAACTTTAGCCTTGTGTTACAGCTATGGGTATACACATTCAGCTGAAATAGATAGATATGAAGTATATACATAGACATTTAAATGCATCTAGATAAACAAACCATGTTCAAAAGATCATAGCCATTTAAGTTCTTTCTCTGTTTCCTTTCTTCAAAATGTGGATGTAGCACTGAAATGTTTGATGTAATCTAATGTCAAGGGTGAGTTCTTCATTTCAAGTTTGCTGGTGGGCTGAAAGATGTGAGCTTAGCTGAATATAATCAACATTGTTGAAGTTGAAACAATGAATACATTTAATTTTCCCCTCTACTTTGCAAATGCCAGGAAATGAGAAAGTATAACTCCCAAGTAAAAAGTGACCAGCCTATTTTCTTTTAAATGACTTGGCCATTGAAGAATATCCCACTTTTTTTTTTGTCCTGAGAAACTCTTGGGTAGCTTTTGCAGTATATTTTTGGGACATTATCCGTCTGCAGTACCAAGCAGCATCCTATCAGTTTTGCAGGATTTGAGAGAATCAGATCATAAAGTATAGCCCTATACACTTCAGAATTCATCTTGCTGCTTCCATCAGCAGTCAGGTAATCAATAAACACGAGTGACCTGGGTCTCTTGGCAGCCATATATGCCTATGCCATAACACTGTCTCCACCATGTTTGACAGATGGCGAGGTATGCTTTTGATCATGGGTTGTTCCTTTCCTTTTCTATACTTTCCCCAACAGTCTCACAAGTTAAACTTGGTCTCATTGGTCCAAAGAATCTTATTCCAGTATTAGGTGGGCTCTTTTATGTGTTTGTTGGCAAAGTCCAAAATGGCCTTTCTATTCTTGAGCATTAGCAGTGTTTTGCACCTTGTTGTGAAGCCTCAATATTTACATTCATAAAACAATTTTTTTTGACTGTAAATGTGGACAATGACACACCTATCTTGAGAGTTTTCTTGATCTGACAAGATGTTGGGAAGGGGTTCCTCTTCACCATGAGCAGGATTCTGCAGTCATCTATTTTACTTGTCTTCCATGATTGTCCAAGCCTTTTGTTTTTGCTGAGTGTGACTGTTACTTCCTTCTTTTTCTGAATGTTCCAAACACTCCCAGTGTTTGACCACTCCTAGAGTTTTTGCTATCTCTCTGAATGGTTTCTTTTGTTTTCTCAGACTAATGATGGCTTCCTTCACTGGCATGGACACCTCTTTGGATTTCATGTGGAGAGTTCCAGAAAATAGCTACCACATGCAAGTGTAACACTCAAACCACCTCCAGGTCTTTAATCAGTTTGATTGGTCATTGGTAATCTAGGAAACAGGCCACACTTGGCCATGCAACTGCTTGTCAGCCATTTATTCCATTACTTAAGAGCATCCAAAATGGTGGTGTTTGTCTGCCAACGGCTGTACTTCCTAAATGGTTAATGCCCCACTTTTGTCAAACTCCTTCCATTAAAGCTGACAGTGCTGACTTCGCTCACATTTTGAGTGTTTCCTTTCCTCTTCACTGTGGTGGGGTGCAGAGGCCAGAAGCCCAAAAAGTTACCCTTGTTTAAGTATTCAATATTTCTGGACCTGATTGTACTTCTGAGTACTTTATAGGACATCCTAATCACCATAAGTCAGTTGGACTTCCCAGCACACAATTGTGACTGCCCTGTTACAACTACAGTAAAACCTAAAGACCTAAAACATAAAGAGTGCTTTGCTTAGAGACTAACTCGCTTAAAGAGCAGAATTTTCTCTGAATGGTTGCCTCGCTTAACAACTAAAACCAACCAAAAACTCACTTAACAACTAAATTGGGGTTCACAACTCCCACCACCACCACCAGAAGTCACATTTGGTCACTTACAATGGTGTTTCACTTAAAGAGAAAACTCACATAAAGAGCAATCCCATGGAACACATTATGCTCTTTAAGCGAGGTACAACTGTATGTTAAAATCTTGGATTGCTTGTTTTCTTTGTAATTTTACACTCAGGAAAGGAACCCCCTCCCCCCCCCCCCAATCTCAAAGGTGAATCAGTAAATGATTACAGTAAATGTGTAATTGTGGTGTCTATGTATATACCAATCATAGAAAGGAGTTTCATGTTGTTATATGTAGTCAAGTTACTTCCAATTTATGGTGAGCCCATGAATTTATGTCCTTCAAAAGTCCTATAATTAACAACCTTGTCACGGTGCCGGAAATCAAAGGCTGAGACTTTGTTTATTAGATCAGTCTATCTTATGTTCAGTCTTCCTGTTTTCCATTACGTTCCACTTTTCTTAGTGTTAGTGTCTTTCTAGTGAGTCTTGCTTTTTTGTGATGTGCCCAAAGTATGACAACCCAATTTAGTCTTTTCAGTTTCTAGTGAGAATTCAGGTCATGTAGTAGCTGTTTAGTTTTGTGCAAAACTATTGAGCAGAACTGTATCTGCATAGTTTGCCATGTTTTTCTGGAGACCTAGAAGCCGATTTGTATTTTCCTGAAAATACAGAACCATTCCCACCACCACCAGAAAGAAGAATGTCAAATGTGGAGACAATCTTTCTTGAGTTCCACTGCGGAAGCAAGTTCCATTTGGGTTCAAACCTGTTCTTTGTTTTAAACAAAAACTGGGAATCCAGGAATTCTGTTTTAGTCAAAGAAAAGGAATGTTTTCCCCACAATCATCCAATCAGGGTTGCTGTTAGGAGTAAACAGGGAGCCTGTTGCCCTAGCACCAGTTATGACGGGCACTGTGAAGTCTCTATATCCCTTTGTATGGGGGAGATCACCTTCTGCCCTACAAATGGTTCTGCAGTGGAACTCAAGAAAGAGTGTCTCCACATTTGGCATTTTTCTCTCTGGTGGTGGTGGGAATGGTTCTGTATTTTCAGGAAAATACAAATTGGCTTCTAGGTCTCTAGCAAGACTTGCATATTACTCCTGTGATCAAAGCAAGGATTTGCTTTGGCCGGACAGATCTGACCCAGATAATGCGAATTCTTTTAGACATATGGCAAAAATTCTTAAAGATCAAACATGAGGCGTTCTTTCCCACTCCTGCTACTGACTGTATCTGTGGGAAAGAAATGGGATTATGTATAGTTTTCTTGAATTGATATCCATTTTTTTTCTTTCTGCTGCCCATAAAGGTCTTCATTATTGGATAATGTGCCCTCCCTTCTGTCAGATCTGTGTTTTGCTTTGCAGATTTTCATGTTTAAGAAGCAGTCATTAGATGTTCACCTAACATTTGTGCAACTTATTGTGGCTGATTTATAAGGTAATGGGACATGTCTTAGCAACATGTCAGGACACTTGCTTGACTGAACAGGTGAGATGTACCCTGACACATTTTAAGTAGCCACAATTAGTTGTAACAAGTTATGCAAATCTTACACAATCATACCCAGAATCCTATAAATCTTCCCTAAGTTCTGCTATTTCAAATGGGTCTACTGTACTACTGATTTACTACATTAAATAAAGTCACAACTAGGGAAGGTCCATTTGAATCAATGGAATTTACAGAAGATTTGACTCAAGAAATCCCCGCTGTTTCTGGTGGGCATACTCTAGTGGAAGGGTGCCCAAACCTTTTGGGCCACGGGCCAGTCACATGGTTGAGCAGGCTGGTCACATGGTTTCTCCTACCTGAAGCGGAAGTAAAACACACTCATGCATGCACAAAACACTACTGTAAATGCACCTGTGGCTGTTGTAAACATGTTTATGGCAGCCAGGGGTGCTTTATGGCAGAGTTTTGCATGTGGGTGGGCACATTTAATTTCGGCTTCCTGGAGCGGTGTGGGCGAGATATTAGGTGCAATGGGCTGGATCTGGCCTGCAGGCTGTAGTTTGGGCACCCTTGCTGTAGTGAGTAATATGCTAAGCAAAGGATTTCAGACATTGTGTGCATGTGTTTACTTTTTTCTTGGAGGAATATTTATCTTCCAGTGCTTTCATAAATATCTATTTCAGTAAGTTTTGGTTACTAAAACGATCCTCCATTTGTTGATATAACTGCAAAACTAAAGATTCTTCAAAATAAATTATTGAAGATACCCACTAAAATTTAAACTCTGTATCTCTCTCTTGCAAAAAATATGTACTGGTTGTTAATAGAAAGCAAGAGTACGCTGTGGGGAGGATTATCACATAATTAAATAGGATCTTTCTGAATAGTAATATAAATAATGATTTCGTTAATGCTGTGCTCTAAAGCAATAACTGCCATTATTTTTCTGGTAGTTAAGTGACCCTAAAGAAAATTGTGTGTATGCCATTTTGATAAATGTATAATATGATCTTGACATTCAGGGACATTTTTTGAGTAAGTGGGATATTGTGCACAATCAAAAGTGTTTGAAAATTTTCAGTAATCAATCCTGGATGATAATTTAATGAAAGTTCAATCTTCACAAATATAATGCATGTTAATATTTGAAATGACATTACTGTACTAGGTTTCTCAGCTGTACAGATAATTCAGCTGAAATTAATATTTGGCTTAAGAATGAAGTTAATTATTTTCTGAGCACATAGAAATGGAAATGATCATCTTTCCAGACCAGGACTTTTAAACAATACTCATCATGCTAAAACTTATTATTGCACAAGTATTAGTGAGCCTCTTACCCATGTTGTTCTGCAGGTGAAAGCTATTGAGTTCTCCTTTGTTTTTTTAAATTCCTCTTCTATTGGGGATTCAGTGCTTTGGATGCCGAAACATTAACACAGTGGTACTGTGTTGCATCTGAGCTAATCTCTACAACTTTTAATCAAGGAGATTTTTTTCCTTCTGATTTCTTTTCCCATTCCTTTTACTTTGAATAACCAGCAGATAAAATCTACGGTTGTTGTCTCTCATTAAGTGTCTAGTAGAATCTAGTTACATGCATTGTATGATTTCTTGGTGTTTATTTAACCATACAGTACTTTTTGCTGGCAATCTTTGAGACCCAAGTGGTTCTTACCATCATGTAGTAAACGCATCTACAGTATCTAGCGGTGAAGTAGCGTTGATGTCCACAATTCCATTGCCACATATTAGAACTAAGAATATGTAGCTTTATAACACATGGCATTTTCAAAAGCCAAATTTAACTTATTGTTGCCTGTTACATTCTTTATTTTAAAGAAGTTGTTGTGGGCCATGACTATAAGCACACAGAAGGCCACTTTTTATTATTAATACTTGTACTTAAAATTGTATTTCTAGTACAGTCAAACCTCGCATAAAAAGCGCCTCGCTTAAACAGTAACTCGCTTAAAGAGCAGAATTTTCTCTGAATGTTTGTTTCACTTAACAAATAAAACCAACCAAAAACTCGCTTAAATAAATCGGGGTTCGCATCCCCCCCCCCAAATTGGTCATTTACAATGGTGTTTCACTTAAAGAGCAAACTCTCTTAAAGAGCAATCCTGTGGAATGCATTATGCTCTTTAAGTGAGGTACAACTGTATTTAATTCATCTGGCTGAATGGCTCAATGGTTAGGTATCTCATTGTGGAGCTAGAATTTGGGAGTTGAATTTCCCCACTGTGCTTCCTGAGTGAAGACCCAGTCTGTGTAGCCATGGGCAAGCTGTACAGTCCTGTTTCCTGGGTGCTCCCAGAAGAAGGAAATATATGCCACATCAGAGTACTGTATTCTCAATCTAGAAAACCCTGAAAATTGTTGTCATAAGTCAGAATCAACTTGATGGGGCACATCAGCCAATCAATATTTAATCACAGCCATCTGAACCAGCAATTGGGGATTACAGTGCTTATGGTTAGTTTAAATCAGATATGAGAAGTGTGCGCGCTCCCTGATTGTTGGTTTTGCTCAAAGTATCCCTCACTGTTGTCCAACTTGCTGTGGCTTGTTTCTCTTTGCACACATCATAATAAACCATGTTTTGCTGTAGATGAGAATTTGTTGTATCAATGTAACTTCTATCCTGCTACTATGGTAATTAGTTTATAGTGATTCTAAAGTGTAATTACTTTCTAAGATTTGTTACTGCTATTTGCCAAATGGCAGAAAGCAGCATATGGTCTCGATTTGGAGATGCCAGTAAATTGCCATGATTTGTGATTTCACTCTGAATTGCCTAAAGTGGATATAGACACAGTCATAATAGCTAACTTTTTTGTAGCTGTGTCTAGAAGCTTTTTAGTTTTGAGATTTGGAATTAAAATAATAGTCAAATTATTTCTCCATGTTGCTGTGGATATAGATGTCTTTACATGCAAAGCATTTGTTCAGTGAACATTATACAACAGCTTGTTTGTTTGGTGAAGGCTTCTGGAAAACATTTCTCTGAGGCTTTTGGTTGAGGAGGGAAGCTGTTCATTTTTCCTAAATTTGTAATACTTCTGTATTCCAAAACCCATGGTATGCTCCAGCTATGGTTAAAACATAAATAAAAATTCATGTGCTAGCAAATGTTAGAATCTCAGTGTTGCTTATTTTCCATAGTCTAAGTAACAGCTAAAAACCTCTCCCTGCTTTTGAAATCTGTTTATGGACTTTTGGAAAAACAAAAATACACATAAAGATGCTAGTCAGTGGAGGGAGGGACCCACATTTGTGCAGTATCTTTACTAGGATCAGTGTAAATTGAAGAGAATTTTGCGAACGTCTTTCGTTTCCAAATGTCTATAAAAAAAGGGGGATACAAAAAACAAAAAAAGTTTAAAAAGAAAGATGTCAGATTTGTGACCATTAAGTTTGCAGTTCATACTCAAGGTGAAGGCTGTAAACTGAAAGAATTAATCACTGGTTGGTGTTGCAAATACCAGATTATAGCTAGCAGTGCAGTCTGTAATAAATGGTTGATTTCAATTTCTGAAAAAGGACATGGCCTGGTTGCAACTCATATTTCTCTTGTTTTGAATGAATCACACAGAAAAAGCAGAGAGAAGGAGAACCACAAACCTTTTGCATTGGCAAAGCTGGAGATTAATTTTAGATAGGGCTCTAGATAAATTTAATGGCTTATGCTGCCAATTTTATCGTTCTTTTCCCTTCCAGTTGAATGTTTCTATGAGCTAAGGATGTAGGTAGCAACAGTGGGATTTGGTAATACTGCTGGTTTTGTGTCAGTAGCATGCGCCCACTGTTCAATAGTTTAGATTTAGAACAGTGGTTCCCTACCTTTTTTTGGCCTAAGCATTTCTAAAATCCTGATACCTCCCCCCCCCCCCGACATATAATTCTTATTCAAAAAGTAAACTATTCACATGGAGGAAGCCTATAAGGTCATTAACTACTAATAACTCATTCTCAAACTCTCTTCTCCCCCCCCCATCAGATTGCCTCCCTGTGGGGTGTGTGTCCTATGTTGGGAACAACAGCTTTAGACTATGAAAGATCGCTACTGCACTCTAAATCAGATCGGCAATATTTTTATTGCTATTATTGATTTAAGTTAGAAATTTATCTTGATAAATACTCTTAACGTAGTGAGGCAAGATATGAAAATCAGTTGAATGTCTAGCCAACAGTACAGTCAAACTGCGCATAAAGAGCGCCTCGCTTAAAGAGTAACTCGCTTAAAGAACCGTATTTTCTCTGAATGTTCACTTCGCTTAACAAATGAAACCAACCAAAAACTTGCTTAACAAATAAAAGGGGTTCACAATCCCACCCACCAGAAGTCATTGGTCACTTACAATGGTGTTTCGCTTAAAGAGCAAACTCGCTTAAAGAGCAATCCTGTGGAACACATTATGCTCTTTAATTGAGGTACAACTGTATTGGCATCTTTAAAAACAATACTATGAAAACTACCTTATATATGTATTATGGGTTTTGTTTTCCTAATCATACAACTGGGTGAAGAAGAACAGTTGGTTGGAAACAAGCATTTCCCCCCCTCCAATTGAAATCTAGGGAGGTAATAGCACCATGTCTATCACTAACAGTGACAGAACTCTACCAGTTATATAATGACTTATTTCTCATTCTGTTTTGTTTCAGGTAACATTCTGAAGTGTTAGTTGCTCTGGAAACCAAATTATGTGACACCCACAGTGGTTAAAACACATTTATTACATAATGACTATATGTTTTTAAATTGGACTAACTGCAGAAATTATTTATTTATTTAATTCAATTTATAGGCTTCTTTTACATAAACCACAGGCAGTAAGCAGTAAAAATTAATATACATTATAGAGAAAAAACGTTCACCATCGACCTGCTGCATATCACAAACGTATTTCAGACTGTTATGTAAGAGCTGATTTCTGCTGAGAAAGTTAGTGTCTGCTTTTAGCATAGACATTTCCATAGTAACGGGAATTTCAAGAATGTAACAAAGGATACAATGAAAGAAAAATAGAAATCTGACTTGGCATTCAGCAGCCCTATAGATGTATATGGGTGAGTTATTTTTTTAGAGTTCTCCAGGTATCGCTATAGACACAGTCCTTTAAAGATCTAGCAATGTTAATTGATGGTTGCATGAGCAAAGTTCCCATGTACCCAGTTTGCATGTCCCTGTGTCCACTTTGTGCGGTGTCTCTCCTTTGACATTTTGTGATCATGTCTCTGAATTCTTATGAAGCTGAGAAACTGGAACGATGACTATTGCATATCTTCAGATACAAAGATGTTCTTCAGGTTTTACTGAAGAGATAGGATTGGCTCGGCCTTGGGTTTTTGGATTCTGGGAGTTCCAACTGAGTGATCCACATCTAAAGACAGTGTGGCTTACCTAGAGAAAAGGTCAAGCGGAGAAGGCTTCGTGGCTTAGCATAGTCCTAGCTCAGTAATGATGAACCTGTTAGTGACCGAGTGCCCAAAATGCAACCCAAAACCAACTTATTTATTGCAAAGTGCCAACACAGCAACAGGGGAGGGAGGAAATGGTCCCATTGGGCTGCTAGGCAGAGGGGCAGGGTGAATTCTATGCTGGGGGGAGGGAGAAAACGCTCCCGGTGGGCTGCTGGGCAGAGGAATAGGGCAAGCTCTGTGCTGGGCTGACCGCATGGGTACTCACAGAGAGGGCTCCGAGTGCCACATCTGGCACACATGCCATAGGTTCATCACCACTGTCCTAACTCCATTTTAGCTTCTGGTTCAGAATTGAAGCTGTTCCACTGGTGGGTGGGATTTTCATTTTATGGTAGGGTGGGCCTACACATCCCATGCCTGTGGTTAACCCAAATTGATAATTTTATAACATTTTTATTTTTATTTTTTATTTCTGGAGACAAAAGATTTAATATCTTTTCTATCTTGTTAGTTTTTTAAAAAAAAAATCATGTTTTTTGTGTCTTTAATTTGACACTGATTTTTCAATTCATTTAATATGTTTTCTTAACAAACTTTTTGAATGAATCAGCTATTTTCAGTGTGAAACAAGAATTATTGAGCTAGATTCAAAACTCTGATTACTGCAGGTTCATCGATTAACAGTAAAGATGAATTTCATATGCTTGTAGCTTGTGGATAGCTCAGTGATTTAGATATCTGGCTGCAGAGTCAGAGGTTAGGAGCTGAATTCCTCACTGTACCCTGCTGGAGAAAAGCCAGCCTGTGTAGCCTTGGACAAGCTGCACAGCCCAGGATGCCCCCCCCCGAAGAGAATGGGAAGCCTCCACCTATAAAACCTTATAAAGGGTTGACATGAGTCAGAATTGATTTGATAGCTTGAGTGAAAATGATTTGCTTGGATATAATTTATGCTGACTATTGTCCTAGTAGCCTCAGTCTCTTCTTCATTGTGTTGAACATTGCATTGGAAACTACTGCTATGGTGTAAGGAAGCTTTGTAAGGCTTAATCCAGTTTATAGTTGCAGATACAGTAGGTCTGTTGAAAGAATGAGACTAAAGTCAATATAAATTAAGCCTTATTGATTCTACGAGTGTTCTTTTATTGGAACTAGCTGTTGGATTTAGCTCACAGACTTCTTTACTCAGTACAGATATCTGGCTTGTCTTGGTGAATATCTCCCTGATATCCAGATATATCTGCTTATGGGATTTACAAATGAATGTATGATACCGTGTTTCCCCGAATATAAGACACTGTCTTATATTTTTTAAAACTCCAAAATATGCACAAGGTCTTATTTTCAGGGGATGTCTTATTTTTCAATGACAAAGAAGAATACAGTACACATTTATTGTTGATACAGTGGATCACCAGGGCAAGATTTAGAGGAGTGCCTTATTTTCGGGGAGGCCCTTATATTTCTGAAGTGGGGAAAATAGGGGGAGGGGTGCCTTACTATACGAGGAGGTCCTATATTCGGGGAAACAGGGTAGCTGTATTTTAAATTCCATAAGTTAAAATCCCAGTACAGTAAAACCTCGAATAACGTTAAAACCTGGTTCCACAAGTCTTGGTGTTATCCGATTTTTAGTGTTATCCGATGCATGTTAAAATCCTATGGGATCCATAGAGATACATTGTAACCACACAGGCTTTAGCGGTTGTTATCCGATGCATCCCATAGGATCTTAATGTTATCCGATGCAATTCTTCCCCCCAGATTGCTTAATGTTATGCGATTTTAGTGTTATTCGATACTAATGTTATCTGAGGTATTACTGTACTTAATATTAATGTTGTTCTTCTGATCTTAGAGTGATGTTAAGAGATTTAAAAAGGATTTCAAGTTTTTAGCAGTTATTATGGCAACATCTTTTTCATACTCTTTTAAAAGTTGAAAGTACAGTAATACCTCAGATAACGTTTGCATCAGATAACGCTTAAATCGCATAACGTTAAGCAATCTGAGGGGGAGAATTGGATCGAATAATGTTAACATCCTATGGGAGGCATCGGAAAACAACCGCTAAAGCCTGTGCATTTACAATGTATCTCTATGGAGCTTTAACGTTATCCAATGCATCCCTTGGATTTTAACATGCATCGGATAACTCTAAAAATTGGATAGCACCAAGACTTGTGGAACCAAGTTTTAGCGTTATCCGAGGTTTTACTGTAAATCATATTGGTTTTATTTCAGTGCAACTTAATTTCAAGACATCTTGAAAATAGCTTGATTTTAGGGCCAAGGTAATTCCAATATTTTCTATCCTACTTTCTGTAATTGACAGATATATTGTTGTGCAGCAGGGCAAACCAAACTACTAAAAAATAATTCTAAAAATGGAGGCGACTCTAGTAAAAATTATAACTTCAAAACTGAACTTTGACTCAGCTCCAAATGTGACATATAGTGGAGCATCTGCTCTTAGTCTGTGCCAAATTGGGGAGTTTGGGGAAGAGTTTTTTAGTTACAGTTCTAAAAGTAAACATGTTATTTACCACCACCATGGCACCCAGTGATAGGCAGACATTTTTGTCAGTAGATAAGAAACTGCTAAAATAGATATTCAAATACAGTACCTAACTTTTTTATCTTAAAAGAATACAAATCACCTTAGCCCCCATTTTATTAGCACCAAACCCATCCAGTAGTTGTAGAAAAATTTGTACAGTAATACCTCATATAACATTAGTATCGAATAACACGAAAATCGCATAACATCAAGGAATCTGGGGGGAAGAATTGCATCAGATAACATTAAGATCCTATGGGATGCTTCAGATAACAACCGCGAAAGCCTGTGTGGTTACAATGTATCTCTATGGATCCCATAGAGGATCAGATAACATGAAAAATCATATAACACGAAGACTTGTGGAACCAGGTTTTAGCGTTATATGAGGTTTTACTGTATCTTAAAATGGCTGTAGGAAAACAAGCTATTTCATGACTGTTGAGGATGTTTAGTAAGAAGCTTGTCAGAAAGAGCATTTACTTGTTCTTACTAAATAGATTTTCGGTCATATTAAGCAACGATTGCAGGGAAAGAAGTATTGGACTGCAGTCAGATCTGCAGTTATGTCCAAGTCCTATGAAACTTGCCTGCTGAATAGCTAGCCGTCTCTAAGCAAAGTTAATGGAATGGGTACTTTATATGGCATGATAACAAGGGATTCCTTTCAAGTAAATACATTCGTTTTACATTATTTCCCCCTCAACCTTCCTTTCTGGCAGCAAAGGATAATCGAGGAGTAACTGGGTGGCACATTGCACAGAGGGAGTGAGAATGAAAGAAAATAAATAACAAGAAAACACCCTTTTCACTTCCTGAGCGTTTTGGATGCCGGTTGCCTGCAACTGATCTGTAGAAAAACCTGTTTCATAATAAAAGAAAAATATTAAGAAATAGTTGAGGCTGATCTAGGCCATTTATTATACTTTGTACTTGTTGAACTGTGTAAAAAAATATTTTCTTTTAAACTGATCTGGTCTGAGCTATGATTAAGAACAGTCTGTGCAGAAAACTGCGAAGTCTTGCCCACAGCTCAGTTTTATGCCTGCCCAGCTGTCCCAGCCTTTGATGTTGTTGTCATGTGTCATCAAATCATCTTGTACCTACAGCGATACTATGCATGAATGACCTCTCAAATGTCCCGCCATTAACAGTCTTGCTCAGTTCTTGTAAACTCGAGGTTTACTCAACTCATATTCAGTCTCTTTTCCTGCTGCCTTCAACGTTTCCTAGCCTTTACCATCTTTTTCTGAGTGCTGTCTTTTTTATGATGTGCCCAAAGATGGACAACCTTAGCTTTGTCATTTTGTTGTTGTTGACTGCAGAGATCATTCAGACTTGATTTGATCTAGCACCCACTGGTTAGTCTTTGTGGCAGTTTCAGGTACACTAGTACATCGGATAACGATGAGACTTAGTTCCACAAGTCTTGTCGTTATCCGGTTTTTAACATTGTGCGATGCATTGATCGCACAATGTTAAAAAAAGCCCCGTTTCCCTGGAGGCTGCAGCAAGCCAGAATGTCAGGATTTGAATCCTGACGTTTGGCTTGCTGCAGCATCCAGGGAGGTGGGGGACCTTTGGAAACAGCTTGGATTGGCTCTTCCGACCTCCCTGGAGCCAGCGGGGGCCAGAGAGCCCGAAATGGGTAAAAAAAATGTATCCAAGCTGTTTCCAAAGTTCCCCCCACCCTCCTGGAGGCTGTAACAAGCCCAAACATCAGGATTCGAATCCTGCCATTTTGGCTTGTTGCAGCCTCCAAGAGGGTGGGGGAACTTCAAAATTAGCACGCATGGGTCTCCCAACCTCCCTAGAGCCGATGCGTGCTATTTTTGAAGTTCCCCCACCCTCCTGGAGGCTGCAAAAAGCCAAAACGGCAGGATTTGAATCCTGATGTTTTAGCTTGTTATAGCCTCCAGAGAGGTGGGGGAAGCCCAGAAATAGCTTGGATCGGGTCCTCTCATCTTCCTGGAGCAGGCGGGGGGGGGGGCATAGAGCCCGAAATGGGTTAAAAATGGATTTTTTTTACTCATTTTGGGCTCTCTGACCTCTCTGTTGGCCGGATCTGGGGAGATCAGAGGACCTGATCCAAGCTGTTTCTGGGCTTCCCTGACATCCCCAGCCAGTGCAACAAGCCAAAACGTCAGGGTTCGAACCCTGATGTTTTGGCTTGCTCCACTGGCCAGGAATGTCGGGGAAGCCCAGAAACAGCTTGGATTGGGTCCTCTGATCTCCCTAGAACAGGCAGGGGGGTCAGAGAGCCCAAAATGGGTAAAAAAACTCCCTTTTTTTACCCATTTCAGGCGCTCTGATCCCCCTGCCTGCTCCAGGGAGATCAGAGGACCTGATTTACAGCTGCAGGGTGGCTGGGGAAGCCGACGGGGACTCCCCGTCGGCTTCCCTAGCCACCTGCCCATGTGTCCGCAGCTGTGGGGTGGCTGGGGAAGCCGACGGGGAACCACCCGTCAGCTTTCCAGCCACCCCACCCCTGTCTCCGCAGCTGCAGGGTGGCTGGGAAGCTGAACGGAGAACCCCGTTCACCTTTCCAGCCACCCTGCTGCTATGAAACAACTGCATTGGATAACGCTAACAGATTGTTATCCGATGCAAAATTTCTTTGGAAATTTTGCATAATTATCCGATTTTAGCGTTATCCGATGCAGCTGTTATCCGAGGTATTACTGAATTCCCAAAGGTTTCTGTCATGCCATATTTTAAAAGAGTTCATTTCCTCCCTTTCCTTTTACTTCACTTTCCAGGTTCCACAGTTGTATGTAGTAATTAGAAATATAGTAGTGTGAATGATGTTGCATTTGGCCTCCAGCAACAAATCCTTAGACATGACAATAATTTCTAGTTCCTGTATTGCTGCCATTTTAAACTCAGTCTTTTTCTGATTTATCAATTGCAGTCTTCATTTGGATTGAAGAAAAGTACAGTAATAAATCGGATAACGTTAAGACTTGGTTCCACAAGTCTTAACACTATGCGATTTTCAGCCTTATCCGATGCATGGGTCTCTCGCTGCCTTCGCAACCTCTGTTCGACATCCCCCCCCCCCAATTCCTCTCCATTTTCTGATCTCTTGCATCGTCGCTCGGCTGCCTCTGCCTGGCATGAGGCATAGCGCTGAGTCCTACAATCGGCTGGTCAAGCCTGGCTCAGTCGGAGCGTGCAACTCAGCGGGAGCAGCTAGGCTGACTAAGAGCTCTGCTTCCATAGGGCGTGGCAGCTCGAAAGTAAGGAGTTGAGCTGAGTTAGCTAGGTGGGCAATAGAAGGGGTGTGTTGGGGTCCCCAATCTGGTGGCAGAAGGAAGAGTGTGGCGACTCCACATGGGTGGGGCCAGTTTGAGAGGACCACGATGGCCGTGCACGCTACCCTCCCCTGGGCCAGCCATGAGTTCCAGTGTAAAGGATGTGCCTGCTTGTTCACCAGCACCAGCAGGCAGCTCCTGGGCTGCCTGGGGAACCTGGTGGGAGCAGCAGCTGTGGTGGCTTGAAGTTAAGCAGGGCCAGGGCTGGGCTGGATTCTCTCAGTGGCCAAGCAGGCAGTGGGGTGGGTGTGGGAAGTCCCCAAACTGGTGATGAAGGAAGGGTCTCGGGACTCCCAGTGGGCAGGGCCGGCTTGAGAGGGCCGCGACGGGGCTGACCATATGTTCGGGGCTAAGGAAGTGCCTGCTTGTCCTCCACCGGCAAGCAGCTCTCAGCCCGGCAGTACGGCACCCCATTGCTGGGGGTGGGGGAGGGAGGAAGGAGGGAAGTGGCAGGGGGAGGAGCTTTGGCCTCCTTTACTTCCGTATTACGATGCATCGGATAACGCTAGAAAGAACGTTATCTGGTACAAATCTTCCCCCCAAATTTGTCATCGTTATGCAGTTTTATCATTATCCAATGCAATCGTTATCTGGGGTATTACTGTATAGATTTTTAAAATTTCAATTTCTTCATTGTAAAAATTAAAGTTCTGTAATTCTGCAGTATTTTTTTAGTTCCTGATCTTTGACTGCAGTCCTACTGATGTGCTTTCTTCTTAAACTTTCATCAGGAGTTGTTTCAATAATTGCTACTTTCTTATCTTCATGTATTACATTTTGATGTTTCTTCCACAAATTTTCACTCCACCTTTTTCTGAATATAACCTACTTTTCCATATTATATTTTCCGAGTAGAGTTTGTTCATATAGGAAGGTAACATAACCCTTATCTGACACTTTTGCGTATGGAAAACTATTTTTTGTTTTATTCTGTCCTTACAGTAATTTCTTGTGTACAATATAGGTTATATATACATCAGGGGGCAATCAGGTGCTGAGGCATACCTACTTCTTTTAGAAAAGGGGTCCCCATAGACTGAATCTGGCCCACGGCATCAAATAATCCAGCCACACCCTTGCTCCAGCTGCCACTTCCACCCCCACCTCAATCCTTGTCCTCTCTGCTTGGCTTGGCATGTCCCTGCCAGTGCTCTGCAGCAGGTCAGATGTTGTAAGGCTTACAACATCTGCCCTGCATCGGAGCACCATTAGGGACATGCCAAGCCAAGGGAACAATAATTGAAGTGGCGGCTGCTTTGGCCAAGCATGACTTTCCCAGTGATCGCTCTGGCTGAGCGCAGCTTTTCTGGTGGCCGCAGGCGGCTTTCCTGGTAGCCACTCTGGTCAAGGATGGCTTTCTTGGTGGTTGGAATGTCTGAACACAGTGTTTCCTTCCTGAACCTATGGCCTAGAAGGATAGCCTGGACCCCTCCTTCACCCACTCCGTGCAGCTCCTCCAAGCTGGTAAGCAGGGAAGAAATTGGGGGAGGAGGTTGGGTGGAGGGAGTGGGCAGGGCTCATGAGGCCTCAAGATTGGAGGAGCTAAGGGTGGTCGCCATCACCTCTGGTTGCAGCACCCCCAGTTCCATCCCTCAATATCTAAGGGACCCCAGTTTAAAAAGTTTGATGAACCCTGTTTTAGAACAATCTATAGCTCTCCATTATCCAGACAGTCAAAGGCTTTGCTGTCATCTATAAAAAATTCTTCTGACATTTGTTGGCAGGTTCCTGTAACCAATGTGTATTTAAAGTATGATTTCAAGTGTTTTCTCCCCTTTCCTGAATCTAGTTTGAATATTGGACATTTTTTGCCCACATATGGCAAATGTCTTTGTTACAGCACCCTGAGCATCACTTTGCTTAGTTTGTGACATTAATGCAATGGTCCTATAGTTACTGTGCTTGTTGACATTTATTTTCTTGGCTATTGGAATATATATGAAATGTTTCCAGTCTGTGGGCCATTGTTTCATTTTCTATTTATTTTGGCATATTCTTGTTAGAGTTTTGACAGATGCAGTCTCTTCAATTTGGAATAATTCTATTAGTACAGTATTTCATTTCCCCATAGTATTGTTAAGAAGTGGGAAAAATGGGCGGCGGGAGAGCATGGAACCTAGAATAGGTCTACTAGAAGTTTTGAAGGCTTTTGTTTATGTGACTGGGAATGCTGGCTGGAAAGGTGTTAGCCAGTCTGCATCCAGAAGAAAATGATAATTACCTGTTCTCCTTTTGCTAATCTTCAGTTCAGCATCAGAAAGAGTTTAATTCTATTCATGTCCCAGAACTAACTTGCCTGTGTGAATATAAGACAAGGTAGGTAGTTTCGTTATTTTTTTTGTGTCTTTCTCTTAATTAGTCTTAATTATGCCTCTGAAATTTACTACATCCCTATTATTTTGGGAAACTGATTTTTTTTCTTTTTGCCTTTTGTACTCTGTAATCTCTTCCCTCCCCCATTAACAAAATGCAAAAGTCCTTACTATATTTTTGGCTCAGATAATTGTGGTACCAAAAACCAGGTCTTGCCTATAGATTTTGTATTTTTAGTGTGTGTGGTAGCAAATGGGTACTTTTAAAAATTAGGTATCTTGCTTCTCAATGCCTACCCTTGTCATTTTTGAACTCCCTGGGGCATTGCCCAGTTTAAGGTAGATTACAACTGACTCTTTTTTGGGCTCAACCAGCCCAGAATAAGGAAGATAGTATGTCTCAGGAGATACGGGGATGGAACCAGGTCATCATGTGACAGTAATTTTTTTTTGCTAAATGTTTACAGAGCAGCTTTCACTTCACTTTTTGAAGCTGCAGGTTCTTCATCACAGGATTCTCATTGAAAGGAATCTGTAATCTTTTCATCTCTTCTATATAGTTGTTAATATATTGTTTCAACTTTCTTTTTGTTTTGTTCTGCTACAGTAGCATGATTCCCTGTTGTTGTTTTTTTTTAGCTTCCTTCATTTAGATTTTAATTTCCCTTTAATTTCCTGGGGCTTCCAGAAGAGATCTATTTTTTCTCTTTTTTAAGTAATTCTCTTTTATGACTTTGTACTGGTCATTATAATAGTTTTCTTGATCACTGCTTGATAGTTCCTGAAAAGGTACACATAGGATTCTGACTCTATTTCTATCACCCTTTACTTCTTTCTGTCCTCAAATTTGAGTCCCGATGGGCTCCAGGTTGACTCAGCCTTCTATCCTTCAGAGGTCGGTGAAATGGATACCCAGCATGTTGGGGACAAAATTTCTAATTGCCTTGTGAATCGCCCAGATTCACTGTGGGACAGTATATAAATTTAATTATCACCATTGCTACATTTGAACACAGTGATTTGCCAAGGCGATGACGGTGTTACCTTAATTATCAGGATATGTTAGGAAGTCCAGTAAATAATTTCTGAGAAGGATCCCAAAATATGCATGTACATTGTGGAACTTATATTTTAAATACAGCTGTTGCTCCTTTTGTGAATTTTCCATGATCTCAAATGGGTTTGAAATAGTTACATCAGTTATCAAATTTTACGCCTTTTTCTAAGAGGTAGCCTTCCAAACTATAGTAAAATAAAGTCAAGATATGAATCATCAGAATTTTCTCAGACTGTGTGAGACAAGTTGAGCAGAAGAATGTTAATAAATAGTTAGATTTCTTTAAATGTACAGTCCAATCTCGCATAAAGAGCGCTTCGCTTAAAGAGTAACTCGTTTAAAAAGCCGAATTTTCTCTGAATGTTCGCTTCGCTTAACAAATAAAACCAACCAAAAACTCGCTTAACAAATAAATCGGGGTTCGCAACAACCACCACCACCAGAAGTCACAATTGGTCACTTACAATGGTGTTTCGCTTAAAGTGCAAACTTGCTTAAAGAGCAATCCTGTGGGACACATTATGCTCTTTAAACAAGGTACAACTGTACTCCCTAATAAAACAAATTTTACAAACTTTGCAGAAATCAAGTACTGTACTAACAAGCTTTTCAACATTGTGTAACATTAAGACAGTTCATACCATTGTCGCTTGTACTAATGAAACTGTTCTCTTGCAGTTTCACTCTGTGACAGGTACTTCAGAAAGTAGATTCAATGCTACAAAGTTAGAATGTGTAATTCGGCTATTAAAGGAGGAAAAAGAGAAACCTAAATGCTTTAATGAAATTTACTCTTTTGCAGAGGAACTACTATATATATTTAAGTATAAGATGACCTGATTATAAACTGAGGTACCTAATCTTGACCTGAAAACCCGGGAAAATAGATTGAACCGAGTATAAGCCGAGGGTAGGAAATGCAGCAGCCGCTAGTGAGTTTCAGTAATCAAAATACATGAAAATAAGGTAAAATTAATTAAATTGTCGGCACCTCTCAATCTGGCACAGTCTTACTGAGTCCTGAAGGGTACTAAAAACAAACCTTTTATGTTCCATTCATGGACTACTTCATAACAGAGTTTAAATCTCCATTTTCTGATCAGAATATCAATCAATCAATCAAACTTTATTGTGGTCAATGACCAGTGCAGTGAAAAGGGTTTAAGTACAGGAAATAATGTCAAAATACACCCCCACAAACACATTTGTTTGAATTAAAACAAAATAGAATAAAATCAGTTTTTAAATTTATGCTGCATTTGGGACAGGTATCTGGTTTAAAAAGAATAAAACAGCACATAAAACATTTTTAAAGTTATAGTTACAGTTATAAAATAAGGATAAAAATGTCTAAATATAAATGCACATAGCGGATATAATTACAAGAGTAGGGTATAAAACAGAATTACTAGTGCAAAATAAAAATCTTTGTTGTTGGTTTTTAACCTGTCCCTAATGCTATGTACCCTGGTAGCTCTCCAGGCAAATCTGGCAACAGCAGCCTTCAGGTCAGTTGCTCTATCTGAGATATGGCTCTAAACATATGGTTATTCAACTCAATCTTAGGGAAGGCAGCAATTAGGTCATGTCTAAGGTTGTCATAAAACTGGCATTCTAGAAGCACGTGTTCAGGTGTCTCCACCTTCCCAGCCTGACAGATACATAAGCGCTCCTGAATAGGAACTTTCTTAAATAGCCCCTCCCTGAATACTGATGGTAACATGTTAAAACGCAAAAGAGTGTATGATCTCCTACGCTCTGGGTTATTTAAGCTGGATAAGTAAGATAAGGGCCTCATATTATTGGGTGGGAGCATTTCAAAGAGTGGATTATTTATTTTATTTAAATCGTGTTGCTGATGGATATCCAATATCCTTTGTTTTATTGTCTCTTTTGCATAAGCAGAACCAGGAGAAACAACAAACTGCTTTGAGAGGCCTTATGAAGCCAGTTTTCCTTCAAGAACAGATATCCATGGAGCTGCTGTGGTATCTGACAACATTAGTTTCAGTAGTCCATTTGGGGAAAATAACAATTTTAGCCAGTACATCGACGAACATATTCATAACTTGGACTGAACAGTATACATTCCAGTTTCCAACCTGGCTGCAGCGTTAGAGATACTAGGTGGCATCTAAAGTATAGATCTCAAGAATTTTGATTGGATCTTCTCTAAGCTAGTGATGTTAGTGCCCATGCAAAATTGAGCTCCATATAACATCTCTGTGAGAGGTTTTGCCAGATAAAGTTTAAGAGCTGCCACAAGATTGCACCCACCCTTTTTCCAGTAAAAATTTTGGATTGTTCCTGCACTTTTCTGAGCGTTCATTTCTATGTGTGCAATGTGGGAATTTCTGCAGCCGTTAGATTGGAAAATCACTTCAAGATATTTGTAGTGTTGAACCTGTTCTATGCACTGATAGTTTAAGTGCCAGACATGTGATTTTGGGATTACAGTAATACCTCATATAACATTAGTATCGAATAACACGAAAATCGCATAACATCAAGGAATCTGGGGGGAAGAATTGCATCAGATAACATTAAGATCCTATGGGATGCTTCAGATAACAACCGCTAAAGCCTGTGTGGTTACAATGTATCTCTATGGATCCCATAGAGGATCAGATAACACGAAAAATCATATAACACGAAGACTTGTGGAACCAGGTTTTAGTGTTATATGAGGTTTTACTGTATTAGCAAAAACCATTATCTTTGTTTTTGAGTAATTGACCTCCAACTGGTTCAGTTGGCAATAAGTGGACAAAGAATGCATGGCCCTATGCATCCCGATGGGAGTTCTTGATAACAACACAGCATCATCTGCATATAGCAGTAATGATATATTCTTACTAGCTAGTTTAGGTGGATGGAAACCTCTATGTTTAATATATATATATATAACAAAAATGGAACAGTACTAGTGCTTTCATTTCTATATAACGGATCAGAATATGCACATCACAAAATTGGAGTTTCTTTTCACAAGAAAGCGTGGAAGTGCTTAGTCTCTTATTGAAACAGTGTGATGGTTTGGTTAAATGTCTTCCAGTTTTTGATGCAGAATTCAAATTATGAAAAAGTAAATGACACACCGTTTTTAAAAACAAGAGGCTAGGAACTATACTAGAAGCAATAGAAAATTGTGACAAGCTTTATATCTGCAAATTTTTAGTGATCCTAGCTATTCTGCTACCGTAGTTTGAGAGCTAGCTTTTCTTCTTGAAATGGTTGAAGTCATGACTGTGCACTTTTAAAAACTTTATTAAACAGACATAAGTAAACATAAATAAACAACATATAGGTACATAAAATCAGAAAAAATACACTGGCTCTACAGTTTTGTGGAAGGTACCTGACTGACAAGGCTTGCTCTCCTAAGCATTCATTAGACCAGTGAAGTTTCCCAAATGATGTCCTGCGGAACACTAGTGTTCCATAGAAGGTCAATAAGTGTTCCATGAAAAAAAATATGAAATTCTGGTAAAACCCATAGGCAATTGTGTAATGCCACAAAGTTTGTTTTGCATCCATCCTTTCGATGTGCTGCATCAACTTGCAGGAGAAATTTGTTTTGCAACCATTTGCAAATCACTAGGAGCTGGTTTCATTTGTTATTAAAACTGAAAAATCCAAAACTATCTTTCTATTACAAAAACCCAAGTATTCCATTAAAATTTTAGGGTTTGTAAAGAAGAAATTTGGAAAACACTGCATTAGACTGTTAAAATAAAAACAAAAGACATGATTCCCTACCTTGCAGCCAAAAAAAAGGGCTTAATGTAATTTTGTATTTTCCTTGTAGGCGAAACCTAGAATTATTATAAATCTTGTTATAGTATTTTAAAAATGTAAAGCAAAACAACAAAAAAGTTGTGGCACCTTAAAGACTAACTCCTGTATTTAAATATGAGCTTTTGTGGCTTGAGTCTACTTCTTGCATTAACTAACACAGTACCAGTTCAAAAACTTTAAAAATGTAAAGTAAGTCTTAGTTAAAAATAGGATTATAGAGAACAGAACTGAATTTATGAAGGCATACTTGCATACGTAATGATTATTTACATTTTAATAACCTTGGCTTACTCAAAGTTAAATCCCTCTCATTCAAAATGTGACTGTTTGGTATTCTCTTGTATTCCAGCTTTTCATTCTGTATAAACAGTGAATGCTGAAAATTATGTCCTGAATTAAATGTGTTGTTCTCAAACATGTGTGTTGGGAATTGCTGTTTTAGTTTATTTCCTGTCAGTTTTGTGAACTGTTTCTATCCTTATGATTGCCAAGTAGAAATCCTTCAGATGATTTTGAATTTACTTTCTTTGATTCCCAAAGCTTTACACACTGTAGCAGTGCACAAAGACAGGAATTCTGAAGTTGCTAACAATGCAGAAGAAGCTTGCTTTTTTCCAGATAATTTTAGCAAATAGTGAAAATATCAGGGAACCATTTAGTTCTTCAGTTCTTCTCTCCTTTCTTGGCAGTGAAGCACATGTCAACAACGGCTATACAGTACAGTACTTTTGAAATGTCTGACAAATAGTCTGCATTATGGCTGAGTGAATCTTTGGATTTTGGTTGAAAATTTTACAATAATAAAAAAAGAAATCTTGTAGAACAGGCAGACCCTGGAAACTAGAGATCGATCTTTACAGAATACTGTCTTGCTTACAGAGAGATCTTTCTGTTCATTTCTAAAGTTTGTGCAGAGTAGTTCTTGTGAGATAGATAGATTTTCATAGACTGTCTGAGGGACTTTTTAGGTTTTCCTTCTTTCTATCATATTCAAGATTATTCTTAAACTTGAGAGAAAGGACCATTGGCTGACTACTATTTTCACAGATTATGGTTTCTCAAGATGCTGGATTTGCATACCTATCTGTTGTACCTCTCCAATTATGGAAGGAGAAAGACACTTTAATGTAATATCTAATCATCTGCTGAATTCCTGTGTATTTGAAATTTAATCTGCAAAGACTTGAAGTTATCAATGAAGTACTCCTTACCCCATTTTTCGCAGTGGATAGGACATTCTGTTCCCATATTGTGTGAAAGTTTTAGTAAATCACAATTGTCTGTAATTATTTGGAATCTGCAATATGCAATCTGTTGTTAATAAAACTACAAAGGCAGAATTTTGAAAAGGTTCCCAGTTCTTTCTCTGTCCTGTAAGGAGCCATAACTCTTACAGGAAGTCAATTTAGATTCTAGTTTCCTTGTCTGATAAACCTTGCCTGAGGAAAATATCTTTTCGTACTCCTGCTTCAATAGATGAAAACCTGTCGCTAAACAAATAAAAGCCATGCAAACAAACAACTGGCAGTTCAGAGCAGTTTGAAGCAGACAGGTTCTAGGCTGCTGCCAAATGATGGGTTTCATTATCCTGGTTATATTTTATTATGGTCTCAGTGTGGCATTTATGTGCATGTACGGAAGTGGAAAAGTAACATATTTGAAATATTCAAAGCCCATTTGCCTGAGGTCTGATCAGTAACCATTATAGAATGATTTTTATCAGCAGATAAAGAGGTGCTAATTGGCCCCATTCTGAGTTGCTCTTTACATAAACTCTATTGATGCCTACAAATAACTATTCTAGTGTTGCTGATGACTGTGGGAAGCTGTATTGTTGTGCTTGCTTCTTGTCTTGTCATTTTGCTTGAACACACCCTGTTGTCCTCGGCCACTGAATTTGGTGTATAAAAACCATGCCTGTAAGTTTCACTCCTTGTCTGAAGAAGTGGACTTGAGCCACGAAAGCTAACAATAAAAATATAGCAGTTAGTCTTTAAAGTGCTACAGTGTTTTTTATTTTGTTTTGTTTACTGATATGCCTGAACCACAGACTAACACATTTACTATTCCAAAAAATATAAATAACTAGACTACTAGAGGCAACGGTGAGCAGCCAAAATTTTTACTACTACAGTGTGGGCGGAGCCAACATAGTGGGCAGAGCTAATGTCATGACATCATGGGTGGAGCCAATGTCATGATGTCATGGGCAGAGCCAACAAAAAACCACATAATAGACATAAAAATACATAAAAACACATAAAAACATAAAATACACATTAAAATAAATACACATTAAATAGACATAAAAACACATAAAATACACATTAAAATACATCCACACCCAAAGGTAAGTCACTTACCCTGGGAAGCAGGCTATAGGGAGCTTCAGACTAGCAGCTTCTCTTCCTCCTCCCTGCTTGGGAGGACAGCAAGGAGGCTGTGCATGCACAGTGGGGGAACTGG
This sequence comes from Furcifer pardalis, assembly GCA_030440675.1. NCBI lineage: Eukaryota > Metazoa > Chordata > Lepidosauria > Squamata > Chamaeleonidae > Furcifer > Furcifer pardalis. The sequence goes on from CP126892.1 coordinate 24,784,822, forward strand.
TGAAAAGGTAAGCCCCTGAGGTGGTTCCCCCCCAAAGCTTCTACTGGTTCTCCGGGACACTGGGAAAAGTTACTATCGGTTCTGGCGAACTGGTGCAAACATTCTATTCTAGGTAGAAATTAGAGTGAGGGCTTGACAAGTTTGGAAGCACATTCTGCCTGACACACTGAAAAAGCTTTAGTGATTGAGAACCTAGGTAAGGCTGGACTTCTGATTAAAAGAGTTCAAAATGCTTCAGGCGAATGCACATTCTTTTCTTTAGACTTTTGGGCTGATTGCATGGAGATCTGTCTGACATCTGTTTCTCTATATTTCCACAACTCAGTCACTGATTGAGGTCTTATCATGCTTTCAGGAATAATATGTTCATCGAATCCTAGAATATTTGAGTTGGAAGGGGCCTGTGAGGCCATCAAGTCTAACCCCCTGCTTAATGCAAGAATAAAATCAAAGCAGATCTGATAGATGGTTGTCTAGTTTTGTCCCAAAGTAATTGATTCCATTGTTGCACTGATCTAACAATTGCTTTGTTGTGACATAAAAACTATTAGTCCTGTACCCATCTTTCTCTCCTCTCCCCTTTTCTTCTTCATGGATGCTTCTCTTCCTGTGCCTTAGTATTTGTGCAGCTTGACTCAACCTCAGGTGGGTTAGAAAACCCTTTGTTACCCCCTGCCTTGTTTCTTGGCTTTCTCTACTTGTCCACTCTTCCTCTTTTCTCTCATATAACATATACAATCTTAACTGAGTTCTGTGACTGCTAGATTTTAATTATAGATACTTCTGAATATAGCAGTAAGGTTTAAGAATGCAAGAAGAGCATGTTGAATTGTCCCAAAAACATATCTAGTACAGGAAAGTTTTTCCATTGGGACCAATCCTATTTCTGTGAATATCACATTTCAAAGTTTAAGTACAGTAAGAAAGAATCTCCTTGAAGATTGTGGTATTTTGGAACCACAGTCGGGAGTACCCTGGTAACGGTAACCCTGTGTTGCCGGCTAATCTTTCTCATACTAGGTCAGGTGAAAGAAACTGCAGAATGAACTGCAGAATTGTGCCTTATTTTGGCAGCTTTACGTCTGCCCTAGACACGGAAGAAGAAGTATAGTAATACTGTACCTCTTATTCTCTTGACACCTGATGGGGTAAAACAGGAAGCAAAGAAGAATGCCTCTTAAATCATCCAGTTCATGTGATCAAACAAATTAAAAATCTTTCTTCAGCCATCTTTAGTAATGTTTATAGGTACCACTTCTATGTTATCACTGTTTTGTGAAATGTTTTGTTTTGTTTGTGGATTGATAACAGTGAAGGTATTTGAGCTCATTTTGTATCAGGATGAATTAATAAAATCATCATAGACCAGTGATGGCAAACCTTTTAAAGACCGAATGCCCATACTACAATCCAAACCCCATGTATTTATTGCAAAGTGCCAGCACAGCAACAGGAGAGGGAGGAAATGGTCCCATTGGGCTGCTGGACAGAGGGGTAGGGTGAACTCTATGCGGGGCCGGGGGAGGGAGGAAGAGATCCCATTGGGCTGCTGGTCAGAGGGGCAAGCCAAACTGTGCTAGGGTGCCCACATTGGTGCACGCAGAGAAGGCTTTGAGTGCCATCTCTGGCACGCGTACCATAGGTTCGCCACCATTGTCATAGACAATAATGGTGTGTAACTGCAGACTTTTGAATCAGTTCCAATAAGTTAATTGTTATCGCTGCATGGGATCTTTGGAATTTCTTTGTGTTTTTTCTGGAGAGAAGCAAGAACAATAGACAGGCCAGGAGTAGTAGTATTAAAACAGAAAATATACTTGCATCTTGCTAATTTGTCATGCTTATTCCTGGCAGACTATACTAAAGACTTTCAAAAAATATTCTTTGCTTCTTCCATGAAAGGAATTCTTTTCATTGAGTTGCTTTGAAAGCAGCTCTTTGCTAAAATAATATTGTCATTGTTTTCATTTCATGCTGACCTTAATGTAAAAATATGCAAATAAAAATGGTTTTGTTTACAAACATATGATATGTTCAAACTGGAAAATTGAAAGCAGTTAATTTTGAAGTGAACAAATAAATCAAACAAACAGAATAGTCTTACATTGAATAGCTTTTCATACTTTTAAATTTGAAACTCTAATATATACACATTTTGCTGATGTTATTTTTCTTTTTGGAGGAAGCATCAAGATTTGATGCTTCCTCCAAAAAGCAAGATTTGATGCTTTTCTAATCACCACCGCTGAATGAACTTGGTTGAGAAATTCTCCCTGCAATTGAAACATCAGAAAGGAGTTCAGAAAGATAACAATTAGTACTTACATTGTTTCATTATGTCATTTCATATTTCTTGTCTTGTGCAGATTGATTCAGTTAGCAGTCTTAATTCTGGAGACAAACAGACCTGGGAACCATGAACACTGTAACTGAATACTACAAATTTAACATTTTGATCACCAGAAAGATGAGAAACTGCATGATACTGTTGTACTGTGGTGATTTGCTTTCTTACCTGAAAATTTTCACATGACAGGATATCTGCAAATATTTTAAAGTAAAACTGGTTTCCTGCTTAATTAAAAAATCATTGTAATTTACTGCAAATAAAAATAATAAACAAACTTTCAAGGCAAATTGGTAGTGGTCATTGGAGGCAGGTAACTTTAATAGGATTATCTGAAAGTTTTACTTTGTCAAAACCCTCAAATAGCTCTTGTAAGTCCCTTTGTCCTTGATAAAAGCCAGCTCATCCTCTGCAGTTTTATTAAACTATTGTAATTGAGGAGTCTTTTATAACAACAATACTTATCATTTACTTGACTTTGTCTATTTTGAGGGTGTATACCAATTGTTATCTGGGATTGTTTTGGGAATTCTTGATATGCTCCCCTTAGTCTTATTACCTTGATTATTATTATTATTATTATTATTATTATTATTATTATTATTATTATTATTATTATTATTATTATTATTATTATTATTATTAAACATTATTATTTTTATTGGATTCGGTCTGTGTTTTTAGCTATGCTGTAAGCCGCTCAGAGTTGGGTTTACCCGATTGGGGTGGGATAGCAAACGTGAATAAATAATAATAATAATTTTTGTTTTGCCTGAATAAGAAGTCTACATGACATTCAAAAGTTTGGTATATTCTACATAAATATAAGCTGATACTTTAGTTTTAAAATTTATTTTATATGTTTTCTTCCCCACATTTTCACAGGATGTTAAGAAGTAGTCTAAAAAGAGGAAAGGCAAAACAAGTTACTAATACTTATGTGAGTGAGTTGAAAGATCAAGGCATGTGTTCAGGATTATAAAAAAGAATTTAGATTCCGATGTCTCAGGGTTCATTTAAATCTGTATTCAGTAAGAAAGAAGTTAAACCTTTTGAACAACAACAAATCCAAATAACCACAATGCCTTTTTGTGCCTTACTTACTAAATCTTGATGGCTACAACTTTGTGTGGTTTATTGATTAAGTCCTGTGATTTAGCTTTTGAGAAGTTTTCAAGGCTTGTGACAGTTTTTTCGTATGCATTGTAGAAGCTATTTGGACTTGAGATTGCTTTGAGTTTACATTAACTTTTTTGGGGAATAATTTAAATAATATTATTGTTTACTGTGTTTTCAGAATTTATAATTTGAGGTTTCTAAACTTTTTACCAGAAAGTTAATGTTCACAAATAATAAAGTTTATACCATCACCCTGTATATATCTATTAAGTTGTAAGCCCTGTTGAGTTCATTGGAACTTACTTAATTGTAAATGAATAAAGGATTGCAGTCTTACATTTCAGTTAATAAAAGTTTTTCTAATAGCTGTGGCTTCATGTTAAAACCCTTTTAAAGTGTTATGTTTATGCAAGTCTTGGTTTTTTGGCTGTAAATGGAGATTAGCACCGCACCCTGTAGTCAGACACTGCTCGCTTTTGAGCAAAGGCAATCTTTACCTTTACCCTTATGTTTATGCAAAAGTAAATTGTTTCAAAACTATTAAAGGTAAAGATCGCCCTAGGTCGAAAGCCAGTCATATCCAACTCTAGGGTTCAGTGCTCTGTTTATAGCTAAATTCCAGTAATCAAGTTTAGTATCTTAACCACTAAGCCACTGCAGCCCTTTTCAAAACTATTAGGCGACACATTTGTTTCTCAGATTTTTCTGTCATTGTTACAGTGGAACCTCGACATATGAGTGGTTCTACTTAAGAAGAAAATTGAGATATGAATGGAAATCTTGGAAAACATCAGTTTTGAGATAAGCATTTTAAATACATTTTTTCAAGATACAAAAAAAGTTTCAGCAGCTTAAAAGTGGTGGGGTAGTAATGGAGGGAGACTGCACACCGCCAAACAGCTGACTGTCGGTTGCTCTGTTTTTCCCCATACATCCCCCTTTCTCTCCCTCAGCCCTATCGATCTCCCCAGCTGGTGGTCAGCTGAAGGGGAGAGGAAGGGGTGTTCTTAGAGAATCTCCCTTTCCCTCACTTCGATCAATCTCTCCTAGCTGGTGGTCGGCTGGAGGGAGTGTTCTTCAAGAATCCCCCTTTCTTTCCCTCACCTCAATTGATCTTCCTAGCTAGTGGTCGGGATAAAAGATAAAAGACATTTTTTTTACCTTTTTTCCTCACCTCTGGAACAGTTTTTTGTTTTCAATGCATTCCTATGGGAAATCACAGTTCAACATACAAAATTTTCAAGATACGAACACCCTTGACGAACGAATTAATTTTGTATCTTGAAGGTTTAGTGTACTGTACTTTTCTGACCAAGCATGAGAACTTGATTCTGATTTGTTTTACTTTACTTGTTTCCCATATCCAGTTTCCTCAGTTAATCAATTAATTGTGTGCCATAAAGCCAATTCTGAGCTATAGTGCCACTTTTCAGAATATTCTAGCTCAGTCTAGAGTAAGATTTGCCATTCTCTTCTTCTGGAAGCAATGAAGGACTGTAGAGCTTGCACAAGGCTTGCCATGGTTGATCCTATTCCTGAGGGGGAATTCTCAACATACAACTGGCTGAGCTATCCAACCAGCCTAGTCTGCTTCCCCATATGCAAATATGTAACAAGAAACTTTCCACATGCTTTAAAAATTATCAAATAATGGAAGCCTCAGAAATGAAGGCAGTGGAAGAAAGGAAAAATCTACATGCCTTTAGCGTTCATTTGGCGTATGAAAAATGGAAAAAGATTTAGATTTCCTAAAATAAGATTATATAGTTTACTTTAATTTCAATTTGAACACTTTGGGTTACATGTTGATATTCAGATGATCAACAGTTTGCTTATATTATGGTATTACATTGTCATTTTGATGCTGAAAAGGAGAGTAAACCAGGAAATAAGCTAACCATCATTATTGTAATAGGATGGTGAAGATGATTCAGATAATTTATTCTTCAAGTATTCTCTAAGTTTTAATAAGTCTTCCTTAAATATAAATAGTGAGAAAGTACTGTATCCGGATCTTTGAAATTGTACAGAAGTAATTTTGTCTTCTTATCTTGAAAGTTACATAAAATCTGGTTCCATATTAGCCCCTACCACCTTGATGACTAGTTTTGTGAGGGGCATTTTTACATGGGTCTGTTGGATCAGTACAATAATCTATTGGATTCTCTCCAGTCATAATTTCTTGTATACAGTAAACTTGTTCTGAAATTAACTGCTATGGTAAAAATAAACTGATAAGTGAAACTGTGTAATGGGAGGACAATATCTGTAAAAGAGAAGAGGATGTGTCTGTAATGGCATCTCCACTATGTGGAAGGTTTTAATTATGTAATACTATAACAGGAACAACAGGTTCTATGACACCATATTCGTATAGGCATATGTTTTGAAACTAAATAACAGATTTCTTTTCTGCATATGATAAACTGTGGATTTTTTTATTGGAACAATGGTACCACAAGAGTTTAATATGTAGAGTACATTTCTGAGGTTTTTTGATTAATTACCGAATTTTCAAATACTGCAGTTGCATAGAAGACATTAAAGCCTTCCTGAGTAGAAAAGCAATAATCTGATATCTGTTTAACTAAAGTTTGGCCTTTAAAGAGACTAATATCTGACTAGATGCTGTTAGAATATTTACATGGACTATCTATTGAAGTAATGTTGTAGAATAGTCCTTTTATCTTACTATTTACTCTCTTTGCTGTCATATAAGACCCACTCCCTTCCTTAAAATACACTGGGAAAATGGGGTGCATCATGTACTGTATATAGTGGCCTATGATGGGCTATTTTGGTAATAACTGGGTGTATCTTATACTCCATTATGTCTTATATGCTGGTAAATATGGTATGCTCTGAAAGGATTACATTTTTAACTCTAGTGAGTTTATATAATTATGTGATACCAAGTCAATTTAGGTTTAGGATTATCATTCCACGGCTTTTGTAGTAAGTATAAAGCATTTAGAAATGGTTAAACAGTTGTTACTTCTGGGAGTATTCTGGGGCACTGCAACTTGCTCAAGGCTACACTGGTGATAGGTCACATAACCCCATCTGGGTGATCTCTCCCAGTTAAGTTGTATTTTGTTGCTTTTGATTGAGGATGCATTCTTTCTCCTTTTTTTAAATTCACAAAATTTGTTCCATGGACAGTATAAATTGAGGGGATGTTGTTGAGAATTAGGAACACTGTACACATCTAACAGTGAGGTTGGTGTTTCACAAAAAAAACAACAACCCCAAAACAAAACAATGACCGTGGTTTTTTTTTTCTTCAGAAAATCAAACAATAACCATGAGCCCTGGTGGTGTAGTGGTTAAATTGATGTAATGCTGCCAAAGCGGCTGCTAACATTTAAGTTTGATCCTGATGAGTCTCAAGGTTGACTCAGCTTTTCATCCTTCTGAGCTCAATAAAATGAGTACGCAGGACTCATTAGGGGCAAAATGCTAATTACCTTATGAACCATTCAGAGAGTGCACTTAGCACTATGGGTCATAATTGCTTTATTTTAACTAAACTGTCCCATTAACTTAAGAGATTTAGAAAATGTTGGTGGTTACTACAGTTCTAGTAATGTCAAGGAACTTTAAAGTTTAGGCACAATAAAAGCAGTAAAGTAGTGCAGTGAAGATTTAATCTATGTTTTTAGTATTTTGTTACTTGCTATTATGTAGTGTGTTGTTATTTAGTATTTTTCCTAGTTTTCTGCATGTGATAGCTTTCACAACTTTAGGGAAGCCCTTTCTAGCATAATAAACATGTACTTTTAACCCACTTTGGCTAACATCTGGATTTTTCAATACATGTTTTAGCTCACTAGTAAAGGTTCCCCTTGCTTGAAAGCCAGTTGTATCCGACTCTAAGGTTCAGTGCTCATCTCTGTTTACAGCCAAAGATCCAGCGCTGTCTGCATCTGCAGACATTTCTATGGACATTTGGCAGGCATGGACAGCCAGGCAGGAACACTGTTTACCTCCCCACCAAAGTGGTACCTATTCATCTACCTGCAACTTCTTGCTTTGGAACTGCTAGCTTGGTAGGAGCTGGGACAGAGACAGGAGCTGACTCCATCATGCAGTACTCAGGTCTCGAACTGCTGACCTGCCAACCTTCCAGTTATCAAGTTCAGTGTTTTAACCACCTGAGTCACGCAGTCCCATTAGCTCACTAGAAAGTTACAAGTGAGTGTATTTGTAAAGAGTCATGCAGAAATCTGACTGCATGAATCATGGCCAGCACTTCTGACCTGATGCTTAGATTGATTTCAGAGTAAAGTAGGAAGATCAGAGAATAATTAAGTAAAGTGGGGCTACTCAGATTCAGAAGAAATATTCTCTGAATGTGGAAAAAATTAATTAACAATATTTGTATGCATGCAATTTATGCCCCACCTCGTTTACCGAAGAAGATCTAGTAAGTGACCAAGATAATCCTATTGAAGTACTGTACAGTATTCCACTTTTGTCAGAAACAATCTAATTATTTTAACATTTTAATTTATTTTGAATGTTACCTATATTTTATATATGGCCGTAATTTTAAAACGTGGAACAGTCTGATAGGAATAAAGCAATAAAGTATTGAGGAGGTACTATGAAGTTGAAGAGATACTGTCTTATTTACATTTTCTGTACTTGGTATCACAACCGTTTCTACTCACTACGATGAATGATTTATAGAAGAAGCTCTCTTAGCCACACCAGTTGCCTTTTGCTCTCAGGTATGCAGAATAGGAATAGAAATTTTAGATAAATATAAGCAAACTATAAGGAGGATTTGCTTGGTTTAATGCATTGGAAAATTTCCACTCTATTTTGATTGTCCTGGTCTAAATATGTCAGTGGTTCAAAATTATCATGCATGTGACTAAAGACTTGATAGGCCTCAGAATGAATCAAAGGACAATGAAATGCTTGCTACTTTTTAGAATTACCTGCAAATGGAAACTTTATTCACCGCCACCTCGAGTCATTTAACACATGGAGTTCTACTGTTTTCTGAAATTATTGGAAACTTTGCACTTTACGGGCAGAGGAAGAACAAATCAGTGCTAAAGAACTATTAGTACAGGATTTGTGATTGGCAGAGAGATTCCTGAACTGATGTAGCATATGTAGGAATGTGTTGATCCTTCGCTGCTTTGTATCCTTTGAGAGGACATAGCATCAGGAGATCTGAACTTCATGACATGATATCCACGAGCTTCACTTCCTCTGTCCTTTGGGTTCCTTTTAACTAGAACACAATCTGTCCCTTTGGCATACCATGTTAGTTAATTTGAATTAGAGAAAGTGCTTTTTATTCTAATCCTCAAAGGACAATAGATGCTCTGAAGGATAGCTTCCTAGCTGCTTTCAGGATCTTTGAAGAAGTGAGATTAGCATTTGAGGCAAGAGTGCTTCTGCAACTGTTGGCATGTTCCCCCTATTTCCAATAGCTCTTTTCCCTTTAGGGATTAGGACTCAGATGGAAGCACATGCCCAGAATTCAACATTTCTATTTGGGATTTCTTTTCAACCAGTTATTCCATTATTTCTGTGGGCGAGTGCCTTACATCTACTTTACTGTCGGGGCAAATGATACCACTTTGGGGAAGAATGAGAGAGGTCATAACTGAAGCGTAGCTCCTTACAAAGCCAGTGAATTGAAGTGGCTTTGATTTTCCTATTTCATTAAAGTTACTGATGTTTTTCTTTCTGTAAAAGTCATTATGCAAATATCAACATTTCCACTATTAAGCTGTTCATTTAATTCTTCGAGGGGTTTGCAAATTATTCTCTGATTGTATTCCCTAGTTCAGTAAGCATTTTCTGGATGTGAGGACAGAACATAACGAAAGTCTCTTCCTTGTTTACAACTTGCTTGCCCTTTCAGAGCGGCATTTATGGATTTTTATCCACTATATTATGAAGGCAAACACACTGCTAGTCTCATATCCTGCTATTAGAGTGTTTGTATTCCTTTGTGAGTTGGACTGGTAATCCTGGCTTCATCTTTTTCTTCCTCTTAAGCAACCATATACAAATAACAGCTGACTGCTTATATCACAATTCACCCTCCCTTTTTGTAAATTTGTTTACTAATGAATGTAATAAAGTGATTTGATGTGAAGTAGTCTGTAGAGTATCTTTATAGTTTGCTTGAGTAGAAACAGCTGAGATAAACTATTTCTTATTGAAAATGAATAACTCAATTATTTGCAGTTTTTGTCAGAGCAAACAGTCTTGAGCTAAGGGAAGATATCTCTTTAATCTGTGTATAATTGCTCATGCAATAAAACTCTCATTCCTCTATGCCTCTATAGGACTTCAGTTCCCAGAAGCCCAAGTCCATGTGAATCCACATGAATGGGTTTGCTGCACATTTGCGTATGCACAGTAAACCCATTCGTGTGGATTCACAGGGACTTGGGCTTCTGGGAATTGAAGTCTAAGAACATCTGGAGTGCCAAGGTTTGCCATTGCTGGTCTAGTTCAGGAGTTCTCAACCTTTTTAAGCCAAGGCCTGGGTCATTCTCCCTCAGACAGCTTTGGGGGCCAGATGGCCATTTTGCCCTTCTTCAACTACATGGCATTTTTTGGTGTGGTGGTGGCCACATAAAATGGTGCCATGGGCCGCATCCAGTCCACAGGCCACAGATTGAGAATCCCTGGTCTAGTTCATTAAATTTTCAGGTATCAATACTGTTTCAAATATTTATTTGATCACAGGTAACAATGGAATAGAACATACCTCAGTATTATAAGAAATGCATGTGTCTGAACAAAATGGAAACAAAATATAGTTATATGTATTTATTTATTGAATTCTTTATTAAATTTCTATACCACCCATGTATAAGAAATGACATTTTAAACTCTTTCCTCTAGAGAAATCAAGACAATGTACATGCTAATTTCTGTCCCATTTTATATTTAAAACAAGTCTCTTACATTGAAAGACTGTCTGTTTGCCTAACCATTTCACCTACAGAGTTTAACAGTAAGCAAGGGCCTTCTTCATTCCTGTACTGAAGTGTGACTTAACATCTACTCAGAAGTAAGCCTCACTGAGTTCAATGAGTCTCACACTAGGAAAAGACGATAATGGAAACTATTACAGCTTCCAGCTTTGGTATTTAATGGCCGGGTCAAACATCCTTCAATTGTGTTTTACAGATCATACTAATTAACTTGACAGATGAAGTTGATTTGGAATAAAATTATTCAGCTGTAGCTGTGGTGCACACATTAGTAGATTGATTTATTAACTTGTTAAATAGCAGGGAAATCCAGGGTATCAGTCAGCTTTTTGAAAGCCATTAGTGGAACTGGTTCTGGTTACAAACTATCCTATGTGAATGCAGCCTCCTTGAACAGCTGTGTTAACCAAAAACAATGGAACTAGTCATTCGATTTGAATATATGTTTCAGTGGGAGTTTATAAAGTTGACTGTACAGTCAAACCTCGCATAAAGAGTGGCTCGCTTAAAGACTAACTAGCTTAAAGAGCAGAATTTTCTCTGAATGGTTGCCTCCCTTAACAACTAAAACCAACTAAAAACTTGCTTAACAACTAAATCGGAGTTCACAATCCTCCCCTCCGCCAGAAGTCACAATTGATCACTCACAATGGTGTTTCACTTAAAGAGCAAACTTGCTTAAAGAGCAATCCCGTAGAACACATTATGCTCTTTAAGTTAGGTACCATTGTCGTTAGAAGAGCGCAGACTAAAGTCTGTGCTAATTTTCTTGCAGTCATGCCACTTTCCTTTAGTTTATTATCTTGTTCTATTTTTCCCATTTCTCCCTGCTGTCTCCCCCCTGAAGATAGTAAATGTAATAGGCTGCTTGCGGTCAAGAAGATAAAGATTAATTTTCCTTATCATACTCTCAAATAATTTTAATTGGCCAGATACATACCATTGCTCTGTATATTTTTATAGAACAATTATGTTAAATAAATGGATATATGATTCTTTTGGGCAACTATGTATAAAGATGTTATATGCAGTTCTATTTGTATTGGAGTTAAGCAAGCAATGTCTTAGTGTGATCCACCTGGATGTTTTCTGAGCCGACGCAGGGGTTAAAATATTTAATTATAATAATAGTCTAAGATATTGTTTTATTCTTAACTAAAGAAAAGGTTTGGGTGTGAGCCCAAATATCTTAATTCTAACTTTGCCAAAAGAAGCAAAGCGGACTGACTAGTCTATTTCTTTTTCTTTCTCCCCCCCCTTTTTAAATTGGCTGACTCATAATTTTCAATCAGATCAGTGACCTCTCTTCATGTTCTTTACTTTTGAAAACCTTCTAGAACTTGATCTGCTAGGCGTATCAAGTGTTCTTTTAGCTAGGTAAAACTTATTTTATAAGTAAACAGTATCTTCCTAGTACTGCATTACATATGAAACTTGTAGAAAGGACAACCTTTATAAAAAGAAGATTCAGTTTGCTTTAAATACACGTTTCTTAGCAAAGTGGTAGATGCTTTTTATTGGATGCTTCATGTGTGCAGGTATGGTTAGTCAGTGGATTGATGTGGTCTTTGATTTGTGGCCCTCTATTCAGGCAGGAGAGGCACACCTCTGCTGCAGTGCAAATTCTCTGAGTTCCAAAAATTGTTTAAGTGTGGGATGGGTTGGGATTATTTTCTTTTAGAAACTTAGGCTTTATTTATAATACCTTTTGACCTCCCATATTTATCTGTGGGCCATATTACTATGTGTGTTTGTGTGTGTCAAAATAACAAAGGAAGACAGGTACAGGTTCTATTTGGTATAAAGGAGAAAAATAAGGAGGGAGGGGGGGAGAGATCCAGTGTTATCGATTGTGGTGAAATTATTTATTGCAAATATTTCTCTTTTGTATCCTGATCAAACTTTAGACTGTCAAAATGAAGCCACTTTCTTCACTTTGTCGTTGCCCAAACCCAAGTCCTCATCAGTCCATGTCTAATAAATGAGCTCCAGAGTGATAGTGCGGAGTATAGCTAAAGATGGATTTTGGGGTGCAAAGATTACAGGCTGAAGTGAAAAGGGAAGGAATTTGTAGGTAGAGTATGCATTTAGGAGAAGGTCATGGTGTGAAGTGTTTTAACCTGGTTAATTATATATTGAATATTTTTATTGTCAGAGTGATTTCTGAATGAGTTTATAACAGGGTTTCTCAACGTTTTCGGGTTGTGGGCCAGACCACTTCCCCTCAGACAGCTGAGTGGGCCGGTCACGTGGTTCTATGTGTATTCTTGCATGTTTTTGTAAGTTCTTGTGTGCATTCTCATAAGATTCCATGAGTTCTCGCACATATTGTCATGAAATTTCATGAGTTTTCACATGTATTCTTGCGAGACTTCGTGTATTCTCGTGATATTTCATGAGTTCTCATGAGATTTTGCACGTTTTCAAGATATTTCACACGTTTTCAGTGCTTTTGCCCTTGCGTCGGCAGTGGCAGGAAGGAGGGCAGTGGGACACATGAAATGGTGCCACGGGCTGGGTTTAGCCTGAAGAAGGCTAAAACCTGGCATCATATTTATAATGTTGTCAGTGTTGCTTACTTTAATAGTTGAAAAATATAGATATTGGATTCTGTGAGTCTTTTCATATAGTGTAACATACCGTATTTGCCGGCATATAAGATGACTGGGCTTATAAGACGACCCCCAACATTTCCACTCAAAATATAGAGTTTCTTATATACTCGCTGTATAAGACTATCCCCTCTTCCGCACACCTTCCACACACCAAATAAAATGTAAAAGAACATCAGATTTGATTTCAACATGTTAATTTATATTCAAATGCTTATGACATGCAGAAAAACTGTCACAAGGCTGTATGTTATCAAACATGTACAGTAAACATAAAACAGTGCAAGTGCAAAGTGGTACTTATTTATCTACCATATATACATGAATATAAGCCGACCCAAATATAACCCAAGGTACCTAATTTTGACCTTGAAACCCAGGAAAATAGATTGACCCAAGTATAAGCCGAGAGTGGGAAATGTAGCAACTGTTAGTGAGTTTCAGTAATTAAAATACAGTAATATTAATTATTTTATTGATTTTTTAGAACTGTACTTGCACCAGCCACCAGTGGTGGCGCTGCAGGTAAAGTGGGTGGGCAGGTCAATTGCACTGAGGCAGGAAGTGTTGCTCTAGCCTAGCCTCTTGCTTCCCCTGCAAGCATGGCTTTTTCCTCCATTTTGTGCAGAGCAGAGATAAGGGCAGAAGGTACCAGTAAATGAAACCCTTTCTTTTTCCCCACCAGTTTGAAAGGGAGACACAGTTGTAATGTAGAGCTTCTTTCTTCATCTGGATGGCATGTAGAATGAGGTGGGTGAGCATTGGGAGGCCACTATGTCTATCCCAGCTGAAGTGCACCCGGCGTATAAGACAAACACCCCCCCCCCCATTGGAGGCATGTTTTTCAGGGTGAAAAAGTCATCTTATACGCCATCAAATACGGTAATCGTTGCCGGTCATTGTGAGGAACATAAATTATATCGCCAGTGTGCAGGTTAAGATGGTTTAAGGGTGCTCAGAGCCTAGAAATCAGAAACTCTTACTTTATAGCTTTCTTGCAGTAATGTTTTTCTTTTCTCCATTTGACCCTTGAAATCTGAAAATGGTAACAGTCTTTTTTGGTTTGTTTCTTATTCTTCAGAGGCCTGCCATTTATTGAGCCCATCATGTTTTACTGAGGAAGATAAATATAGCCTGGAAGCCCTCCGCACGATTCATAAACAAATGGATGATGACAAGGATGGTGGTATTGAAGTAGATGAAAGTGATGAGGTAGGTTTAGAAAATATATAACTTTAAGTACTTGAAAAAAGGAGAGAGGTATATGAGTTTGAGCAACTTTAATGCATTTGTGGAGATAAAAAGTTTTAGATATGTTTTGACACTAATTTGAATATAGGCGCTTGCAGTTCAATTTCTTTCATTTAAAAATAAAGCTATAATTGTAGGGAGGCATTGATTAGAACTAAAATGAGTTCTTTCTCTGTCAAATATACTAAAATGAAATGATAACAAACGTGACATACAGACCTTTAAGTAGTTCACAAACCCATATAATTTTCTTGCTCACAGTAAGTCATCCAGTCTATAAGTGAGGGGAAGATTTACTGAGTCTTACTTGTTCAATCTTAAGCTGGAAAAACTCCTTCTCGTTGTATGCTGGGTCTAGGTATATTTAGTGTTCGTAGAACTGCCTAGTATGTAGGACCACTGTAGATTAAAGATCAAAAGCGATAATCAAGGCACAGAATGGGGTATAGATGTTTTATGAACAGAAATAAATTAACAAATGAATTCTGTTAAGTTTAATAAAATTAAGTTTATTAATGACATAATCTAATTTAATAAAGTTATGTTTAATAAAGACAGAATATATGGAATATTTGCAGGATGATAGGAAAGGAGACCAGATTTCCTTTTCCACCTTTATTTAAATTGAACATGATGAGTGTATGCATGTGCTTGTCTTGTACATGGATACAGTAAGGGTTCTCTTATCAAAGCAGATGAACCTTTATACAGTAATACCTCGGATAACGCTAAGACTTGGTTCCACAAGTCTTGGTGTTATCCGATTTTTAGTGTTATCCAATGCATGTTAAAATCCTATGGGATGTATCGGATAACGTTAAAGCTCCATAGAGATACATTGTAACTGCACAGGCTTTAGCGGTTGTTATCCGATACATCCCATAGGACCTTAACATTATTCGATCCAATTCTCCTCCCCAGATTACTTAACGTTATGCGATTTTAGCGTTATCTGAGGTAAACGTTATCCGAGGTATTACTGTATAGGTAAATACTGTATATCATTGTTGCTGTTTCTTAATGTGCTGTGATACCTGCACTTTCTCTACACCTATTTCCATCTGAAAAGGTTTGTTTTACTGGGGGAACCACAGTGTTTGAAGGAAGAGAGAACTGTGAAAAAGATAACTAGTTGTCTCAAGGGCATGTTCACTTTCATCTCAAATGAAGCCTTTATGTGGCTCACATGTCCAGTAATGCCTGCTCCATTACATTTAGTTTGGTCATTATATTTTTCCAACACCAGGAAATGTCCAGTTGTTCAATATAAAGTCATCTTCTGTCTACCAGGAGTGGGGGCCTGAGGCCTTGAGGGGAGCCTGGGCTTCTGGGAATTGAAGTTCCTGAACACCTGGGGGACTAACCTGTTTCCCCTTGGCCAAAATAACTTAGGAGATATCACTTTTTTCAAATGGGTTGATACTACAAAACTGTAGAAGAGTAGCTTCGGGAAAAATAAACCAGAGACCACTTTTTACCCTGTATTTATCATTCGCTTTATTACAGCAAGAATTTTCCTGTATTTTGATTTCATTTTACTTAAGGTTGTTTAACTGCACACCAGAAAAGTTGTTGTCATTATATTTCCCTCACATGAACCTAGACAACCAGTATAAGAATGACATTGCAGACACAACCTAAAGGAAGTAATAACTTCAGAAATTTTACATGTTTATATATGCTGTCATAGTGCTTCCAACTTATAGCAACATTATGAATTAAAGACTTTCAGCATCCTGTCTTCTGATCTAGACATATCTTAATGTTTAATAGTGCATAGCTTACTCTATTGAAACTGTCGTGCATTGTTTAGAATCTGTGGGTTAAATTAATTTAGTCCTAACATGGCACATTACATATGTGGATGAGTTTATATCACCAGTTGTGTAAGGTATAACCATTGCCTCGTGTGCAAATGTAGATCCATTGTTTTCAATGGACTGATCTCTACCTTCTCCTTCGGGTAGTCCATGAATTCCCACTTATGGGATCTGTGCTTGCGCAGAGCAGTTATTGGAGCCTCAAATCTAATTGGATTAAAAGATTTGATGTTAGGACTGCCCACCCCTGCTGAACTCCATGGTCGTTAAGGCCTCACAACAAAACAGCAATAAGCAGATTTCCAATCCCTTCGCTCGTGGAGGGGAAGAAATTAGACATCCTTGGCAAGAAGATCTATGGCACTGCCTCATTGTCCCTGCAAGCAGCCAACTATGAGACTGTGATGGGCTTACACAATTCTGAGCTTTGGGAGAAGGCCAAAACCTTTCTACCCAAACTGCCTTCCGAGCTGCACTCTGAATTCCAAGTTCTTTGTGATGAGGGTGACTTTTTATCAGAGCAACAAATATTCACATCATGCCAAGTCAGCGACACGGCAGCTAAAGATATGTCCACGTCAATCCTCTTCTTCTGCCACTCTTGGTTGCGATCCACTGACCTGGAGGAACCAACCAAGAAGCTCATCGAGGACTTACCATTTGATGGCAAAGGGCTCTTTGGTGAATAAATGGATAAAGCCTTGAATGTCTTCCCACTGTTTCCTCTCATCCAGAAGGTTCTCATCCGGTTCTGTCATTGAGCTCGAGCGATCATGATAGCCCAAGCATGGCCGAGGCAGCTGTGGTACCCATTTCTACTACAGTTGTCGTTGCAATTGCTGACTCTTCCGGATTCTCCATCACTGCTCCAAATGGAGAAGGGCCAGCTATGCCACTCAGATCTATCAACGCCTACACCCCAAGGCGTGGAGGATAACCCCATATTGTTAAGAATACAAAGAAGAAAAGGAAAGGGAAAAAAAGAAAATTGTTCGGAAAATTTAAAAAATGCAACACTAGCACTTTTTTTTTTGCAGATTGAAAGTAGCTCTGTTACTTTTGGAGTATAAAATATGACTTTCTTCATTGTCCCTGTGATTCAAACACACGGGTTATCTTTCATGCATGCTCTGGAACATTCTGAGTTGCTTGTGCATGTGCGAGAGATAACCCATTTGTATGAATTCTCAGGTGACCACATGAATAATTACAGCTCCAGGTAAGCAGCCTGTCCATTGATTAAGCATAAAATTATCACAATTGGTATACAGTATTAAAAATACAGTGTATCCAAACAGTTGTTATATGTGAAATTTACTTTTAATTTTTTTTATTTGTAATTGTAACAAGTCAAGTAACAATCTCCTGAACTGTACTAATGGAACCTCTTTGGTTTTGCATGGACCAGGGAGAAAAACAATTTTTAAAATAACTGAAGAAACCATCATCATTGATAACAAAGAAAATTATATATCCTCTCTACAATATGAAATAGAGATAAAGCACCCATTCCCATAAAAAGATTTGAAGGGGGTGGGGAAATGTGTGGAAGGGACTAATATTAATTGAATAGTCATGAAATTTAACCAGACTCGTTTTCTGAGCTATACTGTACATCAGTGGTACCCTATCTTTTTTTGACAGTGCCTCAACTTAGCATTTCTAAAATCCTGGTTCCTCCTCCCCCTGTGACAATCAATAATAGTTATTATTCGAAAAGTAAACTACTATTCACTTGAGGAAGCCTAAAAGGCTATGAACTTGGGTCTAAAGTAATTGTCAAATTGCCCCCCTTAAAAATCAAATTGCCCCCTTGTGGGACGTGGGTCCCATGTTGGGAACCATGGTATAGTTATTTTAGAAATGATTTGGAGAATATATGAACACATTGTCCTAATATTTTATCCATCATGCTAAAATAAAACATACCATAATCGATTTTCTTCCTTTTTTCAATTTTTCAGGGAAAAAACACCGAAAAAACAAAAAAGGCTTTAGGGGAAAACAGAAAAAATGGTTTCTTTCTTTTAAAAATTGGTTTTTTTGGGGCCTTCTCTAGTGATTTACTTCACTAAGCAACAGGGTTTCAGCCTCTACATTTAAGAATACAGAATGCAATCTATTATATAGAGGGGCTGCAGATGGCAGAAACTTGATCTTCACTTCTTGG
Source organism: Furcifer pardalis (assembly GCA_030440675.1). Lineage (NCBI taxonomy): Eukaryota > Metazoa > Chordata > Lepidosauria > Squamata > Chamaeleonidae > Furcifer > Furcifer pardalis. The sequence goes on from CP126892.1 coordinate 24,803,115, forward strand.
GACAGAGCATTCCCTGATCTACGGTAATTAAATGTTGCAGTTCCTGTGAAAGGCAATAGATGTGTGAATTCTTTAGCTGTTTGTACACCTCTTGACTTGGGACAGCTTTGATAACAAGTAGGTATAAGTCAGAGGCATATTTACTCCACCCCCCCTCTCCCACTAAGAGAAGGCTAAATGCTAAAGTGGAGCTTGAAGGAGTGAGATGAATGTAAATTCTGTATGATTTTATCACCTCATTAAGTTTGAAATAATCCAACTACTATTTTAGATTTAAGTATGAGTCACTGTGTTACCATAACTGGGCCTCTAGAACATTAAGTGGATTTTTCTGAAATAAATAATAATGGGGGGAAATAACATTCTGTCACAAATTCCCTTGGGTTGAGTAAAGTGTTTCCTTCCAGATGTTGTTGGACTGCATCTTTCAGCTTTCTTCATTGGCTTTGTTTACTAGGGCAGATGGAAGGTGGGATTATTTGGGGAAAACACTCATCTTTTTCTTTGTCCAATTACTCTGGATGCATGTTTGGTGAAGATATGAGAGAGGACTTTCATGCAGCTATTCCTAGATTCTGGAAATCTTAGCCAAAAAGTGGGGTGAAGTTAATCTGGGATTATTTCTCTTGTCCTTCCATTAATAGGCAACAACCTTTTTATTCAGACAGAACTGTGGCATTTCTTTTTAGTGATCTAGTTTTAATTATGCTTTAACCACTTTAAAATTTAAATTGTATTTCTGTTTTGATTTACTATTGTAAGTTCCTTTACTGTGTATAGAAAGATGCAAAGGCAACAGAATTGTTTTGATACCATCCTGTAATTTGCACTACAACAAAAAGGGGTTAAAGGTTTTTTTTAAAGATGAAGTTGATTTTATCAGTAAATTAATTTGCAAAGAAGTGTAGCAATGTGTTGAAACTTTGCATTGCTCATATTGGAATCTGTAAAGAGATTTCAGACCACTCATACTGACTCCTTTGCATTTTATGCATTTTATGCAGAAAAGTACACTACTTTTTGCTGCTTCTATAGTAAATGTGTAAAATCAATCCTGTCCTGTTTTTCTGAGAGACTTGGTTGCTGCTTTCTTCCATTCAAATTCTAGCCATTGTCCCAACTTGTTCATAGCTACTTGGAATGTTGACAAGTTGAAAAAGCACTACACGGCACTACGCAATAAAGGAGGAAATTCAAGAGCGTGAAATAGCTATAAACTGGATTATGTTAGCATGCCATGGATGGAGCAGGATGCCAGTAGAAAGACCTGCCATATCAATAAGAACTTCCCTTGGAAGTTTAAAAACATTGAGTACATTTGCCTACCATGTAGTTTATTTTCCTTTAGGAATGAGTGATAATGTATTAGGTGTTTCTAATCTTGGAAAGAATATAAATATTATATTGACCTGGATTGCAGGTTTTATTAAAGCACTGTACAATCTCTCAGTTTTCTAGAGCCCACATACAAAGAAGGGATTTGGCATTCTAGCTCATAGAAATCATTCTATTTTGAAAGTGTTTTGTTTTTAAAAGGTGGGAAGAGCCAGGCTATTTTTCTCATTCCTTCAGTATTTCATGTGTTAGTTGAATAAAATTTAAGTCTGATGTGTCATGATTATGTGTTGTGTTTTTTTTGTTATTATGCTTTTTTTAATGTTTTATTTGGGGCATTATTAAAGTAAGTGTACAGGCAGTAAAAACTGTAAATCAGCAATAGAAAATATGTAACCTTCCAAGTGTGATTGGAGTACAACTCCAGTCAATTGAATTCCTACATGTTCTGCCAATCTCTATACCAACTCTAAAACGTTTTAAGAAAAAAAAAAAGAAATGTCATTGGAGAGCAACACTTCATAAGGCATGCTATATAACAAATATCCTTGGGGTAAGAGTTGGGGAAGCAGAGTGGGTTCAGAGGTCTCTTATGTTAGGCACTTTGACTCCTGGAAACTGCCAGAAACGTGGTCTACATCTTGAGATTGATAACAGAGTCCTTGGTTGAGAGCTGGATCTAGATCAGTGGTGGCTAACCTTGGCACTCCAGGTGTTCTTGGACTTCAACTCCCAGAAGCCCTAATCAGCAGGAGTGCTGACTTGGGCTTCTGGGAACTGAATTCCAAGAACAGCTGGAGTGCCAAGGTTAGCCACCACTGCTTTAGATTGTGTAATTTGGTAGGATGAGAGTTAGCTTTTTCATTAATAGGTCTATAGTTGTGAAACTTCCTGGACGGTATGATTCCTGTTTTGTTGTGTGGGTTGCTTCCCCCCTGCTAATATTTAAATGGATCCAGAAATTGCCCCAATTAAGATATCATAACCATCAGCTGCTTACAAATTGTTAAATGCAATTTTGGGGTACACATGCTTTGCACACAATGTAGTGCAGTTGCACTCATCCTGAGCCCCCCAAATCAAGTGATTTGTCACTGCTGATGATGTCACTATCATTGCACATGCAGACCTGTGCAACATGATGTCATTATGTTTTAATGTTTTTATTTGTGGTTTTATTTATGTTGATTAGTTTTATTGTAAATCCACATCAAATTAAAATGCAATGTTATTTTGTACAGGAGTGGGCGAGGCGGGGTATGCCAGTTAGGGATTTACCATTTGGGGTTTTTTTTCTGCTACAAACAACAGAATTCTCCATTCTGGGAGTCTGACCTGGCTGACAGACACCTAAATGTGCCTCACATGGAAGTAAACCATAAACTGGAGGGATCACCTAGCTTTCTGTTCATTAAAAGGAAACTCTTAACAAGCATTGGGGCAGTATCATTTTTTAACAAGAAGCTAGACTTATGATAATCCATGATAGCGAACCTTGATGCTCCAGTTGTTCTTGGACTGCAATTACTAAAAGCCCAAGTCAGCACTCCTGCTTATCAGGGCTTCTGGGAATTGAAGTTCTAGAACAGCTGAAGTGCCAAGGTACACCATCACTGTGCTAGATCATGAAGCCTTCCAGCTTAGACATTTCTTCAAGGTGTTTGTTAGGCGGGATGTCCAGAGTGGAGAGTTCAGCTATTTGTTAAAACAAAACAGAATAACAAGTGGTACATCCCTAATGCTAGTTGACTTGTTTGATGATATAAATCAGTATTAAACCTTTTAAGCATTAAAATTAAAAATGCTTTTGTGTTATAGCACAGCATTGTTGAACTAAAGGTTTTCTAGATAATTGGAGGGAAGCTGCTGGGGCTTCACCTATTTTTATTGTCAATATAATTTAATGTTCTAGTGCAGCGATGGCGAACCTTTTAGAGACCAAGTGCCCAAACCGCAACCCAAAACCCATTTAATTATCACAAAGTGCCAACATAGCAACAGGGGAGGAAGGAAACACTTCCATTGGACTGCTGGGCAGAGAGGTGGGGTGAACTCTATGTTGGGGGGGGGGGAGGGAAGAAGCACTCCCATTGGGCTGCTGGGCAGAAGGATGGGTGAACTCTGTGCTGGGGGAGGGAGGAAGTGTTCCCATTGGGCTACTGGGCAGAGGGGCGGGGTGAACTCTGTGCTGGGATGACTGCACGGGTGCTCACAGAGAGGGCTCCGAGTGTCACATCTGGCACTTGTGCCATAGGTTCACCATCAGTATTCTAGTGGTATATTATCACAGATTTTAAAGGCAAATGAGGCAGAAATTCATTTGTTTTAAGCTGGGAGTTGCAGACTGGTGAGTTTAATAATACAAATAATTGTTTTATTTCTTTTGTCAGTTATCATTGAAGTGCCATATAGGTGATTGTTTAGTGTGTGTAGGGAGGGAAGAGGGTTAAGGTTATGGTCCAAAAAGGTAGTTTTTATGGAATGAAGAGGTTGACTAGCGTTGGAAGCTGTATACATTTTATTTCTGGATTTTTATTTTTAATTTTTGGAGTGTGCTTCAATTCTCCCCAGTATTTACATGCATTTGTGAGCATTTTTTAAAAAAAGAATTGCATTTTGAAACCAGGGGATTTTGAGGATACTGTTTCTTTTCTTCGCTGAGGAGTGCTTGCCAAAACAAGGGCAAGCTTGCCAAATGAAAACAAGGACATTTCAAGTAAGAGGAAATGTACTTGATTGTTATTATGCTAAAAGAGAAGGCCCTGAAAGACAAGTTGACTGTTTCAAAGACTTGCTTAAGAAAAAAAATCTTCCAGTCAAATAATGATGTATTGTGTAAGTTTAACTGGTTCCACTGTTTGTGCAAATTAAAAGCAAACGTGCTTGTAAACCATGGATTTTCTGCCCACAGCAACCCTCCTGCACCAGACATTTGCAGCTTCTTTTCTGTTCCAAAAGAAGCGCTGCTTTACTTTAAAAAATTGCACAGTGCCAGACAATTCAGCATTCTTAGCTAACCTTTTTGTCTTCCTTGTGGCCTTTGGGATTAATTGATCCACCAGAGGTAGGGCTGCAAGTAGAAGAAATTAATTGCAGATGAAGCTGGGGAAGGCTGCAGCTGCTACAATAGTGTTGCTTGCAAAGGAATTTAAGAAAGTTCCTCAGGCACTAGTCAGCTTCTTGAAATTTATTTAAAGGAAAGAAAGTGAAAAACAGGGCTTCAGAAGACAATGATAAATGCACCATTTCTGTAAGCAGAACTTTAATAAAGAGTAATGGAATTAATATATGCACAGTAGGAACTTCTGTGAATTGTTGACATCAATACTTAACACTTGTGTTAGGAGTCATAATTTTAAGAGATTTTTAGAGTTTCTCTTTCAGCTTGACTGGTTGTACAAAGATATGTTTATGTAGCAATCAGTCCAGGCTTTAATCCGCTTGGCCATAGTTTTATGTCGGCTATGAAGATCCTATCGATATTCCTACCCAACCTAGCAGTTCGAAAGCAAGAAATTGCAAGTAGATAAATAGGGACCACTTTGGTGGGAAGGTAAACAGTTTTCCGTGCGCTCTGTTGTCTAGGCATGCCTACCACATGTCCACGGAAATTTCTGCAGATGCAGACAGCACTGGCTCTTTGGCTATAAACAGAGATGAGCACTGAACCTAGAATCAGTTATGACTGGCTTTTGAGCAAGGATGACCTTGACCTTGACCTATGGAGATCCTAGGCAAATGTTTTCAGAATGTCTGTTTTATACTATTTCACTGACATCAAATGACCAAGCTTCTAGCCTTATCACTTGGTAAGACTGTGCTAGCTGTGATATGTGTACTGTATTTGGGCAGGGGCAGGCAGGAAAGTGAATGTCCTGGTCCCAAGATATATGGACAAGCTTGAGTGAGCACTGTCTTATGGTTGGTTAAGTCTCAAAATATTAGAATAGCGATAATTCTTTTGTTACTTATGTGAGGCTGTGGGCGTGCTAAGTAAACATGGGATCGATGTTGACTTGATGAGGACCAGGACACTGAATCATAATCCAAACAAATTCAAAGTTAGCTCCCTAGGAGATGATGTTAAACCTCTTGTGGTTGCTGTCTCCATAAAGGTACAGGTTCATAGTCAGTGTTTTTAGATGTGTTGAGTGCCCATGTTGTATCAAACACTGAGAATACTTTTGTGGTGTAGTTAGTCCACTTATAAAAAGTCAAATATCAAACTCAAGACAGTATATCCTCAAATGATTTTTCAACTGTTTTTATACCTTTTTTTTTTACATAGAACAAAACTTTAACATACCAAAATTCTTCTATCAACTAACAAAGTATACTGTATTGTATAGTTGAGATTTTTGAAGAGGTAGCCATGTTTTAGTCTGTTAGTGGAGAATTATCCTAAAACAGCATTAGTAATGGATTTTGGAAATATACAGAATGGAAATAGAAAGAGATGGTTGTTATATTTGTAACAGCATTGAGATTGAATATTGTTAACAAATAGAAATTAGGTTAGAAAATTGAATTTGATGGATGGTATAAAGATATTTGGAATATAGCTATAAATGACAAATTAACATGTGAGTTAAGGGTAAAAAAGGGATTAGCAAAACATGATTTTAAAGAGAGATGGGGAGGATTTTTAGATTACCGTATGTATTGGTGAAAGGGAAAGTATTAAAGCCCGAACAAGATGTATTATCTTTTTGGATTGAACACAAAGCTTAATTTGCGCAGGACCCAAAGTAATGTACTGTATTCCAGTTACAAGGAAGGAGTAAACATTACTTTTCTTGGTAATGTTGTGAATTTCCTGTCAATATGGGTTGTTTAGACTGATTGGAAGATTGGCTGTCTTTTTTGAAGGTTGTTAAACACGTTGGCTCACTGTCAAGGATGCTTTAGCTGTATAATCCTGCTTTACAAGGTGTTGGATCCAGTGTCCTTTGATTCTTTGGTCCCAATGAGATGTCTGCTATATTCAAGGTTGCCTTTGAAGACTTCATATAAGCTGTAATTTGTTCAAACTGCATATCCAATGTTGTTGATACTGTGTCTTGACAGTTCTTAAATTATTGTTTTGTCTTCCATCTGATTTCCGAGAAGAGACAGAAGTGCTCATATTCCTCTGAAGTCTCTCTGCATAAGATCTAAATACTGACAGCATTGTTTTCCTCATGTGAATTATCTGTAATATTTCTGGATCTTCTGAGGGCTTAATAATGTTATTTCTTTAAGATGATGTAATGTCAAAAAGTAATGTGTTACTCTTAAAATAATGATTAAAATAATGGACCACTGGCGGACAGTGGTCCATAGGGTCACAAAGAGTTGGAATCGACTGTGCCACTGAACAACAAAACTCTCACTTTAAACTCCCAAGAAACAAAACCTCCTCCTCCCTCGCGTCGCCTTCCCAGCCCCCTCCTCTTCCCCCTGGATCAATAAGATTCAGCCCAGGCGGCGGCGGGGGAGGGAATGAGTGAGCAAGGCAGGGAAGGGAAGGGGGGACAGCGGTGGCTGGGAGTGAGAGGGGGGAAGAGGAGGGGGCTGGGAAGGCGACGCGAGGGAGGAGGAGGAGGGGGTACTCGCATCCAAGAGAGGGGGAAGAGGAAGGCAGGAGGAGGGACCCTATGGACCACTGTCCGCCAGGCACCTCTGTCCTCCACCATCCTCCTCAACTCGCTCAGTTCTGTGCCCATTGTGTCTACAATACCATCTAGCGATCTCCGTTTTGGCTGCCCCCTTTTTCTTTTGCTGGGTGCGAGAGGGGGGGAGAGGAGGGGCTGGGAAGGCGACTCGAGGGAGGAGGAGGGTACGCGCACCCAAGAGAGGGGGAAGAGGAACCCCCGGGGGTGGGGGAGTTCAGACAAGCCTCCCCTTGCTCAGGGGCGCGGTCGCGTGCCTAAGCAAGGGGAGGCTGTGCCGGTTACATATCCGAGGTATTACTGTACTTGAATTAATGTCAAAGGCCAGAATCTTGTTGGAACGGTAATTACATAAGCAAATGCTTGAGCAGTGCTTGGAAGGGGAACCACTTGAGTGATTATTCATTCATGCATAGTTTTACGCAATAGAATTCTAGGTATAGATAGGAGATGGCAGGTGTATGCAAAAAGGAATTAAGCAGGTGAATATGGAAGTATTTCTTTAAATATGACTGGTTTTGAGCGGTCAGAACTCACCACTACTAGTGTGTCAGCTGCAGACATATTTTATTTTTTCCTCTTTTAGTTTATCAGACAAGATATGAAATATAAAGATGCCTCCAACAAACACAGCCATCTACATAAGGAAGACAAACACATCACTATTGAAGATCTGTGGAAGCGCTGGAAAACTTCTGAAGGTAAGGCACTAAAAATTGTCTCATTCTGCAGGTTTTACTCGTCATACAGGGGAATATATGGAGTTATAACCACAGAGTGTCTTGTGGGTGGACAAGGCTAACCATATGTATTACCTTGACTTTGGGTTGGAACTGTCAGTGTTTAGGTCAAGATAATAAATTCATGCTTTGACAGCATAGGCATATCATAACAAAGTATTTTAGGCAACTTGGATTTTGACTCAAAGCAGGTTATTATGAGATCTGCTTTTGAACAAAGAAGCTTGAGCTAACAGGAAATTAATAATTGGAGACTGTGAAACCAATATATCACATTTGAGAAAGTTGACAGTTCTTATAGCATGCTCTTTTAATCCTTAAAATGGTTCTAATAGGTAAGACAATGCTATTGTGACCATATTGTTTAGTTCCTTGCTATGTCTCTGAACCTCTCTCCCAAAGGATGTCTGTCTGCACTACCCAATCCTCATTAATGGTGCAGCTCCAGTTGCCAGGACCAAGGATAGCCAGGAAAACCATAGCAAGAAATAGGGCCTTCTCAGTAGCAGCAGGATTATTGGGGAATGTCTTGCCAGTTGAGCTGCTCCAGGCCTGTCCCTGGAACTATTTAAATGTTAGCTTAAAACAGTGTTGTTTGTGGAGGCTTTTAAGATGGTTCTTCCTTCTAGTTAATTTATGTTGCTACGTCCATCAGGGTTTCTTTTGCTTATTGGTTATCTGGATCTTAATTTTTGTCTAAGATTGGGTAAAGTGCTTGTGTTAAAATTTAGCCACCAAGATGAGTTAGAAACACTTGTAATTATTTTATTTTTCATTAATCATTTATTTAATGACGGTCATTGTAATGTCTTAATGTGATAAACTGCCCAGAGTGGGATGATCTCCCAGATGGCCAGTGTGTGTTTGTGTCTGTGTGTAATGTCAATGAAGAGTTAAGGCTGAAAGAGGCTTAACTTAAAAGTACAAAAATGATGCTTCTATTTCATTTATACCTAGTCTTTCTCTAAAAAAAAGGAGGTAGGGTGTCTTATAATATTAAAACAAACAATAATAAAAGCCAAAAAATAAAATAGGTAAAGGTCGCCCTTGCTTGAAAGGCAGTTGTATCCAACTCTAGGGTTCAGTGCTCATTTCTGTTTACAACTGAAGAGCCAGCACTGTTTGCATCTGCAGATGTTTCTGTGGACACGTGGGAGGCAGTGTACGGAACACTGTTACCTTCCCACCGAAGTGGTCCCTATTTATCTACTTGCAATTTCTTGCTTTTGAACTGCTAGATGCCAGGAGCTGGGACAGAGACAGGAGCTCAAACCATCATGCAGTACTCAAGTCTCGAACTGCTGACCTTCCAGTCTCTAAGTCCAGTGTCTTAACCACTTGAGCCACCACAGTCCCTAAAAATAAAATCACTTACTACAATATTTTAAAAAATAAGAAATAATACTCATCACGTTCTTAGTGGTGTTCAGCATTATGCTACTTTATCAGCTAACAATAAGTTGCCTCACTGTTGAAAATGTCTGTGTCATCATGTGTAAAGTAAAGGTTTCCCTTGCTCGAAAGCCAGTCGTTTCCGACTCTAGGGGTAAGTGCTCATCTCTGTTTCTAAGCCGAAGAGCCAGCGCTGTCTGCTTCTGCAGATGTTTCCATGGTCATGTGGCAGGCATGACTATAGACACCGGAGCGCACGGAACACTGTTACCTTCCCACCGAAGTGGTCCCTATTTATCTCCTTGCAATTTCTTGCTTTCGAACTGCTAGGTTGGCAGGAGCTGGGACAGAGATGGGAGCTAATTCCATCCTGCAGTACTCGGGAATCGAACTGCTGACCTTCCACCTCCCAGTCAGCGTCTTAGTGACTTGAGCCATGCATTGTTTTCAGCAATATGTACCAAAAACTCTCTTACATTATGTGCTTTAAATCCCAGCAAATATGTGTTTGAAACTGTTCATATGGCTTAATCAAATTATTATTATTATCATCAAATTATATCTGAAGTAATTCTTCCTATATAAGCGACCAGTTGGTACTTCTACAGATCTTTCTGAATTAAACTATGTTGTGGGACTCTTAATCATTTTACTTGGTTTAATTTTACATGTGCATTTTGGAAAAAATGATTTGTTACAAACTTATAAGGAATCTGCAAGCAAGTTAGAAGAGTCTCTGTTGTGAAAAAGACTGCATCATCATACTGTAGCAACAATTCCTAGCTTATATTTTTGAATTAGACTTTTTCCATATTGGTGTACTTTTTCTAGGTTGCTTTTTAAAAAACAATTATTATTTATTTTTAAAAGACATAAAAACATAAATCAATACACGTAAAAAAACCCCTCAAATAAGTAATTTTATCACATAATATTGTACACCCCTTTCAGGACCTTTTAAAATATGTATTCCTTTTCTTTCTGTTCAGTTCTTTTTGGTGCTTAAACCTACTTCTCTCAAAAATACATTGTTTCCTGTGCTGACTTCTGACCTGTATTCTTCAGTAGGACAAATTTTGTAAAATCTTCCATTTGTGTTAAAGCTTTCACTTTGACAATCCTTTTTTTCATTTTGAACTGACATGTTAATCTGTTATTTATAGTTATAGTCCAGACTTCTTTATACCATTCAGTAAATTGAAACTCATATTTTATTTTCCATTTCTTTGTTATAATTAATCTGGCTACATTTACCAAAATTGTAAAAATAATTTTTTGCACCATTTCAATTGAACATCTCAAGATCCGCATAACTGTGCTAATTTTTTTGTCATACATCAAATTTTATAAATAAAATCTTATTCATTTAATTAAAGACCGTGTATTGTTTTAAATTAACAATTTCAGCTGTTCCATGTTACGTAGTTGAAAAGAACAATACTCTTTTATAGGATTTTCACATTTCCCCCCTCACATTTCCCCCCTCACATATTGGCTATGTATGTTTTTTAGGGTTGTCCTTTTTCCTCAGAAGACAAAAATAGAAATAGAGTCTATCAGGTACAGTAATACCTCGGATAACGATTGGATTGGATAACGCTAAAATTGCATAACGTTAAGTAACCTGGGGAGGAGAATTGGATCGAATAACGTTAAGGTCCTATGGGATGGATTGGATAACAACCGCTAAAGCCTGTGCGGTTACAATGTATCTCTATGGATCTGTAACGTTATCCGATCCATCCCATAGGATTTTAACATGGATCAGATAACAGTAAAAATCAGATAACACCAAGACTTGTGGAACCAAGTCTTAGCGTTATCCGAGGTATTACTGTATTATTGAAAATAATCAGCTAGACTCTATTTCTACTTTGGTATTTTTAGAAAGGAGACAAACCTATACCTATTTTGTCTAACCATGTGATTAACCCTTCTCCATTGAATGACTGTTTGGGATGGAATTAGATGAATTTATTACGATATATGCAACCATATCAACTTTCTTGAGCATGCTTGAAAAGAATTTGTTTGCCAGACTCATAGGCTGTAAATAGTCTCATGTCTCATTAAACAGAAAATGGGCCTAGCCCATGACAAGCCTGTTCTTTGATTGGCTTATGTTCAAGAATCCTATTCAGGATGAACTCTTATTAAGAATGCATTCAGTGATTCACTAAAAGAAAAAAAAGGTATCTATACATCACTTTTCCTTTCCCTGTAATTAATATCTTATCACTTTTTTCCACTACTTTAGCGGCACAGTAACTTTGGATTAGGTTATAGACTGAAGGAGGGTACTGTTCAGTCATCAAGCTTTGTAGCTGGATGTGGTGTTGGTGTTGTCATTTTTTTTGCCTTTTAATAGGCAACAGCTTCCTGAAGATATCCACAAAGCTGAATGGTCTGAGAAATTGCCCCATGTTTATTGATACACATTTTACTCTTTCATGTTTAAATGTATATTCAGTTCAAAACTTAAGTACTACAGTAAAACATCGGATAACGATTGGATCGGATAACGCTAAAATTGCATAACGTTAAGTAATCTGGGGAGGAGAATTGGATCAAATAATGTTAAGGTCCTATGGGTTGGATCGGATAACAACTGCTAAAACCTTTGTGGTTACAATGTATCTCTATGGAGCTTTAACGTTATGCGATCCATCCCATAGGATTTTAACATGGATCGGATAACACTAAAAATCGGATAACACCAAGACTTGTGGAACCAAGTTTTAGCGTTATCCAGTGTTTTACTGTATTATTGTGAGTATACCGTTTAGGTTTTCTGGATGCCTATTCCTAGAGTTCTTTATTATGGATGTTCCACTGTACAGCCCCACACCTACAGACACCAACATTTCATGCCTTTCTTGGAGAAAGGTTTAGGCCAGGGCTCAGCAAACATAGCTCTCAATGTGTTCTTGGACTTCAATTACCAGAATCCTAAGTCAGTACAATCTGCTGATCAGGGCTTCTGGGAGAATTGAAGTCCAAGAACATTTGGAGAACCAAGTTTGCTGACCCTTGGTCTAGAAGACTAAGCATGAGTTACTGGTCAACTAGTCCCAGGATCCTTGTAAAGAATTTGAGCTAGTAACACCTAATGTTTGATGTTTCCATAATCAAGAGTGTATTTGAAAAGACCTCACAGCTTAGCCCTGACCTTTGCTCTTTCCTAGCTTCCTCTTTAAAAAGTGATGTAGTATGTGACCTGGCTACATGGTATTTTTTGCTGATTTGTTCAGCTAAGACAATGATGGCCAACCTTGGCAATCCAGGTGTTCTTGAACTTCAGTTCCCAGAAGCCCTGATCAGCAGGAGTGCTGACATGGGCTTCTGCTAATTGAAGTCCAAGAACACCTGGAGTGCTAAGGTTGGCCATCACTGAGCTAAGGATCTGTCATTGTGTTGCAGGATTAATGCCATGAATAGCTGAGAATAAACTACAGAACTAGAATTGCATTAACTGCATATCAAGAAATGTTATGGCTGCATTACACATTTTTAACTATTGACAGTTATAGATTTAAATATCTAGACCAGTGGTTCCCAACATGGGGCACATGACCCATAGGGGGGCTTTAATTCCCTGAAGCCTAAGTCAGTGCATTGGCTGATCAGCACTTTGGGGAATTGACTTAAGGTTTCTGGGAATTGAAGTCAAAAACCAAAGGTTGGGAAACACAGATCTAATTGCCTAAAAGGGGTTCAGGTCTTCATGGCCAGAGAAGTAGTATCCAAATGTACTAAAGGAACACATGTGGAAGCAAGAGTGGAGGCTACATCTGTAACCTTGAGAACTTCTGGAGCACAGACAAGGTCCCTTTCCCTGGAGGAGAGCAGATGTCATTACCATCTATAGAAAGGGGAAGAAAGAGGATCTGGGTAACTACTGACCTGTTACTTTGATATTGATACTGTACTGGGAAATGTTCTAAAACAAATAATTAAATGATCAATTTGCAAGTGCTTAGAAAATAACACCATGGGTTCTAAGATGTAGCATGAGTTTTTCAAAGACAAGTTGTGGCTGACTGTGTTTTCCTCCAATTCTGGTAGGGTCAAAAACCTAGTTAATGGAGTAAAAGCTGTAGATGTAGTATTACTTGGATTTGGTAATGATTTGTACAAGACTCCTCAAAGTATTATTATGGCTAATCTGGTTATTGTGGGTTCAGTAATGTTGCTAAGTGAATTTGTAACTGGTTGACAGGCCATATCAAATAGTGCTTGCCAGTAATTATTTATCATCATGGAGAGAAGTGAATAATGAGAACCACTAGAATTCTAACATAGGCTTAGAAATGTCCAACATTTTCATTAAAATTTTTGATGACAGTCTGAAGGAGATGTTCATTCAATTTGCAAGTTACCCTTTACTTTCAAAGGAATAGTAAATATTTCAGAAAATTTAATCAGGATTCAGAAAGGCCTTAATGGACTGAAGAACTGAATGATAACAAACAGTATGTGTTTCATTGTGTGTGTGTGCATGTGCGCGCACACATGTGTGTTGCATGTGGAGTTCTTGATTTAGACAGGACAAATCAGATTCACAAATAAAGGGTGGGGAATAGTTGGCTTGACACTGGTACGTGTGAAATGGTTGTAGGGACTTAGCAGGCTACAAGCTAAGCATGAGTGAGCTCCAGTAGCAGGCAGTAGAGTGATGTGGCATTAAAAAAAGCTAACATGATACAGTGGTACCTCACTTAAAGAGCATAATGTGTTCTATGGGATTGCTCTTTAAGTGAGTTAGTCTAAGCGAGGTGGTGTTTATGCGAGCTTTTACTGTACTCAGCTGCATTGACAGAAATATAATGTCAAAATCAAGAGGAGAAATAGTACTAATCGTTCAGCATTGAATTCTGATTCATTTGACCACAACAGTTTAAAAAGGATATTGAGAAGCTGGAATATGTCCAGAAAAGAACAACCAAGATGATGAAGATTTTGGAGATCTGGCTATGTGAGGAGCAGTAAACAGAGCTGGATATGTTTAATGTGTTGAAGAGTAGACTGAGAGGCAATATAATATCCATCCTCAGACATTTTGAAGAGCTGTCAGGTGGAAGATAGAACAAGCTTTTTTTTCTTCTCAGTTTCAGAGGATAGGATCCAAAGTAAAGCATTTAAATGACAGGCAAGATTTTGAGTCAACATTTCGGAGAACATCCTAGAAGTAAGTGCAGCTTGACAGTGGTGGAGTTGTGTGGCGATTGCTCTTGTATCGAGATGTTTAAACAAAGCTTGGATGACCATCAGTTAAGGATGGCGAGGAGAACAAATAGGTTGATCTTAGAAGAAATGAACCCTGATTGCTCTTTGGAAGGTCAAATAGTGAAGATGAAGCTAAAGTACTTTGGACATCAAATGAGAAGAGAGGGCTCACTTGAGAAAGCCATCTGATGGGAATGTCACAAGTAGCCTCATGCCAAATAGTGGCAATTTTTTTGGTTACTTAATGTAGTAAATCACATTAGAGTAGGGGTTGCCAACCTTTGTGCCCCAGCAGTTCTTAGATGTCAATTCCCAGAAGCCCTGATCAGCTGGTGTGCTTACTTGGACTTCTGGTAATTGAAGTCCAAGAGCACCTGGGGCACCAAGGTTGGCCACCGCTGCATTAGAGTGCGCCTTTTGAGTCAGTGGGGATTTACTGAGCCAATTCTCCTATAATTTCTTTGATTAAAATGGTTCTACTGTAATAGCAGCATGCAGTATTGTGTTAAAATAAGATGCAGTTAGAGTAGGCCCTTTTTAATCAATGGAATTTACAGAGGATTTGTCTCACCACATTCCTATTGATTCAGCTGGCCTACTCCAGTGATTTAGTGCACTAAGGAACAAGATTGTGGTCTCTGCTTTATTATGTTTGGCATAGCTCTACCTTGCTGTCTGAATCCTTCCGGGTGCCCTATCAGGTCACTTTGCCTTGGTAAGCTTTGCATTTTTGACTGATATAAAATTGTTTGCAGAAAAGTATTTTTATAGACCAGGGTTTCTCAACCTACGGCCTGTGGGCCAGATCCGGTCTGTGGCACCATTTTATATGACCCACTGCCCTTGCTCCCACCGCCACTGGCGGAAGAGGCAGAGACAGCTGTAAACACATCCACAGCTGTTGTAAACGTTTATGACAGCCGCATACATGATTTATGGCAGCATTTACGGCGATGAGAACCACCAGTCTGGCCCAGTCAACTATCTGAGGGAGCATGACCCAGCCCGTGGCTTTAAAAGGTTGAGAACCACTATTATAGACTGCTGTGAATTGTTGCCCTAGTTGGCTTTGATTTGGTGGGTGGAAGCTGTTGTACCTTTTTAGCTATGACAATGCACCATGCTTAATATTGACCTCTGGTGTGGGTGACCCACATTGGCCAAGTCACTGAGGAATACTCTTTGGTTTTCACAGAAACTGTTTGTGTGTGTGTTCCCACTGACAGCCTTTGGTTGGGCAATGTCTGGAAATGTGCAGTAGGAGGATTAGTGTCTCAGCAACACCAAAATATTAATCCTTACAAAATCTTCCATCAGATTCCACAGGAAATTAATTTTTTGATGAATAGAACCCTCACTGTTTAACTAAATAATGAGCTCCTGTTTGCGACATTTTATGGCTTTCTTCAAATTGGCTGCTACAACTGATGTTTTTGAACTCGATGCACTTTTATTTGCTCCAGAATTCTACCAGTTGAATTCTACCACTATTCTTGTTTTGTATTAGAATAGTTCATATTAAGGGAATACTATTCAATGGCCTTGTTTTTTGTATTGGATGATTTTCTTGTATTTATATGCTTTTTTGTTTTGGCCTAATGACTTCCAAATCATTAGACAGTATATCAAACTAAAATATGAATTTTAGAATTAGTAGAAAAATCTTGCATGTTAGAATTCTAAAGATGTACAAACATCACATGCATTGATTGGTGCCTGTAACCAGTTTGAGCAACATAATACATGTTGAAGGACAAGGTTCCCACATTTCTCTTTGAAATTGTTTAGCTTCAGGTTATAGACTGTTCATCAGAGTTGGCTGTACATTTCTTTATGAGCTGGAGGTTAGAGATTTGTTGCTCAGGTTAGAGATTTGTGGAATCATGGACATTATGCAAATATCAAGTACAGCAATACCGAAGATAAAATTAAAACTTGGTTCCACAAGTCTTAACGTAATGTAGTTTTTAATGTGCGATACATTTATTGCACAACGTTTAAAGAAAAGCCTGGTTCCCTTTCAGCAGAGGAAATATCTTCAGAAACCCCCACCTGGATCACTAAGGGCCTTAGCGATCCAGGCAAGGGAGGGGGTGTTTCTGAAGAGAGGATGGGGACCCTTTAATGAGCCTCTCTTCAGACCCCCCAACCTGGATCACTAAGCCCGTTAGCAATCTGGAGACCAATGTTGGGAAATTTGAGGAAAACTTTTGCATTGCACAACGTTAACTTAATGTTGTGCGGTGCAGAAGTTTCCCTCAAATTTTCTGATGTTATCCAGTTTTAACGTGCACACGTTTATGGGGGTATTACTGTATTTGCTTATAATTCCAGCTACATATATGGCCATATTGTATTTCTGCACACTGACAAAGTATTTTATTTTATTAAATTTATATATTTGATTTCTTTGACTAGATTTGTTCTAGCTTATTAGTTTGCATTAGTCAGATAGTTACTAAATACAGTAAAACCTCTACTTACATAAAAAGTCTGTTCCGTAGGCTTTTATGTAAATTGGTTTTTTACTTAACTCGAAGCAACCCCATAGGAAAAATGAATTTTTTACATAATTTGAAGCAAACCCATAGGAAATTGTTGTATGTAAAATGGGACATGGTTTTAGTGCAAAATTCATTATGTAAGTCAAATTTTATGTAACTCAAGACATATGTAAGTCGGGGTTTTACTGTACTGTACAGTGTTTGGGCCAACAGTTTGAATAATTTTCAGCTAAAAAGAACAAAATCAAGGAATTGCATGTTCTGTAATCTTTCTTCATTTTAAATAATCATATTATATGGTCATATTCTGTCCAAGATTTTTTTTAAAATTATTTAATATGCTTACACTAACTATGCTATCTTTTCATGTGTAAATAAATTCTCCATTTTTATTTTGTTAAATATAAAAAATTAACAAAAATTAAAAGGAAGATAATAAAAAAGCAGACTGTAAAACAGAATTAGGATCAACACCACTGTGCGACTGAACAACAACAAAAATACCCCAGATAACGATTGCACCGGATAATGCTAAAACCGCATAACGACGACAAATTTGGGGGGAAGATTTGCACCAGAGAATGTTCTTTTTAGTGTTATCCGATGCATCGTAATAAAGAAGTAAAGGAGGCCAAAGCTCCTCTCCCTGCAACTTCCCTCCCCCCCCCAGCAGTTTTGAGACTCCCCACCCCCACCCCACTGCCTGCTCGGCCACGAGAGAATCCAGCCTGGCCCTGTTTCAAGCCACCATAGCTTCTCTTGCTGAGCTGCACGCTCCGACTGAGCCAGGCTTGACCAGCCGATTGTAGACCGCTTTAAAGGCAGGCAGGGAAAGAAAGAGACCTCCCTGCCTTTAAAGCCACTGCAACTGCAGTAGGCTCGGGGAAAGCGCCTTTCCCCTGAACCTACTGCAGTCGAAGTCTCTTTCTCTTTTTATTTCCCTCCCTGTATTTAAACTACAGGGAAGGGGGAAATAGAGAGGTGATTGGTTCTCTAGAGAACCAATCACATCTCTCTTTCCCCCTCCCTGTAGTTTCAATACAGGAAGGGAAAGAAAATCGCGCCTTTTTCCTCCCTGTATTTAAACTACAAGGAGAGAGAGGCTCCCCCCCTTTCCTATATTGAAACTACAAGACTCTCTCTCCCTGTAGTTTAAATACAGGGAGGAAAAAGGACGCGATTTTCTAGAGAACCAATCACCTCTCTCTCTTTCCCCCTTCCCTGTAGTTTAAATACAGGGAGGGAAATAAAGAGAGAAAGAGACTTCGACTGCAGTAGGTTCGGGGGAAAGGCGCTTTCCCCGAGCCTACTGCAATCGCACTGGCTTTAAAGACAGGGAGGTCTCTTTCTTTCCCTGCCTGCCTTTAAAGTGGTTTGTCCCTGAAGTCAGGGCTTTTTTTTTTAGCATTGACTTGTGGAACCAAGTCATAAAGTTATCCGGGGTATTACTGTATGTAACAAAAATCTTATTGTAGAATTTCTACATCAGGCATGAGCAATGTCAGATTGAAAATGCCCCTGAAGTTCTCTATATCTGTTGAAAGAGTTAGTTAAGTACTATGCCAAGCTTATGAAAAGAATGGCTAAAGTCCTGGTGTACGTGCGTGCGTGCACGCGCTGCTTATTTAATCTTCCCCCTGCCACTAGTTCTTTCATGGAGCAATGTTGTCTGAATGTCCTAAGCAGAAAGAAGTAGATGAAATAATTGCTTTCTTCATGTGGGAGAGGCAAACCTGCAAGTAAAAGAAAGAGGGATAGGCACAATAATTAATAGTAACAATTATTAACTGTAAAGCAGTTCAAGAATTAGAAATGGAACTGTGCTTGAATTTTAAAAAATAAACCTGCCCACACACTTAGAACGGTAAGGAACAGTTTAATGCTAAGTGGTTATTACCGTATATGCCAGTGTACAAGACAACTGGGTGTATAAGATGACCCCCAACATTTCCACTCAAAATATAGAGTTTGTTATATACTCACTATATAAGACTACCCCCTCTTCCTCACACCTTCCACACACCAAATAAAACGTAAAAGAACATCAGATTTGATTTCAACATGTTAATTTATATTCAAATGCTTATAACATGCAGAAAAACTGTCACAACAAGGCCGTATGTTATCAAACATGTACAGTAAATATAAAACAGTGCAAGTGCAAAGTGGTACTTATTTATGTACCATATATACATGAATATAAGCCAACCCGAATATAACCCAAGGTACATAATTTTGACCTTGAAATCCAGGAAAATAGATTGACCTGAGTATAAGCCAAGAGTGGGAAATGTAGCAACTGCTAGTGCGTTTCAGTAATTAAAATACAGTATTATTAATTATTTTATTGATTTTTTAGAACTGTACTTGCACCAGCCACCAGTGGTGGCGCTGCAGGTAAAGTGGGTGGGCAGGTCAGTTGCACTGAGGCAGGAAGTGTTGCTCTAGCCTAGCCTCTTGTTTCCCCTGTAAGGAAGAAGCATGGCTTTTTCCTCCATTTTGGGCAGAAGGTACCAGTAAATGAAATCCTTTCTTTTCCCCCACCAGTTTGAAAGGGAGACACAATTGTAATGTAGAGCTTCTTTCTTCATCTGGATGGTATGTAGAATGAGGTGGGCGAGCATTAGGAGGCCACTATGGGCAGCTATGTCTATCCCAGCTGAAGTGCACCCGGTGTATAAGACGAACCCCCCCTCCTGGAGGCATGTTTTTCAGGGTGAAAAAGTCGTCTTATACATCAGCAAATACGGTAGCTGTACAGGGCAAAAACTACAGGTTAGGAAAGATTTAAATTAAGGAGAGAAGTGATAGGCAACTCACTGGTGGTGAAACATGAGCACAAGTAGTAATGTGGGAAGTGAGAGGGAATTCAAAGAATGAAGAATGGTGTGAAGTTTTATATGTAGCACTAAATAATGTGCTGTGGGTTATAGTAGGACTCCTGAAGCTGTTTTACACATAGTATCTTTTGAAGGGTCTTTTAGAGCTACACCATGTTCTTTTATTAGCCTAGCTTCACTATAACAAATAGTAGAAAGGCCTTTTTCTTGATCCTGACAGGTGGATTGATATTTGCTTACAGTCAAACCTCACATAAAGAGCGCCTTGCTTAAAGAGTAACTCGCTTAAAGAGCAGAATTTTCTTTGAATATTTGCTTTGCTTAACAAATAAAACCAACCAAAAACTCGCTTAACAAATAAATCGGGGTTTGCAATCCTCCCCGACCAGAAGTCACAATTGGTCACTTACAATGGTGTTTTGCTTAAAGAGCAAACTCTCTTAAAGAGCAATCCTGTGGAACACATTATGTTCTTTAAGCGAGGTACAACTGTATTTGATACCTGAGCAGACTGTTCTATGGTTGTTCTCCAACCCATGCTCAGGTTGTGAAATTCCTATTTATAGATAGCTTGCTCCCCATTCTTTTTATTTTCTTCTGCTGCTGCTGGTGACAGTCTTGTTTACATTTGTTTTATCTTAACCCTGATATTTTAGTAGCTTTTCTCCCATTAATTACCATATTCTCTCTCTCGGGTCAAAATGGTTTAGATGATCTAATTATATTTCCTTTAGGTGATGCCAGCCAATGTGAAAACTGGAATATAACAGGGAAAATGAACCTTTGGCACTTCAGATGTTTGGACTTCTTCCACTTCCTTTATTACTGGCAATACAAGACAGGGATTTCTGAGAGTTGTAGTCCAAGATATCTGAAGTGCCAGAGATTAAACACCTCTGGAATAAAAGTTATCACTTTTATTTAATGAGTATTTTATATTCACAATATATTCACAATTCTAGTTTATCAGATTTTAGCAACAGCAAATGTGAATTACAAAGGTTTTTTTTAGTAGGCTGTCATCCAGAGTATGGCTACTTGCAGCAATGTAGCAACGTACGAGTAAGGAGGAAGATTTTGAAGCAATTCTAGCTATGTAAGGATATGACTACATAGCAATTCTAGTTATGTAAGGATATAGCAGTAGCGACAGGGTGGTTTATACATGCATGTGAATTATTTGATGACTGACAGCTTCCTCCCTGTGTTCACATCAGTGGCAATATCAATCTGTCTTTTTAAAAAGGGGCTGAGATGCCCTAACGAGTACCCGTCCTTAGTGACTTTTGGGGTCGTTGGAAAATTGATAGGGATAGTTGAAGTGGGGAGAAAAGTAGGAATCGTTTCTTGTTCTCTTATTAATTTACACTTATCTAGAGGTGGGAATAAGGTCAAAAAGAATAATGCCTGAACACAGTGGTTTCCAACCTTGGATCTCCAAATATTCTTGGATTATGTCTCCCAGAAATATTGGCCACCACAGCCAAAAGTAAAGGTTTCAGGGAGTTTTGGTCCAAGAAAATCTAGGGTTCCAAGTTGGGAACTACTGTCATAACGTTTAAAACCATCTTGTTCTTGCAAGCATGTACACACACACACACACTCAGTCACTCACATACGCACTTAGTCTCTTACTCACTCCGTGAACTTTCCTGCTGTCCAGAAACTTACCCAGAACAGTATTTTTAGGGCTTCTGTTTGACAATAGCCCTGAACTCCAAAATGTTATGGCTCAACTCTGCTTGAGAAATTTCTGTTGGTTTATTGTATCTTTAGTCTGCTTTTTTTCTTAGAGCCTCAAGTTAACATGTGATCCTCATTACTTCTAGTTTATTCTCACAACAGCTTTTCAGGGAATAAAGATGCAAGTGTTATCTAAATAATAGATTAACAGATCTGACAGAATTGTTTTTTTTTTCAAAAACATATAAAGCTTGTTATGAAGATAGAGATACCAAAACTTGCTCCCATTTGTCTTGTCATCAGATGATGACACCCAACTAAATCCAATTTCAATAATGCCTCACCCCCAATTGTGTCCCACGTTTCATTTTTCTGTAGTTTTAAAATACACTAATTTGGCTTCTGATTCAGTAAAAGAGGTTAAAGCATGTTTCAATGAATAAATATTATACTATAGAATAATAGAATAACTGAGTTGAAATGGGCCTGTGAGGTAATTGAGTCCAACCCCCTGCTCAATGCAGAAATTGAAATCAAAGCAGATCTGACAGATGCCCATTTTTCTCCTGAATGACTCCACCGCTGGAGCGCTGGCAACCTCCCAAGGTAATTGGTTTCCTGACAATCTGCTTCCTGTAGTTTCATCCATTATTATGTGTCCTGCTCTCTGGGATGATTGAGAACAGATTCTGCCCTTCTATGACTCTCTTTCAGGTACAGTAATACCTTGGATAACGTTTACCTCGGATAACGCTAAAATCGCATAACGTTAAGCAATCTGGGGAGGAGAATTTGATCGAATAACATTAAGGTCCTATGGGATGGATCACATAACAACCGCTAAAGCTTGTGCGGTTACAATGTATCTCTATGGAGCTTTAACGTTATCCGATCCATCCCATAGGATTTTGAAATGAATCGGATAACACTAAAAATTGGATAACACCAAGACTTGTAGAACCAAGTCTTAGCGTTATCCGAGGTATTACTGTATTTGAAAAATCCTATCATATCTTCTCAGTCTCTTTTTCTCAAGGTTGTAAGAGATACTCAGTTCTAAAACAAGTTGACAGTTCCAATTTAAAAATGGAAGTATTTATAAAGTGCTGACTAATTTTTCCAGTATCATATTTTACAGATTATTTGATTCCCCAAAATTCTTTGTGATAGAATTAGGTGGTCATCTTGAAGACAGAAATTTATATTCTACATCTTCTTTGCAAACTTTTATTTCCAACCAAGAGAATCTGGTTGATATCCAGCTTTGTCTACATTTTTATCAGAGCATTGCCTAGTTTTAACTTGTGAACATATATGAATCATGGATAAAATTTAAAATGTTAAAATGATTAGAGTATTTTTTTTACTAGAAATGTGTTGCTCCAATATCATAATCTCAGCCATTCGCTAGATCTTTTGTATACATATTAGGGTATAAACTGCATATACAGTAAAACCCTGGGTTATAGACACCTCGGTTTAAGCTTGCTGTGGTTTACAATGGCAAATCCTATGTAAATGCCATCCCGGTTTACAAATTTGTAATATATTTTTCGGTTTACAACAATCAATTTTTATTTTTCAGTGCATCCCTGTGGATGTTTCGTTTTACAATTTTTTTGGGTTACAATGGAAGCTGTTGGAATGAACCTCCATCACCACCTGGGGTTTTACTATACATAAATGCTGAATTAATTATATTTTCCATAGTAACAGAAAATTTGTCCTGTGTTCTTAAGTAGCCCTATTTTACTCAATTTTTCTTCTATCTTCCTGATTTGCTTTTAAGTCTATTAGCGGACTTCCAGATGCTCCAGCCAAGATCTTGCCCAAGTGGGAGAGAATCTTTGGGATTCATCAATTCTCAGGATGTGTTCATTTTGCTGTCCAAAGGTTTAATATTTAGAGCTTGAAAATGTTCAGTAAACTTCATCAATTTTAGCCGTTGTCTTGGGTAGTGGTCCCTGGGCTCCAGGGACATGGAGACCACATTAAACTGCCTGATACCTAAAGAGAACCATATCTTAAATCAAAATGTAACAAAACTATTAACTTAGTGATTTAGATAAAAATATACTTAAGAAGTCAGTGAAGAAAAGCTAATGTTATGGGTACTTTACTCTGTTGTCTAGCTAAACACCCAGAAAAACCAAAACACTATTGTGGAGGGTAAGACCAAGAAGGGACTGACAGATGGAACCATGGAGACTAGAAGAAACAATGTCACAGTTGTATTTTTTTTGTAAGAATGCGTTAGGAAAACCAGTAGTATATAGTGCCACTTGAAGCAGGAATAACTGGGTCTGAGTCAAAAGGCAAAAATGCCTTGATGGGGGATAGCAATAAAGCAGACTGGAGAGTCACACAGAAAGAGCTCAGGGGCTACAGGTTGAGGACCCTGTTCTTTAGGGTTGGTGTCCATGAAGTTGATGTGTTTGATGCTGTATTACCTTATTTAGTGTGTCAGTTGCTAGCACCTTTTAGTGTACTTCTAGAGAAGCAGTGCCAGCCAAATAAGATTCTTTTTCAATGGAGGTAGGTTTCAGGCCACCAAGTAAGAGCTACACCCTCTTGTTTGGCATGTGTTGATTTATAACATATGATGCAATCATATTCTGGTTTGGAGAGCTGTACTTATTGTTTGTGGATGTGCACCCCAGTCTGACCCAGCCAGTTTCCCATGTACAGTAAAACCTCATATAACACTAAAACCTGGTTCCACAAGTCTTGGTGTTATATGATTTTTAGTGTTATCTGATGCATGTTAAAATCCTATGGGATCCATAGAGATACATTGTAACCACACAGGCTTTAGCGGTTGTTATCTGAAGCATCCCATAGGATCTTAATGTTATCTGATGCAATTCTGCCCCCCAGATTCCTTAATGTTATGCGATTTTAGTGTTATTCGATACTAATGTTATATGAGGTATTACTGTATGTTATTTCTGATGGCAAGTTTCTGGTTTTTAGACAATTTTTTGGGAAGTCAGGATGATCAAATCCTTTTGAGAGGGGATAGGGCAGTGTTGCAAAATCTTCACTACTAGTGAATATAAATAACTCTAGCTTGCTCAAGAAGGATAATTTAGGTTATTTTGTTTTAGGTTATTGCCAGATGTATCACATTTGTAATCAATATATATTTCAGAATAAGTATGTTACCTCCTTTCCTATTTCTTTTTACCTTATACAACTAATTTTCCCTTTATGCTTCCTCTTAAGATATAAATAGCAGACACTCATACAGCAAATGAATTGACTTTATCAAATAAGAATCAAGGTCTCTCCTGTTATTAGTTTAAATGGGCACTGCTCTTGTTTATTTATGCTAAGTTTGGTACTAAGGGATGAGGGATAACAGGATCAAGAACTCTGTGTACACTCATTCAGTCACAAGATTTTTCAATTATGCCATGGAATTTTTTAATAAAGGAATATTTTAAAGAATTACTAGTTTATAATCTTTCCATAATCTTCACTCTGATGAGCACATGATGAAGATGTAGAACTTGCCAGTAACTTACTGTTTCTGTTATTGATTTAATGCTTGATAATCCTGTATATAAAACTTTATTTGTGTTGCAGTTCACAACTGGACACAAGAGGAGACTCTTCAGTGGTTGATAGAATTTGTTGAACTTCCTCAGTATGAGAAGAATTTCAGAGAAAATAGTGTCAAAGGAACAACATTGCCAAGGTGGTTTTTTTCAACCCTAAAGAATTTCAATCCATGTTGTAACTTTTTATGACAAGTTTTGAAACATTAATTTCAGAGAGAAGGAAAATGTGGACTTTGTAACATACGTAAATGTCCTATTTTTCGTTTGTGTAAAAACATGAATTACTATGCTTATAGCCTTTGTCTATCATGTTGTGAAATATATAAATCCATTGTAAAATAAGCATTTCTTTTGCTAAATGTCTTGTCCACATATATAGTGCATTAGTACTTTAATAATTAAATGGCAGTTCAACATTTAATTCATTTGAAACTGTTAACAATTTGCACTTTAAGATAATTTACATTATTTCTGCACTATAATAGAAAAAACTATTTCTTCTTTTGAACAGAAACACTTGTTTGTATCTTAGTTGTTACTGTTAGGCTAAAAAATAAATCACTGCAGCAATATATTTATTATGGAAGAAGTTTTTGCAGGCACAAATCAAAAGAATAGTAAAATATGAAACTTATAAAATTCATGATCTGTTTGGCATAGAAGAACATCTTTGTTTAACCTAAATTGGCATTAGACTGGTACCTTTTATTCTACCATTTCTATTTTAACATATGCAGTTTAGTTGTTCAGTCACCCAGTCGATTCCGACCCTCTGCGAACCCATGGACCACTGTCCGCTAGGCACTCCTGTCCTCCACCATCCCCCTCAACTCGCTCAGCTCTGCGCCCACCGCAGTGAGCATTGATCCTAAGAAAGTAAAATCTGTCACTGCTTCTATTTCTTCCCCATTTATTTTCCAGGGACTGATAGGGCCTGTTGCCATTATCTTGGTTTTCTTGATATTGAGTCTCAAGCCAGCTTTTTCACTTTCTTCTTTCAACCTAATCAGGAGCTTCTTTAGGTCCTCCTCACTTTCTGCCATTAGGGTGGTATCATCTGCATATCGTAAATTGTTGATGTTTCTTCCACCAATTTTGATCCCAAACTGTGATTCCTCCATCCCTGCATTGCACATTATGTGTTCTGTGTATAAGTTGAATAAGCAGGGTGACAAAATGCATCCTTGTCTTATTCCTTTTCCTATTCCAAACCACTCCGTCATTCCATTTTCTGTCCTAACTGTTGCTTCTTGATTCATGTACAGATTTCTCATGAGGCCTAGAAGGTATTCCCATCTCTTTAATTACTCGCCACATTTTGTTGTGGTCGACATATGCAGTATAATCTGTGTAATTGGTAAATTGGAAGTATATGATTTTGGAATTAATGCATTAAGCAAAAAACATTTTTTCCAGCTGTAACCTTTTTTCTTTAAAATTTTTACTTTATTGTGTGTAGGATAGCAGTCAACGAACCAGCATTTATGATCTCTCAGCTGAAAATCATTGATCGAAGCCACAGGCAGAAACTTCAGCTTAAAGCTTTGGATGTCGTTTTGTTTGGACCTATCACACGTTAGTAATTTTTTTATATATTTCCACTCTCCAACACATCTTTTAGAAGATCTTAATTTAATGTCTGCAGAAGCAGTAGCATGATGAAAATGTGCATTATTAGGGTGTTTCCTCTAGGAGTTTAACTTGTATGTAACTACATTTTTCAGGACCACCACATAATTGGATGAAAGATTTTATACTTACAATTTCTATTGTGATTGGTGTTGGAGGCTGCTGGTTTGCATATACTCAGAACAAATCATCAAAAGAGCATATCACGAAAATGATGAAAGACCTGGAGAGCCTTCAGACAGCAGAACAGAGCCTGTGTGAATTACAAGAAAGGTATGTGAAGGGAAATGGACTTTATATAGACTTGATAGTGTCTTTAGCTGGATGATGTTATATTTCAGGTGGCTAAAGCTGAGATTACATATTTGGGTCATCTAGAGAGTCAATGATTAATCAATCAATCAATCAATCAATCATATTTATATGCCATTTATATTTAAAGTTTTATGTAATGAATATTGAGTGGCTCAAGTGGCTAAGACAGAGACTGGGAGGCGGAAAGTCAGAAGTTCAATTCCCAAGTACTGCAGGACGGAATGAGCTCCTGTCTTTGTCCAAGCTCCTGCCAACCTAGCAGTTTGAAAGCAAAAAATTGCAAGTAGATAAATAGGGACCGCTTTGGTGGGAAGGTAACAGCATTCTGTGCATTCCGGTGTCTAGTCATGCCTGCCACATGACCATGGAAACGTCTGCAGAAGCAGACAGCACTGGTTCTTCGGCTTTGATACAGATGAGCACTGAACCTTAGAGTTGGATACAATTGGCTTTTGAGCAAGGGAAACCTTTACGTTTACTAGATTAAATTCCTAGTTGCTCCAACAATGCAGAATTTCTTGAAGTAGTCAAATTAAGAAATCTGGGTGTTCTTAGAAAATGTTAGCACCTCAGTAATCAAAATGCAAAATTCAGCTGGTTTTCCAAAAAATTGGTAAATCCTTCAATGTTCCACCTTTCCATGTATATCATACTGAGAACTGCTTCTTGATACAAAAGAGTTGCTTAAAATTGTTGTGCAGTTAGAATAACCATGGAGAGAAATAAATATTCTTAACCTATGTGGGGGGACATTTCTGCTTTTAAAGGCTTGAGAAAGCACAGGAAGAGAATCGAACTGTCGCTGTAGAGAAGCAAAACTTAGAGCGCAAAATGATGGATGAAATCAGTGATGCTAAACGGGAAGCATGCCGCCTGAAAGAGCTGAGGGAAGGAGCTGAATGTGAACTCAGCAGACTTAAGTACGCAGAAGAGGAGCTGGTGCAGGTATTTGTAAATCATTTACATGTTTGTTTTCAGTTCCCCTTTACATTTTAGTGACACGGTAGTGGTTCATTTTTACATAAGGTACTTTTATAATGTATTGTAAACTTCAGCTCAAGTCAGCCCCAGCCAACATGGCCAACAAAGAGGAGTTTGGGAGGTTGTTGTCCAAAGCAACAGAAGGACGCCAGATTGGGGAAAGCAGATTGCCTGGTTAACACTTGAGTTTTAATTGAATGGTTAAACAATTTAATTTGTATAAATCTGCATATGAATATAGTAAAACCTTCCTTAACGAGCATTTCGCTTTGCGGAAAACTCGCATAACGAGTGGTTTTTTCAAAAAGTGATCCGACTCACATAACGAAAATTTTCGCTATGCGAATCTGACTTTCCCTATAGAAAACTTGCATAACGAGTGTTTCTATGGGGAAAACTCGCATAACGAAAAAAATTCACTATGCGAGTTTTTCCCCTAAAAAAGCTCGTTATGTGAGTTTTTCCATAGGAACTTTCGTTATGCGAGTCTGACTTGCATAGCAAAAAACTCGCATAGCAAGCAGCCTTGCAGAACGAATTAAATTCGTTATGTGAGGTACAGTAAAACCTCATATAACACTAAAACCTGGTTCCACAAGTCTTGGTGTTATATGATTTTTAGTGTTATCTGATGCATGTTAAAATCCTATGGGATCCATAGAGATACATTGTTACCACACAGGCTTTAGCGGTTGTTATCTGAAGCATCCCATAGGATCTTAATGTTATCTGATGCAATTCTTCCCCCCAGATTCCTTAATGTTATGCGATTTTAGTGTTATTCGATACTAATGTTATATGAGGTATTACTGTAGTTCTGAAGGGTAGAGCGCACCACATATTCAGAGGAGGCCCATGCTAGGGAGTGAATTTACCAGAACAGGCAGCCATGTGCCTCTGCTCAAAACCTATACCTTAAAGGGAAATGCCACATTGGCAGTTTTTGCAGTTGGCAGTTCCTCTCACCAGGCTCCTCTCTGCTCTGGAGGAGAAAGTCCCAAGCACTTTGGCAGATTCTTCCAAAGCTGCCGAAGTGCTTTTCACTGTCTCATAGAGCGGAGCCTGGTGACAGAAACCAAAGTGGAAACTGCCAAGGTGGTGTTTCCCTTTAAGGTATGGGTTTTGAGCCAGAGGTGCACAGCTGCCCGTCTCAGTAAATTTGCTCCCCAGCACGGGCCTGATTCAGAAGATGCACATTGTTTTCATAGTAGACATCAGGCTTGAAGAGAGGAAGGAGTCTTTCCCTGTGAGGAAGAATGGATGAGCCTTGCAAGATAGTGTGCGCCTTTCTACAATTCCTGTATGTCAGGAAGTGGACCAGGTGGTCTTTCAGATGTTAGGCTTCAATTCCCCTAAACAATGTTTATGCTAGTAAGTGCTGATGAGAGTGGCACTCCAACAACATCTGTCATCAAACAATGTTCATATTTTCTATTCTTTTGTTTGTATTATTCATGTTTACTATTATGCAATTGTACTTTCCTATGTCATTGATTTTAACTGCTGTTGGGAACTCTTTTGAATAGTGTATGAAGATACAAGAGTGAGATGCGTGTTTTTGTATGTACATACATATGCACACACATGCAATATATATGAAAATCTAGAGGGCCAAGCATTCTGTATACAGTAACACCTCTACATACATATGTTTTCCCATTCCACAAGGTTATTTGTATGTCAAAAAAATTGTATGTCATAAACACATTGGATTACCAGCAGAGGCCACTAATGTCACCGTATTTTTTTTGTATGTCTTATTTTTCCTATTAAAAATTTGTATGTAGATTGTTTTTTAGCCAGGATTTCTATTTGTACAGTCAAACCTCGCATAAAGAGCGTCTCACTTAAAGTGCAACTCGTTTAAAGACCAGAATTTTCCCTGAATGTTTGCTTCGCTTAACAAATAAAACCAACCAAAAACTCGCTTAACAAATAAATCGGGGTTTGCAATCCCCCCCCCCCAAATTGGTCATTTACAATGGTGTTTCACTTAAAGAGCAATCCTATGGAATGCATTATGCTCTTTAAGCGAGGTACAACTGTATGTCAAATTTTCTGTAAGTCACACCGTTTGTATGTCAGGGTTCCATTGTATTTGTGAATGAAGTAATTACAATAACTGTAAAAAAAACTTTTTGGTTGTGTGTGTGTGTGTGTGTGTGTTCGTTCCAAATCTATTGTGATATATTAGTGAATTAATCATTTAAACATTCTACCTTCATTATGTAACAGTTTTCAGTGAGTCTTTAGTTCTAGGTGCAGCTATACATTTATTATAAAATAAATAAATCGATGCAGTCACAAAAGTGTTAATGTGCAATAGTGTGTGCGTCTGCGTGAGTGTAAAATCAACCTCAATGTCATTTTGCATATTTTCCTTACTCCTAGGTCCGCATGGCTTTAAAAAAAGCTGAGAAGGAATTTGAACTGAGAAGCAACTGGTCTGTTCCTGATGCACTGCAAAAATGGCTGCAGCTGACGCATGAAGTTGAGGTCCAGTATTACAATATTAAACGACAGAATGCAGAAATGCAGTTAGCAATTGCCAAGGAAGAGGTAACTGCATTTGTAATTTCATCATGTGAAAAACATCAATATCCTATGCCCTATTGATTTGTTACTCTGATGATAGAATCCTGGGATGTGCATTTGTTGCTGAATATTTGCATATTCTGGGCAGTTTGTGCTCGCTCATAGAAATAGCACATTCATAGATGGGCTAGTTTTGAATTTGGTGCAAAAATGGCCATTATAATCTCAGAATGTTCCTCTTCCATCTCAACCTGCAACAGTCTTTACTGTGGGGAGCTGCTTTTATCACTATGGGGGCCTCCTGCTACACAAGACTATTTTTTAAGTGTAGTCCAATGGTTAATTACTAGGCTAATCCAGTTTTAGTTCCATCTAAATAGACCAGAATTGGGCTGGGGTGGCTTA
Organism: Furcifer pardalis; assembly: GCA_030440675.1. Taxonomy (NCBI): domain Eukaryota; kingdom Metazoa; phylum Chordata; class Lepidosauria; order Squamata; family Chamaeleonidae; genus Furcifer; species Furcifer pardalis. The sequence goes on from CP126892.1 coordinate 24,833,914, forward strand.
GTGATTAAGATGCTGAGCCTTATGACCGGAAGGTCGGCAGGTTAGAGTTTGAGATATGAGTGCTGTGTGGTGTGACAGAGTGAGCTTGTGTCATCAGTCCCAGCTCTTGTCAAACTAGTAGTTCAAAAGCAAGAAATTGCAAGTAGATAAATAGGCATTGATTGCCAGGAAAGGTAACATCATTCTGTGCACTTCAGTGTCTAGTCATTCCTGCCACATGGCCATGGAAACATTTGCAGGTGTATACAGCGTTTGCTCTTTGGTTGTAAAGAGAGATGAGCACCACCTCCTAGAGTTGGATGCAACTGGCTTTTGGAGCAAGGGAGATCTCTACTAAAGTAGACTCATTGGAACAAATGGGATTTCTTTAATGTTTTGAACCTTTTTTTTTGTTACCTTTCTGCCAATGGCCACCTTCTCAGATGACCATCATAAGTTACTTATTAAATATAATATATCTTAATATTGTTTTAAAAAATGTTTGTACAGTATGCTGGGATTACTAGTTTTGAAAGGCAGTTTGTAAATAATTTTAAATAATCAATTAAATATTAGTAAATGTTAAAATTAGTAAAAAATTAGTAATTTTTTTTAAAAAATTAATCTTTTGTACTGTTATGGGTCTGTTCTTGGTTTTATTGTTGAGATTGCTGTATTTTGAGACTTTGTTCTACTGTGTTAGTTGCCCTGAGTCGCTCTGTGAATAGGTCAGCATACAAATATGAACAATAAAATAAATAAATAAATAAAATGTCAACACCCACCCATCCACCTATGCACAGTGAGTTCCTTGGGAATAGTAGCTATTGAGGATACCTCCAGTTATACCATAGCTGTTCACATTTGGGCAAAGCTGGAGGAATCTTGAGGAAGATGTCTTGAAAGTTCTGATATGAGAGTATGACTCATTAGAGATGGTATGTCCAGGTCCCTATCAATTTAAGCTGTAGTTCATATATTATTTACTTGCTGACAGTAGAAAGAATTTTTCGCCCACTGACTTTGTATTTCCCCTTAATTTTAGGCAGAAAAGATTAAGAAAAAGAGAAATACTGTGTTTGGGACATTACATGTAGCACACAGCTCTTCTCTTGATGAAGTGGACCACAAGATTCTGGAAGCCAAGTAAGAGGGTTGATTTTGTGTAGCTTTGTAAGTGACCTTGTGTATATTGATAGAATTAAAAATTTAATGTTTTAAAAGTGCTCAAATGTACGGGAAGAATTCATTGATTTCGTTTTTAATAAAGGTGACGTGGCAAAGCCCATTGCAAGAATCAGTACAGTTCTGAATGAGAGATAGGACTCCACAAGGGTAACTGGTTGCTATGCAGAGATGATCCTGGCAGCCCTGTGTATTAAGATATTTTTATACAGTCAAACCTCGCATAACGAATGCCTCGCATTGTGAAAAACTCGCATAACGAGCGGGGATTTCAAAAACCTTTCCGACTCGCATAACCAAAATTTTCGCTATGCAAAACTGTCTTTCCCTATGGAAAAACTCGCATAACAAAAATTTCTATGGGAAAAACTCGCATAACGAAAATCTCGCATAGCGAACAGCCTCATAGAACAAAATATTTTCATTATACGAGGTTTGACTGTATAAGGTTATTTTCTTTTATTGTTTGTTTTTTATTTTTATATAAATAAAATTGATTTTAACAAATTAAAATTTATTCATCTCTTATGTTTTTTTATTCCATCTGGAAAATTATGTCTTATAACATATAGTGTTTTGTATATTATACTAATTATATGTGGCAGCAGGTGTAGACTACCATAATTTTTAAATTAAGTAATAATTGCATCTTCTGTTGCATCTTAGGAAAGCCCTTTCTGAATTAACCACTTGTTTGAGAGAGCGTCTGTACCGATGGCAACAGATTGAGAAGATCTGTGGTTTCCAGATAGCTCATAACTCAGGATTACCAAGTCTGACTTCATCACTCTACTCTGATCATAGTTGGGTGGTAATGCCACGAGTCTCCATTCCACCATACCCAATAGCAGGGGGAGTAGATGACCTCGATGAAGACACCCCGCCAATAGTTTCTCAGTTTCATGGTATGTTATAGTATATGTAATCAGAGATTTGATAAGGGGAGAAACACAAGACTTTGGAAATATTTCAAAATTTGCCAAACTAAAACAGACCCCCTCCTTAGGTTGAGAGTGATTTGTAGAAGGCTAGCAAAGCAGAGGTACTGAAAAGTGTACAAAGACATTGAGCTGATTTTCTACTGTCCGTTAAGTTAAAGAGGGGGACCTATAGAGGACGTTGTTGAACCACAGCTCTCACTATTACTGTCATTTGGTTGTACTGACTAGGATTATGAGAGCTGTAATCCAACCATATTTGGATTACAGGTCAAGAATTCCTCAGCCTTGCCTTAGGTATTAGCCTGGTTCATTTGTTACCTAAGATGCAACTAGTTCCGTCATCAGTTTTGCCATACATATGTCCTTTGTCAGAGATGTACCTGAAGAGGAGAAGCTCTTGCTCATATAGACTCTTCATGTAGGCAAGAACCCAATTTTTACAAGCTTCTTGTCCATGTTCTTCCTCTGTAGATGTGTCACTCTCTGCCTAGAAAAAGTGATGATAAAGAGGGGAGGGACAAGTCACTTCTCTCTAAACATGTTGTTGAAAACGGATACATGACAACTTGATTAGGGCTATTGTAGCTTTTGTAGAATAAATTATGCTGTTATAGAGTGAACAGTGTAATTCCAGTTAAGAAATTACGTTATCTGTTGTGCATGAACTGAAGAACTTCTCATGCATCAGGTAATGTCTACAGTGATTCCTTAACTTGAGATGGTTTCATGTATTTGCATTATGCCAGTATTATTTAGAAAAGATAATAAGAAAAATAGGATGTCAACGCCTAGAGACCAGCCAATACATAAAATATTAGATTCTCTACCTTGCCAGGCTTAAGTCTAGGAAACCAGTTTGGGACAACTTACAATTATGATTTAGAGAGGAAATTTAATAGTTTATCTTATTCGTTGTACTATTTATATTATTTACTCATAAAAACTTGTTTTATTAAAATGTATAATTTGCATAACCTCTGTAGATGCGGCACACTAAATAAATAAATTTTTTTTAGAAAATAGAATTTTTACCAAGAAAAACAACTGAGATAGCTGCTTTATGTTTGGCTAAGATGTGGTTGATGAAAAAAGGATTCAGCCTCTGGGATTTCCCCTTGCTTGGTGTCTCTTTGTGCATGGTAGCGAGCCTAAGGAGGATATCCTGTATCCTGACTATTGACATTGGTCTCATTTCCTTTACTATGCAAAGCTTGCAAGCCATAATAAAGTCAAACATCGCATAAAGAGCGCTTCGCTTAAAGAGTAACTCGCTTAAAGAGCAGAATTTTCTCTGAATGTTCACTTTGCTTAACAAATAAAACAAACCAAAAACTCACTTAACAAATAAATCGGGGTCCGCAGTCCCCCCCACAATTGGTCATTTACAATGGTGTTTCGCTTAAAGAGCAAACTCGCTTAAAGAGCAGTCCTGTGGAATGCATTATGCTCTTTAAGCAAGGTACAACTGTACTGCAATATCGGGTCATTTCCTAGTGTTTTGAATCATGGATGCAGAAGCAATGTACAATGGAACCTCGGTTAACAAACGGCTTGTTTAACATAAAAATTGCGTAACAAAACAAAATCCATAGAAAATAGTGGCTCAGTTTACAGAATTTTTTTTGAATGGATTGATTGCTTTTCAATGCATTTCTATGGGAAACTGCATTTCATTTTATGTATTTGGTTTTTTAATGCATTCCTATAGGAAACTGAATTTCAGTTAATGTATTTTGGTTTTCAATGCATTCCTATGGGAAATTGCATTCAATGCATTCCTTTGGGAAATTCGGTTAAAGTAATTTGTGTTGTAAGAAACATCACGGAGAACTAATTAATTACGTTAACTGTGGTTCCACTGTATCCCATATTCACAAGTGGAAGATTTTATGGATCTGGTTTCAGTTTGTCACTTATGCCTACCTTATTATATACTAAGATGCCTTTTGTCATTTTTTATGTTTTGAAATCTTTGAATACTTTTAACCCTCAAAGGCATAGCCTATTTAAACCAAAGTTCAGTTTCGCAATTGAATTCAGGTTCAATGAGACAGTACAGATTCCTGCTAAATAATTGAGTCAGGTGTTGCTAAAAGCAATGTAAGTTTGCACCTTCCCATCTGACCTTCTCTACTAAGACTTTAAAATGGTAACCAAACCTCCTGTCAGATTCCATCAAAGAAAGGTCAGTTTCACACCTGCCGTGCCCTTGCATGTCTCATTTGCTGGTAGATTTTAAATATAGATTAATACATGAGAAGGAAAAACAGATTATATACGATGAAAATGAATTGTATCTCTGTTGCTTCTCACGATTTATGTGACAAGCCTATTCAGATGGATTTCTCAGAACCATTAGTATGGTATCATTCAATTGTTCATATGGAACAGAGCAGGAGTTCTCAACCTTTTAAAGCTGGGTCCGGGTCAGACAGCTTCAGGGGCCGGACGGCAATTTTGCCCTTCCTCCACAACATGGCACTTCCTGGTGTAGTGGAAGGGGTGGGGGGCCACATTAAATGGGGCTGCAGGCTGAAAATCCCTGGAATAGAGGAATGATGTGGTTGATAATAGAGAGATGTTACTTGATTTTGAATAACGTGTTTCTCTGCTGTTGTTCTCAGGGTCCATTGTAAAAACTAGCACCTTAGCCAGGAGCAGTAGCATGTGTCGTTCCCGGAGAAATGTAGTACCATCATCTCCTCAGTCGCAACACACAGCACAAATACAACACCCTCCACCTATGCAAGTTGCTTTGCAATCTGCAGATCCAGACATCCTTTCAGTGTCCAGCTGCCCTGCTGCTTATCGCACAGAGGAAGAGGAAGAGGGCATCTACTTCACTGCTGACAAGCAATGGTACGCAGATGGGTAGATTCCTTTGGGTTAGAAATGATTTTGAACTCTGTGCCTCCATCATGTCCATGGCATGTATGTGTGGCCTTACAGCTATTGGCATGCAGAACAAATAATGAAGAGAATGTTCTTAATAGGTTTGTTATCCCTTCCTAGAGGAACTCACGTATTATTACAAACAGATGGCTGTAATTAGTACAAACTACAAGGCTACCCAGGATAGAAGCTATGAATGATGAATTAATAAATTGATAACTTGATGTGAAACTAATAAAGGAGACTGTTTGAGGTTATTCATCTATGGAATTGCATGAGGTAGCTTAGCTTAGTCCAGTTTGTGAGCAATAAATATTGCAGTGGCCAGAACCTTGGTGTGAGTGAAATGCAGAAATATTTGAGGGATTCACCCAGCTTTAGAATTTTGTGACCCAGTATGCACGAAATTGCAAGTAGATAAATAGGGACCACTTCAGTGGGAAGGTAAACAGCATTCTGTGCATGTCGGTATCTAGTCTTACCTGCCACATGTCCATGGACATATCTGCAGAAGCAGACAGTGCTGTCTCTTCGGCTACAAAACAGAGATGAGCACTGAACCCTAGAGTCGGATATGACTGGCTTTTGAGCAAGGGTGACCTTTACCTATGCAGACGAAGCTACCCAAGATGAACAATAGATCTATAAAATGCATTTTGATGTGAATAGTTGAAAGGATATATCACTTGTGCCTATTTATAATCTGATAAACATGTGGAGTGGGACAGATTTTCTCATATACTTATTTATGATGTCTGATGAAATAGATGTTACTGACTCAGGCATTCAAAATTGGCATAAGCTAAACAGGTGATAAGGAGAAGCACAGTAGCCCTGTACCACACACACTCCTCCTCCCTTATGTTTAGAGGGAGAGTGTAGAGGGAAGTCTTTCCACTATTACAGCAATGGCGAGCCATGACACTCCAGGTATTCTTGGACTTCAACCACCGGAAGCCCAAGTCAGCACTCCTGCTGATCAGGGTTTCTTGGAATGAAGTTCAAGAACACCTGGAGTCAGTGGTGGGCTCCAAAAAAATTTACTACCACACTGTGGGTGTGGTATGGTGGGCGTGGCCAGGGGGAAAGCCCTGCGTTGCACCCAAATTAGGACTAATTTGTTTCAAAACATTGATGGGCGGGACCAGCCAGAATTTCTGCTGCCAGTTCTGGCGAACCGGTGCAAACCTGCTGATGCCCACCACTTCCTGGAGTGCCAAAGTTCACCATCACGGCACTATTACATGCAGTGGTTCCCAATATTTCATTTTTGGACTTCAATTCCCAGAAGCCTAAGTCAATTCCCCAAAACACTGATCAGCCAATGTACTGACATAGGCTTCTGGGAATTCTGGGAAGGCTCCAAGGTCTGGGGATCCAGGGCACAGTGTTGTCCTGGTTTTCCTCATTCCTGAGGGGCAGGACCCAGTCGGTGTGTCTGGAGAAGGAGAAGTCCAGCCCCAGGCTCCTGCAATACGGGGTGCCTCAGGGCTCGGTACTTTCTCCTCTCCTATTTAACATCTATATGAAGCCACTGGGTGAGATCATCCGTTCCCACGGGGTAAGGTATCATCAATATGCAGATGATACCCAGTTATACATCTCGGCCCGTGGGGACCCAAGCGGTGTGGTGGAAGTCCTTTCCAGGTGTCTGGAGGCTGTTAAGGTCTGGATGGGGGACAACGGGCTACAGCTGAATCCTGGCAAGACTGAGTGGCTGTGGGTAAGGGGCCCTGTGTTAACACAGGAGCTGCCAACTTTGGTTCTGGATGGGGCAGTCCTGCCCCAAACAGATCTGGTGCGTAATCTGGGGGTCCTCCTGGACTCACGGCTACTGTTCGAAGAGCAGGTGGCAGCCGTGGCCAGGAGGGCTTTTGCACAACTTTGTGTAATACGCCAGTTACGCCCACTCCTAGACCGGGACGCCTTGCTTATGGTCACACATGCGTTGGTCACCTCCAGACTTGACTACTGTAATGTGCTCTACATGAGGCTGCCCCTGATGACCATCCAGAGACTCTAGCTGGTCCAAAATGCGGCGGCCCGGGTAGTGGTGGGGTGTGGGCGTTATGCTCGTGCCTCACCGCTGCTTTGGGAGCTGCATTGGTTGCCAGTATGTCTCCGGGTGCAATTCAAGGTGCTGGTTATTACCTTTAAAGCCCTATATGGTAGTGGGCCAGGATACCTAAGAGACCGCGTCACCCTAAGAACATCTGTCCGTCCCACCAGGGCGGATCGGAGAGGCTCCCTTGTTATTCCATCAGCAAGAGAGGCGCACCTCGCCTGCACTAGGAGGAGAGCCTTCTCCGTGTCCGCCCCAACCCTTTGGAACCTCCTGCCCACTGAGCTGCACCTTCAGACAGAACTCCTGCCCTTCCGGAAGGGTTTAAAAACCTGACTGGCAGGACAAGCATGGGGACCCAGGAATGTGGGCTCTCATGCTAGGTGGCTTATTTAATGGACTGCCACCCTTTTGGGTCTGAATTTTATATAATTTGTGTGCAGCTTGTACACTGTTTTAACTTTTTATGATTTTTAGAGTTAAACATTAAGTTTTAAGTATAAATAGCATTAATATGGATTATCCTATGTTTTAACCTTGATGTAAGCTGCTCAGAGTTGGGTTCACCCAATTGGGGTGGGGTAACAAATGCAATTAATAATAATAATAATAATAATAATAATAATAATAATAATAATAATAATAATAATAATAATAATAATAATAATAATAATAATAATAATAATTCCAAAGAATGTAGTTTGGGAAATGCTGCACTCATGGTTAACAGGACACTGGATCATGTGGAGAAGCTTCACATGGAGCAGAGGCTTTTCCCTCACACAATTGTTTTCCAGTTGAGGAGAATGAGTATGAAGAGAGTCAGAGCCAGCATGCTCCCTGCCTTCATGTTTTCATCCTTTCCCAAATGCCTTGATAATGTTTTAGTTGATTTAATGGTACAACTTTTGGTTGATGAATTATATAATTTAGTTTACTTGGCCTGAGTAAAAAAACAAAACAGTTTTGAAATTGAACCCACACTTTCTAATTCTTTTTTCTTTTTAAATTGCATGTGTTTTAGCAGCCATTATAATAGTCATTCCATCTTTGTAGTGAAAGAAGAGGAGAGGTGTTTGTCAGCTGCACTTTTAATTTAAAACACATTCCTCCTCACTTTTTCGTTCTCCATTTTAGTCTTTGTGATTTCTTGAATTGGAACACATTAGGTGTAATGCATTTTTCCTTTAATCATATCCTTTTCTGAACGTGTTGGTGGGATGAAATTTCATTTCACTGTTCAAGGGGTAAAGGTAAAGGTCACTCTTGCTTGAAAGCTTGTCATATCAGACTTTAGGGTTCAGTGCTCATCATTGTTTATAGCTGAAGAGCCAGTGCTGTCTGCGTTTACAGACATTTCCGTGGACATGTGGCAGGCATGCCTAGACACTGGAGTGCATGGAATGCTGTTTACCTTCCCACCTAAGTGGTGCCTGTTTATCTATTTGCAATTTATTGCTTTCGAACTGCTTGGTTAGCAGGAGCTGGGACGGAGTTGGGTGCTCATTCTGTCATGCAGTACTTGGGTTTTGAACTGCTGAGCTTCCGCCTCCTAGTCAGTGTCTTAACCACTTGAGCCACTGCAAGGTGTAGGGGATTTTAAAAATTATTAAATGAAACAGTTTCTCATTAATTTTTTTCCTGTCTTTGCTTTAGGGAAGTACAAGATACCGTTTCTGAATGTGACTCCTTCAATCCCTCTGTTGGAAGGAAGCAATCGCCTCCTTCAAGCCTTGAAATGTACCAGCCCTTGTCACCTCAAAAAATATCACGGGAGGAACTCTCATTAGAAGAGTCGTCTACGGGAGACTCTTCCTCCGTAACAGCTGACATTTCCAGGGGTTCCCCTGATTGTGTTGGCATGACAGAAACGAAAAGTATGATCTTTAGTCCAGCAAGCAAAGTGTACAATGGCATTCTCGAGAAGTCTTGCAGCATGAACCAGCTCTCCTGTGGGGCTCCAGTTCCCAAGCCTCGCCACACCTCATGTTCATCCACCAGCAGTGAAAGCAAAGCTGCTCACGAACCCTCTGCTCCTCCTCGGATAAGTAGCACTTCACAAGACTTCTGTCAGAATGGGGAACGATACAAAAAGTCCTCCAAAATAAAAAGTCTCTTCAAGAAAAAGTCAAAATGAGGCTACTGGAGAAGGTGCTTAAAAGTGGCATTCATTGTTGTTTAATTATTTTTTGAGTTAAGAATGTAGTTGTCAACGTTTCCCACATTTCGGTGCCAGAGCAGGAAATTCTCTTGAGTCTACTTCTTTTTTTGTTTAAATGACTTTAAAGGCAACTTGTGCCAGCTGTCGGTGAGAAATTTAAAATTTCAAGACAGTTTACAGTCATTGGTCTATTTATTTCTGCCTTTTTTTTAGTTTATATACAAAACCTTCTAAAAACAAAAGAAAAAAACCCTACAACACTTTAACACAAGCTTTAATGGACTAGTAAGCCTGCGCGGGCTTGCCAAAGTTTTTTCTCCTTTACCAAGAACATCTTCTTACCTTTCCACAGAAGTGATGGCATTTGCATATTGGACATTAATAACTTAAATGAAGTAAACTACTTAAATTGCACTACTGTTTTCCTGACTGGAAAGTATCTTCACAAGTGAAAGTCTAGACTTTGTACAATGGTGGAAGATATGGGTTGGTTTACTGTTGTTTTTAAAGGTCATTTTTATTAGGTCTAGCATTTCTAACCATTTATTTCTGGAGCTGGAACCTCGTTTCTTCTACAGAATGCTTACTCAAATGCATTTAGTAACCTAATGGATTGGATTCTGTTGTAAAGATCAATATTATTTAGGGCTTTCACTGTGATTTTTCTGCATTGGACAGATTATAGGGTAAGGAAAAAAAAGACAAGACTAAGAAAGGATGCTCCTGATTCCTACATGCAAGTTATAAAAGTCAAGACTTGGTTTTGAAAGACTTTTGAAAACATTCACAAACTTAAAACTGGGATAAGGACAACTGTGGGCACTTGTTTACATACTTTGGCAGATAACGGATGTTTGATTTGTGAATATTTGTACTGTGGCAAAGATAATAAACTGAAAATATTATTATGCACTGATTTGTTCTGATGTTGGCCACTCCTTTTCCCAACCCAAATATTACACATTTCTCAAACTTTTTGGTGGGTGTAGTAGTATATGTTACTTGTACTTAAAGTTTTATGGATGTTCTCAACTTTGCTTTCTTGATATTTTAGGTTTTCCCTCTATATAGCGGTGTGGGTGTGTGGAATACACAGCATTACAGATGCTGTCAAATTTCCACTTTTTAAAAATATAAATGTTTATTAATTTTTCAACATAAAAATACAAATAAAACAACAACATAACAAAAACATATACAAATTTCCACTTCTACTAGCCCCAGCTAGCATAGACAATCATAATGGTCATTATGCAAAAAAAATGAAGGTCCACAACTTCCTTTCTTCTGTAATGCTACATTGATAACTGTGATACTTGGACACTTCTTCTTCCATTCCCTCCATTCAGATAGTTCTTTTGTTAGCTAGTTTGCTGTTCCAACCAGGTAGCAAACCAGTTTTTATCTTCCCTTCTTCAAATCAAGCTAGTAATCTATAAATTTGCTATAATCTGGCTCACACAGTGCCCGGATGATTCTGAATAAAATATGAATCAGTCTAAGTCAATGAGTTTTGCTTTCAAATGAAAGGACTAGAGCTGCAGATCTATGTAGATACCATTTTTGACAGTACTATAAATCTTATTTTCACTTTTACTTAGGTTCATGTTCACTCTTGCAAAGTTATTGTGAATGACACCTGTACTTGTTAATGGACTCCGTTGAAATGCCCTGTGTTACAAAAGATGTGAAGTCACAGTCATATACAGTGGTGGGATTCAAAGGTTTTACTACCTACTTGGTGGGTGTGGTATGGTGGGCGTGGCCAGGGGGAAAGCCCTGCATTATTTCAAAACTTGGATGGGTGGGGGCAGCCAGAATTTCTGCTACCAGTTCTGGAAAATGGTGCAAACCTGCTGAATCCCACCACTGATTATATAGATGTACTGTTATTAATTGAGATAGATTGTTCAGATATCCAAGACGTGATATTATAGTTGAGCAGTGAACATAAAGGATCGATCTACATTTATGTGTGTGTAACATTTTGCATGATTTAATGCTGCTAGTTGTATTGTAGATTTTGAATTAGATGTTAAGACATCAGACTGAAATGATGCTTTGTGGGTTAACAAAATACATGTATCAGTTGTTACAGGCGGATGTCATCTTAGAACCTAGCGAAGAGATGAGAGTCAGGTTTTCACATAAAGCTTCCTTATGTTCAGCAGCTTTTATCATCATGTTTTGAGTTACCAGACAGTAACAAAAGATACATTCTTAGAAAAACAGTACTTGGCTCTTCAAAGCCACCACAATTTTTATGTTACTTAAATAGCAGTGTCCATTGATCAGCGAGTCTATTTAAAGTTAAACAAAAAAATCATGGAAAACAGCCTTAACTTTACAGAATTATTGCTTGCTTAGGAAACAGAAAATGAGATTTGAAAGAAATGTCTAATGAAGTCTAGGCTGTGCTTGTGTTGGTATAGACAATTGCAGTCCTAATGACTTAACAGACTATGGTTATGGGGCATCCCTATTAATTGCATAACAGGATGACTGCTGATAGCCTACCTTCTTTGAAAGGTTTACCTAGATTTAGTAGGATTTAGATAGACTTGGAAATTAGTTGTTCTCCAATTTTCCTAGTTGTCTTGCCTTGCTTTTGCTATTACATCAGCAGGTTTTAATCTGGACAGGCTGTTGCCAAATCAGGAGCCACCATTTTATTTCTGCTGCCTTTACTTTCCCTTTTCATCCTTTTATGTGGGCATACTTATTACAATAGGTAGATGAGTGCACACTATTGTTCATTTTCCAAGTACAGAAACAAACGTAAAAGGAAAAGGGAGAATCTGTGGTTATTACCTGTCAGCATTGCTTGCCCACTTTCTACCTCTCATTTAGTCAGAGCAGTCCTCTATGCTGATTGAGGCTTTATATCAGTGAGACATTATCACTGGTAAAAAGATAAAAGGCCCACTTCAAACAGCTCAATGGCTTACTTTGGTACAAATTACTTTGTGTTCACATTTTATCTCTCCCCCCCATCTCCCTCAGTTCTCCTGCATATCATATGGGTATGTTAATTGTACTAATGCATAACAGTGGAAAGGGGCTTGGCACACCTTGAATAACTGATTCCCTACTCTGAACTGTTTCTGAACAAAGTAATTGTAAATGTACAAGAAGAATCCTTCCTCTTTGCTATTAGGTGTCACAGTTCCATATCCCTACAGTATAACAACTGATGGTATCTTACAACTTGAAATCGCATCAAACTCAGATGGGACTGAGAAAACTCTGGCAAGGTTAGTTAGAGGTATTTACCAACAAATCCAAGAAGAAGTCAGTGTTGATAACAAGAACGATATTAAAGGCAGCTGTGTATTCAGTGGGGAAGAAAGTTTTCTTTATTTCAGCTCAGACAAGTCTCAGGTGATACCACAATTTTGAGAAAAATGCTCTCAGGTAAGCATGGGGCCAGCTGAGATACCACAAATCGCAATCTGTATAGATCTTATTTTGTTACAAAAAGCAATGTATGAAGAGAAGAACCTACACATATGATGTGATTATACAATAAAGTGTGACAAGGTTACACAGATTGGGTGCTAGGGTGTTACACATAGCTCATAGTGCTATGTGTAGGGGAAGGAGTTGTGCTTGATTGCACAAAAGAAATCAGACATGTTTCAGTAACATTTGAATATAGTTTGCACGTTTTGCTGATCTTTAGAAATTAGAGCTGTCAATGATTGCTGAGACTGGGGAAATGGCAATGTAAATTAAAATAGAAAAGCCACTTATTCCACATTTATCTTGATGGCATATCCAATGTCAAAAATTTAAGTTTTCTAATACAGTAAAACCTTGCACAAAGAGCATCTCACTTAGAGAGTAACTCGCTTAAAGAGCAGAATTTTCTCTGAATGGTCACCTCACTTAACAAATAAAACCAATCAAAAACTCGCTTAAAAATAAATCGGGTTTCACAATCCTCCCACACACACACACACACACCAGAAGTCACAATTGGTCACTTACAATGGTGTTTTGCTTAAAGAGCAAACTTGCTTAAAGAGCAATCCCATGGAACGCATTATGCTCTTTAAGCAAGGTACCACTGTATATAAATTGTGAATCTGCAAATATATATCAATCAATGGTTTTCAATAAATGTTTGCTTAAGAAACTTACATGCAAATAGTGCCTAACTGGTACTAACATCACTTGCTTTCGTATTGTTAAATATTCAGTCATGAATGAAAGAGCGAAGAAATAAAAATATAATATTATGTGTGTGGCTGGAGTTTCACAAGCTGGTAATGAGTGATAGAGAAAGTTTTAGGAAGGTTGGTGAAAAAGGTAGTTTGTATGAAAAAGGCAAAATCCATGTTTGGAATCAGATGGAAAGGACTGGGAAGTCACCACACCTTAAAAGCGATATTGTGCAGCTGGAAGAAAGGGGCAAGGAAATGATCAAGAAAGGAACAAATCCTGTTTTAAAATAAGATATTTGACTTTTCAGCTTAGGAAAATGTCAATAGGGGACATGATAAAGGCGTATATAATGTGGACTCTACAGTTGTACCTCAGTTAAAGAGCATAATGTGTTCTACAGGATTGCTCTTTAAGCAAGTTTGCTTTTTAAGTGAAACACCATTGTAAGTGACCAATTGTGACTTCTGGTGGGGAGGATTGCGAACCCTGATTTATTTGTTAAGCGAGTTTTTGGTTGGTTTTATTTGTTAAGCGAAGCAAATTTTCAATGAAGGTAAGTGGAATTGGACTGCCTTGGAAGGTGGTGGACTCTGTTGGAGCTTTTCAGAAATCAGATGTCTATCTGTTAAAGATGTATTAGCTGCATTATTGTGTCTGCCGGGTTTGGTCTGTTGGAGTCCCAACTTTACAATTCTTTAAGAAAGGGGGAAAATCAGAGCAGACAAATGATAATACTTCATAGGAAACACAAATTGTGGATTTCATTGTCACAAGAAGTGATGGTTGCCAATACGTATGACTAAAAAGGGATAGACGTTTGTGAAGAATAAAGATAACAATAAGTATCTTTGAATTCGATTGTATGAACAGTAGGATCATAACCATGTGACAAAAATCAGAGCAGAGAGTGCCTGAAACAGTTTCCTTAAGATGAAGAAGGAAATATGCATCAAAATGAGCTTCTAAAATGTATATCTACAGTGCTATGTATTTTAGGTTTTACTGTTTGGCAAGGATTTTAACACAGGCAAGTATTTTTTTTTTAAAAAAAGTGGTTGTATATCAGGATACTAAGAATTTCTTGTATTTAGTACAATGAATAAATGCTGACTAAAAACCAAGAACTCATAAAATGCACAAAGCATGCAGTAAGATATAAAAAGTTTGGTTCAAGGCTAAATAATTGAAATAAATGGAGGAAGGAAAATAACTTCTTGATTGAAGAGCCTTGGAGACTGGTTTGAAAATAACACTATATCATTCTTTATTGCTGATGCATTAAAAGTGAAAATAGACACAATGATGTGTAACTTCTGTTAGGAGAGAAACTGGAGGATGACAAAGGCTATCAATGGCTACTTGTCATAATAACTGAATACTTCAGGAACACCCAATAGGTCCCGGAATAGGAGAAACTGGGGGATACAAATGAGTGGGTGCTCTTGCCCTCGCATCATGCTTGTGTCCAACCTAAACAACTGGTTGGAAACTCTATGAGCAAAATGTTGGACTAGACAACTCTTAAAGAGTCCTTGAAGGCTTTATCATTTTTACCAAGAAAAACAAGCTGTCATTCTTTATCTTTGAGTTCCTGAGATTCAATACCTGCTTAAAACCTGCCTTAAAATGTAGAAATGCTCTACATTTTAAAGCAGATTTCCACTATTAAATTCCCAGCTTACCATCGCTATTGATTATACAATAAATCATCTCCTCCTCTGGAATATTTTGAATTTAAGTCCCAACTCTGTCCACTTTTGAAGTACAGTACAAGAAAACCACTTTTATTACAAGACAACATCTCAGTCAGGCTAACCTTTCTAATAACCTAGACCCATGATGGTGAACCTTGGCACAACAGATGTTCTTGAACTTCAATAACCAGAAGCCCAAGTCAGCACTCCTGCTGATCAGGACTTCCGGGAATTGAGGTTCAAGAACATCTGGAAGGTTCATCATCACTGACCTAGACAATTTTGGTCTATAATATCCTGTGCCCTCCAACCTGACCTATGTCATCAATTTCCCCTCTCACTTGGTTCCATCATTACTTAAGTATATATACACTACCCAGAGTCCATTGGTTGGGGCAGTATATAAATCTATTAAATCAATATTTTATGAGGATGGGACTGAGGACTTATCTCCTGTGGAAATTCAACTAGCAAATCTTCCGCCTTGGCCACTAGTGACAACTGATAAAATTTTAAAACTAATTGCCCAACTCAAGCTGGGTAAATCTTCTGGCCCCAGTACACCCCCACCCTCAGCTTCTGCAAACATTTCCAGATTGGTGGGCCACCTTGTTGGTTGCCTTTTCCACCATGGTCGACCAAACTGGTTGTATGCCAGCTGCCTTGTTGAATTCAATTTTAGTCCCCATAATAAAAAAGACTACTTATCCCCCACCAAATATAGACCAATAAATCTTCTCTCAGTTATTGGCAAGCTTTACACCAAACATCTAGTGAACAAGCTCATCTCTTTGATGGAATCCAACAGGATCCCTGGCCCTGAACAAATTTGATTTTTCCAAGGGAAATCCACTCTGGACCATTGTGTCATTCTTAACCATCTGGCTGTCAAGTACAGTGTGAAGGCAAATGCCAAGCTTTATTCCACTTTTCTAGATCTAAAGGGGGCCTTCATTTTTATTCCTGGTGTGCTCCTTTGGTTCAAATTGGCCAAGCTAAACATCGACAAGAGGCTGCTATTTCTAATTATGAAGCTCCGCTCCGCAACTAGCTGCCAGGTCAAATCCACCCCCACTGGGGACCTAACCCCTAAAATTTCAACTAATAAAAGAGTCAAACAGCTGTATTTTGGCTCCCTTTTTATTTAAAATATTCCTCAATGACTTGCCTATCAACCATAGATTGCCATAGTCCTAGACTGTGCTCTCGCCATGTTCTCTTGCTCTTATTAGCCAATGATGCAGTCCTCCTGGCTTGCTCTCATGTTGGCCTTAAAAGCCCCTTAAACCTTGACTATTTTTGTTGAATGGACTAGTTTTAAATTATGAAAACCCCAAGGTCTTGGTCTTTTCCAGATCTTGGGAGGTATAATGACCCCAGCTTGCTGGATGATCTGAGCCCCTCTCTCCCTCTACTTTTTAATTAGTAATTTGTAGCATTTGGTTGTGCTTTTAATCTTTTTTACATTTTAATTTTAACAGATTTTAGGTTTGTGTTTTATTGTCATTTTTTGTTTTTTTTATTACTTGTAAACTGCCCTGAGTCACTTCGGTGAGAGGGGCGGTGGAGAAATATGAATAAATATATAAATAAATAAATGAATAAATAAATAATAACTATGAGCTGGAACATCAATGGCAATATCTCAGCATTCATTTCCATCATAATGTTAGCTGGGCTATCCACTGAGGTTTTGTAATCTATTCACCATCAAATTCTGCCTTGGCTATAACCTGGTTCTTCTACAACAGAGGCCACCAATACATCCCATCTGTGCTTAAGGTATTTAATGTCAAATACTGTTTCCAATTGTTATATGGGGTCCCAATCTGGCATACCTTGGCGGATCACTCCTTGGAACTACTCCAATCTAGGTTCCTGCAGAAAATCTTTGGTGTACCTAATTGGTCCCCTATGCTGCCCTATGCCTAGAAACAGGATAGTACCTCCTGGAAACCAAAGCTTGGCTAATTATCTTCAAATGTTGGTTACACCAACTATTCAATACTGACCCACACACACACACACACACTCATTTGTCACTTCCTTATGGAGTCTCGGGCATCCAGCTGGCTTGCCTCAATTGAGCCAAAACTCAAATCTCTAGGCCTAGCACTGAAGTCTATGGCACTGCTTACAGCTCCAGAGGTCTTCAGACTAATTAAGCAAAGACTTTTGGATATAGATTATCAGATTCTTTGTGGTGCAGCCAACAAAATTTCCCCTCTGAGGCTAGGCATCCTACCACAACGTACCCATATGGCCTCCTCTCTATGCCATTTGACCTCTTATCAGCAGCGTAGGGCTTTCTATTTGCCAAGGTTCAACGTGTTGTAATCTGAATTCCTATTTGGGAAATCCAACAAAATACCATATGATGACAGGATCTGTCCCTATGGGGCCAAATCAGCCAGAATGGTTTATTCATGTCCTTTTCTATTGCCCCTCTTATGAGGAAATCATCTTAATTTTTTTTTAAAAAAAACCTTTGACAAACTTCAGCGGACTTCCAGATTCATATAGACCAGTGTTTCCCAGCCTTTGGTCATTGGACTTCAATTCCCAGAAGCCTAAGTCAATTCCCCAAAGCACTGATCAGCCAATGTACTGACTTAGGATTCTGGGAATTTAAGTCCCCCTGTGGGGAGTGGACCCCATGTTGGGAACCACTGATCCAGACTGTTGATTCTTTTAAACAACAATTCTACCGATTTTATGTATACAGTGGCTGCCTTTTTAGTGTGTGCCATTAGACTCCACTTTCAAGGTGGGAACAATTGAGCCTAAGTTTCTCATGATTTTATTTGTACCACACCTTATTGTACCAACTGACTGCGATGCTTCCAGCACTGTAGTGCTGGTTGTAATGGCAGTAAAGGTTTTTGATTGATTTTGATTCAATAGCTGCTTAAAATCAGCTTTAAAATGTAGGAACATCTGGAGTTCTTATTTCCACCATTAAATTCCCAGTTTGCAGCATATAACTCACTTTTTAGTCCTGCAAAACTTGAGGTGTCAAGCAGAAAAAGAAAAGGGCGGCAGCAGCATTGTGGATGGTTTTATTTTGGTTATTTCACTCTAGTAGAGATTTGGATATGGCTCTTCAGTGTCTGAATTTCAACTCCCATCACCTCCAACCAGTAGAGCTGATGAGAAGTGTAGTCCAACATAGTCCCCACCAGTGATGTATAATTGATTTGATAATCGGCTAGATGGCATTGTGGACGCAATGGGCACAGAGCTGAGCGAGTTGAGGAAGATGGTGGAGGACAGAAGTGCCTGGCGGACAGTGCTCCATAGAGTCGCAAAGGGTCAGAATCGACTGTGCGACTGAACAACAACAACAATAGTATCTCCAAAGTATCCCAAAAATAGCAGTATAAAAGGAAAATGCAAGAAAGGCTGAAAGGTGGTTTGTGGGGTTTTTTTTAGCAGTTCTAGTTTTCACTGTTGAGAAAGCTCACCAGCATTATCCAGGAACATGATATTTGTTTGATGTTCAAATTTTTTTGAAACCAGTTTTGTGTCTAGAATAGATTGTTTTTCTTTCTTTTGTCATCCTAATCCCTGTCAAAACCACTCCCATCTTTCCTTGGTCTGCCTTTGTTGTGTTTTTGAATGAGTTTGTGTGTTGGTCTCCAGAATAATTCGGGGTTAGTTAGGTAGTGACACTTCCCTTCTCTCTTAAATTATCAAGTGCTGTCAAATCGATTCTGATGTAGTGTGCCCCTCACAGGATTTTTTTTAAGGTATAAAGTTCTGTCAAATTGTTTATCATTCCCTTCCTCTAATGGTTCTCTGCATCCATAAGGCTTGATCAAGGTCATATAGCTGACAGGGCACATAACCACACAAGATCAAGAGAAATTCAGCAGTTCTCTTTCCTAGAAGACAACAACCTGTGTTACGGCTTACACAGCTCTATAATTAACATAAGCCTACCAGAAGCACACAGAGCACTGTCTAGTAGCCTTGGGTAGCTGTCAATTGATGAGAACTGAAGACATAAACAAGATGTTTGGTCAAGTCCAATTGACCACTTAGGTACTTGACCGTGGCTTAATGTATCTAATAGGGAGGCAATGTCTAGCAGGTATCAATATCTCCTAGAGGAAATATGAGTAATAAATAAAATAAAATCTTCTTCAAAGGAGATGATGGCTATGCAGTTCCTGAAGAAGCCAAGTCTAGATCTACAAGACATCACTTACATGCAGACTGTCAGCATTTCCTGGGCAGATGGGTGATGAAGCTAGTAGTTATCAGCCATTTTCAGGCACTCTTAAAAATAATTCCTTTGTTTAGCTGATTATTTAGAGCCATATCAATCAGGCATGGCCTAGAAATGGAAACAAACTGATAACTCCTAGCCAAGAGAAGAATACCTTCCACCGATAAGGTTCCCTTGGTCCTACCAATGCCTTTTGATACTATTGTGTTTGGAATCCTTCTGAATAGAATGTCTGGGTGGTGTGTTGAAGGTATGTATGGCACAATGATAGGTTTACTGTAATATCCCTAACGTCATAAAACAGTCTTGCTGGGTTATTGCTCAATCCTTTTTACAACTATGATGCGGAGGTACATATAGTTCTATTTTATCCCAATAGCTACTTAGATCCACTTTTCCTTTAGTAGTTGGCTGGAGACATCCACACAACAGCTACCAAGGAAGGCAGCCTGTTTATTCACCTTTAAGAAGCATACCTGTCATAAACATCTACCATGGCTTTTTCACTCTTACGTTAATTAATCTGGTCAATCCATGATTGGTGAAGGCATTGCTTGTATTTGCATTTGTATTGTGTAAAAACTACAGGGTTCTCTTTGCTTTTCTGCTAACCTTTGAGTATATTGTATTGTAATTCCAATGGGGTCATTAAAAAAAGCCTAGTAGGTTATTAAAAAATAACTTAGTCCAAGGTTGTTGTTTTTTAATCCTAGTAGGATGACAGTATAAAATAAATAAAAGGATTAAACAAAATCATGAAGAAGACAAGAGGGTGAGTGATTGGTCAATAGTTCACCCTTGCTCAAAAGCCAGTCGTATCTGACTCGGGTTCGGTGTTGATCTCCAATTATAGCCAAAGAGCCAGCACTATCTGCATTTGCAGATGTTTTTGTGGACATACGGCAGGCATGACTAGACAGTGGAGTGCTTGGAACACTGTTTACTTTCCCACCAAAGTGGTACCTATTTATCTATGTGCAATTTCTTATTTTCGAATTGCTAGGTTGGCAGGAGTTTGGACAGAGATAGGAGCTCACTTTGTTGTGCAGAACTCAGGTCAAACTGCTGACCTGCCGGCCTTCAAGTCGTCAAGTTCAGCATCTTAACCATCAAGCCACTGCAGTTCCTTGGTCAACAGTAGGCAGGACTAATAGGAAAACACTTATCCTGGAGGGCAATGGTCCATGGGGTTGCAAAGGGTTGGAATTGACTGTGTGATTGAACAACATCCACCAGCCCCAGCCCATGTCTGAATATGGTTACACAGAAGTGTGCCTGCCTCTGCCTGTGTCTTTTGAAAGAATAATGATCAGATTTTTATCCTTGCCCATGTGGCATTTGTATTTCCAGACCTTCAGGAAAGAACCCATTGCAAAAAATGTGGATATATACACGTAAATGGCAAAGCCAGGCCATGGATTGAACTGTAACAGATTTTACAGTTCGTGGAAAGCTCTGAAGTGCAAGCAGGAGGAAAGGGCTTCTGGCAAACAGTTCTCTGAAGAGCCAGGTGCTCTATTCACTAACCCTGAACTCATGACTTTCTAAGGAAGCCACAGAGAAAGGAATGAGTGAGCAACTTTGAAAGAGCAACGGGCACAGAAGTCTTTGGTTCTTCTTTTAGGAGTCTGTGAATTCACATGTTTGGGTTTTGCGCTTGCGCAGAACTCCATTTCAGATCTTTGCCAGAGCTTTGAAAAAAGGAGGGAAGATTTGTTAGTACTGGGCCCCTCCCCCTTCCTTTATATTCCTGGCGCCCGCCCTTCCCGCATCAGTCTATTTCTTTCCACTGTGTCTGTCACTCTGTTCGGCGCTCAGAGCTTGTTTCCCTTGCTTTTTAGCGTTTCGAATATTTCTCTGCATCAGTTTATGGCCCCTGCGGGCCTCTTTAAAATCTGCTTGCACTGTTTGGCCAAGATTCTATTCACTGATGGCCACACGGTGTGTCTCCGCTGTTTGGTGGAATCGCACCAGGTGCAGAGTTGCGCTCACTGTAAGAAGTTTTCTAAATCTACCCTAAAAAACCACAAGTCGAGACTTTGCTCTTATTTGTGGGAGAAATCCTTGTCAGCTATGAAATCCCAGCCCGAGATGCCTACCTTGACTCCCGCTGAGGAGACGGGCCCTCAGCCTCGCTCTCCATAGCCCTCTCCGATGCCTTCGCAGTCTTCTAGAAAGGTAAATAAGAAAATAAAGCATAAGGATTCTGCGGAGGTGCCCCAGAAAAAGCATTAAAAAATTGCTAAGAGCCTTGTCGCTAAGATAACTAAGCCCACTGTGGTTGCCAAGCCGTTATCTGTCATTTCAGTGGTAAGTGACAGTGATGCCATCTTGTCAGTCGACCATGAGGACCCCATTGACAACAATGCCTCTGTCATTCCCGTCCTCTCTCCAGTGCCACCCTCTAACCCGGAGCAGGAGCACTCTCCGAATCGCCGTTCTATGTCACCTAGATCTGAGGTCTTTGAATGCCAGCCGTGCGGCAATCACCACCAGCCGCATTTCTTCTGCCCTCCCCCCTCCTCGCTCGGGGGAATGGGCCTGTAATGGGAGCTGCTTGGAATATAATGGCCACTATTAAATGGGGATGCCTTGGTTCTCCCCCAGGCCTCATGGGTACCTAGCGACGGAACTGACTTTCCATAGTCATCTTGGCACTAGCGCCTAGGGGCACTGAGCCTCTCAAGCCAAGCAGCCAACCTCTCAGGCCCCTCGCCACCGAGTGGTGAAGGGTGTCCATGTGTCGAGCAAGGCGACACGAAGCAGCCGGCCTCGTCAGTTGGAGGCAACCCAACACAGTCCCGACACTGGCTCGTGTCCGAGGACTCCAACCTCACCTGCATCTTCCGCTGTCAGCGAGCGGAGTCAGCGCTCTGGGAAGAAGTCGGCTAGAGGTACCTCTCCCTCCAACTTGGTGTCAACAGCGCACTCGGATGCGAGCATCGACACCTCTATCCCTGATACTCCTGGATCTGAGACCGCGACGTTGAAGGCTGCAAGCCCTTCAGAGGACTCACATGCCTATTCAGGGCTGATTTCCAGAATGGCGCAAGCACTGGATCTGGAATTTCAGCAGCCTCCCGCTCCTCGCTCCGATAAGGTGTTCCAAAGGTTGCATAAAGATGCGGTTCATCCGACATCGGTGGGCATGCTCCCCTCCCTGATTGACCTGGGCAAGGAGATCTGGGCTAAATCATCCACAGCACAGAACATTTCACGTGGTATGAAAAGTTTTTACTAAGTTTTCGATCAGGAGTCGGTTTTCCTCCTTAAGAATCCTCTCTCTAACTCTATTGTGGTGGAGACTGCCCACAATTCGCTAGCCCAGCCTCAAAGGAGGGCAAAAAGCTTGATCAGATGGGAAGATGCCTTTTCACCTCCTCTTCTCTGTCCATTCACATTGCCAATTATCAAGCGATGATGGGTGCATACCAGGCCCACCTATGGGACAAGGTAGAAGCCATTCTTGACACTTTGCCTGCCAAGAATAAATCACAGATGAAGGCTCTGTTTGACGAGGGCTCCCTGCTTGCTGTTCAACAGATTCGTTCAGCTAGCCACGCCATGGATGCGGCTTCCAGAGGTTTGGCCACAGCAATAGTGTTTTGCAGGTATTCATGGCTTTGGACGGCGGGCCTCACTGACGCCGCTAGACGCTGCATAGAAGATCTTCCCTTTGATGGAGAGGGTCTCTTCAATAATGGCACTGACGACATCATGGAGAACTTGCACAAGAAAACAAATACTGCAAAGAGACTGGGCCTGAACCAGACCTCCTTTAACAAGCAACAGTCATATCAGCCACGTCACTTCCAGCCGTTCCGTGCATTTCCCTCGCAGCAGCCTGCGTCTGACAGGTCTCGCCCGAGGTCCTCCTTTCCATCCCTCCAATCTTCGTCGAAGCACTCCTTTCATCCTCAATCAAACAACAAGGGGTGGGACAAGAAGCAAAAGCATCACGCCTGACTTCACTCCATGTCCCCTCCCCATTAGCAGTTCCGCTCCACAGTCCTCTCCTACTCTTCGACCTGTTCTTCATGCCTGGCAGTCTATTACTTCAGACACATGGGTTCTTACCATCATTCAGAAGGGTTATGCCATCAAGTTCGAACACCTTCCACCCACGGGTCGTGTCCGGGTGACTCAACCATCTCCAGCACTTTCCAACGAGGTGGCAGCGTTGTTGATTAAGGACGCCATAGAGCCGGTGCATCACGCTACCCATTGGATGGGGTTCTTCTCCCGTTATTTCATGGTAGGAAAGAAGGATGGAGGACTGCGTCCAATCCTTGACCTCAGACGTCTCAATTCATTCGTCACAAACAAAAAATTCCACATGGTGACCCTGCAAGCTATCCTTCCTCTCTTACAGTGCGGAGACTGGTTTGCTGTCATAGACTTGAGGGATGCCTATTTCCACATTTCAATAAGGAGAGACCATCGATGTTTCCTGCATTTCACCCTGGGACACCAGGTGTTCCAATTCAAGGCGCTCCCCTTCGGTCTTGCATCAGCACCCAGGGTATTTACAAAATGCCTAGCTCCAGTGGCTGCCTACTTACGGACCCAGGGTATAGTCGTCTTCCCATACATCGATGACTGGTTGGTCACAGCTCCATCGAGAGAACGGGCAGTAGAGGCAGTGGAACTCACCATGTGCCTGTGACAAGGTTGGGGCTGACCATAAACCACAAAAATTCAATGAACAAGTGGTATCTTACATCGGAGTGGTCCTCGACACTCACATCGCAAGGGCTTACCTTCCCACAACCAGGATTCAAAAAATCAGCAGGCTGGTTGTGCAATTTCGGCCCCACGGGAGGGTCACTGACCACATGGCCCAGAGGCTTCTGGGCCTCATAGATGGGCCTCATTGATGCTGTCAGTAGTCCAACATGTGCGTTTACAAATGAGACCCCTGCAGAGCTGGCTCCTGAAGCGATTCTCCCCACTCCGGGACTGCCAGTCCAAACTGCTCCTAGGCCCCCCTTACCTGTCTGCTCAACTCTGCTGGTGGACATGCAGCCTGAACCTGTCCAAGGGGCTGCCTTTCCAACCACCCCATCCCTCCGTGCAGGTCATCTCCGACGTCAGCCTGAAGGGCTGGGGTGCTCATTGCGGCAACCAGCAGGTGCACGATGTATGGCTCCCAAAGGAGAAGGAGCGCCACATCAACCAGCTCGAGCTCCTCGCCATCTGGAAAGCCCTGAGGGCTTTTGCCCCGGTGCTGTGTGGCAAGGTGGTCCAAGTCACCACGGACAACACTACAGCGGCTGCCTACGTCAACAAGCAGGGTGGAACCAGGTCCAGCAGGCTTCTCGAGATTGCCCTAGTATTCTGGGAATGGTGCATTCGACACAATATCTTCCCAGTGGCTGTTCACATTCAGGGACAGAACAATGACCTAGCCAATGACCTGAATCATTGGAACCGCTCCATGCACGAGTGGGAGCTTCATCACGGCCAGTTTCTCTGTCTATGCCGCATGTGGGGGACTCCGACCGTCGATGTCTTTGCCACGGAGTTGAACAGGAAATGCACCCTCTATTGTTCCAGAGCGGGCACGGGGCAGCACTCGCTGGGGGACGCCTTCATGCTCCGCTGGTGGGGGAGACTATTGTACCTGTTCCCCCCTTCCCTCTAATCACCAAGGCACTGGTCAAGATACAGCGGGACAGGTCGGACACCATCCTCCTAGCCCCATGGTGGCCGAGACAGCCTTGGTTTCCAATCCTCCGATGTCTGGCATCGGAGTACATCAAGTTGCCGAATCAGGAAGACCTGATTTCACAGGACGAGGGGCGGGTACTTCATGCCGACCTTCCCACATTCCATCTGACTGCGTGGAGAATAACCCTGTGATTTCCCGCATTCTCAATGCAAGTAGAAAACCGTCAACAACTCGTCTCTATTCTTACAAGTATAAATTGTTCCTCCAGTTTATTTCGAAGGGAGGTCAAGTTGTTACTGAGTTCTCCGTTCCAACAGTTCTTACTTACCTGTTACACCTGGCCAAGGAGGGCCAAGCCCATTCATCAATCAAGGTTGCGCTGGCCACGATAGTCGCCCACCAACCTTTGCACTCACCATACGCTTCTCTCTTCAAAGACCCCGTGGTCAAGAAGTTCCTCAAGGGATTGCGGAACACCTTCACCCACTCCTTGCGTTCTGTGCTACAGTGGTCACTCCAGCTGGTTCTTCGATGTCTCAGGTACAGTAGTACCTCCGATAACGTTTACCTCGGATAACGCTAAAATCGCAAAACGTTATGTAATCTGGGGAGGAGAATTGGATCGAATAACGTTAAGGTCCTATGGGATGTATCGGATAACAACCGCTAAAGCCTGTGCAGTTACAATGTATCTCTATGGAGCTTTAACGTTATCCGATCCATCCCATAGGATTTTAACATGGATCGGATAACACTAAAAATAGGATAATACTAAGACTTGTGGAACCAAGTCTTAGCATTATCCGAGGTATTACTGTACCTCCATTTGAGCCTATGGCATCAGCGGACATCAAGATGGTCACTATGAAGACGGTGTTCCTTCTCACAGTTACTTCCGCCCGCAGGGCTTTAGAAATTGCTGCTTTGAGAGCGGATCAGCCGTTCCTGCAGTTTTTCCCAGACAAGGTCATGCTCTATCCGGACTTGTCATTCTTGCCTAAGGTTGCGTCTCAATTCCGTGTGTCCCAACCAGTGATGGGATGTAACAGGTTCTCACCAGTTCGCCAGAACCGGTAGTAACTTTCCCCAGTGTCCCAGAGAACCGGTAGCAGCTTTTGGGGGGAACCACCTTCAGGGCTTACCTTTTCACTGCACATGCACACCAAGC
Organism: Furcifer pardalis; assembly: GCA_030440675.1. Taxonomy (NCBI): domain Eukaryota; kingdom Metazoa; phylum Chordata; class Lepidosauria; order Squamata; family Chamaeleonidae; genus Furcifer; species Furcifer pardalis. The sequence continues at coordinate 24,860,065 of CP126892.1, forward strand.
ACTACAGTGCTTGGGATGTATGCACGGCCTCCTTGCTGTCCTCCCAAGCGGGGAGGAGGAAGAGAAGCTGCTAGCCTCAAGCTCCCTATAGCCTGAAGCTCCCCAGGGTAAGTGACTCACCTTTGGATGTGGTGTGTCTGTGTGTATTTTAATGTGTATTTAATACCTCTACCTATATTGACGTCCTACCACAGTTCCTAAAAAGGCCTGGAGGCCGGCAGGCCTGGCTTGGGGGTTTTAAGCAAAGTCTTGGAGTTACCTCATCAATAAGCTACACCTGTGCTGTTCCAATTGCTGTTCCAATTGGACAACCCTTAAGGATGTACAGCTGTTTTACTTTTACATTAAGGCATATTATCCTAGAGTGGGTGGGTTGAGGGGTTGTGTGCTTATTTTTATTTTATTATTTTTTCTTTGGCCCCGCCCATAACATCATGACATCAGCTCCGCCCACATTGTGATGACATCACGGTGGGGTAGTAAATTTTTTGACATTCCACCACTGGTCCCAACCTCTGTCCTTACTGTTTTTTCCCCCGAATCCGTCCTCTGCGATGGACAGATCTCTCCACACGCTGGATGTGAGAAGAGCGCTTCTCTTCTACCTTGACAGGAGTAAGTCTTTCAGGTCATCCACCAGACTCTTCGTTGCTTACGGAGGTCACAAGAAGGGCTCTGCCATAACCTCCCAAAGACTCTCTAATTGGATCGCTGCCATGATTCAGGTCGCCTATCAATTGTCCTCTACCCCTCTTCCAGGATGGGTTAGAGCCCACTCGACCAGAGCAGTCGCCTCCTCCACGGCTTTTCTGCTAGGTGTCCCACTCGAGGACATTTGCCAGTCCGCCACATGGTCCCAGCCTCTCACGTTCGTCCACCACTATCATTTGGACATGAGGGCAGCTGCTGATACCAGCTTTGGGAAGGCGGTCTTATCTTCGGCACTGTGAATTTGCCCGTTTGGATGCCAGATCCGGACCCTCCATCCAGTAAGGAGCTTGGGAGTCACCCAAACGTGTGATTCACAGACTCCTCAAAGAAGAAGAGAAGGTTACTTACCTGTAACTCTGGTTCTTCGAGTGATTGTCTGTGAATTCACACGTCCCCACCCTATTATTATTATTTTATTATTATTATATTATTATTATTTAGATTTATATCACCACCCACTCTCCATGGGGACTCAGGGCTGTTTACAGTCAGGGGAAAAAACACACACACACAGCACAAACAGCTAAAATCCATTCCTTCTCCCGGCCAGAGGACGTTAGTCTTATCCTTCCCTGGGCAGGTAGGGCCCAGGATTAGGAAGTGGAAGCTTCCATCTAAAAACCTTAAAACTGTTAAAATTTAAAATTAAAATCTAAAAAAGATTTTAAAAGATTAAAAACACACCACGTGCTACAACTACTAATTTAAAAGTAGAGAAAGAGAGGGGCGCAGATCATCCAATGTGCTGGGGTCATTATTTTTAGATTCTTCCTAAAGTGCCCTACCTCCCCTCGGTCCCGCCTGGCAAGGTGCCTGGTGGCGTGGTACCTGGCGCCAGCTTGTAATGGACTGAGGAGGGAAGGGCGGGCACCAGGAATATAAAGGGAGGGGGTGGAGCCCAGTACTAACAAATCATCCCTCCTTTTTTCAAAGCTCTGGCAAAGATCCGGAATGGAGTCCTGCACAAGAGCAAAACCGAAACGTGTGAATTCACAGACATTCACTCGAAGAACCAGAGTTACAGGTAAGTAACCTTCTCTTCTTCCTGACAAGAGCAGCTCTCTCTTCTCCTATCCATCAAAACAAGTAGGTTAATCTGAGGGGTGGGGGACTATTTAGAAAGAAAGGTGCAAATAATCTTGCAACCCTATCTCTATACTTTCCACACTCTCTCTCTCTCTCCCATTTCTTTCTCTTTTCTGGATCCAACAGGGAAGCTCCATGTTGAGTGGTGCCCTGGCCCACGATGACCAGGAAACCTGTGGTCAGGTCAGAAAAGCAGAAATATTCCAATAGGTTTAATGTATCCCCATTAAATATGGAATCGTTAGATATGACAACAGCACACATCTCTAGTCATTATGTCCTGCTTCTGAAATTAACTGCCTTATCTTCCCCATCCCCTCTGCACATACACATGAGCACAGTTGCCAACATTATTGAGGGTACAGAAGATCAAAACCAAATTAGAAGATGAAGGAAGGAGCTCTCTGGACAAGGAACAACACAAAATGAGGATATAGCTGAGGAACCCAACCTCCCCTATGTCATTTGGAGGACCCTTAATAGGCTGAGCCTGAGGGTCAGAGGCCCTAAATGCAAGACCAACATGCTCAAGTGGGGGCTGATGGCAAACAACAACATGCTGTGTGAATGTGGAGAGATACAGAATCTGGCTCATTTACTGGTCTGCAGATTACTGCCAGAAATATGCATTGATAAGGACTTAAGTTTGGCCAACAGCAAAGCCAAGAAATTGGCTTTATTTTGTCAATCCAGGTATTGATCAGGACATGAAAGAAGAAGAAGAAGAAGAAGAAGAAGAAGAAGAAGAAGAAGAAGAAGAAGAAGAAGAAGAAGTTGCCAGTGGTGTGATTCAATTGTTTTACTACCTACTCTGTGGGCGTGGCATGGTGGGCGTGGCCAGGGGGAAAGCCCTGCATTGCACCCGAATTAGGACTACTTTATTTCCAAACCTGGATGGGCGGGGCCAACCGGAAATTCTGCTACCAGTTCTGGTGAACTGGTGTGAACCTGCTGAATCCCGCCACTGGATGTTGCACTATAAACACTCCAGTTTGAGCTCCTCCACTTCTGTTTGAGTCAATGGGAGACTTTTCAGTTTGGCACAGAGGCAAATGTAACCGTCTCCTGTATTCAAGAATGCCTGGCAATTCTATAATCTGGCTTGGATAATGTACAGTGCTGTCTTTATTACTGTGCAGGGTGAGTGAAATATTAATAAAGCCATAATGTGATTTGCTTTAATTGTCTGACATTCATAAACTCTGACACTTTTCCTGAATTTTAGGAAGGGAAGTGGCTCACGAAAAAGGCTTGATTGGGTTGTTTCTTGCATTTGACCTCTAGATGGCAAGATTGCATTGCAGGAAAGTACCACTCTGTGTTTTTTTTTCTCTTTTTCTTCTCTCTCTGCAATCCCGGAGAAATTCAGGAGCAGCTCTTCACTCACCAATATAACTATTTTTGCTTAAAACTTTTTTACCACCTTTTCCACAAGTGTCACATTTATCAGTTAAGGAGTATAAATAGAAAGTGGGATAGATAACAGATAACTGTTATAGGAGCTGCTGTCTGCATTAGCATCTGCAAACAATCGAAGAAAGGATGGATGTAATGTGTCCCTGTCCCCTCTTAATAATGGGTGTATGCCCTAAATCAGTGGGTCCCAACCATTTTTGGCCATGCCCCACCTAAGGATCTCTAAAATCCTGATTCTTCCTTGCCCCCTGGTGGCAGATAATTCTTATTCTTCAAAAACGCGAACTCCTATTCATGTGGAGGAAGCGTAAAAGGCCATAACTCATTCCTGAATTGTTTTAAAGAGTGTTTTATTGTTTGTTTGTTTTTAAATGAATTGTGAGGTGCCCTGGGTCACCTCGGTGAGGAGGGCAGTTGATAAGTATGACTAATAAAATAATAAATAATAAATAATTTGCTTATCAGCTGAGAAAAATGAGGACTTTTCTTCATCTAGCCAGTTTGGGCTTCACAGCCCCCCCCCCCGGGATCCCAATGTTATATGTGTGTGTGTGAGATGTTGTTGCCCCTCCTGAAATTTTTTGCCCCTCCTGACCCCCCCCCCCCCACACACACACAAAATCTAGAATCCTGGCTACGGCCCTGAACATTTCCAGGCAATGTAGATGCTTGTCCAGGACTCGATTCCATGTTTTAGGTTCCAATTCTAGTATGACTCTACACCTGCTTTTCAGAATGGATATGGTATGGGCAGCACAGGGAAGCTTAAAATATATTGCAATTAGGGATGTGCTCAGGCTACAAGAAGAAGAGTCAAAATAGGGAGAAGCAGGGATATTTGTATGTTATCATAGTAGGTACAGGGCAGAAGTCCCGGTTGTGCCCAGATTGGTTAATACACTTGCACTAATTGCTAGAGTTTACTCCAGTGGTTTGCAGGTTAAAAAGGCTGACATTGAACAAAATTGCTTGGTGCTTGTTAATGTAGCAAAAGATGGAAGGACCAGGACAGAAGGAGCTTGATAGCTAAAGCTCCCGTGAAAGGCAAAATGTCTTCTGGAAATTCCAATTGCTGAGTATTGGGGATGACTCAGGTTGATCTCACTGGACTCTATTTAATCCTCAACCACCCAAAGAAGCAACCATTACATGTCCAGGCACGGTGAGCAGTAACTTTTAGAACTGTATTGCTTTTACTTCTAGAACTCTGGTAGGAATCAAGCCTTCTTAACTTCTTAATGGTTAGAACAGTACAACAGTGGAACCAGCTGCCTCAAGAGGTGGTGAGCGCACCAAGATTGAAAGTATTCAAGAGAACATTGGACAGCCATATGTCAAATCTGCTTTGATTCGGAATCCTGCATTGAGCAAGGGGTTGGACCCGGTGCCCTAAAAGGCCCCTTCCATCTCAGTTATTCTATGATTCTATGGTTCTCTCATAAGAATCACAATAGTGAATCTTAATTGCCACCTGGGAATGGACTTTTGTTATGCTAATCAACAGGATTTCAGCCAGTAAGGAATAAGGTCACCTCTTTTGTCGCACATCTGTAAGGTGTTTCAGTTAGGAATATGATACCTGAATTAAATGTTACAGGAAAAATGATGGATGATTCAAGGATTGGGTTGAGGTCTGATATGGATATTGAAGTAATGACAAAGTAGTTGAGAGAAAAATGTGTTTCACAACACAGGCAAGTTGCTGCCAGCATTCAGATGTTTTAAAAAGTAATTATATTAATGGGAGATGGGAAAGTAAGGAGTTACCTTTTTAATACTGCAACTATATCAATAACCAACTGGATTTGTTTTCTTTGGAATGGATTACTTTTCGAGTTCCAATCCTTCTCCCTCTACTGTGATTCACATAACCTAATTTTTCTCCATCTGAACTTGTAGCTGGGAGAAAAGACGCAAAATACTTGAAGGGAGATGATGTGGCTTCTCATTATATTTTTGATATGCCTGAAGCAGTGAACTCTTCTGAGCCCTCACTGCAAGTTAGAATGCTAGTTACTTCCTCCTATATTACAACATTGCTTAAAAATTCCTACCTGGTAACAGAAAGTATGAGAAGAAGAAATGAGAGGCATAGAACATTATGTAAAGGCAAACAAATCCTGTGATGATTAGAGGCAATAAAAACTCAGGCAAATGTAAGGTCTCTCTCTCTCAGTGGCATTATATAAAGCCTGCAAAATATTACGCTACTATGAAAATTGCTAAAGGTGTGTTAATTAGATAACACTTTGGGAACAATTCCCTCCGAGAACATGTAATTGGAATATTCCCACTGTGGAACATTGGATCTCATTATTCCAGGGGTGAATATCAATATTAGAAGCTTTTAAGATTAATTTATTTCTTTCATGCGAGGCCATCAATAGAAAGAGAATTTCCTGCTTTCCACTGCTGACAGGAAATAGCAAATAAGAACTGCAGCACCACATTTGTTATTTTAACTGTGTTTGCTGACCTGAAGTGAGAAGTCAGTGAGCTATTTCTTTCCTACACTACTCGCACATAGAGCTCAGCACATGTAAAGAGTAGAACGCAGTTATTGTTGAAGGAAAGAAATATTTTAGCCTGCTGATTGGCTGTTTAGATTCTAAATAGGCAATGACTATGTTTTGTTAAATGCTAGCTCTTCCTATCTCCATGTTAGTATGCAACTAAGAGAGAGCCTTCTCAAAGACTGTAGTATTTTTCAACCACAATCGGGTGTACCTTGGTAACGGCCACCTTGTGTTCCTAATTTTTCTCACACTAGGTCAGGCGAAAGGAACTGCAGAATGAACTCACCAAACGGTGCCTTCATTTTGGCAGTTTCACATCTGGCCTAGATATGGAAGCAGAAGCACCTCCTCCTCGACAGGATGGGCTAAACAGCAGTCCTAGAGAACGTCAAGTCTGCTGTCCCTTTTGATGCTGCCACATTTCTTGAGATGCCTGCCTATTCCTCTCCACACTGCTTGTGGGTTTATCAGTGGATAATTATTCAGCGAGTTGTATCTGGCTGTGGTGCTAAAGTTTGGGAGTTCTCCAGTTCCCCATTGTGCTTCCCAGAAGAGCCAGCCTATGTAGCCTTCTACAAGCTGTACTGGCCCAGAAATGATTCCTGAAGAAGGGAATGGAAAATGCCTTCTGTGTCATCTCTATCTAGAAATCCATGGAAAGAATTACCATGTTGGCATTGACTTGATGGCACACAATTATCATCATTTTTTTGGAATAATAATTCTGAATCTCTGTACCTGATGTGTATACATTTATGCTGTGAAGTCTCACTCCCATTTCTGATGAAGTGGACCTGATCCATAAAAGCTAACATTAAAATACAATAGTTAGTCTTTAAAATGCCACAACATTTTTGTTTTGTTTACTATCTGATATAATGATAATTATTAATATAATTAAAAAATGGTATATTTTAGGACTGTAGCTCCTAGAATTCCTCAGATCAAATGGCTCTAGTGTTTCCAACTTCAGAATGCTGCTACTACTGTTCTTTTTAGAGGCTTTATTTCCGGCTGTCCCAAAATTAGTTTGAGTGCTGAATTAGGGTTTGACAGTGAACCATAGAATTGTCTTCTGCCCCTCTGCAATTGACTCAGTTATCTGCCCTGGGAATAGAAATATTCCTTTCTAACTTAGGGTATATCTTGATTAGTAGACTGTCCTACATTTGTGACAGTTTTGCCAGGTTCCAAATCAATTCGAAGACTGAAGAATATGCGACACACAACTGAAGTTTGCATTATTTTGCCAAAATATGGGTTATTTTAAACCACCTGTCAGGGTTCATTTATTTTGCAGTGATTGCTGAATGCCAGGTGAGAAAGGAGGGCAATGAGGCCAGAAAGGAAGAGAAATGAAGTCCCAAAGGTTGACTTCTTCAATAGGTATTTTAGTTTTTCTATTGGACTATAAAAAGACCTGGAGCACATTGGAGCTGTGCAGCCACCATCCCCTTGTCCAAGAAGGACAGCTACCCCTGGCCCCTGAAAGTCTTGTAAAAGGGGACTGATCAGCAGCACCACATTGAAAAGGCATAAGCAGTGGCATAGCATGGGTTTCAGCTGCCCGGGGTGGAGGCCAAATTTGCCGCCCCCTCAGAGGAAGAGCACCTCTGTAACGCCTTTCCTGCACGCATCCAAGGACAAGAAAGGTACATGTGGCAGCAGCAGTTGGGGGGGGAAGGAATGGTGGTGGTGGGGTACACTTAGGAGCGCTGCCCTTGTGGCGGACCTTCGGGGTCTCGAAATCCCCTGCACAGAGGCAGACAGGCCAACCCCCAGGCTGGCCATTTTGGTTTGTGGAGGGTGGGAGCTCCAGGCCCCCACCTCCAGGGGCAAGCCACCTGTAGCCCCTCCAAGGTGGGGGGCTGGAGCCCCCCACCTTATGCAGACCAAAACAGCCAGCCCAGGGGCTGGACACAATGGTGAGCGGGGATCCATTGGGGGCTGAGGCACCCCATGACTGTCTGCCTCTGTGCGGGGGATTTGAGGCTCCAAAGGTCTGCCAGAAGGGAAGCGCCGCTAAGCGCACACCACCACAACCATTCCTCCCCTGCCTGCTGCAGCTGCCGCTGCCACCACCACCACCCATACCTTTCTTGCCCTCTCTGAAGGGGTCCAGGTGGGCTATGAATTACTCTCCAGAGTCCAGAGGGTTATGAATGAATGTGGAAAGGTATGGGAGGAAGTCTATGGGACCTCACGATGAAGTGTATGGAGGGGGGAAGCCTACCGGTATTTCTTTTGTTAGGTTTAGGAACGAGCATACATTCTTCTCAAAAGTTTTCACAGCACCAAGAAGACCCAGGGCTGGTTTTGACCTGCCAAGAAAGCTTTTCGGGGCAAGACCTGAACAGCAATCTTCAAGGCAGGGGTCTGAAAGGGGAACCTCGCTGGAGCCGCTCACTGTGGAGACTCAGGTTTTGGGAGAAGAGAGCGGCGGCGAGAGGCATTGCAGGAGAGCTTTACCTTGGGGTGCAAGGGTGAAAGCCAGAAGCAGCGGCTGTTTGTTTTCTGCCTTTGTTGTTGTTCAGTCGCACAGTCGATTCAGACCCTTTGCGACCCCATGGACCACTGTTTGCCAGGCACTTCTGTCCTCCACCATCTTCCTCAACTAACTCAGTTCTGTACCCATTGCGTCTACAATACCATCTAGCCATCTCATTTTGCCCGCCCCTTCTTCTTTTGCCCTCCACTTTTCCCAGCATCAAGGCCTTCTCAAGTGGAACATCTCCTCCCATTTGATGTCCAAAGTACTTTAGCTTCATCTTTACTATTTGACCTTCTAAGGAGCAGTCAGGGTTGATTTCTTCTAAGATTGACCTATTTATTCTCCTCACTGTCCTGGGTACTCTCCAAACTCTCCTCCAACACCACATCTCAAAGGCGTCTATTCTTCTGTGCTCAGCTTTCCTAATGGTCCATTTTTCACATTCATCATCACTGGGAATACCATTGCTTTGACTATGCAAATTTTGGTTTGCAAGGTGATGTCTCTACTTTTCACTATGTTCCCCAGGTTTCTCATAGCTTGTCTCCCAAGAATCAGTTGCTTTTTTATTTCCATGGCTGCAATCACCATCTGCAGGTCTTAGGAAATGAGGCAGAGAGAGAGAAATCCCCCAAGTTTTATGCTGGATCCTTTCCTCCTCCTCCTCCTCCTTTGACAGCCTGTGACCAGCTAAGGGAAAGCTGGGGACCAATTCACAGGTAAGGAAGGAGGAGGAAAAGATCAAACATAGACCTTCCGGGTAAAACAAGTTATTATTTGAGAGCCTGACAGAAGGGAACTCATTAGGGGCAGGGGAGGGGTGGGTGGTGGAGGAAATCAGTTACTTTTTTGCAGAAGTTACTCTGCCTTGAGGAAGATCTACGATTGGTGGAACCTTTGCAATGTGTCGATGGGGAGGGGGGTAGAATGAGCTTCTTAGACTGTGCTCCCCCTCCTTCTCCTCCTCATGCTCCCCGGAGTCGGTACTCAGCACATGCCTAGGAGCCAGGTTGGAACTCTGCACATGTTCCTACCCACCCACCAAGTAGCAGAGGCTTTGGGCAGCAAAGGGACCTAGTGGAGATTTTCTTTGCAAAGATGGAGGTGGGGTGGTGTTTTATAACCAGTATTTCTGCAGATGCCCAGGAGCCAGGAAAGGAAGTAAGGAAGGATGACGGAAATCAAAGTCCTCCCCCAATTGTGACCAAAAAGGACAGGTGGTTTAGCAGTTAAGATACTGAACTTGATAACTGGAAGGTCAACAGTTCAAGACCTGAATACTGATGGAGTGAGCTCCTGGCATCTCTCCCAGCTCCTAGCAGTTCAAAAGAAAGAAATTTGCAAGTAGATAAATAGGTATCCCTTTGGTGGTAAAGGAAAACAGTGTTCTGTACACTCTAGTGTCTAGTCATGCCTGCCACATGACCACAGAAACATTTGCAGACACAGACAGTGCTGGCTCTTTGGATTTAAACAGATGTGAACACCAAACCCTAGAGTCAGATATGACAGGCTTTTGAGCAAGGGCAACCTTTCCTTTACTTTCCATTGTCTAGTTGTGCCTCCACATTGCACCTCCTCCCTCCCCCAATTTATGGCTTTGGCTGATAGTTGCCAAGATCAAACTAAACAGCGAGGGGAGGGAAATGAGCCAGCCATTAATTGCAAACCCACCCACCCCAACCCGGGAATGGAAGTGTTTGTGTGTGTGTGTGTGTGGGGGGGGGGAGTGGCCTTGAGATATAATTAGCCATTAATTGAGAGCTTGGTTGGAGGAGACTAATTGGGGGCGGGAGATTGCTCCCTCCATAAAAAATAGGAGTTGTAGGTGGATGGATGGAGGAGGAAATAAGTTACGTTTTCTTTTTGCAGAACTTACTCTGTCTTGAGGACAGGTGAGGGAGAATCTCGGTAATAGCAACAGACGATCTGAGCAGCGAGGCAGAGGTGTGTGTGTGGGGGGAGGAATCCCTTGGTTCCATCTCCCTCTCCCTGTGACAACGAGCAGAAACTTCCCTTTCGCCCAATCAGTGTTTCTCAAATGCTGGTTTGTGGACTTCAATTCCCAGAAGCCTAAGTCATTTCCCCAAAGCACTGATCAGCCAATGTACTGATTTAGGCTTCTGGGAATTGGAGTCCACTTGTAGGCTGTGTACCCCCTGTTGGGAACAGGAACTACCAGCACCACCTCCCTCCTCCTTCTCTGCTACGGGGGAGGAGGGGAGGGGGAAGAGGAGAGATCGCCCTTGTTCAAAGGGATTCACAAAAGGCTGCATCACGCCTCTCTCTCTCATACACACACGCACGCGCGCACACTCACGCATGCCTGTGCCCTCCTCTTCCTCTGCCTTCTCCGGGGATCCCACCCCCTTGAAAGTGCCGCTGGGGGCGGGGGCCCCCTGCCCCCCTAGCAACGCCACTGGGCATAAGAAAGCAATACTAAAAGTGACTTTCATCCTTCATGTCTAAAAATGAAATGGGAGGCTTCATCCCTCTCCCTTCTTTCCCCTGTGTTTCTTGGAACCTCTTTTCAATCTGGATGCCACTGTGGGACCCCCCTCTAGCCGAGAAGTAATGGAGAGACTTTGAATTACCAATTCCTTTTGTAATTGATTTTTTTAATTAAAAAAAAAACCCTGACAGTTGGAGTCAGGGTAGTTGGGTGGGCGATCTTTCTTGCAAAGTGTTATGACCACCTGATTATTTGGATCCCAATTAAATAACTAGGCCAGCAGGATTTTTCCAGAAACTTTATTGAATTTAAAAAGGCAGCTGCACTTCTCTCACCCAAACATGAAGGGGAGAAGCCCCGAACACAAATGTCAGCCATTATTTATACACTCCATAGGCACATTACATAACTTGCCCCTCCCATGCCCAAATTTGTATTCCAACAGTTGGTTTCATGTCATGTGGGTGTGACTTTATGGAATTACAAAATGGCTGAAACACACAAAAGTGGGTGAAATACAAAATGGATTCAGTTTGGCCCCAGCAAAAGGAGTGACTTTCATTGGGAGGGATATGTTTGTGCAAGGTTGAACTTGAGCCTCTCCTACTGCTTCCCTTATAAAAAAATACCCCCCCACACCGCAGCAGTCAGCATCAAGGACTCTCTGCACACATACACAGATTTAGCAAAATATGATCTGAAACCTGGTTTTTTTCTAACCCCAATTTCAGCACAGTGCTTTTGGTCAGTCAATATGTGGTCTTAGTGATTGAAATGCTAAGCCAATTTGAATGAATGGAATTTACAGAGTAGTTTACTCACCAAATTCCCGATGATTACATGACTACTCCAGTTTCAACTGATCAGAACAAAAGGCTGAGAAGTTACTCCCATTGTGTCTTGCTCCACTAAGTAACAGGATTTCACCAGATGTTTAGTAAGCCAATTTTGAAATTGCTATTCTCTATTATCATCATCATTATGAAAGCAAAGTCCTGGGTTTAATTGACCTCTCTAGATGGCAGCTGGTATGGAAGATGTCTGCTTTTCACATTTTAGAAAGCTACTACTGGTCAAAATAGGACATAGTGTAGATGGAGAAATGTTTTAAAGATGGTTTAAATAACTGTATAAATGTCTACAGGATACCCTCTTGTAGTCACTACAATTCATACTTCTTGAAAAGCAGTTGTGACTATTGCTCTGAGTTTGGGTGGGGAGTTGGCTTCTGGGATTTTCCCCTTGTTCAAATTCTCTATGTGGATGGTACTATATATGGATATAGACCTTTTTGACTGCTGTCATTGGCATTGTCAACATTCAGTCTGCCCATTCTTATATAAAACTTGACGTCCTTTTTCCTGCTGGCAATACAGGTATGAATTTGTGCAGCTAATTTTGGGTCATTATGTGGCATGTTGAATATGAATACAGAAGCACAATATTTAACATTTAATAAACCAGATGTTTTGAAAATTAATTTGTCAACATTATGTCACTACAGTATACTTTCAAAGTTTTCAGGAAATTATGAAGACAGTCATGTTCTTACCAAAAATTAAGTTATTGGAATCTTCCAATCCCAAATGTCTATGAAAAATCAGCTGAGTGTTTAAGCCTCTGAAAGGATTGGAAACAACAGCTCATCTTTCCTGTCAGCCTCACCATGAAGCAAGTGCTGAGTCAGGAATCTGCTCTGAACTATCCAAGCTGGTTTACCTCTGGTGATTACAGTTTGTTTTGACAGGCTGGCTTGCTTCCCTCATTTTGAGCAGTTTAGACATTGTCAGATTAATTTAATGCACCATGTTGCCTTAATTATCTACCGTTTCCCCATCACTTTTTGAATTATAGATTTACATAGATGAAAACATCAGTAGCCTGTTTGTCAGCTTCTACACAGCTTGCAAGAAAAGAAGCCCTTTGTAGTCCTTTGTCGGAAAAGAAGCTGACAGAACAATTAGCCAAAAAGAATAATCAGGATTGAAACAGAAACTTGTCTGACCTTCCAATAAGTTTTGCACACTTCACTTTAAACTTTTCTTTTAATTGTGCATCATTATGCAATTATTTTGGCATGCCTGCCTAATACATAGCCCCATTGTTTGTTTGCTTAGCTCAAATGTAAGTTACCCTCTTGGCTTTCCTGGTGGCATTTAATTCAGGACTTTGCACTGAACAACAAACTTTCAGGGAACAGTTCAAAGGGAGAGATTCCTTTTGCTAAAGTCACACAGGTCAGCCGGGGTCCTATAACTGGCAAGGGTAAGTGCAATGTTTTTTGTTGCTGCATGTTGGCACAAGGGTGGGAGCAGACAGAGTATTTATTGCCCTAGTGCCAATCTCTTTGTGCCTGATCACACAACCTGCCCACCCTGCAGGCTTGAGTGTTTAGGGGGTCACTCTTGGGGACCAGGGAGCAATTTTGGACCACTCCGGCCCCTGATTGACAAAATTGAGAAAAGAATCCAGGCCATTTTTCACCTATCCCACTCTGGTCCATGGGACATATGGGGTTGTCCTTAGGGGCACTATCTTCAATAAGGTCACAACATCAGTATGGTAGGTGGTGCGGGGTTAGGGTGGTAGATGTGAATCCCTGAGGGCATTTTTGGACAAGGTGGAGACTGTATGTCCAACACAATTTGGGCAAATCAGTGGGGAATGCAGTGGACACCATGGGACTGCACTGTGATACGACCAATGAACACTCTTGTGAGCTGAGTTGGAAACAATCACAATTATGTCTCCCGAATTCTGCAGGACATGCACAGTAGCTGGCAAGGATTAGCACTGAGATGGGCAGAGGATTCGCCAGTCTGGACTAGAGAGGTGAAGAGGAATTTACCTGCTCTACTACCATCTTGTGCACTACTGGCTCCTCCATAGGCCAAAGGTTTAAATTTCAATAAAGTTGTGGCCCAGGTTTACACCATGTTTGACTGAACTGCCTGATCCTTTATTTCAGGTATGGGGTGAGAAACATACTTCTGGTGGAGGAAAGAAAATGAACTTGTAGAATGTCAGCCTATTTGCAACTGTTAAAAGGACAAATGGCTCGTCATTTTTAAATATGGTGATATTATTTCTAATTCAGGGCATATCTATAATGAAGACTCAAGTTGTTTTAACAGATTCTTAAGGAAAGTGTCAAGTGTTTGCTTCATTGATATGCATGTTTGGAAGCTATTTTTCCTTACTCAGGAAAGCTGGGATATGAATGACTTTGTAAGAGAGACAAATTCTTCTAGTACTTTGTGCATTTTTGCTGCCTCTGCCACTTCCCATGGCTGCAAGCACGAGGGCAGCATATGCACCTAGAAGACAGGTTGACATGACATCAGTCTGGTGGAATTTGCACAAAAATACAGGGAAGAATGTACAGAGATAGTGGACATGACCTCACAAAGATACTAGTAAGAAATGAACAGAAGCAAGACTTGTGGTTTTTAAATTGAGAAACTAAGATTAAATGACTATTTAAACATCTAAGGTAAGGGAACAGTAGACAGAAAATAAGAAATATTATGTTAGCTAAAGGTGGTACTTCAGAGGAAAACAAGAGGGGAGCTAGAAAGCATGTGAAAGAGGAATGACAGAATATCTTTCTGAGATAAACATGGAACAAGGATCCTTAGTAAGTGGATGAATTAAAAAGAGAAGCAACTTGATCTTGACTGAATTGTTCATTCCTTGACTGGAAATTTCTCTTACAAGATGTTGCCAGTGAAGAGGACTGTTGACAGAGCTCAGGAACCTATCATGGCAGAACAAGGTTCTTATCCTGTGCTGAAGTGGGAAAGTGGAAATATCTGTAGAGTTTTCAAGCATAGTTCTGTAACATGTTTAACTGTAGGTGGTGCACTGCCATTTTTATTTTATTTATTATAAACATAAGAATGACTTAACTTGAGCTAACTGATATCCACTTAGTATTGTCACTTCAGAAATGACTCTCTAGAGGCTTATGTGAATTCATAAACACCCACAGAGATGAATTCCCATTTCCTACTAATTTTCATTAGCTCTTGGTATTTAGAGCTTGAAAAAGTAGCTTTGTTTGCACCCCAACTGCCAGAATTCTCTTACCTCCTGGACATGATGGCTGGGATTTCTGGGAATTGTTGTCTGAAAAGTCACTTTTCCAAGCTGATTAAACTTGCATGTTTCATCAGCTTATCTGATTCCTTTCAATAAGAAACCCATCTGCTCTACTCTTCAGAAGTATATTGTATTTATGATATTTAATGTGAAGAATTAAACAGGTTGTCCTTCCTGATGGTGCTGCCAATTAATTTCATTAGATGACCTTGAGCTCTGGTAGTGTATTAGGAACAAAAAAGAGAGAGTTATCTGCAAGGTGTGCCTGAAATGTTCTAAGCTATAGGACAAAGCTGGGTTTGGACTTAAGATAAGAATTCTTTAGGCACGCCTCATATCTTCCCCACATTGCTGACAATTTTATAAACATCTTCCTTAAGTTATCATTTCCTCCCCCCAAACTAAACAAAGCAAGCCCAAACTTATTCACTTTGCATCACAAGGGGATAGGCTTCTTGTAGCATCTCCAAGAATTTACCTGCTCTAGTACCAATTCATTCCTCAGGCAACTGAAGGTCAAATTAGATGTTAAACAGAACATGTACCCTGATTAACCTCTTTCACCTCCTCTAGTGGTATTTCCTTAAAGCACGGGTGCCCATACTAGGGCCCACAGGCCAGGCATGGCCCACAGGCCAGGGTCATCTGGGTTATGGGCCAAATTGCCATGAACACTGGAAGTGACCAGCTGTAACCGGAAGTTGTGAAATTGGGTCAAAAATGCACCGAAACACTGGGAAAATGCAGCAAAAAAATTCCAAAAATGTAGTGAAAATGTACTGCCTTCGCGCCTGCAGCCATGGGAAGTGGCAGAGGCAGTAAAAATGCCCCAAAATGTGCAGTAAATTCACGCACTGTTACTAGGAGGAACCACGTGACCGGCCCGCTCAGCTGTCTAAGGGGCATAGTCAGGCTCCTGGCGGGAAAAGTTTGGGCACCCTTGCCTTAAAGGTATGTGCCTGAATAACCAGACTTGCAAATTAAGTCCGTGTTTACAGTCTTCCGGCTCCATGTTCTCCTTCTATCTTATACAGCCTCTTCCTTTGCTCCAGTGAATGGGAGGCCACTACTGCAAAACAAACCTTGACCAGATGTAAAATGAGACCAGGGTCTCTTGCTGTGGTTTTGGCTACATGCATCATAAAAAAATACTTTGTGGTGACATGGTGAAACTTTATCTACAACTGGCTGCTAGAATTCTCAGGTAAGTTGTTTTATGATTGGATGGTCCTTTACATAAAACATTTCCTGTAACACAAAGTAGATAATAATGAGAAGATCTCTGTTCTATGCTTCCTGTTTACACTAGTTTTCTGTACGTTAGCATTTATTCTTTTCACAGAGTAGTATTTAATCATGCAATTTGTCGTGGAAGTCTGAAATCCTCCAAGAGTATTCCAGGCAATGAGCTGTTTTCATAAAGAGTTTCTAGTACAGTTTGATCAATGAACTATGCTTCTCAAAAGCCACATTAAGTACTGAAAGCTCTGCAGTGAAAAACAGACTCCAAAGCATATTTGTTGCTCCGCTTTTTGGACAGTTTCCAATGTTGACTTTCCTGTCCAAGCAAATGAAGACTAATGGCTCATAGCATGGACAAGTTCTGACCTCCTGCAGCAGAATTGTATGAGGCAGCTGGTGCTTTTCAGATTGCCGTACAAAAGGCTTTGATGGGTAGATGAAGGTGCTTGTAACTTGGGTCCACTTCACCGAGGATGGTGAACTAATTGGCTCTGTGTGCAACAACTGGCAAACATTTTGCTAGATTAACACCCCAACTATGTACTACCAATGTGCAAATTCTTCATTTGGTTCAAATAGAGTAGAATGAGAATAGCAGATGTCGACACAGAAGGTGCAATTAAACATCTAAGCTTACAAACTTAGAAGATATGGTGAAAGGTAATAAGGTAAGCCCGCTTTAGCTGAGACATCTTGCCTTTACCCTAAAATCTTGAGAGACAATGAGTTTCCACTCTAAAGTTTGAAATACTTATAGATATTATAGATAGAGCCTGTGATCTAGCAAAAGTAGCCAACACACTAGGATATGCACTGGTGGAGACTTGCTGCTAGTTTTATGCAGTAGTAGCAAGAATATTTATGCTGGAATATTAGCAATTTTGAAGAATTGATTGTATTTAGGCCTGGTCGTCTAAGGGGCTTGAAGTTAAGATATTCAGGATATGCCTTCTTGATAATACCAATACTTGCAGATGCCAAATTCATGGGAATGTAGAGAATGTTTACTTTCATACTGCACCCAGACTGTGGTATCCCCCCCCCCAAAAAAATACAATCCCCAATGCTTGCTGCTGTATTTTACATCTCCTGCAATGTGTGTATATGTGTATGTGAAGTTTCAAACATATTTTGAACCTCTTCCCATATACATATTTGAAGTTTTGACTCCCCCCCCCCCCAGGGTATCCAACAGACATCAAAATATTTGGAAAGACATGGATCTCTGATTGTAGTTTACGGACAGTAGGTCCTATTAACTGGTTTGAAAGAAAAGGATTGTGATTTTTTAAATCCATGTAATTTTGTGCATTAGCATACAGTATTAGTTTATATTTGTGCTTGCGTGTTCAGATGTGCGAGTATGTATGTAGGTTTTCTATCAAACATAATATTGTTCACTGACAACTCTCCAAACATACAATAGAGCAGACATTCAGAAAAGCCTTAAATCATACTCAGAGCTTGAACACACTCACTCCCTAAGTCAGTTCTGAGAATACATAATGAAAAAATATCATCCTGAAATGCTTGTGTCCTGCAATCAGTTCTTGCTTTTTCATGTGGCTTCTTCAAGGCATAATTTTGGCATCTCAACAACATGTACTCTCTCGCTTTTTAATTGTACTAATTATAAATGATGAAGCCTAAAGTTGAGGCCTTCTGTTTCATTGGGAAAGTTATTTTGTAAAACCCTTTTCACAGAAGCAAAGCCTAGGAAATCTTTTGCCGCTCTGACATCCGGTAGATTTTCAAAACCTGGTTTTAAAAAATTGATAGCAAAATAATGTTGTACTGAAACCCAGTGCTCTGTCAGCAAATTGCTCGTTGACATGGAAATATGTTTCTGGTATAACATAAGGAGACTGAACATTATAAGAACATTATAAGGGAAAACAGAATTATGGCTTGATTTGCTAAAGTGTGCAAAGAATACTCATATACAGTACTCATATATTATGCTTGCTAAAGAAAAAATGATGTCACATCAATTTTCTTCATAGTGCTCTAATTAAAAATAGCAGCAGGGAAATAAAACATTATGTTATAAAGATATTTGCTTTGTGTTGGTGTAGTGTTAGCATACCAAGTGTTGCTGAAATTGTGTTGGTATGCATGGACCTATCCTGCTACTCCGTGAGAACTAGCAGCAACAGATCTGAGACAAGGTACCTAGAACTCATATTACATATTGGTGAAAGGGGATTTGGTGAGCCAACCCCTTTGTAAATTCCACTGATCCTAATGGGCCTACTCTGTGACTTGCTTTAGGATTGTGAATCACAGTTAGAGTAGGCCCACCTGAAACAAGGAAGATCTTGTTGGTCCTGACCTAACTCATTAAATTGTCATGGATTCACAAAACTAAGCAAACATGCAATTCACAACACTAAGTAACAGAATTTTGGGCAACAGCTGAAATGAAATTATTTTATTTTATTTATTTATTTGCTCACATTTGTTATCCCGCCCCAATCGGGTGTACCCGACTCTGGGCAGCTTACAAGATAAAATGCGGTCACCAACCCAACCAATAAAATACTAATAAATTAAAAACTTTAAAAACTTTAAAAGTTCATAAAAACAGGAAATAAAGCAGAAACAAAACAGCCCCACAGAATAAAAAACCGCCCAGAAAGGGAGGCTATCCCTTAAATTAACCACCCTGTGTGGGATCCCACATTCCTTGGTCCCCACACTTGTCCCGCCAGCCAGGTTTTTAAGCCCCTTCGGAAGGGTAGGAGCTCTGTCTGTAGGCGCAGTTCAGTTGGGAGGAGGTTCCAAAGGGCTGGGGTGAACACAGAGAAGGCCCTCTTCCTAGTGCTAGAGAGATGAGCCTCCCTAGCTGATGGAATGACAAGAGAGCCCCTCCGATCCGCCCTGGTGGGACGGACAGATGTTCTTAGGGTGACGCAGTCTCTGAGGTATCCTGGCCCACTACCATATAGGGCTTTAAAGGTAATGACCAGCACCTTGAATTGCACCCGGAGACATACTGGTAACCAGTGCAGCTCCCGGAGCAGTGGTGAGGCACAAGCATAACGCCCGCACCACATCACTATCCAGGCTGCCGCATTTTGGACCAGCTGCAGTCTCCGAATGGTCACCAAGGGCAGCCCCATGTAGAGCGCATTACAGTAATCAAGTCTGGAGGTGACCAAAGCATGTGTGACCATGAGCAAGGCGTCCGGGTCCAGGAGTGGGCGCAACTGGCGTATTACACAGAGTTGTGCAATTATCATGGTTCTTTCATGGTCTGTCCTTACCGTTTATAAATTGTTGGTTGTATCCCCCTTCCCTAAACTGCAGACACTTGGAGTGTGGGATTAGAGCTCACATCATCCTCAAGTGTTATGTGGCTTGTCAGGAGCAATGGGGTTTATAATGCAATGCATTTGGACCACATCAGCATGAGAAAACTGAGGCACAAGTAGCTAGCTGCACTCTTTGTTCAGGAAACAGGAGTACAGTACTTTATGGCTCATGGAAATAGAACTGAGAAGAGTTTAGAACAGGGGTGCCCAAACTTTTCAGGCCATGGGCCAGTCACGTGATTCAGGGGGCTGGTCACTATGGCCTGGGGGCTGGATCCAGCCCCTGATACCAATTCATCTAGCCTGCAAAGCCCTCGTTGCTCCCAAGAACACCTGGAAAGCCAAGTTTGCTGACCCCTGGACTAGAGCAGTGACAGCGAGACCTGGCACTCTAGATGTTCTTGAACTTCAATTCTCAGAAGCCCTGATCAGCAGGAATGCAGACTTA
Organism: Furcifer pardalis; assembly: GCA_030440675.1. Lineage (NCBI taxonomy): Eukaryota > Metazoa > Chordata > Lepidosauria > Squamata > Chamaeleonidae > Furcifer > Furcifer pardalis. The sequence continues at coordinate 24,879,842 of CP126892.1, forward strand.
GGCTTCTAGAAATTGAAGTCCAAAAACACCTGGAGTGCTAAGATTCACCATCACTGGTCTAGAGTATCAGCAACTCATTGAAAAACCTGTATTGGTTTTCTATGGTAATGCCAAACTATAGGGGCCTACTTGTTTGCAGAGCTTCCCATTTTTAAGCCTCATAATGCCTGGCTAAAAATCACAATGCATTTTATGTGCATCTTTCCAAATGCTTTATTAGAAGCTCAGACTGTCTCCTCCCAATGTATATGACTACAATTGTCCTTATCCCCAACCAGCAGGAGACCACCAGACTGGGAAAGGGTGGTCTAAATCATTAAGTAGTCAAGACATTATTTTGTTTCTGTTATTTCTATATACATGGAATCCAAACAGACACTGTCCAAAGCAATAACTGCTTTTAAGGGTTTTTTTTGTTTCTTCCTTTTTTGTTTAAAAAATGCAGAGGAAAGTCAATTTATTTCTTTTCCCAGCATTGCAAAAGTCCCATTAGCAACTTTCCTAGTGTTGTAGAAGCAGAAATAACGACTCCAGCAAACTGAGAAAATCCTATATTTGGTTCTAATAACCGTCACTTCATATAATCAGATCTATGACAAGTCTGAAATATTCACACTCTGGATCATAAATTAATTTGCAACTGGAGCTGTTTTGGTTATATTAAGAGCTACCTTGCTCAACCAATTCTTCACAAAAAATGCAAATTAAAATGATGTGACTCAGGAGCAAAATATATACTGTGTTCCAATTTTTGAAAGAAACAAAATAATATAGTTTCAAGTATTCTGGACTATAATTCAAGAGCAGCATTTGGTTTTGAACAAAATTCAGTCTATATTGGCTAGGACTGAGACAGGAAACACCCCCACCCCCAATAACCCATACAGCAAACAAACAAAACCAACCCTGTCCTTTACACCAGAGGTATAGAATACTCTCAGTGCAAAGCATTCTGTTTCCAATGGCATTCTGTATCCAACAATGATCAGTCAACCATCCATGCAATTAGCAGACCTTAGAAGCAGGTCATGGAGCAGATAGTTTGTCCTCTGCTGCTTGTCCCTCAATATTTAGAAGAGAGTGGTCTACTGGCATGACTGATGTGGCTAGCAGTGGTTAAACTGCTGTACTGCAACCAAAAGGTTGAGTGTTCCATCCTGGCCAAGGATCAAAGTTACTCAGCCTTCCATCCTTTTGAAGTCAGTAAAATGAGTACCCAGTGTGTTGGGGGCAAAATACTAATTAACTTGTGAACTGCCCAGAGAGCGCACTAAGTGTAATTGCTTAGTAAAAGCCATCTGACCAGGGCTTATTCTGATATCAGGCCAGGATGATGCTCATAGATCCAGGAGCCATAAATATCTATCTGTGGATCCATGGGATGTATATTGCGATTGTCCTCCCCAAATATTTCCTTTAAAAAGTGGAAAGTTTGATCGTCTATTGGTCAACAAGTGTTATCTTTCTTAAAGTTTCATATGGCGTGTAAGACTCCTCAGTCAAATTGACCTTATTCCTATTGTGTTGGTTTGTTCAAAGACCCCTGCCCCACGATGGTTCAGCCCAGCCCACAGCGGAGAACAGACTTTCCTTGGAGCAAATTGTCACACAGGACACAAAGTAAGTCAGTTTAATCTTACCGTGGGAGTCCATGATTTGAACTCTCTGGTGCCTCAGGCATTATTCAAACAATTGTAGGTATTGTTGACATTTTCAATGGCGGTATAGGTCTAAAGAGCTTTGATAACAGTGCAACAGAGCTCAGCATTTTGAGTCAGATGTTACCTGTAGCCACCAAGATAGTTTCTCTGGGACCTTATGGTGGACAATAATTCAAATGGGACTGTGATTAATGCTGTTTTGTGTTCATGCAAATAACTGTGCTGAAGACCTATGAAAAGGGACGCACTTTTTCCCTTAGTGCTCTGGCTTTCCATTGATAGCACAAAGCCACAGCAAGGACACCTATTCTCATGATATTAATAATGGGATTACAGAATCAGGTCACGAAGAATAGAACTGACTTCCGTGAGCTACAGCTTGAATGCAGAGAATAATTCTTGAGCAAGCCAAATACAAATTTAGTGCTTGCACTCATGCTACTGAAGAATCTATGGCCTCCTTAATTAAAAAAAGTATTTATTTTGGCAGTTAATATACTGTATTGGATTTCCTTACTGGTCAAGTTTTTTCCTCCTTTTCAGGGAACAGGTGCTATCATTACATTGTGACTTCTGACACAGTGCTAATTCTGTAGCTGAGTTCCCCTGGCAGCTGGTCAAATACTTGAAGCTGAGCTGAGGGTGGTGTTCCAGAAGCCCGGTTATATGAATCTCAGATTGGGACTGTTTTTGCTAGAGATGGTATCTTCTGGTTCTAGCTTTTGATTGGCTTGTGTCCTGGTCCCTGCTATGCAGTGATGCGATGTTACAGGTTTGCACCAGTTCGCCAGAACCGGTAGTAACTTTCCCCACTGTCCTGGAGAACCGGCAGTGGCTTTTGGAGGGAACCACCTCGGGGGCTTACCTTTTCGCTGGTTCCCCTACTGCGCATCCATGCCAAGCACTTGGTGTGCATGCGCGGCCTCCTTGCTCTCTTCCCAAGCAGGGAGGAGGAAGAGAAGCTGCTAGCCTTGAAGCTCCTATAGCCTGCTCCCCAGGGTAAGTGACTCACCTTTGGATGTGGTGTGTCTGTGTATTTATTTTTAATGTGTATTTTTATGTGTTTTATGTGTATTTAATTTGTATTTTTATGTATTTTTATGTCTATTTAATGTGTATTTATTTTTAATGTGTATTTTTATGTGTTTTATATATATTTAATGTGTATTTTTATGTGTTTTTATGTCTATTTAGTGTGTATTTATTTTACTGTGTATTATATGTGGTTTACGTATTTTTATGTATTTTTATGTCTATGTAATTTGTATTTTTATTTGTACATGACCAACTTTGGCCCTGCTCACCAGGTCACATGGTCCCGCTCATGACATTGGCTCCGTCCACATTGTTGACTCCACCCACAAATTAGGCTCCGCCCATGGTCTGATAGTAAAATCTTTGACATCCCACCACTGCTGCTATAGATGGACTATGCTATGGAGTATGGTTTATTATTACCTGTGTCACACTCTGCAAAACAACAACAACAACCCAAACAACAACAACAACAACAACCCTTGCTGTATTGTAGTAGGATAGCATGGGATGTTGTTGACCTGACTACCCTCCAGAAACATTGCTCTGCCTTTTGCACTAGGAGACCTACAAGAGAAAGAGGATTATCCATTCATGAAATGGCTCTCAGAGTAGCTACAGTTGGTCATATGGATACCAGCGTTCAGAATATGGAGGCATTATCATAGGTGCTATCACCAAATGGCTGTCATGTAGAGAGAAGATTTTCCATTCATGAAATACTGTCATAGTTGACATTGGCTAGTAATGAAGAACCCATTTCCTAAAAGGGCAAACTGATGAAGCTATAAAGACAATTTGCTTAGCAACAAGTGTGCAAGAATACAAGCAGTGAGATCAAGTCAGAAATGGGATCTAAAACTGAGGGCATAAAATTACTCCATAGAATCCACATAAGAACCACATGCTCATCACTGCAAACATAGAAGAACTCACTTTGTTTCTGGAACACCCCAAATCACACACACTGTTTATCTTTGCCTTATGGTAAACACATTCTCTCTTCCAATTGTAACTATACTCCAGGGCCCTAGCCAGGATTTTAGATTGGGGGGGGGGATTTTTCAGGAGGGGCAAAGATTTCAGGAGGGGCAACAATGTCGTACTCACATATATAACATTGGCATCACAGGGTGGGCTGTGATCTCAGGAGGGTTTTTGCCCCCCCTGGCCCTCCTGGGTTCGGCCCTGCTACACCCCCATCCCACAGGGAAATACTCCTAGTCAGTATCTAAAGAGAAATCCAGCTTAATAGCTGTGTTCTGAGTATCATCTTTACTGTGCGTCTACATTGCTTCCATCATGGAAACATTTTAAGACTCTAAACCAGTTAATTACTTCTTTGACTGCACTTCAGATTTTTGAGTTTTCATTAGTTTTGGCATATATTCTGGAGCAGAAGCATAACTAGCTGGTAAGTACATGTCAAAATCTAACAGGCTTATGTTTTGACATAGGTCACATGGTTGAGATGTGGTCTTCTTCAGCAGAATAGAAAAATAGCAAAACAGCCCTAGGTAATCCATTTCACTTGCTGCAACAATTGTATTAGAACACTAGAGCATTCAACTGTAGTCTGAAATATTTTATATTGGTGTTGCATGCAACCTGGAGATCTGCATTCTCCTTGAAGAAGGTGTACAGCCAGTGTGATTTAGAAATATTGGTTGAAATTTTGTTACACAGTTATACAAATGGCATAACTTTCAGATGCTCATTGCCATAAGTTAAGAAATCTCTGTAGGCATTATTTGTTCCATTCCAAGTTTCACGACTCACTATGTAACAGACAATGTCAATGGACTTAATATGAAACAATTTACTTCCAAAAGTTGTGTCATTTTCATAATTAAATAACAGAATTTCAGCCATTGTCATGTTACTCTTACATGCCAGAAAACTGCACTTATTTGTTCTGTACTATTCATCTTCTTCAACCAATCCTTTAATCTATTAATTTGTTTCTTTATACATCTTAATTCCTGAAAATCAATGTAAAAGAGTGCCTTGCTCTGAAACATATTTAATTAACCTTTCAATTTAAGCTTTTTGGTGGCCATCTTCGTTATCTTTTGGGACAGCAGATTTTGACAGTTCTGTGTAAAATGGACTGATATTTGGAATTTTTTGATTGTTGGTTGATATTGTTATCTGTTGAATTTTGTTTGTTATCTATTGAATTTTGATTTCTATTATTTAGTATCTTGATTTATTTCTTAGAATGTCCTGATGTTTTGTAATTGCAATTGTTATTGGAGATATATATACTGTATATGTGATATTTGTAATTTACTATGTGATATCTGTAATTGTTTTATGCTATGGAATGTGCTATGTAATTGTAACTGTTTCTTCTGTAAGCCGCCCAGAGTCCTTGTGCGAGTCAAAATACAAATTTACACTATTCAAGCTGCATTATCTGACCAGTCTCAGATTCTAAGCATCACCCCTAGAACATCTGCCTACCCCACTAGAGCAGATCGGAGAGGCTCTTTAGTTGTTCCATCGGCCAGAGAGGTGTGTCTCTCTGGCACAAGATGAAGAGCCTTCTCGGTGTCCGCCGTGGCCCTATGGAACCTCCTGCCAATGGAGTTACATCTCCAGATGGAGTTGCTGCCCTTTAGGAAAAAATTTAAAGCATGGCTGGCAGGGCAGGTATGGGGTGCGGGAGGGACTATGACCCCAGCCCGCTGGTTGATTTAAGCCCCGTTTGCCCTCAATTAGTTTTTAGATTTTGATTTTAAAGTTTTAAATTGAGGTGTGTGTGTGTGTGTTTTAGGAATGGTTTTAAATGTGTTTTATTGTGGATTTTTATTTTTATTTTTGTGAATTGTGAGCTGCCCTGGGTCACCTTGGTGAGAAGGGCGGTTGATAAGTATGAATAATAAATAAATAAAAAAAATCAAAGTTAAAGAAAAGCAAAAGAGAAAAGAAGCAGAGATTCTAATCTTCAACTATGTCTATAAAACTTTAGAACAGAATAAATGGATCCAGACTTACAGTATTCACCATATGGTGTTTGTTTACTTGTCAGCTGTACAGTTCAATATTTTCTCTTGTATGAAGATTCTCATATGGATGTCTCTGTATTGTTTCTCATTCCCAACTTTCTTGCTACATCAGTTTTAATTGCTGCAGTAGCTGCCACATCATTGGCAATGTTCCTTTATTAAGAATTGCCTTGAAAATATCATTATGCAGTAATTCATCACTAATATTGTGTCCTTTAAGTCATGCTATTTCTTATTTCCAGTTGTTTCCTTGTGTCTTCTGTATTTCTCTAGCATATCTTTGTTTTGTTGTCCATTGAAAAAATAATTTCAGAATAATGTAAATGTGACAGCATGCCCATTGAATGCTACAGTTTGGCTGTGGCATGTCATTTTATCAATTTCCTACATTGTTTTAAAACTCTCACCGATGTTCGTCTTCTGTCCTGATGGGCAGAGAGCCCAGCCCATGTCATATGCCATGTACTCAGTTTTCATATGATTTTTAGCCACTGGTAAGTGTTGCTGCAAATATCTTGATATGAAAAGACATGCTCTACAAAACGTCTGACAGAACCCTATGCCACTTAAACATGAGTTCAAGGATGTTTACTTTTCAGTAAAGATGCAGAGGAATTGTATCATTAAAATGTCGCAAAGGGTCAGAATCAACTCTGCGAATGAACAACAACAAAAATGTATGTATGTATGTATGTATGTATGTATGTATGTATGTATGTATGTATGTATGTATGTATGTATGTATGCATGCATGCATGCATGTATGCATACATGTATGTATGTATGTATGCATGCATGCAGTTATGTTTCTGGATGAGGTGCCATGCTCAAAAACAATGGAAAGCTAGCATTTGTAAAACTGCAGTTAGTTTAATTCCCATAATCTCATCTGTTCAGTTTTTATGAAGCAGTGAATCTGAACTTTTCCGTCGTGAAATAGATGACAGTTTCATTAATACTAGATGGGATTCTATGACATGTATGCTAACTATCCTTTGACATCACAGTACTGAAAAAAATAATATTTCAAGTAATTCGTGTGCTCTAAAGTCAGACAGCCTGCTGTTTCTAATAATTACCATGATTGGTTTATGAAATGGAGGGCAGATTCAACAATATGGTGATCTCAAACATTTTGGAAATGTCTTTCCATTAAGTAAAGTTGTTTAGAAGAATGCATCTGATTTAAACTTTAGCAGATCCATATCATTCAGTATGTAACTAGTGCAGCCATCATCCAGATTTGAAAGCCGTCAAAACTGTGTGCTGATCTTGAAAGAGCGTTCACATTTGCCTTGTTATTAATTACCTGTTACAAAGTGAGCTATTCAGAACTATGGATACTTGTAAGTTCTTGATGCTTCCCATGTTCAGGAATGAATGTTAATATCAAAGAAATCTAATGCCCAGTGCTTGAAAAAAAAATCCTACTACCAGAAGAAAGGCAATGCTAACTTTTCCTAATTTTCTCTGGATCTACCCATATTGTAACCAGACTCTTGTTGTATTTGTGCTGCAGCAATGGACAATTGCACAAACACAGCTGTGCTATTTGCCAGGATGTTGTCTTCAAACGCACAATTAAATTGTGCAGCTGGTCACTGACAACCAACTGGGAAACTGCAAAAACATTTGCATGATGGATGCTATGCATGCAGATTTTTATAACAAGATACTGATGCTGACCTGACATATTAACTGTCAACGTCTTTCTGAGAAAGGCTTTGAGGGAAAGGTCCTTTAAAGACAACATCTCAAGGCTCCCACATTTCTCCTCACTGAGTTGTTTGTCCCAAATGATTCTACCTCACTGCCTTTTCCTTTGTCGTCATAAGGGCCTTATGAAATACATAGAATGAGATGTTTGATGGGATTAATAGTCATATTGCTATAGGTTTGCTGAGATTATGTCAGAAATTATTTTTAGCACATCTATGTTGGTGGTCAAACCATGCCTCCAGCTCAATCAAAACACATTATGAACTTTTACATGTTGGTGGTACTGAATTATATCTTAGTATGATGGTAAAATAGGAGAACACATGTTCATAACTTTCTGACAAGCGAAACAATAACCCATACATAGTGATGGGTGGGCAATCTTTGTCTTAGTCTCCAGTGACACATCCCTACACTTAATCATATTTTCTAAGCCCTTCATTGCTGTCTTTCCAAGCCTTAGTTTTTTTCTGATTTCCTGCTAGCAGTCTCCATTTCAATTGATGATTGAACCAAAGCATACCATTTATTTCACTATTTCAGTATCAAAGTTTTGTAGCTCTTCTGTAGTAATAGTATTTATCTTCTTAATGCTCAACTGCAGTCCGGCTTTGGCACTTCCTACATCTGAATCTGAGACTGCGGTGGCTTAGTGGTTAAGGTGCTGAACTTGATACCTGGAATGCCAGCAGGTCATCAGTTCAAGACCCAAGTGCTACACAATGGAGTGAGTTCCCGTCTCTGTCCTGGCTCCTGCCAACCTAGCAGTTTGAAAACAAAGAATTGGAAGTAGATAAGTAGGTACCACTTTGGTGGGAAGGCTAACAGTGTTCTATGCACTCTGGTGTTTAGTCATACTTGGCACATGTCCACAGAAACACCTGGAGATGCAGGCAGCGCTGGCTCTTTGGCTATAAACTGAGATGAGAACTGAATCCTAGAGTCGGATACAACTAGCTTTTGAGCAAAGGTGATATTTGTTGTTGTTCAGTCGCATAGTCGATTCCGACCCTTTGCAACCCCATGGACCACTGTCTGCCAGGCACTTCTGTGCTCCACCATCCTCCTCAACTCGCTCAGTTCTGTGCCCATTGTCTCTACAATACCATCTAGCCATCTCATTTTTGGCCACCCCCTTTTTCTTTTGCCCTCCACCTTTCTCAGCATCAAGGCTTCCTCAAGTGAATCCTCTCTTCTCATTTGATGTCCAAAGTACTTTAGCTTCATCTTTACTATTTGACTTTCAAGGGAGCAGTCAAGGTTGATTTCTTCTAAGATTGACCTATTTGGGTGACATTTACCTTTACCTTTATCTACATCTGAATCTAGCCTGGCTTTCTTTATAATATGTTCTGTGTACAGACTGTACTCTGCTCTGACACTTTAAATTTTATTTAGCAACATGATCAATTTCCTTCTGGACGCTTGCATAAACATTGCAGTACTTTGCATCAGTGAACTAAAGTAGACTGGAACAGGATATTTTCAGTCACTCAAGTAAAAAGTGTTCTACTCTGGACTTGACAGGCTCAGAAGAAATGGAGTGGCTGTAATATTGAGGCAAGTACAAAGCATATCTATAATGCAAGGCCTGACCAAATAATACCATCAGACTCCTGGGAAAACTGATCAACATAACCATCCTTCAAGTCTATGCTCCACCTACAGATGCAAAAACAGATGAAATGGAAAGCTTTTATGCAAGCATGCTTATACTCACTTAGCTAGTTCTTATTTAGCACAACAGGTTTGTTTCAAGTGCATTTGCATTTTAAAGGTGTTAATTAGTCTTTGAGTCATTATAGGGGAAAAAGAAAGATTTTTAGCTTGTCCCCCCCCCCCCGCAGCATTTTACCTCAGCTGTCATCACTGTCTTGCATTTTTCTTCCCCCATGCTTTGCTAAAGATGGTAATTGTGTAGTAGCAACAATATCTTTTTAAGAACAGTTGAGGGCGCTGCAAGACAAATTTAAAAAAAGGATGTGCTGTGTGGAAATGACACTGCTTCCTGAAGTAGGTAAACAGCCGTGTACAAAACAAAACATAAAATATACATTAAGCAATTAAACATGTATTTAGTAGGAACTGAGAGTCAGTTTCTGTTTCTTTCTTCTTAGAAACTACCTTCTGAAACTGGACAGACAAGGGAAAATTACATTCGTGTTCTAAACAGATTACATTGTTATGCTGTCATATCTTCCTAAATAAATGGGTAGTGGATGTTAACACTCAGTTGAATGAACACAGCACTGCTCTGTGGATTCATTTCTACAAGGTTAAGTCCAGTATTAGTTCAACTGAGAGGAGACCCAGTAAAATGAGTGAAATTTTCTAGTCAGATATAACTTCAGTCCCATTCAGTACAAACATTGAGTTTAATCCGTGCTTCCCAATTTCCCATCCATATGACTGTAATATTGCTGATTATTTAATTAAAGACAGTCCATAACTTACAGAAATTATTATCTCTTTAAATAATTATTTCTGTTTGTTCAATCCCTTCCATTAGATACCCAGCTTGGGATCTGTATTGTAAAACAAAAAACAAAAAAACAAACACACAACCCAAAAGGCCTTGCTCAACAGAGCATTAAGCATTTGTGTTAACTTTGCCAGCAACATGGCACTTATATTGTAAAATATCTTTAGGATGTTGTTGCTGTTAGAACTTGTGTAACCCTGAGGCAATTTCTCCTTGTTGGAGATAGTGTTTTTCAGAAGGGGTATGGGTGATATTTTCTGATGCTATTGAATTATATGTTTAGGTTAAAAGCTTCAGGCTGAAATTCTGTACCAGTTTATTTGGGAAGAGAGATTTAGTTCTTTTTCTTTTTCACAAGCTTCAGAGAAGAATGCATGGAAATGCTCTGTTAATTAGTAAAATAAATAAATGCTTTTTTTTTTGCAATGGAGAATCAACTGTCAACTGATTGTGGCACATTTTAATTGGCAGGAATGCTGATTTTTGAGAACCATTTGGTTCCAATCTTCTAGGAATCAGACTTAAAAGCCCATCTTTTAGCACACTAAAAAAAGCAATTCAAAAGCTAATTTAAAAATCCAAATAAAAGCATAGAATCAATGAGTTGGAAGAGGCCTTTTAGGCCACAGAATCCAAATCCCTACTCAATGCAGGAATCTGAATCAAAACAGATATGATAGATGGTTGTCCAATTCTCTCTTGAATGCTTCCAGTGTTGGAGTGGTCACCACCTCTAGTGGCAATTGGTTCAACTCTAACCATCAAGAAGTGTGTCCTGATGTTCAGCCTATATCTGCATTCCTGTAGTATAATCCCATTATTATGTGTCCTGTACTCTGGGATGATGGAGAACATATCTTTCCCTTCCTCTTCATGATTATCCTTCAGATGTTTGAAGAGTGCTGTCATATTCCCTGCCCCCTCTCAGTCTCCTTTTCTCAAGACTAAACATGCCCAGTTCCTTCAGTCTTTCCTTATATGGCTTGATTTCCATTCCTCTGATCACCCTTGTTGCCCTTTTCTGTACCTGCTCTAAATGGCCATGACGAACTCTTACCTCCCACACTAGAATAGGTGCCTTGCCTCCATGATTTCCTATTGGCAATAAATAAATTGTATGCTTTAACTAAAATAGCAATTGAATAGAGTTTTGAGAACACTTATGTTCGCAGGGTTAAGAAACAGTAAAAAAAAAAGTCACTTCCTTGCTGAGCTAAACCAGTTGACATATAACTGGAATGTCCTAAAATATACTGTACACGGCTGATGTACAAGAGGAGTTTCTATCAGATGTATATTTTATTTGGTTCACCTATTTGCTAGCCCTTCTGACTTCAATAGTATTTTCCATTAAGGAAGGTTTTCTTTTCAGCCTGTGTTTCCTGCTTCTTTATATGGAACCTCAAGAATGCCTTTCTTTGTGTAACACAAAACAGCAGGTATACTTCATTCAGATTCATAGCTGTGTGAGAACAATCAGCTCTACATGCTTTTGCAGTCTGGGGACACTTCCAGATTTCCAGCCTGTTGTTTAGACAATATTCATACAGGGGATGGTGGCAGTGGATTGGCTCTGTCTATGCAAACATGCCTTCATATGTTAAAGCACAAAGAGAAAGCATAATTGTTGGGGGAGCTCTTATCTATCCATCTGCTCATTCTGATATTAGATGTTAGGGCATTTAACACGCCAGGGAAACTATTCTACATTGCAAGAGAGACTTAAATATGCACAAATAAATGAGGTGCCTATATTCACATGAAAACCTCAACACAAGACTACTAATTCACATAGTAAATTCTTCATCTGGTTTATCTAAGCAAGGTTTGTTAAAAGAATGTCTTGATTGTTAAAGGGAGTTTCAATCCCAAGGAAAACAAAGACTGCTAAAAAAAATCTTCCTCGGCAAAATAGCGGCTGCATTGTCTGGCAAAGTTTAAATTCTGAAGCAATGGATTTGCAGAAACAAGATGTCAAAAAAGCCATACTAACTATGTAGTGTCTTATTATGAGCAATGCAGACCATTAACTGTAGGTATGGCTATTAATCATAATGATGCTATCTTGCATGGCTAAAGAGGAAAAAACCTATTTTCAGCAGAAACAGTTTGTTCGCCAGGATTATGCTTTAGTGTTGCTGCTTCTTGCTTTTGGATTCAGGCTTTGTATCCCAGAACTGTTTCATGGGTTCATGCCATACATTCCACATACTATGCATAGCTCAGTGCAGTGGTGGGCATCAGCAGGTTCTCACCAGTACACGCGTACTGGTAGTAAAAATGGCTGGCCCTGCTCACCTCCCCACCCCACCCCACCCTCCTCCTCCTTGAAGAGGCTTCAGGGGGGCCTGGCTTCATTTCCCCCTTCATCAAAGGCTTTTCCTGGGCTCTGTTTCACCCCAAAGTGCATCCCAAGCCACTCTGGAGTGGCTGGGAGGCACCGGGGTGAAACACAGCCCTGGAAAAGCCTTGGAGGAAGGGGGAAATGGCTTCCGAGGGGGCACTTCACTATAGAGCTATGAAAATAGATGCCTCTTCTATTTTCATCACTCTCTTGAACCTCTGAACCCATTTCTCCCTTCTCGAAGGCTTTTCCTGGGCTCCGTTTCACCCCAAAGAACATCTCCAGCCACTCTTGAGTGGCTGGGGAGGCGCTTCAGGGTGAAACGGAGCCCTGGAAAAGCTTTGGACAAAGGGGAAATGCCTTCAGAGGTTCACTATAGAGCAGTGGTGCCCAAACTAAGGCCCGGGGGTCGGGTGTGGGCCCCGACACCAGTTCATCTGGCCCGCGAAGCCCTCGTCGCTCCTGGGGAAGCGACATACGGGCGCGTTTTACTTCCGCTTCCAGGAGCGACGAGGGCTTCGTGGGCCGGATGAAGTGGTGTCGGGGGCCACACCCGGCCCCCGGGCCTTAGTGACTGGCTCCCTGAACCACATGATCGGCCCATGGCCAAAAAAGTTTGGGCACCGCTGCTATAGAGTAATTAAAATAGAAGATGCTTCTATTTTCATAGCTGTATAGCAAAGAGCAGTCACATGGCCAACAGACCATGCCCACCCAGTCACATGGCCATGCCCACAGTGTGGTAGGAATTTTCTTTGATGCCTGCCACTGGCTCAGTGGTTTAGAAAGAAACAAAACTATTAGGTGGGAGTTGTCACAATGACTCACACAATTTGTGTCTGCATTCTTATCTATAGCCTAAGGTTCTTGCATCCACCTATCATTATTTATTTATTTATTTATTTATTTATTTGTTCAGATTTATATTGCTGCCCAGTCACCGAGGCGACTCAGGGCGGCTTATAGTCAAAACAGCAAAAAGTACAGTAAAAATCATAAAATACAACCTCACAAAACAACCAAAGCAGAACACAGACTACTTAACTAATTTCTGATTACTGAACTAATCTCTGCTGAAAAAGAACTAAATACCAAACAAAAGTCTTATGTGATCACAAAGTGGGCAATTCCCTATTGACTCCACCAACCACTGTCCTTTTTTTTTTTTTAGTTCATGTATAAATGACTGCCATGTAAGCTGAGAGGAGGGGCCAACATGGCCAAAAGCTAACAGCTCAATCCAGCAGCTCCTGCTACTGTATGAGCATTTTCAAACCCCAGACATGGCACCGAAGAGCACCCCACCCAGGGCAAGAAAAAACAGAGAAAAGGCCCTCTGACACATCCCCCTCAACAGAAAGTGCAGGAGTAGCAAGAAAGAAGAAAAAGGAGAGAAAGCAACTCAAAATGGAAGCCTTTCTCCAAGACGCCAAGCTGTAGCTGTTTGGTCTGTAGCTGTAGATGTGAGTAATAAATCTTCTGATCTTATCTTTGCCCCTCCATCAGAAACAGTCCCAAATGAGAAAGCAATCTCTCCAGAGGAATTTTACCCACCATCACAGGGAAATCTGAACAAGAGCCACAGCTGGAAATTATCACAAAACAGCTGTAAGATGCATGCCTGATCTTTACCCAGCCTTGCATAGCAATATCTGAGAGGCTGAACAAAATTCAATAATAGATACAAACCCTATCTATAGACTTTGCTCAGATCCCAGCCAAGTTACAGTAAAGGTTTGACGGTGCAGGGAAGGCCACCACACCCTCCCCTCAACTACAACTCCAGAAGCCCACAAAAGCATACATTAGCAGCCCTCTCATAACAAATCCAAATTGCTGAGAATCTTACAACATGACCAAATTGTAACAAACCTTCCCAGCAAAGATAACTACTTAAGGGCAAATGAAAGGAAAATTACTTCCTCTCTTACCCAGCTCCTAGGATCAATAATCCAGCTGGCTGAGATCAAACAAAATTACAAAAGGATCTTCTTGACCTTCAAATCGAAAGAGATCCCTTCCAGACTTCTCCACGGGTTTGCACACCTGCTATTCTACAACCTGGCCATACAACAGGTCTTTAGAGATCCAGAAGATTGCAAAGCTGCAAATCAGTGACATGTCTGCAAGTGCCGGGGTAGATTTTCACAGAATGTCACAAGAACTATGTTCCAAAACATTACAGATAACCCACATTCCTCTACAAGGTCTCCTTGCAATCAACAACCCGATGACTTCAAAGTACTTAAAGGGAAAGTCACTCAACTTTTGGACAATCTGTCCCCCATGAGTTAGCTAGCAACAAATGAGGATCTGGGAGGTTCCTTATTTGGAGGATCCCCTCCAAATAAGGAATCCTCACCCAAAGACCTCCTAAATAAGGAATCCTCACCCAAAGGCCTCCTAAAAGTTAACCCAGCAGCCTTCTGCACAGATCCTGGCAGTGACTCTGATTCTGACATGGAACCTGATAGGGATGCGGAACTGGAGACTAGGGAAGACCCTTGTTCAAAGGAGGAAGAAGAAAGCAACAAAACACACTAACCCTTCACCAGACATCCTCATTCCCTTTATTGGTGGTAGCCAATTCTATGGACCTAAGGCCAGGAGCCATCTTTGCCACAATGGTGCAGGATGGCATTGCCACTGGGAAGCATACACCCTAAATCTCCTCTCTCAATTTGACATCATCCTAGTGCAGGAAACCTGGAAAAGAACAGACAGCTCCCCAAATAGATATCACTCAAATGCACTAGATGACTAGAGGCAACCACAGGACTGAAATGTAATTTTATTGTGTAGGAAGGAGAGAGAGTCTCCATATTCCCTTATGAAAATACACTAGGGATATAGCACAAGTGTCCTGTTTTTCTCTCCAACACCTCCAAGGTTTTATAGGGAGACAAATGTATTTTCACTGATCCTTCCTGCATAGATCATTAGTAGGATTTAGCAATGTGGCAGGGGGGAGCAGTGAATTTATAGTTAAGCATCCCTCCACATATTATCAAGCTTTCCTTTGCCGAGTGGATTTAACTCTGGAAGACTCCGGATTTCTCCAACTTCAGCATCCTTGTAGGGTAGCAGTTCAGTAGCATTTCTTCATCAAAACTTGAGATGACAAGGTGGACTTGAAAAAAAGAGACTGGGCAGGCATGGGTTGGGAGGGAAGAGATTTGCTTTCAGACCTTTGATAGGACTTATGTAATGAGAAAATTCATAGGTTGCGTTGTTCACAAATAACAAGAAAACTTTCTCTCTCTTTTTTTTTTTTTAATTTTTTTTTTAATTTTTATTAGGTATATAAAGTAATACAAAACAAGACACATACATAGAACAAAATGAATTACATAACTAAAGAATATAAACAGAGAATCCAAAAAGGAAAATAAAATCTCTCATACATAATGGTACTGTATTATTAACATCCATCAAGAATTATTACCTCCTTATAAAACACTTTTTACTACATCAATCTCCAAACTATATTTCCATCTATCCCCTCATAACCAATATATGTTATTCTCTATCTCAGTTTTTCTTCTTGTCTTTAAGACCACCCTTGTGATATATACAATGTCCGGGGATTTATGTTTACTTATATTTTCCAAAAATCATTTTGCTCAAATGCAGGGGGTATGCCCTGATTCTTTACTGTTACATATTCTATAAAAGGTTTCCAGGTTCTCCAGAAGTTGTTACCAAATACTTTACCCTTTTTAGAATTTATCTCCCAAGTGAGCTTTTCGTTGAGTGCCAAATCCCACATTTCATTATACCAATTCCTTCTTTGTAGATTTTCATTATTTTTCCAATTTCTGGCTATACATTGTCTGGCCGCCGATAACATTATCGCCATCAATTCATTTTTATCCTCACTCATTTTATATTTATCGATCTCAGTTAACAAAATTGTATTTGGGCCCAGTTCAACCTGCAAATCCAATATATTTTTAATTTCGACCTCTATTTTACCCCAAAAATCCTTCAAGGCCTCACAAGACCACCACATATGTTCATATGTTCCTCTATCTTTTTTACATCTCCAACATTTCTCACTCACATCTTTATACATTAAATGCAGTTTTACTGGGGTTCTATACCATCTCCAAATTAGTTTATAATTATGTTCCTTCACTCTTACCGACATAGATCTCATAATACGTCTTCTCCACATTTTCCCCCAAGTCTTCTCATTAATTGTTATATTCAATTCTTGTTCCCAGCTATCTTTCAATACTTGTTGAGCCTTCCCTCCTTTATTTAAAATTTTATATATTTTACTAACTATCCCTTTTAAACCTATGTCTCCTTTTCTCAATTTGACCAGCAATGTTTCCAATTCTGTAAGCTCCCTATCAGATCCCATTTCCAAAAAAAATTTCTTATTCCAATTGTTTATCTGGAGGACTTTAAACCAATCCAACTCCAGTTGCAGATAGAGCTCCTTTCTCTTCTCCGAATCCCTACAAATTTTGATCCAATCCTTCAACAGAGAGACCCCATTTTTTAATAAGATATCCTTAATCCTACCTTCTATTTTTATCGGAAAGTTGTTAAAATCTTCTAATTCTGTAACCATTGAGATCCCTGGAATAAATTCCTTTCTTACTTTGTTCCATTCTTCTATTGTTGCTCTTATCATCTTGCCCTGAATCCTCATTTTTTTATCCTTATCGCCACATAAAAAGAATGCCTTCCCTTTCCTAGAAAACTCTTTTGATTCTAATTTTCCCCATATCGGCTCTTCTCTATTTAATAATTTAATAACATTTCGTAATTGAAAGGCTCTGTAATACTTGCTAATATTCGGAATACCCAGTCCCCCTTCTTTTTGTGGTATATACCATAAAATCTTGGGTATCCTTGCTTTTCTTTTCCCATTGCAAAATCTATTTATAGTATTTTGATATTTTTCCAATTCTTTTTCTGTGTGTTTTATTGGCAGAGCATCAAATAAGAAATTTAATTTAGGTAACAACATCATCTTACACATTGCCACCCTGCCAAACCACGATAAATTCAACTTATTGTACTGTAATATCTTTTTATCTATCTCTTTCATTTGTTTTCCATAATTCAATTCCTTAAGTTCCCCAGTTTTTCTAGCAAGTATTACCCCTAAATATCTCACTTTATCCGGAGTTTGAATATTAAATTTTTGCTTTATTTCTTCTTCATCCTTCTTACTCCCATTGATTAAAATCATCTCGGACTTATCCCAGTTCACCCTTAAACCTGTCATTTCCTCAAAAGTTTTCAGGTGTTTATTAATCCTCAATATTCCTTGTATTGGTTGTTTAATTGTGATTAATGTGTCATCGGCGTACAAACTTATTTTATCTCCTTCAATTCCAACTATTTCTTTATCTTGCCGTATTAAATTCGCCAATAGTTCCATAGCCAAAACAAATAATGTGGGCGACAATGGGCAGCCCTGCCTAGTTCCAGCCTCCAGTTTTATTTCTCCTGTATAGTTATCATTAAATTTCACTATCGCTATTCCCTGTTTATATAAATTCTTGATAACTTTTTGAAATTTGTCCCCAAATCCATAATGTTTAATTACCTCATGTATTGTATCCCATTGCAAGGAATCAAATGCCTTGAAAATGTCCAGGGCTAAGAAACCTACCCTATCCTTTTGCCTTTCAGCTATATCCAATAAATCCACTACCCTCCTTGTAAGATCTGACATATACCTACCCTTTATAAACCCTGCTTGATCATCTTTTATGTATTTGGCTATGAAGCTATTTAGCCTGGTCACCATTATTGTAGAAAAAATTTTGGCATCTTGGTTAATCAAGGATATCGGCCTATATGATTCTATTTTATATAAATCTTTCCCTGGCTTGGGAATCAATGCGATGATAGATCTATTCCAAGATTCTGGTGTTGATTCTCCCTCTAAAATCCCATTAAATAATTTGTGTAGTCTCGGAACAACCCAGATCTTAAAATCCTTGTAAAATTCAGCGGGAAGCCCATCTTCTCCTGGAGCTTTATTCAATTTTAATTTGTTAATTACATTCTCAATTTCTTTTACAGATATTTGTTCCTCCATCATATTTCTATGTTCTTCTGTTATTAAAAGAGTATTATATTTTTTGAAGTGATCCTCCAATTTGTTCAAATTTACCTGCTTCTTTGAGTATAACTCCTTATAAAAAGCCTCTATTATTTCCGCCTTCTCTTTCCTTTTGTTACATCTCTTCCCCTTCTCATCTACCAGTACTCCTACCTGGCCTTTGTTTTTTTTATCCCTCGCTGCTTTTGCTAACAACTTTGAGTTTCTATTACTATGCTCATAGTATTCTCTTTTTAAAAATATCAAATCTTTTTTTACCCTTTCCATGTCCTGGGCTTCCAATTCCTTCTTTACTTTCTGTATCTGCTGTAACACCCTCTGATCTTTAGCCTTTATATATTCCCGGTGAAGTTGTTTTAATTGTGTTTCCAATTCCTGAGTTCTATTGATGTTCCATTTTTTCTTCCAACTACTCAGTTTTATTGATTCTCCTCTAAAAATCGCTTTCATAGTATCCCATACCCCTCCTGAGCTGACCTCGTTATTGTCATTCCATGTCCAATATTCATCCCATTTCTCCATAATTTGTTTTTTCATGTTGTCCTCTTTGTATAATTTTGAGTCATATCTCCAAACATATCTTTTCCTGTCACCTTCATCCAATTTTATATCTATACTTATCTTGGCATGATCTGATTCTCTAAACGTCCCTATTTTAATATCTTCTATATTTTTCAATAACCCTTGCGTTACAAATATATAATCTATCCTTGAATACATATCATAAACTTGAGAATAGTAAGTATAATCCCTTTCCTGTCCTTTAAGTTCCCTCCATACATCTTTTATATTCATTAATTTTGTCCAATCGCTTAGGATATATTTATTACTCCTCTTCTTAATACTTGTGGTGTCAATCCCGGAACTTAACAAATTGAAATCCCCCCCAATAATCATATTCCTCGTTCCTTCTTTCTGTAGAGTTATTCTTAATTTTTCTAAAAATTCTGCCTGATTGGTATTCGGGGCATATACGTTTACAAGAGTTATCTCTTCATCTTCTATCCTCCCCTTAATTATTAGATATCTCCCCTCCGGGTCAGCTATGGATTTTATCACAGTAAAACCCAATTTTTCCGAAATAAGGGTTGCAACACCTCTTGCTTTTGATGTCCCATAAGCCATTTCATAAATATCAGTTCCTCTCACAAATAATTTGTTAGTATCTGCCGATTTTTGATGGGTCTCCTGTAGAAAGATGATATCAGATTTTGATTTATTGAGCGCTATCTGCAACCTCCTCCTCTTCACGGCATTCCCTGTCCCTTTCACATTCCATGTTATCAGCCTTAAATTCTTAACCATTTGTGTTTACTAATCCCTCCCCTCCTTTACATTCCTCCCCGGACGTGTTATCCCCATCCCCTACTAAAAATCTAAAAAAAAAACTAAGAAAAAATACAAAAAAATGAATACAATCTAACAACAAAAAAGACAATCGTACATTCTCAGTACAAAATAACTCTGTAAAGTGAAATACTTGAAAAAGATTGCTTACTGCTACTACAAAAAAGAAAAGAAAAAAAAACTTACCTACTCTTCCATTTTCTGCTACCCTCCCCACATCTTGTTCCAAGATGTCGCCTCTAACCTTCAAAGAGGGGAGGGGGGGACCGGGGGAAAAAAGCATTGTGTTCTTCTAAAGCCCCCCCTCCCTCCACCATTATAATTTGTTCTGCAAGTTATTTATTCAAAAAGCTCCGCACTCGATGTTCCTGATACTTCCGCTCCTCCCACTGCACCCTCCACCTCCCCCTCCTTATTCAGAACCGGGCCCATCACCCCAACTGCATACAAATCAGTTCTCATAGCAATCCATTCTGAACTAGCCACCTTCATGAACCCAAGTTGAGTCAAGTACTCCAAGACGTCTGTTCTATCATCCAAAATATGCCATCTTTTTTCATAAAAAAATCTCAACTGTTGTGGAAATCTCCAATTATACTTAATGTCTTTTGAGGCCAAAAATTTCGTCACAGGTTTCATCATGTATTTCCATTTTCTTTCCTCTGGCGCTATGTCATTGTAGATTTCCACATCAGCCCCCTCAATCTTTAGAGCGCCAGACCCCGCTTGTTTGATGTAAGCCATCACTTTTAATTTATCCGCCCAATTTGCAAACTTAACCAAAACATTCCTTGGGGATCTCCTGTCTCGCCTTCCCCCCACTCTATACACATTTCCAATATCTTCTGCCGCGAAATCTTTTCCCATTTTCAAAGAGTTCAGCCAATCCACTACTCTATCTCTAAGCTTGTCTGGCGTGCGTTCGGCCATTTTACGTATGACAATGTTTTGTTTCCTCTGCCCCTCCTCCACCATCATCATCCTTTTCTCTTGAACCGCTACTCTTGAAACAATCACATGCTCTTGAATCAACATCTCATTCATAGAAATCTTTGCTTGCTCTAAATCCTTTTGCATTGTGTCAGTAATCATATTAATTTTTTTTGTATTCTGAGTAACCTCCTTCTGCAAATCAGTCAGAGTCCTGGCCAGGCTCTCATGTTGTAGCCTGGCCAGTTCTCTGTCTTTTTTCATTTCTTCACAATTATTCTCCACCATTCTATTCAATTTTTGCATTGCAACCTGATTATCATTTCCATTTTTAACCAATTGTTGTAAGATAGCACACATATTGTCCATTCTCTCTGGTAGGTCTGCTAGTCGTCCTCCTGTAGTTGCTTGTGACTCAGTTGGTACTGTTGTGGTCTCCATCGTTGGTGACGGTGATTGCCTCTCCTTGTCTTTTTGACCTTTCTCTTTTTTCTCTCTCCTCGCCTTCGGCTTAACTGCCTCCTCCCCTCCTTGCATAACCTATCTGCTTAATTTTACAATTCAAATTTTTTTTTTTTTTTTTAAATCACACCACTTAACCCAAGACTATTTCAATTATGTCTACAGTCAAATCTATCGAGGTTCTGTTACCTGAATACTAAAATCAATTTGTATATATACCATCAACTTAAATTTAGTATTCAATAATTCAGTATCATATCCTATAAGAGAGGGCTAGTGAAATAAACTTTTAGTATCAATCATGTATAACCAAAGAGCAAGGAGAGAGGGGGATATGGGGGGGAGGGAAGGACAGTCTAATTATAAAGATATCAAGACCGCTGCTGTTTTCCTCTTCATATAGTCAGGGTAATTATCTCCACTCTAAAGGGAATCCGACCGGAGAGCGCAAGGCACAAATCTTAAAATGTCCACAGAAATTCAACAGCAACAACAAGAAAAATCGGCCAGTGTCCTTCTTCTCTTCGCCTCGCTGCTGCTCTTAGTTTCGTTTCCGCCCCCAAAGTTAGGTTTCGATTAGTTCCGCCATTGTTGTTGCTCACTTTTCCACTCAAACTCTGTCCCAACCATTAAACAGCGTCCTCTTACAGTCCCTCCAAACCACAGTTCAAAAGTTTTTTATAGAAAATATTATTGAGGGTAAATCTCCTCCAAAATACATCCAGGGACAGACCTTTTCTTTCAATTACACTCCAACGGCTCCGGAACAAACAATGTCCAATCTCTTCCCTTTCTCCTCTCTTCCTCTCTTCTTCTCTAAACCCCCGCCTTCCCAGATCTCCCGACCGGTTTCTCTTTAATCTTCTTCTTTTCGCGTCCCCCCCGTCTCCCCTCTCGCATTAACTCTCTCCTGCGCTAATCCACTCACATTCGTCGTTAAGGGGAGAACTCCGGGGGACGCGCTATTCTCCAGCCGCCTGTAATCGCGACTCCCGTGCCTCGACAGCAGATCTCTCTTGCGGCTTTTTAAACCTCCGCGGCGCTCCTCGATTCCTCCTTCGGCACCGGAGGCGGCTCAACGGACGGCGTTGAGAACCGGGACGCTCTTTCGAGCCTCCCCGCCCCCCCACCGACCGGAGCCCGACTCTCCAGGCCCCGCTTACGGCGCTCGCCTTGGATCCGCCAATCCGCCGCTCTGTGTATTTTTTTTTTTCCTCAGTTCAGGTCGGGAACTCCCTTAAATATTACCAGCAGCCCTTTTTCTCCTGGAATCCGCCTTTTTTTTCTATCTTTTTCACATTGAAAAACTCATTAATGGCGGAGAAGGGAAAAGCCGCTGCTGCCTTCACTCCATCCAAACCACGCCCCCAACAAGAAAACTTTCTCATCTTCTTGTTTTGCTCATCCTGAGATTTATACATATGGCTAGAGATCAAGAAAAGCCCAGCACTTCATGGCATCTTCAGCCAGCACTTTGCAGCTGGGAGATCCAATGTGGTTGATACTTCTGTTCCAAGTAGACACACTATAATGTTACTTTTAATTACTAGGGAGTTGTAACGGACAGCATGATTCTCCTTCTCCATCTTTCTCACATGCACATCTCCTGCTTTGTATTTCTCCTGCCAGATACAACATCATCAGGAAACTCACAAACCATAAATGTAAAACTCAACCATCAACACTGCATATATCCACTTTGGCCCTGAACATCTTAACAGCAGAGTATGCTGCTCCAGTATGGAGTGCATCCACACATGCAAAACAAGTTGACAGTGCTGTTAATGAAGTCATGCATATAGTGTCAGGATGCTTCAGACTTACACCAGTTGGAAAATATATCCTGTTGTTGGTATCACTCTACCTAAGATAAGGAGAGAAGTAGCAGTAGATGCTGAGAGAACTAAGCAAGAGAATGACCTTCAACATCTTCTGCTTGGATATGTGCCTCAAGTCTCCTGGATCTGAGCCAGGAAGAGCTTTATGGCAAGAGCAAAATCAAATTAGAAGATGGAGGAAGGAACTCACTGGACAAGGAACAACATTAATGGATGATATAGATGAGGAACTCAACCTCCCCTATGTCACTTGGAGGACCCTGAATAGGCTGAGGGTCGAAGTCCCTAAATGCAAGACCAACATGCTCAAGTGGTAGCTGCTGGCAGACAATGACATGTAGTGTGAATGTGGAGAGATACAGAATCTGGCTCATTTACTGGTCTGCCGATTACTGCCAGAAATATGCACAGTTGAGGACTTAAGTATGGCCAATGACAAATCCAAGAAAGTGACTTCATTTTGGCAGCTCAGGGTTTGACTGGGACACGAAATAAGATCTTCTGACATATTTTCATTCCTTCCCCCTCATACATCCCCTTGGTTCTCACAACAGGAGACGGATGGAGGGAGAGTTTATGATAGTGGTTGCTACTGATTTAGGGGTGCTGCCTTCTGGTTGCTGTGCAAACCCATTGCCAGCATATGGGGTTGTTTGGGACAGGCTGTTGCTACAGCCCATCGAGGCATGAGAAGGAAGCTCCATTTTTTGCCATTTTGACTTCCACCTTATTGCAAGGTAGCTTTAGAAATGTGAAACAACATTTTGGCAGGACTCCACAGTTTTCCTTTGACATTTTGTTGAAAATGAAAGCTAGTTCTTAAAGAATGGAAGCTGTGGGTGCATCTCCAAAATAAATAATTAAAGCTTGTTGAAAGAAAGGGTTGTAAAGAAACATCAAATACCACTATTCAGTTCCAGAAAGAAATCTAGGTACGGTATCTGAAGAGAAAACTGATATTAGTTTAAAGAAATAAAGAAGAAAGCTTTACAGAAGAGTACATCTTGTACTGTTTATCATTCTCATTTTAATCCATCAGCATGCAGCTGCTCAGAAAATGCTTTTTTGGGTGCTATTTCCCCCCCATCATCCTCTTTTATTACAACTCTAGTCTGAGATCTATTTAATTTGCTTCTGTAACATCTTTTAGTCTCATCTCTGCCTGGGAAGTTTGAAGGCTTTGAAAAGAAATTCAGCTTCAGATGCCTTTTTGATGAATCTGAGAATGTTTCGACTTCCTTCAGCACAGAAGTTTATCTTATTTCAAACATTTTTACGATGATTATTGTGTTATTGGTGGGAATTATCATTCTTCTCAAAGATAAATCTGAGTGAAGCTGCATGATTACACTAGTAAATAAAGGATACCCCCTTCTTTTTGGCAAAAGTATCAAGGAGGAGTAATTCAGTCCAAGGATAACTGGAGCCAAAACCTTATGTTGTCTTTGTAAGGAACTCAAGTAGAGCAAGGCTCATAGGGCGCAAATGCAAGGAACTTCTCCTCAGTGTGGATATCGTCATTTGCTACTTCCTCTCACACTATCCTTTTGTTTATGAGCTAAGGGGAAAACTTGCTAATAACTGGGGTTAAAGGCCAGGAGATGGATTTTCCTCAGTAGTAATGCATTCCAATCAGTCATTGTTGTATTGCACAGTATTTTTTGATTATGTGATCCTGAAGAGGTAATAAAAACCCATTAGATCAGGGGTTCCCAATCCCCAGTCTGTGGACTTAACCTGGCCCATGCATATCATTAATCTGGCCTGTGGTGTCCACCTGGTCACCTCTAGACCCCCCACCACCACTAGAAGTCATAATACATCACTTACTGCAGTGCTGAGGAGGGGGGGGGAATCATGACATTTTCCAGGTTTTTGGACAAGCTCTGCTGCTTCCCAGGGTATGAGAGGCTTTTTGGAGCAATGTCACTCCAGTTTGGGATTTTTTTCTGCCCCTATCCCGCTGCAGTTCGGCAGCTGGAGCATGACCGTGGGCGACTTCCAGTGCCAGGCAGTTTGAAAGCAAAAAATTTCAAGTAGATAAAAAGGTATCACTTCAGGAGGAAGGTAAACAGCATTCTGTGCACTCTGGTGTCAAGTCATGTCTGCCACATGTCCACAGAAATGTCTGCAAATGCAGGCAACACTGGCTCTTTGCCTATAAATGGAGATGAGCACCAAACCCAAGAGTTGGATATGACTGACTTTCAAGCAAGGACGGCCTTTACCTTTACCTAACCCAGAAGCAGACATTAGCTGTAGCCTGTAGCGTAAATAGAACAAGAAGCACATTGCTTCTTGCTGAGAGATGATTGAGGCAGTAACTTCCTTTTTGTGAAATCAGGCTGTGAAGGAATATCCTTGAGTTTAAATCCTGGAGATTAATCAGACAAAGCAAGCTAATTTACATAATCCCAGAGGGTGGAGAAGCTCCTGTCATGACACTGGAGACACTTCCATTAATTAAGTACAGTACTCCTCTTTTCCAGTCAGGAGCTATGTTTAACTTCTATTTCTAGCTTCACAGTATGACTTACAGGGTTATGTATAGACTATTTGTTTCCATTCTTTAGTGTAATCTCACTTTCCAAGTCTTGCTTCAAAAAATATCATGCCCTGCGCCTTAAAATGTTTTGCTGTTAGTCTATTGATTTGAAAAGCAGGCAACAGACAGTGTACGAGAGACAGGTAAGAACTGAAATTTGACTACAAGAAGGTGGCTGAATGAAAAAGAGGTGCTCTTGCTGCCCATTCATGTGGCAATGTCCTTCGGGCTGCAGACTGGCCACTGCCTACTTTGAAATCTTCCTGCTGGGCCACAGCATGTGATGCTAGGACTGAAGCAGGGGTTAATATTAATCTGGGTTGTAAATCTTTGTAATAAAGGTGAAATTTACACTTCCATGCCTCCTCAGACTCCTAAACTAAACATGTTTTCAGGGGGTAATCACTGAAGCCAGGAATACATGGATTTTTCCCGCCTAGTCTTAAAAAAGGGATCCTAGATTATGAGACAGGAAGCTAGACTGATTTCCAACAACTAGGGTAACATAATAGAGGATGCCACTGCTATGGCTTCTCTTCCATTCCTTCCTACACCTTCTTGTTTCCTCATCTCTTCCATGTTTTATTCTAACGAGGTCCAGAAATGGTGAAAAAGGTCATGAAGATATCAACCAGGTTTTCTGCAGGCAGTTTTTTTGACAATGTGGCAGCTGTACATTCTCTGGTCAGTCTCAATTAGATGGAGTAGAAGTAACTTGCAAACATGAGTTTTCTAGATCAGGGATTCTCAACCTGTGGCCCGTGGCACCATTTCATGTGCCCCCCCCCCACCTCCATCACACCAGGAAGAGCCATGTGGTGGAGGAAGGGCAAAATGGCTGTCTGGCCCTCCGTCTGAGGGAACATGATCTGGCCTCCTGGTCTAGATGATAGTTCCTAGAAACTAGGACCAAAATCTTTTAAAACTCTGATTTACAGATTGCAGAGCTGGATCCAGGGAAGTTCGGAGCTCATTCTGTAGGAGTCTCCTCTCTCCTTTGCATACTCAGATACTGTAGATCTCCTGGGATAACTCAACCCCAGACCATTGTCAGAGGAGATTGTATCATATTACTCATTACTAACATACTCAAACCTTCAGTCTTTACCAAGGTTTTATAAGCTTGGCTTTTGTTCAGAACCTTGCATTCCTTCAATGGTTTCTGTTTCTGCTAGCATTTATTTGTTGTTATGATCAGTTTAATGTTTTATCAGGTTTTGCTCAGAAAGTACATTAATAGATGTAAAAGGAAGTCTCTCTCTTTTTAAAATAGACATACTAGAGAACTTTAAAAGATTTTTGTATGCACCAGTCAAAATATGTTCCATTTTGCTGACATGGCCTGTATGCTTCTACATCAGAATGCGAAAGGAGGGGAGGGAGAACTACTGAATTAACCTTGTGCAAAAACATATGAATAAATGATAGAGCAAATAATCTGTTCCCTGTGTTCTAAATTCATGCTGTTTTTAAAAGCTGCACATCTTAGTAAACTCAGCAAGAGACCAAAGGAAATGCTCCAGATTGATTATTGGACATGTTTTTAGAAGATGCCCGTGAGACCTTGGCTATGTCCTGAAGTCTCATATTTTGCTAAGGCCAAAGTAGCTGGGGTCGCGTTCTTCTCTGTGGTCCCACTTCTTTCAGTGGGGTTGGGATTGCAGAGAGGGAGAGGGCATGTGGAAGATGAGTGCTTTGCTTCTCATTATAATTTCCCCCTCAAAAGTGCCAAGAATGATATATTTGAAACTTTACAACCCAATCAGTTTCTGAGTTTAGTGAACAGTGACATATATTTGTGTATTTTTCTTGCTGAATTTCAAACCATTCATGATCTGAGTTAATCTTTATTTTAGCGCTAAGGTTTACTCTCCCCAACCTAAGCTTGGTCCCATTCAGGACTCACTTATTTTGCTAGTTCCTTTTAATCCATTTTTAATATGTTATACATAGAGCCTGCTGTCTGGCTGGTGGAGTTTTTCCAACTAGTGTTTCAACTGGGAACTAAGCCTTGCTCCTCTGGTACCATTCTTATATGAGGAAAGGAGGCAGAGATGTGCTCAATAGCCTTTGCAAATGGCAGCTGAGAATGGCTGGCTTTGTTCTTCCACCTTCTCCATGAGAATAATTGGGTGAAAGAGTTAAGTAATTGATGCTTTTAGGAGCCACCTAAAAGCTATTCAGCAGGCCACTGAAGGTGCCAGAGGCTTGTCATTGGCAATATCATTAGGGAATCCCACATGTACTGTATTGCTGTGGCAAGAAGAGGGCAAAGATGGACTTTTCATGTGTTGGATTAGATGCGCTCATCTGTCAACTTCTTTGCAGCTTAACATTAGGACCTGGATTGTGGTCATGTTGTGTAGCCATGCCCCGGTACATTTTTGCATGCAGTGTCAATGTCTGCAGAGGGGAAACCACGTGTTCCTATATCCTGTACTGTATTTTGTTTTCAAAATAATGATTCATAGGGAGCCTACAGGAGTTTGTTGTTGCCGTTGTTGAAATGTGAGTGCCACTGGTTTTACTCCCAGTGGTGCTGGTAGCGGCAAGGTCTCCCCATGATAACTCCATAGGCTCCAGGTTGTAAGGATAATCAGAAACAGTCTTTATTTCCCAAGATGAGTAGACCAGAAGAGAAACAGAGGCTTCAACTCCCTCTGTGAGAATCCTGGATGGTTGTGTTTTCTGCGATAGCACCCAAGGAAATGTCTTTTTGAGAGGGGCCCCTGTTAATGACAAGCAGTCCAGGAGGGGCCTGGTTTAGTAAAACAGGAGGAGAGGATCTACTGACCCTGGTCTGAGCCTTTTAAATGATGGCCAGCATAACCTGGACCCACTTCTTTGCTTCCTCTGGAGCCTCCTCTTGCACTGGAACCTTTGATGTCAGAACCACAGCTGGGTTGGAGTAAGACCTATTGCACCTTTTGGATGGTAAGGGTGATAAGGTCTCAGAGGAAGTACAGAAGGCTCTTCAGTACTAGCAAAGGGTCCCTTCCTCTGTAGTCACTTCCTCTGCCTAACTGGTGGGGTTCAGGGTACTATGCTTGGAGTCCTTTCTCCACCTGTTTCAAACTCCACACTTCTTCCCAGGAGCAGAAGTGGTGGTCCAAAGCTTTGATGGCTTTCCCTCAGCTTTCCTCCTCCTATGACATCACCACATCTCCCCCAATCCTCTTGAGTATTCCTATTTCTCCTCCTTTATTATGGCCACCATCTTTTCTTTGCAGGTATTACTCATCTGTCAACATCTCTGCAGACAGCAGTCATCCCTCCCACGGGCCTTTCCCAGGGGAGCAGAACAAGGGCAAAATACCCATCCAGGATGTCACTGACAACCTCCTCACAATATGTTAGCAAATTGAAATGTTGCCCTTTCACAAATGTACCTGTGTCTATTCATGTGAAAGTTGACAGCTTTGATTCCCACAGAAAAGACATCTAGGTGGCAAATTTCTTCCAACATTGCCCAGAAATAATAATAAAAAAAGTTAGCAACAATGGTTATTATAAAAAACCAAACTGTAAAGCAGTGTAGTACAAAATCTTTCCACCTGTTTATCTAAATTTGGCAAGTATAATTTCCTACTAAAGAGTTTTCTGAGTTCTTAGTTTTGAGTCAGGTTTGGGATGAAAGTCAAATACGACAGCCTTCGAGTCAGCCCAATGAACTGAAGGTCTGGACACAACAAATTCATCTGAAACTGCAGATGCTGCTTGAAATAGGCACGACTTAGATATTTCACTACAGATTTAAAGGAGAAGGGGATGGTGGCTAGGGAGTTAAATCTATGATCTGTAGACCTAATCAACTGACAAAGTATTTCTTCTGAGATACTCCCACAGAGATAAAAGAAAATTAAAGACCTCAATGACAATTTTAAGTAGCTTCTGTTGACATTAAAAATTCGAGGATTAAAAATGATATCTGCATTGAAATGCTAAAAAGTACAGTGATTTAGGCTATGTGCCCTTCTGCTCATTATCATGCATAGCTTGCATGTAACATAAATACAGTAGTTGTGACCTTTGTGTGAAGAGCAAAGTCAGGATATGTTAATCCATGGGGAAGGGATCACTTCTCTGTAACTTCTCCAGCAACAGTCTCATTCACATTCTTTTCCTTGTTCCATAGTCCAAATAAAAAGTTGAGAGGAAATGTTGATGTGGCTGAACAATGTTTTATTCGTCTGCATGGAGATGAGAGTAAAACTGAATCCCATGCATTTCAGCTTGAAGTCTATAAACAATATCAATAAGCTCACGAGTTGGACATATAGTGTGTGTGTGAGAGAGAGCAGGATTCAATTTAATCAACAGACTGAATTCCAGACACACAAACAACAGATGGCACTTGTGATGAGAACATATAGGAAGATGGTGCACTGTAGCATTTGGAAGGTCCTTTGAGAGTATCTTCCAGATCAGTGCTGCCAGGTGTTTTTTCTTGACAATTTGCTGCTGCTCAACTCCTTCATTGCAAACAATTGCTCAGATAGTTCTTTAAAATAAAAGCAACCAGTCTGAGAAGATCACATAATACATAACATAAGATGGAGTTTGCCCATTCTGGCTCTGGCTGATACTATTATGAGGCAATTGCTTGAAGTAGCAGATACTGAGGGACAGTGGTGAATCACCCTTGCTTTTCTCCTCTGCTGGAGAAAGATCTCTGTGTGTAACAGAACATGTTCTTCACCCCTAGTCTCTTGCTTCAGGTAGGTTGGAACATCAACCTACTTTGCTTAGTTCGGTTTCTTTGTGTAAATTTGTCTGAGATATGGAAATTTTTAACTACTACTTGATATTGATGTTTATTGAATTTTTTGTTACTATTTATTGAATTTCTTGTTGCTGAAATGATATTTATATTCTGATGTTCTGTGATACTGATATTGACTATTTATTGACTATTTTTGTTTGATATTGACTATTGATTTATTGATATGTTGTGTTTAGAAACTTGTAACTGTAACTATACATGTGTGTAAACTGCCCTGAGTTGGCTCTGCCAAGTAGGACGGTATAGAAATTTAAATATAATAATAATAATAATAATAATAATAATAATAATAATAATAATAATAATAATAATAATTTTCTGGCTCCTTAAGGAAGACCAAATTTTATTTGGCATAAGCATTTGCAGAACTACTTCATTAGATGCAAGGTGTGGGCCATGAGAGCTTAGATCCGTGATGGTGAACTTTGGCACTCCGGGTATTCTTGGACTTCAATTCCCAGAAGCCCAGTAAATGTGCAGTAAACCCATTCATGTGGATTCACAGAGACTTGGGCTTCCGGGAATTAATGTCCAGGAACAGCTAGAGTGCCAAAGTTCGCAATCACTGGTTTAGATAAAGGTAAAGATTGTCCTTGCTTGAAAGCCAGTCAGGAGAGAACAAAACATATTCATTTATACAGTATATCAAAGATAAAGGTCACACTTGCTTGAAAGCCGGTCATGTCTGACTATAAGGGGTGGTGCTCATCTCCATTTACAGCTATAGAGCCAGAGCTGTCTGTATCTGCAGATGTTTCTATGGCCATGTGACAGGCATAACTAGATGCTGGAGCACACCAAACACTGTTACCTTTCTCACCTAAGCAGTACCTATTTATATACTTGCAATTTCTTGCTTTTGAACTGCTAGGTTGGCAGGAGCTGGGACAAATGATGGAAACTCACTCTGTCATGCAGCACTTGGGTCTCAAATGGCTGACCTGCTGACCTTCCAGTTGTCAAGTTTAGTATCTTAACCACTAAGTGACCACAGTCCCTATACATATACAGATAAAATACAAATCACACATCCAGGATCTGCCCTAACTTGTTGGTTTTTAAGGTGCCACAGGTGACTTTGCTTTTATTGCAGCAATTATTGCTACATGCCATAATGTAAGTCTGTGAACACTGTTGGATCACAATGACTGGTGTACATTTCAGATATTGGTCCAGCTTGCTGCTGTATGTGGGAGGAGGAGAGCATGGTTTTACCTTTTGCTTCAAACTGTAACAAATCCAGAATCATCTGTTCACTGGCACAAACTACAGCCTCTGACTCGTATTTTTTTAATGTTCTTTTCATGCCTTTGTAGGTATATTTTCTTTTTTCTGCACATTTTCTTTCCTACATTCCATACTAATGTAATACTGTTATGGGCCAATTAAAAAGGCATAAATATGTGTGTAGAGGAACACAAGGATGCACAAGAAAATCTGCTGTTTATCAGGTGAGAAGCTAATAAAAACAAGGGTAGAGTGAAGAGGAGGAAAGGTTAATCTTGAATCCTCCTCTTTGTGTTATTTCAGGATATAATGGGGGAAAGATGCTGCCGTTATTCTTTTCTGTTATTGGTTGCTCTTGACAGCAATTTCTGATACTGTTGTGCCTTTCCCCCCATTAGTACTGCTGAGATAATGAATTAGACACTTTGTTTTGCGTGTAAAAATAAAAGTAATTGTACATGGTTGTGGTAACAAGCAGGAAGGAAGGTGCCATTTATGCAAGGCTCCCTTGCAGTCTAGCAATCTAATCCAAATCCCCTAGACTGCTGTGCAATTTTCCCCCTGCTTAGTGTCTACAATTAATAACTATGTTTATTGTAAGGATTTGAAAACTTCTGTGCAAGTAAATGAGTTCTGGTTGCCCTAATTTCCTATCTCTGTGCTGGAGCTGTGCTGATTAATGTCATTGAAAGCTGTAACTGCTGTTCTCATGGTATTCTGAAGTTAAGACAATGAATAGTCTCTTCTCATTCAAATATCTCCTGAAGGGATATGGCGTTGGCATTCCTACTGCATTCTTAACTGAAAAGGGGGCATGTTTAATTCCACCCTTTTCACTCTTCTTGTCCTCCACTTCTCTATCATTGTGACAATGCCTGAATTTGGTACACTAGGCAGTTGCTGAGAGAAGAGGACTCGGATTCAATGAAGCCATCTTCGATTTCACTTCACAGGAGATCCCCCTGCCTAGACTTCACCGTGCACAAGATCAGTGGTGGGCAGCAACAGGTACACACCCTGGGAGGGGGTTAGCAAAATTGGGTGGCCTCTGGGCAGGAGGGGGGCAAAATTGGGTGGCCCTCGGGCAGAGTGGGTAGCAAAATTGGGTGGCCATGCCCACCTCCCTGCCCTGCCCCATCAGGTTTTGTCCATGCAAGTGGTTCAAGGTCTCCCTTGCTCAAAAGCCAGTCATATCTGACTATAAGGTGTAGTGCTCATCTCCATTTACAGCCAAAGAGCCAGTGCTGCCTGTTTTTGCAGATGTATACATGGCCATATGGCAGGCATGACGTAGGCTCCAACCATGACATAGGCTCCGCCACAACATAGGCTCCAGCCGCAATATAGGCTCTGCCTGCGATGTAGGCTCTGCCCACGGTGTGGTAGCGAATTTTTTTGCTGCCTACCACTGCACAAGGTGGTCCAGAATCATGAATAGATGCCCATGAAGGCAACTCTACGGCAAGAGGTTTTACTTGCTTCCCTGTCTGCACCAAAATGTAACTCTTTTCTCTTCCTTATTGCACATGGGGGACAGACAGTAGCAATAGTAGAGCAGCTAAGTTTGGACTCTCTCTTAGGCTTGAAGAATCCTTTGGACGGCAGATCCTGTGGATATCTTATTTCCTCTACTCCCATGTCTCAGGACCTTGAGGTCAAGGTTCATAATGATTCTGTAGACCTGAGAGCCCCAAACTGTCTCTACTTGTGTATTCTCAATGGCTGACTCTTATGAATATTCTGGTGGATTTTCATAGGGTCTAACTGCTGGATCCCTGTTTCCCAATGCTTTGTCCATTTCACCAGTGTTTCCTGATTCTTGCATTTCCTCCTGCTTTCTCTGTGTTCCATTTACAGTAATACCCCGGGTAATGCGAGTACCGTATAGCATGAAAACCACATAATGTGACAAGATTTTCAGGAAAATCTTGTACCAAATAACGCAATTTTCACGTTATTTGGAACAAGCGTATGTGGGGGGGGGGAGTTGGATTGGGTAGAACATCTACCCAATCCAACCCCTCCCATAGCGCCCGTCCCCACGATGTTTGGAAAGAGTACGGGGATCCTTACCCTTTCAAAACTTCGAGTTGCGAAAGTGTAAGGATCTTTACCCTTTTGCAACTTCAGGCGGCTTGGAGGCTTGTGCGCCTCGGTGGCGGTTAGGCGAGGATGCGGTGGTCTTTCCAGTATTCGCCTAACTGCCGCCGCGGCGTGCGTTTACGCCCACGGTTCCGAAGGGATACCCTCTCGGAACATCGGGCGGCTTAGAGGGTTGCGCGCTGTGGCGGCGGTTAGGTGCGCAAGCCTCCAAGCTGCCCAAAGTTCAAAGAGGGTACCCCTTTGGAACTGCGGGCGTGAACGCGCGCCACGGCGGCAGTTAGGCAAGGATGCGGGGGTCTTTTCCGCATCCTCGCCTAACTGCCGCCGCAGTGCGCAAGCCTCCAAGCCGCCCGAAGTTCCGAGAGGGTACCCCTTTGGAACCGTGGGGGTGCACGCGCGCCGCGGCGGCGGCGGTTAGGCAAGGATGCGGGGGTCTTTTCTGCATCCTCACCTAATCTCCGCCGCATCACGCAAGCCTCCAAACCGCCCGAAGTTCCGAGAGGGTACCCCTTCGGAACCGCGGGCGTGCACGCGCACCACGGCGGCGGTTAGGCGAGGATGCCGGGGTCTTTTCTGCATCCTCGCCTAACCGACGCTGCGGTGCGCAAGCCTCCAAACCGCCCGAAGTTCTGAGAGGGTACCCCTTCGGAACTGCAGGCGTGCACGCACGCTGCCGCGGCGGTTAGGCAAGGATGCGGGAAAGACCCTCGCATCCTCGCCTAACCACCGCCGCGGCACGCAAGCCTCCAAGCCGCCCGAAGTTGCGAAAGGGTAAAGATCCTTACACTTTCGCAACTTCAAGCGTGCACGCGTGTCGTTCGGGGTTAGGGCAGGATACGGGGGTCTTTCCCGTACCTTGCCCTAATGCCGAACGACACGCGATCACGTCCCTACCTGGGGGGGGGGGATTTTGGACAAGCCGAGCCTTGCCTCAGCGTGGTTTGTCCCTGACGTCAGGGCTTTTTTTTAGCATTGTTCGATCAATGTACATGATGGGCATACTATTAGAAGTAAGGCATATGCCCTAAGCTTGTATTCCTTTCATACACAAATTTACTACTACTTTTTGCCTAGGTAAGGGTAAAGCTCTTCCTTCCTCAAAAGCCAGTCATATCCAACTCTAGGGTTCAGTGCTCATCTCTGTTTGTTAGCTGAAGAGCAAGCTCTGTCTGTGTCTGCAGATGTTTCCGTGGACATGTGGCGGGCATGACTAGACACTGGAGTGCACACAGTTAAAAACTGGTGTATTGTTTCTTTTTAAAAAACAGTAGAAACCAAGAATTATCCACCTGAAATAGCCTCTGTGCTAGTCCCAAAAGATTTCTGAAAAAGCTAGATTTTCTTCTGCGACTTGGTAAACTTTGCAAGGGCTAGGCAAGAGATATGAAGGGCATACAGTGATGGGATGCAACAGGTTTGCACCAGTTCGCCAGAACCGGTAGTAACTTTCCCCAGTGTCCCGGAGAACCGGTAGCAGCTTTGGGGAAAAAAAAGACACCTTCTGGGCTTACCTTTACACTGGTTTTTCCACTGCGCATGCGTGCCAAGCACTTGGTGTGCATGCACACCTACAGTGCTTGGTGCATATGCACGGCCTCCTTGCTGTCCTCCCAAGCGGGGAGGAGGAAGAGAAGCTGCTGGCCTGAAGCTCCCTATAGCCTGCTCCCCAGGGTAAGTGACTCACCTTTGGATGTGGTATGTCTGTGTGTATTTTAATGTGTATTTAATACCTTTACCTATATTGACGTACTACCACAGTTCCTAAAAAGGCCTGGCGGCCTGGCTTGGGGTTTTTAAGCAAAATCTTGGAATTACCTCATCAATAAGCTACACCTGTGCTGTTCCAAATGGAGAACCTTTAAGGAGGTACAGCTGTTTTACATTTACATTAAAGCATATTATCCTAGAGAACTGGTACAATGACCATATCCATCTTGCAACATGGTGCTGCCCAGGCACTTATACTAACAGGTAAGTGATGAGTTTGTGTTTGGGGTGGGAGGGTGGGTGTTTGGGTGTATTTTAATGTAATATTTATTGTATTTATTTATTTTATTTATTTACGGGTTTGTGTTGTGGGTGGGTGGATGGGTTGAAGTGTTTGTATGTGTGTGCTTATTTTTTTAAATTATTATTCTTTGGCCCTGCCCACGACATAGTAAAATTTTTGACAACCCACCACTGAGGGTATAGCTGAAGAGCCAGCTCTGTCTGTGTCTGCAGATGTTTCTGTGGTCATGTGGCAGGCATGACTAGACACTGGAGCACATGGAACGCTGTTTACGTTCCCACCGAAGTGGCCCCTGTTTATCTACTTGCAATTTTTTGCTTTTGAACTGCTAGGTTGGCAGGAGCTATCAATTTCAACAGCTCAGTTTTTGGGAAAAACTTGTATCTTCTGTTATTAATCAACAGAAAGCCAAAGCTGCTTGCAGATTTACTGCAAATGACCCAGAGATCTCCCAGTATACATCAATCTACCTTCTGTACACATGTTTTCTGTTAGGCTAAGAAAGATGTGTGGTTGGCTACTGTGCACTTTTCATTATAAAATGGTTCCATAGATCTACCAAGGCTTGTCATGTTTCTGATCAAATGCATAATCTTGTGGGGTGGCTAATTATGCTCTTAAAATGATGAAAAGGATTAATTTAAGTTTTCTCTCTTCCAGCAAGCCTCAAGTAGAGAATGCTCCAGAGAAGGACTGTTACATGCATTTGCAAAAATTCACTCTGTCTTTATCTGAATCTTGTCTAGCATTCTCTGTTGTATGTTCTGCACACAGATTGAACAGATATGGAAATAAAATGTATCCCTGTCGGACAACCTTGACTATGGGAAACCACTTTCCCCTCCAAATTTTGTCCCAACAATAGCTATTTGTCTGCAATATAGGTTACACATCAGCATAATCAAATGTAGAGGCATACCTGTTTCTTTCAGAAGAAAACCATAGCTTCTTATAATCCACACAATCAAAGACTTTGCTATTGTCAATAGAACATAGACTGATCTTTTGGCATTCTTAACTATGCTCCAGTATTGTAAGTATATTTGCAATATGATCTCAAGTGCCTCTTCCTTTTCAGACTTCAGTTTGAACATCAAGCATTTCTTACTCCATATATGGTAAAAATCTTTGTCACAAAACCTTGATCATCACTTTGCATGCATAGGAAATTAATGCAATGGTCCTATAATTATTGAGCTCTTTAGCATCTCCCTTTGGGGGTATTGAAAAGCATATTGCACCTTTCCAGTCTGTGGCTCATTGTTTTGTTTTCCATATTTGCTGGCATATTTTTATTAGGATTTTGACAAATTTGGGCCATATAGCTTGAAATAGTTCTATTGGTTATCTAGCTCAATATTATTGACACTGATTTGCTGTGCCTCTCACAGGATTTGTTCTGTGTCTATGAGCCTGGAGGTACTAGTTACTGAACCAACAATATTCTGTGTACAAAAAAATGTTCTGCCATTGAGTTACAGCTTTCTTCCATACTTCTCTTTTTTATTTCTTGGTTATTTTCTGCTGTCTTACTTAAGAGCTTTTTCGTTCGTTACCCTACCCAGGCAAGCTAATGCGTAAGCAGGGAAAACACAAAGGATTGTGATACTTTTACAGTTTCTGTTTGAAGCCTGTACTGTTCATGTGCTCTGGGCTATGTTTGCCCAGCTACCTTAAAATTCCATTATTTCTGTGGTCAACTTGCAACTAACCTTGGTTCTCTGGGAGTGTATTAACAGGGCCAAACCAAAGCATTTGGCTGCCTGGAGCAAACCAGAAAATGGAACCTCAGACACACATTCCTCTACCCTCAAGTAAATGGACATAGTACCTAAGGACAGCCAGGTTATTCTGACACATGAATTCTATACATTCTCCCTGCCTCACAACAGAAAATATGTGTTTAAAAACACAATTTCATGTCACCGCCAACTCTGCTGCTTGAGATTGTGGCTTCACTTTTCCTAGTGGTAAATCCAGCCCCATGCGTTTAAATTGACAGCAGATCATTATACTGTAATCTCATTTCCAAGTAACCTGTATTGCAACATCTAGTTTTCAGTTTGAGTTTGTTCATTAAATACTTCTTTGTGCTGTCCTTTTCATTTAAGTCTTAGTCATCAACTGTTTGTCATCTTACTTTCTGTGATGAGAAGAGGATTCTACCCTTTCATTTTTGTAGGCTTTATCTATCTGTTCCTGTCTACTCATAGAAAACACTCTTCTATTGTTTATTTGGATTCCTTGATTGACATAAAAGCTGCAACCTTCCAAACAATTTTTGCAATAAGAAATCCAAAGATCAATGCGCTTGAAGATTGTTGGCAATAGAGGGTTATTTGAAATGGAAGGAATAATGAAACATAGAGGGGGAAAAAGATTGTGCAAGCATAAACTACATCCAGGATAAAGGAAGACTTGGATGAAAGGAAGTTTGACTGAGGTAACTTTTATAGAATTTTGTATTATGGCCAGTCTACGAATTATGACCCTACCGGTGGTTGCTACAAGTCTTGCTGGCTTTGTTCTGTGTCCAGATTCAGAATGGACACAACCCTAAACAGCAGCTTATGAGGATCAACGAGAGAAGAGAACTGTTTGCTTTCATGTCCTTCTTGGGCGCTTCTTGAAAGCAGCTGGCTGGTTGTAGTAGCAATGGGATACCACGGTTTTATCCTACAGGATTCTTTTTAAAGTTCTCACAAGAGAATCCTCACGTTAGTAAGAGTGAATCCCATCAATGAAATAAAACTGCCATGGAGTGGCAAGTATGTGAAGAAGCTGTGTACTGGTCTACTGGGATTCTACTATTACAATGTTATGTGTTCCAGTGGTATTATGAAAGTGTTTGGCTGTCCCTTAGAAATAAACGATACCTGAATGTGTGAAATTTTCATTGCATCATCATACTCATGTTTTTTTTTTAAATAAAGTATATAAAAAGTGGCAAACCAGTGATTTAAATCCATTGCCACAGCATGTCTTTTAGTGAGACCTAAATGAATGAATTCTCAGTCCTTAATAACAGGAACCTGGAGTTTGTGTGTGTTTAATAGGATGAGTTAAATGCTCTGTAGAATAGCGGAATGGGTTACAATGGGAATGTTCTTTCTACCCATGCTGCTCTTATATAAACATCATTAAGACTCTATTCTCCTGGAACATTTAGTGTAGAGAATATTTACATATGTAGCACTATAGTATGCCTTACAGAATCCCTCCAGGTAACAGTGAAATGAGGAATATTATGTGACTTTATTTTAATATACCCATGCTGAATTAAACCAAGGGAAGCTAAGGCTAAGGATTGTAGTAATACTTCTGTACATTATAAAACAAAGCACTTGGCTTCCCAGCTAACTGTTTGAGAGAGCTGTTAGCTGAGTTGTTAGCTGAGACACTTAGAGGATAGTAATCCTAATGCACAATTATCCCAACCCACCCATATTTGCTATTTAGCTATGCATAATTTTAAAAAACAAACAAGCTGCCCCTTCAATAAATATCTGGGTCAATATTTCAGCTGCATTGGCATTCATACCTATCAAGGGTCATTCAGCTCTCCAGAGCCCATTAACCAGGGTAAAGCCTAGGCAGCCAACCCTGGCTAGCAGGAACTTGAGGAGTTCAGTGCTTTGTGTGCTATGTACACTCTCAGTTCCCCTCTTTTCTCCTGGTGCAGTAGAGAAAAAGTTCCCATTTCCACTGTACAAATAAGATTCAACGCAGAAACAGATGTTGTAGATAGACAGTCTATGTTTGAACTGATGACACCCAGAAAGCGCCTCCTTGAAGATTGTGGTATTTTTAACCACAATCGGGCACACCCTAGTAATGACAATCTTGGGTTGCCAGCTAATCTTTCTTATACTAGGTCAGGTGAAAGGAACTGCAGAAAGAATTCACTAAAATGTGCCTTCATTTTGGCAGTTTCACATCTGGCCTAGAAATGGAAGAAGAAGAAGAAGAAAAAGCTGATGACATGTTAGTGTTGGAAAGACAAGATTCAGGTAGATCTTCATATTTTACAATGACAAACAAGATTGTGTGTGTGTGTGTGTGTGTGTGTGTGTGTGTGTGAGAGAGAGAGAGAGAGAGAGAGAGAGAGTCAGTTACATTGTCGAAGCTAAGTCATAATGTTATCCGGTTTTTAACATTGTCCTATGCATTGATTTCACAATGTTTTTAAAAAAGCCTTGTCCCCTTTCTGCCCAACCCCAGGGCTGATCCCAAGCTGGCATCGGCACTGGGGTTGGGGGAAAGGGGCTTAGTGATGGGGGGGGGCATTCTGAAGAGAGGCTGGGGACCCTTTTCCCAGCTTCTTCTTCAGAAACTCCCCCTGGATGGCTAAGCCCTTTAGCAATCCAGGCCAGGAGACAAGGTTTCTAAAGAGAGGCTAGGAAAAACTCTCTTCAGAAACCCCTGCCTGGATTCTTGTTACGGAGCGTGCACCCCTGTTCTTTCCCCCATCCAGCCGACCATTGCACACTGCGATCAGCAGTTGGGTTGGGGGAAAAAACCAGGGTGTGCGCACTCAACCCAAGTGCCAATTGCAGCTGCGGCATATTTGGGAAGCTGAACAGCAGCTCCCCGGTCGGCTTCCCAAAAGTGCCATCGCTGGCAAGGGCACAGCAGCAGCGTTGCTGGGAAGCTGACTAGGGAGCCCCCATTCTGCTAACAGCCACACACTGCTGCGAACTTTGTAGCACTGGTTTGGTTGGGGGGAGATTGGGCGCATTTCCAATTAGCACTTGGAGAACCTTAAAATGCTGTCACTGTTTTTGCTCTCATCCTTTCAATCAGCACCTCACACGGGGACATGTGCATTCTTTTAATTGCCTGATGTTCCCCTGTCGACTGTTGGGGTATTGGCTTGTCTTTCTGAACAGGCCTCCCTTGGATACACAAGATCTTCCTCCTGTTTTGAAGTTGAACTATCATGTGGGTCTCTGAATAAACTGAAGCAGAATGAATCAGGAGAGAATGTTAAGCTAAGATGTTAAAGCAAAGCAAAGCAAAGCAAAGCAAAGCAAAGCAAAGCAATATGACTGCAAGAACTTGAAGAAAAATGACGGGATAAAATGAGAGAAAATAGCAGAACCAGACATTACACGTCCATAGATATACAATTAAAATGTGACGGCTTTCTTAAAAACAACAACACCCACCACACAAGAAATTGCTTAGGAAGACTGATTTGGAACAAAAAAGTAAGTGAGGAGGTCAGCTTCTTCTTCTTTGCTACAAATTCACACACACACACACACCATATATCTTATATGATATATGTCATACACTTTGCGTATGAAAAAGCCTATGGAAAGAGAAAGACTGCCATAGCAGAGCATAAGCTGAGGCAGATCTCTTTTGGAGCAAGTTTAGTTTTCTACTTTACAGGAATAGTCCCTTCCTCAACATGAAACATGCCACCTCCTGTGTTCTGTAACCTGAAGTGACCACCACAGTAAGCATAATGATAGGACGATGTTTTCACCTCATTATACTATATGCAAGAATGCTTTCTATGTCAGTAGTTTAATGGACCTACTTGCTGTCAAAATCAGATTCCGGAAGTGATGTCATCACCATGTGCTTTTGTTTACCCACGTGATCGGAAGTAAAGTCATACATGTTCTTTTGTTTACCCATGTGACCAGAAGTTACATCATCACCACCATTTTTGTTTATCCATGTGGTCAGAAGTGATGTCACGGCCATGTGCGCCGGAAATGACGGAGTAGCAATGCACCCTGTTTATCCACATGATCGGAAATGACGTTATCGCTGCCATGTTTGTTTACCCACATGGTTGGGAATGGCATCATGGCTATGCGTGCTGGAAATGATGTAGTAGTAATGTGCCCTGTTTACCCACATGATCGGAAATGATGTTCATGGTAGCCTCCATGACCGGAAGCAGTATGGCGAACACCACGGGGTAGGAAAGGGCACCCCGAAGCAGAAATGACCACCCTCAGGTATACCCCAGACTGGGAACGCGTGACTTGCTGCACCGGGAATGAGGGCAGGGAAACCCTAGCGCAGATTGGCTGTGTAGGGACACATGATACCCTCTATATCCTATATGACCTCCCCAGAGATGGCCCTTTTGAAACAGGCTTCACCATTTGCATGCCCAGACAAGTTCTGAGGAGTGGACGTAAAGATGACAAGCAGGCCACCAAAGACCACAGACCTTTCTTTACCGCATAAAATGCTGAAAATATAGCAGAGGAGGACTTTGGCAAAACATGTAAGTGCCCCATTACCTGAAGCAGATGTGGGTGCTGTGGGCATGTCCCTACCCCATGCACCCTTGAAGAAAAAATCCAAAAAGATGAAAAAGTCTAACCTGCAGCCTAGGGGATTTTTGTTTCCACCCTTGAGTTCAAAAAAACAACTCATTAGACTTGGAATTTTCTACTGATTCTCAGAAGGGCAGAAAGAAACTTTTTTCTGCACCAGAGAGCTTGCCAGTAGCCATATTTGCAGCTGGTCAAGATTCGGATCCTGAAAGTACCACCCCGACAAAATGCAGTTTGGAACGTAGCGAGCAGTGGACCTACTGTAGCCATGAGTGCGATCTAAAAGGACTGTTCCAAAAGCTGCAAACCATAAGATCTTCAACTGTTGAAGGTTTTCCAAAGCCTGTAGATGTTGTAGATGGTGGAAATACTTTTAAAAGCCGCAAAACCAAGTGGTGAGAAAACAAGGCAGGAAGAATTTGGATCTACCTGGTTTCCATCCCGGTTATACTTTGATGGCCTTTTGGAAGAGGAAGAAAAGAAAGATGAAGAAAAGGCAGTTTTAAATGAAACCCTGGAAACTGAAGTGGGCAAAGAAGCCACACCAGTATGAATTTTATTTCTCAGTGTGTTTTTCTTGAGAAAGCATGCATGAGTGTGTGTGAGAGAGATGGGTGGGGGAGGCGGAGAGAGATGGAAAACTTTACTAAAATGTTCTTCTATTTCATTTTGTACACAGGAGTATGTCCTTCACAGGGATCTTGCTGAAAATCTGCACATTGGCGATTCAAAGACATATTCCCTTTTCTGCATTTCTTGCACATCCACCAGTCCTGAGTACTAAGCCTCCCCCCACCCGGCTGCTTTTATTTTTACCAATAAAATGATTTACCCTACACTAGTGTATTCATTTATGTTTTAGCTGACAAAATATATATTATATACACCTGGGGAGGTTGGGAGCTTTGGGGGCATAAACCCTCTTTTTCAAGAGGCCAAAAAAACAGAGCAAATGCCTGAAGAGAGGTGAGGTCGCCAAATGGCTTTTGGACTAAGATGCTTACACGCTACATAGACCAGCCCGGATCCATTTCAAAAGAAACAAGAATATTGTTTCTGGACTTGATGCCCAGTGGCAGGCTGATTTAGTAGATTTGCAGCATTTTCCCAAGTACAACAAGGGTTAAAAGTATGTTTTCAAAGTATGCCCCAAGCATTCAACACTATTTTCAGGCAAGACGATAGGAAGCCTGGAAAATTGCAAACAGACTGTGGTCATGGGTTCCTAAACCAGTCTGTAAAGGAATATACAAACATGGCGGCGATGACATCACTTCCGGTCATGTGGGTAAACAAAAGCACATGGTATGGCATCACTTCTGGTCACGTGGGTAAACAAAAGTACATGGTGATGACATCACTTCCGGAATCCGATTTTGACAGCAAGTAGGTCCATTAAGCTACTTATGTCATTAGGAAGAATCATGACTGGATTATGGAAGATGTAGCATTGGGGAATTCACCCCACTCCCCAAGCTCCAGGCTTCATATTCCCAGTAGACCTCATACCAACTGTGCTCTATAGGATAGGAACTCAATGGGACAAGATTTTTAAATGTTATAAAAAAGGTGAAAGAGACCAGTTTAACTGGTGGTATCCAGTGACAAAACTAATATTTGATATGATTTTAAGACACAATGGCCAAAATCATGATGCATTAAATATGGCTATAGAAGGGAGATGCTGGTGGGAAAGATTTTCTGTAATTAAATCATCCCTCCTTCTATCCCATGGTTTATGTAACTCTTGAGGAATCTATTTAACTGTGTAGGAGCCATGGGATATGTGTACATAGTTTTTAATTACCAGAAATGTATGTCTCAGGATAGCATTACAGACAGGGAGAATTTTTGGATAATTAAAGACTTCCACCTTTTGTCTTGTGGTTACCACAGCTTCCACCCAATGAAGTAGATTACTTGCAAGTCATGCAATCAGCAGAACTGAATGTGAACATCTTTCATTACTAAAAATCTACTGCCAGTGAAATAATTATCTTTCTGTAGGTGTAATTTTTTATTGTTGTTATGTGTGTTCAGATTGGATCTTACTTATAAGAACCCTCATAGGGCTTTTAAATTTATTTATTTATTTATTTTATTGAATTTATTACCCCGCCCCACTCGGGAGAACCCGACTCTGGGCGGCTTACATCGTCATAAAACAGAGGTAAAAGATAAAAACATATAAAATCATGAAGTTTAAAGATTATCTAAAATCATTTAAAGTTAAAAAACAGTACAAACTACACGCCAGTATCCCCCTGGTTCAGATCCAAAGTGGCACTCCTTAAATAAGCCACTTAGTATGGGAACCCGTGTTCCCTGGTCCCCAAATATGTCCTGCCAGCCAGGTTTTCAAGCCCTTCCGGAAGGGCAAGAGCTCCGTCTGCAGGCGCAGTTCGATGGGCAGGAGGTTCCAGAGGGTTGGGGCAGACACGGAGAAGGCCCTCCTCCTAGTGCTAGAGAGGTGTGCCTCTCTAGCTGATGGAACAACAAGGGAGCCTCTCCGATCTGCCCTGGTGGGCCGGACAGATGTTCTTGGGGTGATGCGGTCTCTTAGGTATCCTGGCCCACTACCATATAGGGCTTTAAAGGTAATAACCAGCACCTTGAATTGCACCCGGAGACATACTGGCAACCAGTGCAGCTCCCGGAGTAGCGGCGAAGCACGAGCATAACGCCCACACCCCGCCACTACCCGGGCTGCCACATTTTGCACCAGCTGGAGTCTCCGGATGGTCATCAGGGGCAGCCCCATGTAGAG
Source organism: Furcifer pardalis (assembly GCA_030440675.1). NCBI lineage: Eukaryota > Metazoa > Chordata > Lepidosauria > Squamata > Chamaeleonidae > Furcifer > Furcifer pardalis. Next base: position 24,924,503 of record CP126892.1, read on the forward strand.
CGCATTACAGTAATCAAGTCTGGAGGTGACCAAGGCATGTGTGACCATGAGCAAGGAGTCCCGGTCCAGGAGGGGGCGTAACTGGCGTATTACACGAAGTTGTGCAAAAGCCCTCCTGGCCACGGCTGCCACCTGATCTTCGAACAGTAGCCGTGAGTCCAGGAGGACCCCCAGGTTACGCACCGGGTCTGTCTGGGGCAGGGCTGCCCCATCCAGCACCAAAGATGGCAACTCCTGTGTTAACACAGGCCCCCGTACCCACAGCCACTCAGTCTTGCCAGGATTCAGCTGTAGCCCGTTGTCCCCCATCCAGACCTTAACAGCCTTCAGGCACCTGGAAAGGACTTCCACCGCAGTGGAAAGGACTTCCACCGCAGTGGAAAGGACTTCCACCGCAAGTGATAAATATATCACTTTAAAGTAAGTGATATATTTAAGGAGTCATTGTAACAGTTTCACAAATACCCCTGTGAGCGTCTTCTGAATCTTGGTCCATTACTCCATCCACTGCAATACACTGGGTATCTCAGGAGTAAATTACACAACAGTATTTAGTCAATATAAATAGCTCTCTGTGCACATATTAAATTTGCCACCAAATATTATCTTGAGTAAGAATCTGGAATAAATCTGAATATTTTAGCCTAGGGTTCCTCAAATTTGGCTCTTCAGGTGTTCTTGGATGTCAATTACCAGAAGCCCAAGTCAGCACACTCGCTGATCAGGGCTTCTTGGGATTTATTTATTCTTTTATTTATTTATTTTTCTGAATTTCTATTCTGCCCTACTCACAAGAATGACTCAGGGCAGATTACATACAAATCATACAAAAACATCTAAAATCACAAATTCCAAGGTACAATTAAAAATCTAAAAACAGTTTAAAGCAGCATCTCATTCCTTTCCATAAAGAGAGAGAGGGTAGATATAAGATGTTAAATAAAGCAGTGGGGAGGGGTCAATGAACAACCACTGTCCCACACATGTCCCGCCAGCCAAGTCTTCACACCCTTCCTAAAGGCCAGCAGCTCTGTCTGGAGACACAGCTCTAGAGGAAGGTGGTTCCAAAGGGCCCGAGCGGACACAGAGAAGGCCCTCCTTCTAGTGCCAGAGAGGCGACTCTCTCTAGCTGATGGAACAGCTAGGGAGCCTCTCCAGTCTGCTTTCGTGGGATGGAGAGATTGAAGTCCAAGAACATCTGGAGAGCCAAGTTTGAGGAACCCTGCTCTAGCCTATAATGAACACCCCAGGAATTTCAGAAGTAGAAAAGAGAATCAAGATAGCTCATAGTAGCAGTAGTCAGGACCATAGGCAGGAGATGCCAGGAGTGGTGGTGGATAAGAGCTTGCCCCCCCCCCCCGGGCAATGTTCCAATGTTATAGATATGTGTGCGTGCATGTGTGGCATTGTTACTCCTCCTGAAAAAATATTGCCCCCCCTTCTAGAATTCTGGCTAGGGCCCTGCCAGTAGTCCCCCCCCTCCCCGCTTTGGGAGATCACATTCCTATTTCGGTTGAGACCCATATTAGTCAATGTTTGTTTTGGTTGTTTGGATAGCCATGCTGTAGATATTACCCATTTTCTCTCATCAGTTCTGAGTACTGGAGTCCAAAGCTGATGAAAGAGGGAGAAAAACGCCCATGAGAGTGGTCGGCACACCTTGTATTCCCTGTGAGGAAGAGTGGGAATGTGGGGTTTTAACCTCTTTTTATGCTACCATTTTGTTCAAGAGAAATGACATCTCTCCAAATAGTCTCAGATATCTTTTGGTTCTTTATTACAGCATACAACTGATTTGGCTAGGAAGTAAATTCAACTTCTATTTCAGGTCTTTAATGGAATTCTAAAGCCACCCTATATCCAGAGGCACAGAGGGTTGGCAAAAGTAATACGGTGAAACACTTCTTGAAAATGACAAGAGCTCTTACTCTTCCTGGTTCACAACTACACACTTGGGAGTTTTTATTTTGCCCTGTGCTACTGTGAAAGTAATTTGCCGAAAAATATAATTACTTCCCTTTAGAGCACTTTTCAGAAATCAAAATACACTCTTCTGTAGAGTACCTGTTTTGACAAGAGAGTGACATTTGAGTTAATTAATTTTGTGACAATATTGTTAGAGAGAAAGTGACTCCAGTTGAGGACTTTTCAGGAGAATGCGCTACATTAAAAGGCATTGCCATGATCAGATCACCTCAGTTAATCTGTTATCTTCCTTAGCGCTCAAAGCACAAGCAGATACTTTGAATCACCACACTGTTTGTTCTAAATTGTTGAGAGCCAAATGATTAAGAGCAAAAGTGCAGCTTCTTATTTTCTATTTCTTGCTGAAACAAATACAACATAAGAACTAGGTTCTACAGAAAGTTTACCCTGCCCTTATGTAAATTCAAAGCGCATTAAAATCCTAAAACAACACATTTAGGGGTCTATTTTTAAAGAGTACAATCAAACATTAGAGTTAGGTGATTCCTTTGTATGATCATCAAAATACCATAAAAAGAATGAGTTTTTAAATGCTGCAGAATTCCTCATAAGGTCGGGGACAGAAGCAGAAAAGGAGATTTTCCTCTAAAAATTAAGATGAACTTCTGGACAGAAAGAAGCAGGGATCTTCTCTTATTACTGCTTGTAAATACCCACAGTGATCTTCTGTTATTAGTGGTAGTAAATAGCCATCTGTTATTCTAGCCAACATTGTGTAGCTCTTATGTCTGACAAAGTGGACATATTCCATGAAAGCTAACATTAAAATACACAAGTTAATCTTTAAGGTGCCACAACATTTCTTTTGTTTACCTTATGATATGCATGACAGTGATCTTCTTCTTCTTGTGCTGTATCTGATTCTGAATATTGGCAATCATCATGGCAATCAGCCATGAAGATTGTCCTGAGAATAATTCAGTGGCCTTTCATTTCTCTTCCACATTGCAGCATGACACCTGCACCACTGTTCCAGTTCTGCAAGTCACTTCTTGGTTCTGAGCCCTTTTGGCACACAAAGTCCTCTTCAGCTCCAGGCCAGTGTTGAGGAAGCTGCTGCCCTCCATCAAGATAGATTCACATGGGATTTAATTCACTTGAGGACCATCACCCTTCCCTGTGGACACCACAATCAAGGCTATTATCCTCAAGGTTGTCACATTAATTAACCACCGGCTGACAATTGGTGTTGAGTTACTGGCAGTATAGTCTTACTCTATTACCATAGTAGGATAACCTGCCCAAACTTGTCATAACAGTGATAGACTTGCCTTATTGCAGGTTTTAAAGAAAGATTAGATGGCCCTATTAGTTTACACTAATACATTCAGTCAAATAAATAATTCACAACACAAACAATATTTGTTGTTGTTGTTCAGTCGCACAGTCGATTCCGACCCTCTGCGACCCCATGGACCACTGTCTGCCAGGCACTCCTGTCCTCCACCATCCCCCTCAACTCGCTCAGCTCTGCGCCCACCGTCTCCACAACACCATCTAGCCATCTCATCCTGGGCCTTCCCTTTCCTCTTTTGCCCTCGACCCTTCCAAGCATCAAAGCTTTCTCAAGTGAATCCTCTCTTCTCATTTGATGTCCAAAGTACTTTAGCTTCATCTTTATTATTTGACCTTATAATGAGCAGTCAGGGATGATTTCTTCTAAGATTGACCTATTTGTTCTCCTCGCTGTCCATGGGACTCTCAAAAGTCTCCTCCAACACCACATCTCAAAGGCGTCTATTCTTCTGCGTTCAGCTTTCCTAATAGTCCAGCTCTCACAACCATACATTGCCACAGGGAATACCATTGCCCTGACTATGTGAATTTTTGTTTTCAATGTGATGTCTCTACTTTTCACTATGTTCCCCAGGTTTCTCATCGCTTGCCTCCCAAGAATCAGTCGCCTTTTTATTTCATGGCTGCAATCACCATCTGCAGTGAGCTTTGATCCTAAGAAAGTAAAGTCTGTCACTGCTTCTACTTCTTCCCCATCTATTTTCCAGGGACTGATAGGGCCTGTTGCCATTATCTTGGTTTTTTTGATATTGAGTCTCAAGCCAGCTTTTTCACTTTCTTCTTTCAACCTAATCAGGAGCTTCTTTAGGTCCTCCTCACTTTCTGCCATTACGGTGGTATCATCTGCATATCTCAAATTGTTGATATTTCTTCCAGCAATTTTGATCCCAAATTGTGATTCCTCCATCCCTGCATTGCGCATTATGTGTTCTGTGTATAAATTGAATAAGCATGGTGACAAAATGCATCCTTGTCTTACTCCTTTTCCTATTCCAAACCACTCCGTCATTCCATTTTCTGTCCTAACTGTTGCCTCTTGATTCATGTATAGATTTCTCATGAGGCCTATAAGGTGTTCCGGTATTCCCATCTCTTTAATTACTTGCCACATCTTGTGGTCGACACAATCAAAAGCCTTCGTGTAATCAATGAAACAGAAGTAGACTTGTTTCTGATATTCCTTTGTTTTTTCCATGATCCATCTTATGTTGGCGATGTGATCTCTAGTCCCCCTGCCTCTTCTGAAACCCGCCTGCACTTCTGGTAATTCTCTCTCCACATACTGTTGCAGTCTATCCTGTATTATCTTGAGCATCACCTTGCTAGCGTGAGGGATGAGCGCAATTGTTCGATAATTTGAACATTCTTTAGCATTACCCTTTTTGGGGAGTGGAATATATACAGATCTTTTCCAATCCTGTGGCCATTGTTGTGTTTTCCAAATCTGCTGGCATACAGAGTGCAATAATTTGATTCCATCATCTTGTAGGGCTTTGAAAAGTTCAACTTGGATACCATCAACTCCACTGGCTTTGTTGTTTGCAGTGTTTTTTAGGGCCTTTCTGACTTCACTCTCTAGGATGTCTGGCTCATGTTCAATTTCCTCATCATTGTGATTATCAGGGGTGTTGAGGTCCTTTTTGTAGAGTGCCTCTGTGTACTCTTTCCATCTTTTCTTAATCTCTTCTGCATCAGCTAACTCCCTGCCATCTTTGTCTTTTATCATGGTCATTTTTGCTTTAAATGTTCCCTTGAGTTCCCCAATTTTTTTGAAAAGATCTCTAGTCCTACCCCTGATATTGTTTTCCTCTATTTCTTTGCACTGTTTGTTCAGGTAGGTTTCCTTATCTCTCCTTGCTTTCCTTTGAAATTCTGTATTCAAGTGATTGTATTTTTCCTTTTCTCCTTGGCATTTTGCATTCCTTCTGTCCTCTGCTATTTTAAGAGCCTCATCGGTCAACCACTTAGCTTTCTTACGCTTCTTTTCTTTTGGTATGGTTTTCCTTGCTGCCTCCTGCATGATGTCCCGCATCTCTGTCCATAATTCTTCTGGCACTCTGTCTATCTGGTCCAAGCCATTAAATCTGTTCCACACCTCCACTGAGTATTCCCAAGGAATGTTTTCTAGGTCATATCTGTCTGGCCTAGTTGTTTTCCCTATTTTCTTTAGTCTAAGCCTGAATTTTGCAATCAATAGGTTGTGATCTGAGCCACAGTCTGCTCCTGGTCTTGTTTTTGCTGACTGTATGGAAGTTCTCCATCTTTGACTGCAGAGTATGTAATCAATCTGGTTTCGATGTTGGCCATCTGGTGATGTCCATGTGTAAAGTCTCCTCTTGTGTTGTTGGAAGAGAGTGTTTGCTATGACCACTGCGTTATCTTGGCAGAACTCTATCAGTCTTTGGCCTGCTTCATTCTGTGTTCCAAGACCAAACTTGCCTGTTATTCCATTTACTTTTTGATTTCCTACTTTGGCATTCCAGTCTCCTATGATAATGTGGACATCATTTCTTGGTGTCTGTTCTATGAAGTGTTCTAAGTCTTCATAGAACTGGTCAATTGTGGCTTCATCTGCACTAGCGGTTGGTGCATATATTTGGATTACAGTGATATTGAATGGCTTGCCTTGTATTCTGACTGACATCATTCTATCATTTTTGAGATTATATCCCATTACTGCTTTTCTCACCCTTTTATTGACAATTATGGCTACTCCGTTTTTTCTGAGGTTTTCTTGTCCACAGTAGTAGATATGATGGTTTCCAGAGCTGAATTCGCCCATCCCTGTCCATTTTAACTCACTGATTCCCAAGATGTCAATGTTTATTCTTTCCATTTCCTTTTTTACCACTTCCAGTTTTCCCTGGTTCATAGACCTCACATTCCATGACCCTATACAGTATTGTTCCTTGCAACACTGTATTTCTCCTCCCCCTTTCCTGTCCCTCCCCTTCTTTTGATCTGCTGTGCTAAGCATCCTGTTTCATCTAAATTGCCTCATTTGTTTTGCCTTTTGTTTTGGTCCATAGGGTTCTCTTGGCAAAATTCCTGACGTTGGTTTGCCGGTTTCTACGTCAGTATCCTCTCCTCATACATGTTATCACAGTTTAAAATAAGGTATTATCATGCACATTATAACAGTTTAAACAATATCAGACTAAAATAGCTAGTTAGCATTGATTATATGAAGTTATGAAGTCGAATATATAAAGTCTCTACTCTAAGTTCAGTATAAGTCTCTGCTGTAATTTCAGTATTGTTCGAGTCAGTTATTTGTAAAGTCTCTAAAGTCAACTAAATTATTGTAACTGAATTACTTATCGTATGCATGCAGCTACTTGTTTCTGGTTTTGCAACGCTGGATCGGTAGCGCGAGTCTTTTTCGCCACCCAACCTGTGGTTCTTTACCCTCCGGCCACAGGACACTGGCCACTGGTGCCCTGGTCGGCGGCGCGCTCCTTCCCTCACCCGTCCCGACCCGACTCTTCACCTCCTCCTCCTCCTCGCTCTTCCCCTCTGGCCACAGGACAATGGCCACTGGTGCGCTGGTCGGCGGCGCGCTCCTTCCCTCGCCCGACCCGACCCGACTCTTCACCTCCTCCTCGCTCTTCCCCTCCGGCCACAGGACACTGGCCGCTGGTCAGCGGCGCGCTCCTTCCCTCGCCCGACCCGACCCGACTCTTCACCTCCTCCTCGCTCTTCCCCTCTGGCCACAGGACAAACAATATAGGTAAAGGTTAAAGGTTTCCCTTGCTCGAATTCCACTATCATAGATCCACTCAACTTTAAATAAATTACACATCTTAAAATCCCAGGTCTACTTTAGGAAAAAGCAGCTCCAAAAAGTTCTGTTTTTCATCCATTTCTTAAAAGCTGTGAGGAAAGGAGGCTGGCTTTTTTCAAATAGAGGCAAGGCTACAACTGAGAAAGCACGATTCCTTATATTAACTCTTATGGGCTCCCTCAGTATCATAATTCTTAACACTGTGGACTGAGAACAGTGGGTGGGGCAGGATGGTTGGTTTGAAGAAAGGCTTTCTGACAAGTATTGATGTCCTAAACCCCTGGTGGCTAACCTTGGCATGCCAGCTGTTCTTGGACTTCAATTCCCAGAAGCCCAAGGCAGTGCTCCTGCTGATCAGGGCTTCTGGGAATTGAAGTCCAAGAACAGCTAGAATACCTAAGAAACTATTAAGGGTTTTATAGGTAGTAACCACCACTTTGAATTGTTCATGGAAACTAGCAGGAAGACAGTGCAGGCATTCCAGAACTGGCGATATATGTGTAAATTTACTAATCCCAGTGATCATTCTGTCAATCACATTTTGGACCTGGTGAAATATCCATACTGTTCTCAAAGGCAGCACTACATAGAGAGCATTGTAGTTGTCTTCTATGGAGATTAGCAACACATGAGCCACTCTTGTGGGCTTTTCTTATCCCTATGGGGGGATAGCTGGTAAACTGATAAGAGGCACTTGTAGCTACAGTATCTGTTCATACTTTCATAAAGAGGGCTGACTCCAGAAGTAACCACAAGCTGTGTTCCTGATCCCTCATGGGAAGTGTAACCCACCTATGATTGTAATTTGAAACCATGTCTTTCGACTGAGGTGAAGAGACCTATTCTGGAATCAGTTATGGAAAATGTGATAAGATCTGTACCCCTTGGATGTCCTGAAACCAAATGCAGTCTATCAACATTATGCCTTTGCGAAAGCCAAGCCTCCTGTTTTGCAAATCTAAACAGGAAAGGAAAACATTGGTCACCTGAAATAGATCACCAGTAGGCTACATATGGCTTGGCGAATCACCAGTTGTGCAAGTCTGTATTGGAGACAGGATTTCTCTTCCCCCTCCCCCAGTAAAAGTAGCATTTCATAAATCTGCTCCTCTCCTGATAGCTTTGCTCCCTAATTCAATAGTCAGCCTTTTCTTTTTCTGACAACATTTAACCAGTTTTCTCATAGTAACTGTAACTGGAAAAAGAAGAGTCTAGCAAATTGCTAGAAAAGTTATTGCAATATAGCCTGTAACTTGTAATAGTTTTTAACATGTGACTTTCTCTCATAAGCAAGTGGAAGTTAGAGACTTCTTGGGATTGTGGATTTACTTTGTCCCAGAGGTGATACAAAATCTTTCAGATGACTTTTAAAAAAGACGTTGTTTGATTATGAAAATGAAATGTGTGCGCAAGTTCTTAAATAAATTCTCCTAAACTGCTCATTATATCTGTGTCAACAAAGTGCTTACAATTGAGCAAAATTCTTTTGTCGACTAACTGGCAGCGGGAAGACAGTGGCATGCAGATGTAGAAAGAAGGTGGCTGGGAATAAATTCAACACTGGTGTGGCGACAGGCTTTTTCCAGCCTGAAACAATTGCAAGGGATGAAGCAGGAAGGAAAGAACCACTTGGAGAAGTGACATAATGTGTTGGCACCACTCATGCTTTTCAGAAGAGAAAACTCATTTTGCCCCATATTTTCAAGCAGTGTGAACAGGCTTCGAGGGGGGCCCTTTTTTAGCATAGCCCTTTAATTGAATGCCTTTAATTTCAAAGAGATGTGGGTTGCAGATTCAATGAGGTATGTTGCTAACTACTTAAAAGATTTGTGGCATTAAGCCTACAGGCATGAATCTATATGACACTTTGCTATTTTGTTCTGATATGTTGGGGTAGACCAGGGGTTCCAGGCACCACTTCATGTGTCCCCCTCTCCAAGGGCATTTGAGAAACAAAATGGCTGTCCCTTTGAAGCTGTTGGGGCAAAATGGTCACTCCATTGTGCAGGCAGGGCAAAATGGCTATCTGGCCCTCGAAGCTGACTGAGAGAGTGTGACCTGGCCCCTGGCTTGAAAAGATTGGGAACCCCTGGGGTAGACAGTCTGATGTTTTTCAGATATTTTATGCTCTAAAACAGTGGTTTCCAATCTGTTTTTAGCCATGCCCCACCTAAGCATCTCTAAATTCCTGATGTCCCCCCTTGTGACATATAGTTCTTATTCAAAAAGTGAACTCCTATTCATATGGAGGAAGCTTAAAAGGCCATTAATTGTTAATAAATAATTCTTGAATTGTCCCCTTTAAAAATCAAACTGCCCCCCTGTGGGGTGTGTACCCCATGTTGGGAACCATGGCTCTAAGAGCTTGAATACCTAGGGAAAATGAAGGCAAAAAAGTACTATAGATTTGCATTTCCCTAATTGATCACATGATGATGCAATGGGAAATATGAATAATCAGCTCAGAGTCCCACAGACCTGATCTGTAGGTTTTCCTCACTACCAGGCATTTCTACTTTTTTAAAAAATTGAAACCTTTTACTTCAGTTCACAATGTGTGACCACTTTTAACTGATGCAGAAAATAAACCTCAAGGATTCACACACGCAAAACAGTGCTTTGGCAAAGCACCTACCCTCTTATCTCTTGAAGGAGGACAAGAAGTTCACACTCCCAAAAAGTCCCACCTCTCTCTGTAAAGCATCTCCTCTTCCAAGATACTTCTTTTTTTTAACAGCTTCTCTCCCCATCTCCATGGACAGCTTAAAAGCTTCACAAACTCTACTAGTCAGCAAGATAAGTTATGGAAATGAGTGACTTTGGAAGGAAAATTTCTTTTAAAACATTCCTTTGAACAGTGTCAATTGCTGGCGCTTCAAATGGATCTGGAAGGCTTTTTTTCTCTTCTGCCTGTGTGGTCATTTACATTGAAAAGAAATGAATGCTGTAGTGCAAGGGTCCTCCAACTTGGCTCCTCAGATGTTCTTGGACTTCAATTCCCAGAAGCCTTGATCAGCAGGTGTGCTGACCTGGGCTTCTGGGAATTTAAGTCCAAGAACATGTGGAAAGCTAAGTTTGAGGACCTCTGTTCTAGTATAACTACACACTGAAATAATGTGAGTTAGTTCACATTCCACTTGCTGTGTAGTTACATCCTAAGTCCTAAAAATATTGGCCACTAGGGCCAATGATAAGGAAACTGTGGCATCATATTGTTCTCTATTGGATGGGCAGGTTCCCCAGAAGTCGAGACGTTGTTGTGCCACAACTCCCATAATAATAATAATAATAATTTTGTGTTATAAATTATTCTGGGTTGAAAGGATTTTTGCAGGTGAAACTCCAATCAGGGGACACCCGAATGAGGCTCCTTTCATGTCCCCAAGAACTGGGAGAGAGAAAGGTGTTCAATCTGTCATGCAGTACCTGGGTCTTGAACCGCTGACTTGCTGGCTTTCCAGCTAACAAGGTGAGCTTCTTAACCACTGAGCCACCACAGCCCCTTGTACAACTCCCATAATTCCTGATAATTTCACTTTGCTAATTAGGCCTGATCGTATTTGGAATCCTTTAGTTTCTCAATCTGTGTTAAATCTGTATCAAAGCACCCCAAATGTTATCTGAAAAGACTGATTGGACATTTTAAAAGTAGTTACAGGATTGTTAAATGTAATGATTGCCAATAGGCTAAATTAGAGCTAGAATAAGGGGTAACAATTCATTTGACATCAGGGAAATCACTTCTCATGGGCTGTCCATTTAACTATCCCGCCAAGACATCATATTCTCACTGGCTGGTTACAAAATCAGAAACAAATGTGAATTATTCTGATTGCATGTAAATTTATCATATTATATGCAAGTGTCTTAGTGGTTAAGATACTGAACTTGATGACTGGAAGGTCGGCAGGTCAGCAGTTTGAGACCTGAGTGCTGCATGACAGAGTGAGCTCCTGTCTCTGTCCCAGCCCCTGCTGACCTAGCAGTTTGAAAGCAAGAAATTGCAAGTAGATAAATAGGTACTGCTTTGGTAGGAAGGTAACATTGCTGGCATCTAGTCATGCCTGTCACATGTCTGAGAAACGTCTGCAGATGAGCACTCAACCCTAGAGTTGGATATGGCTGGCTTTCAAGCAAGGACAGCCTTTACCTATGCAAGTGGTAAATTAAGCCTATCAATTTACATCAAGGTTGTGAAATGGGCAATGACTCCTGTAATGATAGGGCATTCCAGAACGTTGGGAGGCACCAAAGATACACATTTCCTGTGTATCCAAGCATTGCCAAGGCACATAAAGTACAGTCTGAATCACTTTTGAGATTAGTAACAGCTCCTTCCTGATATTTCCTTAGTGACAGTTTTCCAAGCTGTTATTTTTCTAAAGCCCATAACTGAGAAAACAAAAGGTACATTTTACTGCATCTTGCACAGAAAGGGAAGTACCACACTGGAAGTAGCAGTGAGAATTGTGATGGTTGCAGGAGACTTGAGAGTAAATTGATTTCAGAAAACTAGCACTTTCATACTTTCCTACCCCAAGATAATAAAGACATTCTATGGGTTACTGAATTGGTATGACTGCAATAAAGGTTTTGAAAGGGGAAATGATGTTTGAAAACATTTCCTTTCTTCTTAAAATATGGCTATCTGAACTTTAGTGCCAGACAAAACCTTCAATGTCATATAATGTGACATTTGTCAAATCTCCCTTGTTGCCTCTTTGCACGAAGCATAGCTTGTAAAAATTGTATGTGGGTTTATTTGCTCAGGACTAGAATTTTATGTTTATATGAGCTCAAATGCTTTGGTAAGTCTTGTAAATGTGCATGTCAGCTATGTGCCATCAGAAGTGTCAGGGTGCGCTCTTCTGTATGTGTTCCATTTTTTTTGTCATCAAGAGTAGACCCAAGAGAAAGGAGGAGGAAGAAAGAGGTGTGTGTGTGTGTGTGTGTGTGTGTGTGTGTGTGTGTGTGTGTAAGAATACAGGTTCACGGACTGAAATGTACAAATGTGCTTTTGTGAATGACCTATGGTGGGCTCACAATGAAAGTTTTCTTCAATCTTTTATTTTTTGTTTTTAAGAAAATGACTTCTCTTCCCCCTCATTTCTCTTCCACTGAAATAATTCTTTAATTAGTTCAGTACCAGAGAGTGAGTTGTGACCTTGGCGATTCTTCTCTCACAGTGATAAGGCACAACTGGTAAAGTCTTCCAATTAATAGGCACTTTCCATTCCTTCTCTTGGTCTTCTCGTCCCAGGCACCAGCGGGGATGCCTGAGTTTCAAAGGGCAACCGAACCCATTATCCCCTATTTTTCCAGTTTCTTGACAGGCTACATAAACATTCCTAATATAAACAATAGTCCTGCAAAGAAATCAGTTTTCCTTCTTTGCACAAAATGGAGATCAGAATTTCCTGCTCCAGGGAATTTTTTTGCATTCATGTTAGTAATATCAAATTATGACAACTTACTAGGGTCTGTGGTGCCTCAGTGGTTAAGAAGCTTGGCTTGTTAGCCAGAAGGCTGGCAAGTCAGCAGTTCAAGACCCGGGTACTGCATGACTGATTGAGCGCTTGTCTCTGTCCCAGTTCTTGGGGACATGAAAGGAGCTTCAATCAGAGCTGCGTGCTGCATGATGGAGTGAGCACCTGTCTCTGTCCCAGCTCCTGCCAACCTAGCAGTTTGAAAGCAAGCAATTGCAAGTAGATAAATAGTTACCACTTTGGTGGCAAGGTAAACAGCATTCCATGCACTCCAGTGTCTAGTCATGTCTAACATGTGACTGCAGAAATGTCTACAGATGTAGACAGTGCTGGTTCTTTGGCTATAAACAGAGATGAACATTAAACCCTAGAGTTGGATAGAACAGACTTTCAAAAAATGGCGACCTTTATTTTTACAAAGCATTGTAGTGATTGTTCATTTTTGAACACTTCTTTACATAAATCAGAGGCATGGGGATAGGAAGTGATCCAGGGACCAAGGTAGCCAGAGAGAAAGGTTCCAACAGACGCAGTTTAGCGGGGGTTGGCAATACAATACAAGTCCATTTTGGTGAGATTATCTATCTATGAATAAGTTCTTAATGTATTAAAGAATCAGATGGATGTTTTAGTGAAACTGGGCAGATTCTTAAGTGGTTGTATTTGCTGGGAGGTGGATGCTTAAGAAAGCGTAGTTCATAAATTAATATTCCCAATCTCTGAGCTGAATCAGACCTGCTGTGGAATCAGGCATATTTGAAGGGTTCTGGATAGAGTCTGGGTCATATTTAAAGCCTGACCAATTGAGGATCTTAACATATAGAGAACAGATAAATTAGTTGTAAACCAGTACAAATATAAGAAAATAAATATATATGGTAAAACTCTGGCTGCTCGTGAATTAATTCCCAGCAGTACTAATGTATTTTTGCAACACATTGCCAAAAGTACGTGCTTGCTTATATTGTCAATTCTGTCATGCTCACAAGTCATGCAGGCCAGTGGTGAATCCCAACAGGCCTGCACTGTATTTTCCATAAAATTGAATGTAGCTCTGGTTAGGTAAGGTAGCTACTTATACATTGCCCCAAAAGAGGACACAGACTTGTGTAGTACTTACATGTATGAATTTTAGGTATAGGTGCAAATTTAAAATAATTATCACAATTCAGATAGAAATAAAATGTAACTTGGAGAAGATTGTAAACAGGTGATTTATATATGTCATTTTATTTTTTCATTTAGGTGCTAATTCGGTTATTTTTTTTTAAAAAAGCCTCCAGTTTATGAATGTGTGATATTTTGTTTCTGTAGCCATGATTCAAAAGACCAAGAAATGGACTGACTGCTGCACAATACCATGCCCATGATACAAACGGAAAAAGAATGACCACACCAATGTCAGCAGTCAGAACAATCTACAGGATCCTCTCTTGAGTTTATGTGAATGGAGACCAAGCAAGTGGAAATACCAGAAGTCAACTCCTTTTTTCATCAGCTAATCACTTCTTACCCAAACACAAGGCAATTGTCATGGACATTTTTTGACAAGTGTTAAAGGTAGTGAACTCAAGAGGGTATCATGTAGATAAACTTGACTTCTGAGTTTGGTATTTCCAACAGCCAGGCTGCCCTTTGCTATGTAAAGTTGGGTATCCTTTTCCCGCTGACAATATGGTCATGATACTATGCCTTTTTCTGGTGTTTTGAATCATGGATACAGAAGCACAATAGTCTACATTCATAAACTAGAGAATTTTTTAAGACCCAAATTTCCTAGCTTTTTAAAATGGAAGTTTAAGTATACATATAGTATACCCAAATTCCAACAGAAACTTCTCTCATGTGGAATTACCCAGTGCTACAGGATTCCAGAAGATGATTACATTTATAGTTGACGGGAGAGGACAGAAGCAAGGATAGGTTGGATATTGCTGCACTCCCTCTGTGCCAAAATATTGTGAACAACTGTTTTGGATTTAATGAAATGGTGAGGCAAAGATGTAAGTGCAACTTATGCAAAAAGAGGAACGTGTACCCCCTTTAGCCTCTCAGGGGAACTAATATTGCTATGCTTGCTCCACAGAATGCACACTAGAAAGCCATCTTCCACTTTCCAAGCTCTTTCCTTGGATTAGGCAACTGGAGGAAAAAAAAGCTATACCAGACCAAAAGCTCGACAAACATGTTGTGTGCATGTTTGCGCACAAATGACATCACCTTTCCTTTTGAAATAATAAAAACCCCGGGATGGCTTAGAGTTAGCAAACATTGTCCCTGGAAACCAAGGTCAAAATCATCTGTACTATGTAAAATAAAGATTATGAAGAAAGACAGAGGGAAGAAAAAAATCATTTGTAATATGGTGATGGAGGACAGCCTTACAGATACTATACTGTATAGACTGAGAGCCAGAAAAGCAGAAAAGTGGGTACTCAATCAAATCACATTTAGACCTTCACTAGAGCAAAAATGAGTAAATGAGGGGCTTTCCTAGCATGCACATGGGAGATAATCTCAATAAACGTAATCATAGATGTTACTTTGTAAGACCTAAGCAGAACTTACTGGAAGACAATATTATGAAGGAGAGAGGGCAGTAGGAAGAGAACAATGAAACATGAAATGCTGTTGGTTTACAAGATCTGAGCAGAGTTGTTCATGAAAGGGTACTTTGGAGGTCACAAAATTACATAGTCACCACACATCTAGAGTGAGTTGATGGCACATAGCATCTTTGGAGTGTTTTTTTTTTTTAAATTACCAGTTAATTGCAGAATGGCAAGATGGGCAGAATGGTTGAGATTATGACAGAATATAGGCACCATATTCTGACAACAGTGACTTGGTTTAAGGAGTGAACTTCTGAATATTTGTTCTCTATTTTACAAAATCTGCCGCTGCCAACACCGGATGCTCCCTGGCCGACCCTGATCTGGAGGGAAGGCGGCAGCAGCTGCACAGCTGGTGGACTACAAAATCTGCCGCTGCCAAAACTGGATGCTCCCTAGCCAACCCCAACCTGGAGGGAAGGCAGCAGCAGCAAAAAAACCCTGCTGCCACCGCCCCACCAGACGCTCCCTTAGCCGGTCTCGGCCTGGAGGGAAGAGGACACGGGTGGTGGGGTTGAGCTGGTGATGTTTTATTTTTTTGAAGCGTTTGTTGAGATGGTTTGATGCTTTGTAATGGTGGGATATTTGTTAAAATGCTTCCGATATGTCGAAATGCTTTTGAGATGTTTCTGTGATTGTTATTTTGTAACAATGATATTGTGTTTCCTTGTTAGCCACCCAGAGTCACTCTGCAAGTGGGGCAGCATAAAAATTGAAAATAATAAATTAAATTAATTCTTTTAAAATATATATTTTAAAATATTTTACAATTCCTAAACCCCTTTGTAAACACAAATCCTTATTTGGCCAGGAAGTAGTGGATTCTGATTGACAGTTCAGATTTTTTTTCAAACCTGTGGCTGATTTTCCCTTTGAAAAATTGTGTTGGGAAATCCTAGTCTCAGAAATCCTGAAAGGATATTTACTGAAAGCACTCTGGGCTGGTGCAAACACAATTGCTCTATACTTTTTTAATGCAGAAATTCTTTTTAATATTCCTTACAAAATTGTATGCTATTTCCCTGAAGAAATAAGGCAAAATGTCACTTTCTGAAGAACTGTGACTCCAGAAAAGTAAGCTTGGTATATTTTTTTCCCTCTTTAAAGTAAATCTGTGAATTAATTCTATTTCTGTGACTTTTAAGTGCCCTAAGCCCTCAAAGATACAGCAATGTATCAAGTTTGGAACACTCTTCCTGGTAAGCCTGTTCCATGAATGCTTTGTTTATAACAAAGTATAGCTTCCTTTATTGTAAGATCTGAGCAGAACTTACTGGAAAAGACAATATTGCTAGGAAGGGAGTGGGGCAATGGGAAGAGAAAATGACCTAACATGAAACTCAAAAAGGAAAACCAGTGGGGTTGGTTAGCAAGATCTGATCAAATATGTTAATGATAGTTTTGATTCCTGGCATCTCCAATGAAACAGATCACGTAACAGCCATGGAGGGGGAAAAGGTCTCTCTCTTTCTGAGATCATGCAGAGTATCTGCCAAGCAATTTATGGAAGATCATAATAAGCTGTTTGGCATGCCACAAGTTTCACATGTCAGATCCAAGAGACCTGATGATAGGTCACTGGGGAGTAAATTCTGAGCCTCTCAAGGACCAAAGATTGAGAGTGTCTATTGATACGGTTTTGCAGTTCAGAAATTCTGCACAGTACTAACAAAAGTTATTTGGAATGTTACTGTTGATGTCTGTGAAAGATCCCCTTCCAGTGTCACATTCCACCAGTGCCACTGTCCCCTGGTGGCTTAGTGGTTAAGATGCTGAGCTGGAGACTGGAAGGTCAGGTTTCAATACCTGAGGGCTGCACTTGGGGACATGAAAGGAGCCTCATTCAGGACATAGCATATGGAAAACTAAATTAGAATCAGATGAAAAACAGTAAAAATCAGTGGAAGGAACATCAATAATTTAAGACATCAATAATTTAAGACGGACAGATGTTCTCGCATCAGCCCGAGAACATCTGTCCGTCCCACTAGAGCGGACCGGAGAGACTCTCTGGTCGTACCTTCGTACCTTCAGCTAGAGAGGCTCATCTCTCTAGCACAAGAAGGAGGGCCTTTTCTGTGTCCGTTCCAGCCCTATGGAACCTCCAGCCAACAGAGTTACATCTCCAGATGGAGTTGCTGCCCTTTAGGAAAGGAGTGAAGACCTGGCTGGTGAGGCATGTGTGGGGAGTGGGCCAGATGGCCAACTCACTTGCCTGGCTTGTTTAAATATCCCACCTCTCTCCTCCGTGTTTTTAACATGAATTTTAATTTTTATGTATGTGTTTTAATTGTTTTTAGTTGTGAAGCCGCCCTGAGTCTTCTGAGGAGGACGGGGTACAAATGAAAATAAATAAATAAGTAAATAAATAAACAAAAAACAAACAAACAAACAAACAAACATGTAGATGACACCATTTTACTGAAAGAAAGCAACAATGACTTCAAGTTACGTCTGGTGAAAGTGGAAGAAGAAAGCATAAAAACAACATAGTTTTATTACACAACTTTAATGTTGATAATGAAGAAATTGCAATTGTTAAAATAAATTATTCTTTGGTTCACTATTCAATCCAAATGAAGAGACAGCTAAGAAATCTGAAAGCTAAGATTGAAAATGGCAGCAATGCAGGGACTCAAAACTATCATTAAGTGTAAGGATGTGTCACTAGAGGCAACACCATTCATGCTACAAGATTTTCAGTTACTATGTATGGATATGGAACCTGGACAGTGATGAAAGCTGACTGGGTTGTGGTGGTGGGATAAATTAATTTAAAATATGGTACTGAAGAAGAGCTTTGGTGAATGCCTGGGGCTGCCACAAACACAATCCAGAGGATACTAGCTTTGGGCATATAATGAGAAATAAAAGACTCGTTGAAAAAGACAGTAGTGCTAGGAGAAACTGAAGGCATTGGGAAAAGGTGGAGAATGAATATGAGATGGGTTGACTCCATAAACCTTCAGTTTACAAAAGCTGAGCAAGGCTGTTAATGACAGAATATTTGGGAGGTTCATTCATTCTTAATATTGTCAGAGGTGACTTGATGGCACATGACAAAACCAGCAAAGACTTGGACCTTCGGGGGCAGGTATAAGACTTTTGATTTGGGAGCAAGGCTTCAGTTTTCTCCATAGCTTCTTCTTAATCATACCTGAGACCAGTTCAATTTTAAAAGAAAATATTTATCCATGCATTTCAGCAAGTATGAAGTGTAAAATAAGGTATGACTCAACCTCAATGATTTCTTAATATTATTCTGTTATTATAAAGCAGAAGGTTTCTCTATATATTAGTTATAGACAAACGGTGTCGGATATGCGCAAGAACTTTCTCTGTGTGCTTTCCTTCCACAATATACCACCCCTTTGCCCCTTGTTTATCCTCATTTCCTGCTAGAAAGGAAGGTTGGGACCAAAACAACCTTTAAATAACACATGAAGGCTGTGTTTACTTGAAAGGAACCCCTTATTACCGTGCCAGACAAATTACCTGTTTTGTTAACTTTGCTTAGGGACAGCTGGATTTTCAATTGAGTTTTATAGGACTTTCTTGTGAGTAATTGCAGATTAGGTTGGAGTTCTAACACACCTTATCCCAAAGCCAATACTTAGCCATGCTTAGGCTCATGGGCTGTGTATTCCACTCCAGTTGTTTATCCCTCTGTTCCAACTGTGGACTCTAAATTCTAAGTGAATCCAAGTAAAAATGATCAGTGGGGAACAAGGTGGGAATTATAATTGTGTTTGTTATTTGTAAGAAGAGGAGGATTATGGGGTTCTTTTTATTGTCTTCTGAAGTCTTTGAAATAAAAGACATGCTTGTGTATGAGAGAGAGAGAGAGAGAGGGAGAGAAAAGGCAAGGTGTGTGTGTGAAAGGGTCACTTTCTAATACCTGACTAGCATCAGGCTTGTGCAGGTAAAGCAAAATGCAGCATTGTTAATACATCAGCATGACACCAATTTAAAGTAAGGCAAATACTTTAAATTGGCAGCCTGCTGCTGTATTAACAATGTTTCATTTTACCCCATCTGCACAACTCTGATTATCATGATTTAGCTGCAAGAGGATTTGCAGCTGAAAGAAGCTATGCTCAAAATGCTCTTTCAGCATAATTTTAATTAGGATGATCCCCCCTGACTGTCCTAAATTAGTTTCCTGTCATGCTTATTGTGTGTAAGGACATCTACATCTATAGAAGTCAGCATCTGTGGATTTTCTCCCCTTTCTTATCTCCATGCCGAATCTGTGTGAAGGTGTGTCAGGCTTTTCTCCCTCCTACACTGGGCAAAATTTGCTTCTTGTAATGTCCACATGTTTTAAACTTCATGCATTCCTTCAATGGATTCTCCTCATTGATCAGAATGTGTGTAAGCGATGTTATATACAAGTTTCAAATGTGCATTGTTTGTCCTGCAGTCATCTGTAGCTGTCTTTCAGTTTCGTGGCTTCTGGAGAGCAAATGGTGTCAGTTCTGTGCTAAATCCTGAAAACACAGACTTTAATAAGCCCACTGAAATCAGATTCTTCACACATGGGGAAAGGACACTAAAAAGTTTCTGCAGGAAATTTGTAACTTTAACCTCACCCTTAACTCCAGCCTAGATTCTACACAGTAGTACAAAAAGGAAATATAAGCATCATCTTATCACAGAAAACAATTTTCATCTACTGTATATGTGTTTCCAGCCAGAATGCTATATGAAGTCCAGTGTCTACAGTCAACCCCTAGTATACAAGCAGAACTACTTGGGGTTGTCAAACAAAAACTCTTCTTAAGGACTGAAATAAGATATTTCTTAGGCTGTAAGACCCATCGCCAAGTCTATCCTGCTATTGTAATAGAGTAGACCATACTGCCAGTGACTCAACACTGAGTGTCAAGTGGTGGTTAACTAACCTGACAACCCTGAGAACTAATGGCCTTGGGTGCTGAAGTCCAAGGGAATGGTAATTGTCCCCAAGTGGATTAAATCCCACTTGAATCCAGCTTGATGGAGGGCGGCAGCTTCATCAATACTGGCCAGGGGCTAAGGAGGATTTTGCAGGGCAAAAGGGCTCAGGACCCGAAAGTGTCTCACAGAACTGGATCAGTGGTATGGGGGTCATGCTGCAATGCTGAAGGGAGATGAAAGGCCACTGTATTATATTGTCAGGAAAGTTTTCATGTTTGATTGCCATGATGATTACCTATATTCAGATTCAGATACAGCAACAGCAGAAGAAAACCCACCTGATGAATTTAAGAAACATGGTAAACCTAGTATCTAGGAATAATTCTGCAGGACAAACAAAGAATGAATAAATGTTAAACATAATTGGTTGAATGCTGCAGATCTCAACTAAAACATAGTGCAAGGAATCTTAAACCCATCCTGGACAATAATACTTCCATCACCTTTCAGGATAGGAGGCCTGTATTTATGTACAGATAACCAGAAGACATTATGCACCAGCAACACAGACATAGGAAACAGGCTCATTTCCAGGCCCAAATGCCAATTTTGATATTAACTTTATTTATTTATTTATTTATTTTAATTTATTTATTTATTTATTTATTTTTCCAATTTTTATACCGCCCTACTCGGATTGCACAGAGAAACAACAAATTTATAAACACAACATGTAAATATAGGAAAAATAATAATCAGCACTGTATCAACACCACAAAACATCTCAAGATCATTACATAATCAAAATTCAATAGGTATCAATTTCAACAACAATAAGAAATTACAGAAATCATCAAATTTACACAAAAATTAGAACAATACCAACAGTCCAGCCGCCGCTGCGGCTTTTAAGCCCCCTGCCCCAGCGCAGCCTCAGGATGCAGGTGGAGGGTGTCCCGGGCTGGGCGCGGCAGCCGCCTCTTCCCCCGGCCGCAGGTGTCTCGGCGGCGGCGGCGGGGAGCGAAATGTCCTGCTGGGCTTTTAAGCCCCCTGTCCCAGCGCAGCCTCAGGACGCAGGTGGAGGGTGTCCCGGGCTGGGCGCGGCAGCCGCCTCTTCCCCTGGCCGCAGGTGTCCTTGGCGGCGGCGGCGGGGAGCAAAATGTCCTGCTGGGCTTTTAAGCCCCTTGCCTCAGCACAGCCTCAGGATGCAGGTGGAGGGTGTCCCGGGCTGGGCGCGGCAGCCGCCTCTTCCCCCGGCCGCAGGTGTCTTGGCGGCGGTGGCGGGGAGTGAAATGTCCTGCTGGGCTTTTAAGCCCCCTGCCCCAGCGCAGCCTCAGGACGCAGGTGGAGGGTGTCCCAGGCTGGGCGCGGCAGCCGCCTCTTCCCCCGGATGCAGGTGTCTCGGCGGTGGCGGCGGGTAGCGAAATGTCCTGCTGGGCTTTTAAGCCCCCTGTCCCAGCGCAGCCTCAGGATGCAGGTGGAGGGTGTCCCGGGCTGGGCGCGGCAGCCGCCTCTTCCCCCGACCGCAGGTGTCCTTGGCGGCGGCGGCGGGGAGCGAAATGTCCTGCTGGGCTTTTAAGCCCCTTGCCCCAGCGCAGCCTCAGGATGCAGGTGGAGGGTGTCCCGGGCTGGGCGCGGCAGCCGCCTCTTCCCCCGGCCGCAGGTGTCTTGGCGGCAGCGGCGGGGAGCGAAATGTCCTGCTGGGCTTTTAAGCCCCCTGCCCCAGCGCAGCCTCAGGACGCAGGTGGAGGGTGTCCCGGGCTGGGCGCGGCAGCCGCCTCTTCCCCCGGCCGCAGGTGTCTTGGCGGCGTCTTTGCATTGGAAATACATTGTACACTTTCCCACCTTCCAATATGATATACCGTTTTTGCTGGCATATAAGACATACTTTTTTCCTCTTAAAATACTCTGGGAAAACTGAGTGTATCTTATATGCTCCCATCCATCACTGGTGCAGTTCGCCAGTTAGAGAGGATCAGCACCTGGAGATAGGAAAGGGCAATTTTAAAAGTTGCCCCCCCCCTGCTGTTGCAGTTCGGCAGCTGCCTCTGACCACAAAAAGCCAGGCAAAGGGCAGATTCCAAAGGAGCTTTCTTGCCCGGTTGGTGCCACCCTCCCTGCCTCCTGACAGTCAGCAGTGGTGGGATGGGGTGGAAATGGGCTTAAAGGATCCTTATTTCCTCCCATCCCACTCTCCCTGGCTGGTGGTGGGATGGTGGGGGGAATGGGCTTAAAGGATCCTTATTTCCTCCCATCCCACTCTCCCTGGCTGGTGGTGGGATGGTGGGGGGAATGGGCTTAAAGGATCCTTCTCCCCCCATCTCCCATCCCACTCTCCCCAGCTGGTGGTGAGATGGGGGAAATGGACTTAGCAGATCTTTCTTTTCCCCCATCCCACTCTTCCCAGCTGCTGGTGGGATGGGGGCGGGGGAGAAACAGGCTTAAAAATCCTTCTCCCCCCCTACTCTCCCCAGCTGGTGGTGGGATTGGGGAAACAGGATTACAGGATATTCTTTTCCTCCCAATCACTCTCTCCCACTGGTAGTGGGATGGGGGAAATGGACTTAAATGATCCTTCTTTCCCTCCCAGTCACTTTCTCTGGCTGGTGGTGGGATGGGGGAGGGAATTAGCTTAAAGGATTCCCCCCCCCCATACCACTCTCCTTGGCTTCTGGTGGCCAGCAGCGGTGGAATGGTGGGGAAATGGGCATCAAATGAGCCCTCATCCCCTTCCATCCCTCCATCCCCAACTGTTGGAGTTAATTTTGGAAATTCATGAAAAAAATGTAGAAAATTATATTTTCCTTAAAAATCTGTACAAAAATGGGTTGCATCTTTTACTCCAATGTGTTTTAAATGCTGCCAAATATGATGTATTGCCTAATGAAATAATATATAGAGACAGAAGGGACATTAAGAAAAAAAATAACATTCAGATGCCATCAGGAAAACATTTCATGCTCTCTGGATCTTCTTTCCTTGACCCCACTTCCATTTTAACATCACAAGGCTTCACCTGAACATATTTAGTTATTATTTCTTGTTAACATATAACAGATAGCATGTGGGCATTCTGAACCTTCCTCTCGGGTAATTGTCTCAATGATGTGGTGATGTGGCTAAAGAGGCTGAAACACAACCTAGGGAGGAAACAGAAATGCTTTTCAGGACACATACCAACCCAGTAGAAGAGAATTATCTTCCTATGGCTACTGCTGCACTCTCTTTGAATGACAAATTATCAATTAGTGAGTATCTTGGATGTCCTGGTGGCAGCTGTGACAAAGATTGGTTTCAACTTTTTTGGGGGTGGGTGGGGTGTGAGTACAAATTGAATTTTGAGGCAGTGAAACCTTGGACACAGCTTCATAAATTATATCAAAATTGGATTATGTAAAATGATATACATAATGTTGCTTTTTGAGGCCAAAAATTCCTACTTAATGCAGGGTGTTCTTGCTGGAGTTTTGATGGGTATCACGTTTTGGGATTACATTACTCCACTGCTGAACCAGCTGAACCATTTGCTAGTTGATTTCCAGACATAATTCAGGTTTCTGGCTATTACCCTTTGCCAGAGCTCATGGCTAGGTGTGAACAGAGCTGGTGCTATAATGATGAATCCAACAAACAGAAGGGGTTGGGCTAAGCACCCCATCTACATTTCAAACTGGACTAAGACTATAGTCTTGGTACAGTAAAGGATGGATTAGGAAGCTGAGGATGTTTCCCAAGAGTTTCCCTTGTTTAGCAAAATGTTGCCACATCCCTGAAATGAATGAAATATACTGTACTTGAAAACTGAAAAATCAGGTAGGTTGACACCTCTTCTTTCAAGATGATAAACTCAGCCCTAAACATGAGCACTAAGACCAACTGAAACACTACTTATTTAAATGGGAGGTAATGACATAAATATACCATTCCAAATATAGACCATGCTGTGCTTGGGTACAAGGAGATACAGTAGATGTTTGAGTGTCTGGAGAGGAGCATGCATGGATTGGATAGTGGGGTGCTAGCAGTGGTTCCCAACTTTTTTTTGGCCACGGCCCACCTAAGCATCTCTAAAATCCTGATTCTCCCGACATATAATTCTTATTATTCAAAAAGTGAATTCCTATTCACATGGAGGAAGCCTAAAAACCCATTTACTGGTAATAACTCATTCTTGAATTGCCTCTCTTAAATATCAAATTGTCCCTTTATGGGGCATGTACCCCATATTGGGTACCATGAGGGTACTAGTAAAAAGAACTTATTTAAGTGTTGTAATGAGATTCATTCTTGACTGCCTATACAGTATTTTTTAGATTCTAAGATTAGGAAGCTATTCTCTTTTTTTAGTACGAGATCTGGGTCATATGCTAATTTTACTGGACAGCAATTAACTCTTTTGCTTGGAAACAAAATGCATATTGTCATTAAAGTATTTCTTAAAATGTATAAGCATTCCCAGTATGCAGTAAACTACAGTGAGAAGAATTTTGCTAATTAGTGTAGTATTGTACAGTACTTGTCCCAGAGTGCTGCATGTTGATGAACAGTTTTATTATTGTAAATTAGACTTACTACCATGCACTTGATTACAACTCTGTATTTTCTTTCACTCATGTGTCTTAAAAAAACATTCAGTTCCATATTAACTGACAGAGTCATCAAAAATTAAAATAAGCATACTTTTGCCTTTAACTGTGAAGCTAAATTGCTTTGCTCCTGCATATGTTAGAAATATCATGGACATAGCTGTAGCATCCCTCCAGCTATAATGATCTTGGAATAAGACTTGAAAAGTAAAAAGAAGACTCAGCTGAGGTATTTACATTATATAGTTAGTCTGCTGAGTTAGGAATAAGTTCAAACCCTTAACCACCCCTGATTCTTATTGGGTGACTTTGGACCAACTTACTTACTTGGTTGATCCGCACTTCACACGTCTAATTTGATGTGGCAGATTGAAACATCATCTTCCATGAGATTTTAGCAGCTTCTCACCATTGGGAGGTCCCACCGCTACCATAGCAAGGTCCAATGACATGAGGGGAACTGAGGCCTGTGTTTTCGATGCTTCTTTAGCCATTTTAAATACAATGACAGAGCTGGCTGAGCTCATGTTGAAGTTGGCCATGTTTGAGCAATGCTCTGGCCAGGTGCATTGCCCAAGTATCCAATTCCACTTAGCTGACATGCAGTTCCAGAATGGAGGACTGCTGTGGACCGCTAGCCGACACCTTTGTGGCATGGTTGAACCTGCCAGGGGAATACACCCATGCCACCATAGCTGTTGGACAGCCAGGGTCACTGCTGTGCTACGTTGAGGTGTGAGGTGGGATTTGCAGCAGTTGGACCCTTGCAACTGTGCCTGCGTTTGTGATGCCTTTCGGTGACCAGTCCCTATTGTTGGGTGACCATCTTCTTCTGGTCATGAGGGATAAAATAGTGCGAGGTGAATATGTCAATATATTTTCCCTGCTTAACAAGGATTCGGACAAGCTAGAGAAAGATATGGACGAGAAGGACAAGGAGTCCGCCAGGAGGAAGAAGCCTCTTTGGATCTGGGCTAATTGGCTGCCTGATTATCTATGTGGGGGTGCCAGGCAACAGCTCGCATTACCATTAATTCAATACTTGGACATTATTTACTGAGCTTATGTAGACTTCCTAGGACAGGCATGGGTTCTTTATTATGATAATTTTCACATGCGCACAGTCATCTGGTCAACCATGCATTGGGATGAGCTGCATGCTCCATTGTGGCTCCAATTCATGACCTCTTCTTGCTCAGTGTTTGGTGATTATTATGACTGTGGATACCTGGTGCAGTGCCTGATGCCTGCACCTCCAGCCTGCCAATTGGCAGGTATCAGGAAATGACATATTTCCTCATGTTTCCCAAGGCTTGAGGCAGTAGATTATTCAGCTAGGCCTCATAGAAATCCTTTCCCATCTGTGTCTTTCAGCCTACTTGTCACGAGACGGCTTGTTGACATTATAATCTTCCTGTGTTCCTATCTCTTTAGCGTGTTTTGTCTTCACTGACTCCACATGTGTGAGAACAATCCATTGTTTTGAGAATGTTTCTCTCTGTTTCTTGATAGGCTAAGAGTAACCCACCTGACTGCAGATTCTCCATTTTGCAGAGAAGTTAGTTAGTTCATTTCTGGATCTCAATGGCTTAAGACCCTGGCTATGGTGTGGGATTTTCCTTTCTTTTCACTATGATTACCTAATGTGCCTGTGGACTGTGGACTGGACTGATACCTGTTATGACCTTTTAATCTATGATTTTCCATGGACTTTGCTACATGAACCTGAAGAATAAAGCAGCTGTTTCTCTTTGAAGATTGTTGTTCTTTGACTGGCACACACACAAAGCAACACAAGACAAGCTACCAGATACCTCCCTTGTTTTGCTCTGTGCTCTGCTCCACTGCCAGAGCATAATAAGAGTTCCTTTCTAATCTCCTTGGCTCTCCAAAGAGGTGAGGCAAGGGATAAAAGTTCCAGTTAAGTGGGCAGTAGGCCCAGGAGCTAAAGGGAGGGCCCTTGCGATGGGACAGCCGATGTGATCAACCCTGGTTGGTTTGCTGAGAGTTCATGGGCCAGGGGCGTTGTTCCAAGAAAGCCTGCAAATACCATCATGAGTGTCCCATGTGTGGAGGCAGCCACCCAGCCTCCTCCTGCACAAAAAGCAGTCCCCAAAGGCATAACAGATGTGATTCCTGGGTTGCAAAAAGAGTTAACCCCAAGCTGCCACAGTCTGCAAAAGGAGCCCAGCCCAATCAAGCTTGATACATTAGTTTCCTGGCTTACAGGTTACTTGGTATAGGCAGCACACTATTTGCAGGAAGGTTTCATTTTTGGTTTCCGGATCCCAGCCTTGGGGGCCCATTTTCCCGCAAATAGCTCCAAACCTCCATTCAGTAATTGGATTAGAGCACATGGTCAGGCAGAGTATTGGGAAGGAGCTGGGTGCTGGATGGGTGACTGGCCCATTTGACCCATCCCCCTATCATAATTTGAAAGTGTCCCCCCTGGTTTTGGTTCCCAAGAAGGGTTCTGGGGAATTCCATTTGATCCACCATTTATCTTATCTGATGGGTGGGTCAGTAAATAATTCAATACCACATGAGCAATGTAATGTTAAGTATTCCTTCTTTGATCAGGCAGTCCAAATGGTCTGATTGTGCAGAAATGATGCCCTTATGGCAAAGTGCAATATTAAATCTACTTTCTGCCGATTGCCTGTGCACCCACAGGACTTTGAACTTCTTGGCTTTGCCTTCAATGGCCAATATTTTGTAGTCAAGGCCATGCCTTTCAGCTGTTCTGTTTCTTGAGCAGCCTTTGAGTCCTTTATAACTTTTTTGGATTGGGCATTTCGCCAATGCACTGGTTCCAGCCACGTGCTCCATTATTTGGATGATTTCCTCTTTTGTGGCCCTGCACAATCTTTTAAATGTGCTGACCTCCTGCAGGAGTTTCAGGTTCTGGCCCTTGAATTAGGAGCCTCCTTAGCAGATGACAAAATGGAGGTCCGGGCCACTTCCCTCATTTTCTTAGGGGTCCTGCTAGACACATCGAGATAGCAGACTTGTCTCCCCCATGATAAGCTGTCACAGTTACAAGACAACCTGAGTAATATGTTACTGAGACGCAAAGTGATGCTGAAAGAGCTGCAGATTTTGCACCGTCACTTAAACTTTGCTTGCAAGGTGGTCATACTGGGCATGGCCTTTGCTTGCTGCCTTTGTGATGCAATGGAAGGTCTTACTCAACAATTTCACCAAGCCAGGGTCACCCAAGCTTTGAGGAAAGACATTAGCTATGGCTAGAATTTTTGTTGCAATACAATGGTGCCTCTTTCTGGCATTCCAAAATTATGGCTGAGGTGCAAATGCCAGTGTTCAGTGACTCCTCGGGCACTGTGACCATTGGTGCCACGGCACATGGCCCACACATTGGAGAGCATTGGGCATTGCGAAAGACTTACATTTTTGGAATTATTCCAAGTGGTTGGGGCTGTGTTTTTATGTGTTGAGACCTCGGCAAATTCTGCAGTAAAATTTTGGGTGGAGAATTTGACTGTAGTTCATATTGTCAATACCATGATGTCCCAATGTGCTTGGTCTACAAATTAGTTTTAAAATGCCTAGAGTACAATATAGTATTCAAAGCCCAACATATCCCTGGCATAGATAACCAAGTTTTGAATGCTTTATCCTGGCAGCAGGATTTGGGTTTGCTGCTGCCAGAGATATGGAACCTTGACAGATTGAGATAGACCATGGCATAGGCACAGCCATAGCACCTGGAACTTGCTGCAGTTATGGCACAATTGTTTTGGATTTCTGTAGGTTCCATCATACCCAGCTGTTGCAGCCAGACTGACCCGCACCTGCGGAGCATATTTTGCAGTTTATGGTTCATTTGTACTGCTTGGGGATATCCCCCCCGGACCATCTGGTCAAAATTATCTGCCCTAAAATTCTATACCAAAGCAATGGGACATGCCATTACAGTTGCTGATTTCAGGATTGTTAAGACCTTGGAGGGGTGGTCAAGAGAGCGGGGTAGGTCATACAACCACCGTGTGTCAATTTCCCCTAAATTGCTCAAAGATATGTCAGAAACTTGGCTTTCCACCTGTGTGAGGCAATATGAGGCAGTCCTATTCCACGCTGTGGCAACTGTGGCATTTTTGGAGCCCTTTGTTTGGTCAAATTTTTGGCCCTGTCAAAGATGGGTGAGGCCGGCCAGGTTTTGCAGATGACCGATGTGAGACTTGGTGACTGGGAACTGGAGTTGATGATCCACCGGTCCATGAGTGACCAACTGGGCAAGGGTGCCCAAGTGACTTTGCTTTGCATTGGCCCTGCTTTTGTTTGCCCTTGTGCCGCCCTATAGGCATATCTCAAACTGTGAGAAACCAACACTGGCCCTTTATTCCGCCATTTGGACAGTAGCCCATTGATGCGATACCAGTTCTGGGCAGTAACAAAGAGAATTTGACTCATTTAGGAGTCAACGTGCAGCTTTTTGGCACGCACTCTTTTTGGATCGGGGCCGCATCCACTCTGGCAGTGGTGGGATATTCCCAGAAGCGTAGCATGCCTTAACGGGGCCCCGTATAAAAATTTGTTTGGGGGGCCCTTGTGAAATAAAAAAAAATGGGAAGTTTTTATTAATTTTTGCTGTAGGGGGCCCCCGTGGCCCGGGGGCCCCGTATAATTGATACGGCAGATACGGCGGTAGCTACGCCCCTGGATATTCCCGTGAGGACATTCAAAGGGTGGGTTGGTGGAAGTCTGGGGCTTACCAAATGTATATCAGACCTATGAAGTACAGTTGTACCTCGCTTAAAGAACATAATGCATTCCACAGGATTGCTCTTTAAGTGAGTTTGCTCTTTAAGCGAAACACTATTGTAAGTAACCAATTGCGGGGAGGGATTGCAGACCCCAATTTATTTGTTAAGTGAGTTATTTGTTGGTTTTATTTGTTAAGCGAAGCTAACATTTAGAGAAAATTCTGCTCTTTAAGAGAGGTTTGACTGTATTGAACAAAGGACTGCTGCTTTTTCCCTTGCCTTCCAGGTCGTGTTCCTCACTGCCCTGAGCAGATTGTGATCACTGGACACAATTGTATTTTCTGGGCCAAATATCATGTGATCCGCTCTGTGTGGGGCGAGGACCTTGGTCTGCACAGCAGAGCCTATGTGGATTGGCATGGGAGGCAGGGCTTGCGATGGGGAGAACTGGTATCATTTGTGAACTCGGCAAGGGGAGGCACGCCTCCAGATATTATGGTCATCCATCTGGGTGACAATGTCATGTTAATATTGTATTGTGATGTTATCAATAAAGTGACCCATGAAGGACATTGAACTGAGCACGGCAGTGAAAAGAGACCTGTCTCTTGTGAAGTGTTGGTGACCCGGCCTCTGCTTGGTGTGGTCGGAGGTCTTGCCCCATTTTACTTGGCGCTTCACTGGAGACCCGTACAGAATTGACAAGGAATGCCGCAGCATGAACAAAGCTGTGGCTAAGTTTATGGCTGAAGGATTCAGCAGAGTTATTGAGCATCCAGAAATCAAAATCAAATTTCTTGGCCTCCACCGGCAGGACAAAATCCATTTATTAGAGGAAGGTTTGGAAACATTACTCAATGACCTGTGATGGGGCATTGAGGTTGAATTATCAGCCTGAGGTGGGGGTGTCTGTCCGTAAACAAACATCCTTGGTGGCAGTAGTGGGGTAAATGGTAATCAAAATGATGTTAATTGACCATACATAATGGGGGTTCCTTACCATAACAGAAGGAAAGAGGCGCTGGAAGCGTCTACTGTCATGGGTAGGATCCCTCAGTTATAGGGAGCAGGCTTGTTAGCCTGAAGGAAATGGTGATCTAAGAGGTATGGAGTGAGACGTCATCACTCCATACAAAGTCATAATCAATAATCTGGATATGGGTAGATACACCCATAAGTTAATACCATTTACCCACTAGGATGCCCCATTGCAGGTCATGTTAGTATTGTATTGTGATGTTATCAATAAAGTGACCCATGTTTTGACCAACAGATGGTTGTCATCTGCTTCATGGGGTGGATTGGGTGAGAAATAGGTGCATGTTTTCTGGCTTGTAAGATCCCCCTTCATCAGGTTTGATGCTGTGAAAATGGTAGGATGGGGATAAGGCCTGAGATTTCTTAAAAGTCACATGAAAGTAGTCAAGATACCCAATATTATCTTAGTTATGGTGGAGAAAGCACATTTTTCAGAGGTGGCTCTCTATTCAATTCTGGCTGTCTCTGGTGGGTGCACTGAAGTGTTGAATTGCAGTGGGAAGTGGCCACTTGCTGAGCTGAGAGCACAGAAGGGAGGAAAGATTTGATCTTCCACTGTTGTCATCATAAAGTCCAAGAATTGTGAACTATTAACAGTGGTGGGCTCATGCTGTGGGACCCAGAGCTCTGCATGATATCTGTTCCTCTTAGGAGTACCTTTTCAAGTTCTACGTGCAGATGGGTTTCTGTGAAGAAAAACTGGGTCAGGGCACACAAGGTGTTCTTTGTTTCCCACCTCAATATTCTCTTCAGAAATCAGGGAGTAATGTTTGACTTTTTTCAGTCTCTTGAACTAGGCTTCTTGTGGTATCTCTAATCATGAATTCTGCTGTCAGCTCCATTCTTCTAAAATATCTTTTAAGCGATAGGTCATTCTTAGGAGCTGACAAGCGAGGCCCAAGCCTATAATGTCGATTTATTCTGACACTGACACTTTTGTTAATCCACATTTTTATTTTTTGAGTCCCCTCTGCCCCAAATGAGCCTGCTGATGGATGTAAACTGTACAATGCAAGATGCCCACTCAGGTGCTTCACAAGCTTATTTGTAAATGCTGTCTGTTGCTATGGATGCATTAAAAAAATGACAGTATACATTTTTACAATTTCCCTTTCCTTCCTTTTTTGAAGTACTATTACTTAGCTCACAAGGTTATTGATTCATAGTTTGTGTTTGACATAATCCAAAGAAACAAAGAGGCTTTTTGCCATGTATGTCTTAAGTATTTTATTTAGCATGAACAGTCATCTGTAAAACTTAACCTTAACTAACCTGGCCTGGCAATATGTGGACATTTTCAATTCCAAGAACCCTCCAAGTTGGAGCAGCTAGTTTGTTTTTTCTCAGATGAACAAATAACAAAAATGATTTCTGTCAGTGGAATTACCATCTAGCTCTTCTGAAGAAGGAAAAGTAAAGAAAAAAATGGATCAATTCCCAAGAGAAAAAGAGCCTTTTACTGTTAAACATTTGCTCCTGCTAAGCCATACTTTTAACTGCATGCTCTTAGCTGCACCCCCCAATTCCCACCCTCCCTTGCTTTTAAAGTCCTGAATATTTTAGTCTATGGCTTGTATGGTCAAACTTTTCTTATTTTCATGCATTCCACCACCTTGTTATAGCAGAAAGCCAGCCGTTTTTATTTCCCATCTCCTTGCAGTCTTCACCTCTGGCCTTTGTAAGTACAAACACTTCTATTTGCTGCAAAGTAGTTTGGCAAATGCCTGGCTGGAAGCAAACTAATAGATGGGGCAATAGTTGCTGTATTTTTAACTGCTAAGAAGTGTTGTAAAAATTACATTTTAAATAGCTGTTTGCAAATACATGGCTTCTCTTATGGGGTGGGGAACAAAAGATGCACACACAGACTGCATGAAAACAAGCAAATAGACAGCCAGATAGATATAGATCTTCATATACAGTACCGTACAAATGTTTCAAGTCACCCCAGCTAGATTGAGGAAAATTTAGTGAGTGATTTCTGGGGGCCTAACCAGTGATGGGATGTTACCGGTTTGGACAGGTTCGCCCAAACTGGTAGTGCCCCATTAGAAGGAGTCGCCGTGGGTGGTGGTAAGACCCTGGGCGACCCCTTCGGTCACCTATCTGGTCCTCTCCAAAAATGTTTTTCCAGGCAGCCAAAATGGTGGAGGTCTAAGACTTTTGCACAGTACTGTTCATCTTCTGGACAAAGGACCATGAAGCTTGAGGATATATGATCAACTCCAAATTCACTGCTTTCACCCCCTCGTTGAATCCTACTTATGATCTATTCAGGAAGGAGCATAGTGGTGGCCTAAGACCTTTGCACAGTGCTGTAGATATAGCCATCGATACATACATTTCACTCTGTTCTACTACAATTTCCAACAATCAGCACGGAAAGGAATCAAACATTTCTGAAGTATAAAGCCTCCACTAAAAAAGTTCAAGCTTTGCTCCTGTTCATCGGTTCACTGTTAATGGCAAGCCAGACAGCAAGGTTTCTGAGGCTGATTTTAGGCCCTTAGTAAAGGTGCAATTTGTCTTAAATTAATTCTTTATTTTAAACCTTAAAACAAGCCTGCGTGTGATTAGGTAGCGAGTGGAACTGCTTCAACTGAGCTCATCCTCCTGCATTTTCTATGCAGAGATAAATGTTTTTAACATATACAGGGTGGCCCATAAGTCCCTTCCCAAACAGCACACAGATACACTGACTACTAAAATATATGGATGGGTAGAGACTTACGGGCCACCCTGTACTGTGACTCTTCCTCGCTTTCTGTTTTTTCTGTTCTTTTGGAACAGTTTATATCCTTCAACTGTTGTTTTCCAATTGTGGGAGTAATCCACCAAGTTTCAGTTATCCCTATCAGGTCACATTTACTATTCTGAACTAAGAATTCCAATTCTTCTTGTTTTCTCATACTTCTTGCATTCATATATAGACTCTGGAGATTGTGTGATTTATGGCCTGGTTTCCTACCTACATTTTTGCGAAGATTATTATTATTATTGGTCTCCATTGGAGGTAGTTGGTTGGTTCTTCTTATTTGTACATAAGTCTTCATCTTTATTTATGTCTGAGTATACAGCACCCTTTAATTTCCAATTCAGTTTAAAGCCCTCCTGATGCAGGTCTTCCCACTGTGGCCAAACACATATTCCTCAGTTCTTGTGAGATAAAACCCTTCCCTTGTTAGCAAAATAACTTTTCCTTTTCTGTGGTGTAAGTCAGTTTTTGTTACTTTTCTAGTTACAGATTGGATGTGGTGGAGAAGTTAAAATGCTGGCTCATGCTTTTTTTCACGCTGTGTTGTGGATGCTGAAGTAATGACAATGAATGCAGGTGGAGTGTGTGTTATGTTACAAAGTCCAGAGGCTTGTAGCATTCAAACAGAAAAAAACCACACCTAACTAAAATTAAACTTCAGTACTTTAGTTTTCTCTGAGAAACTAACTTTCTTGAAGAGTCATTATTTTAAACACTGTAACTATAATGGTATGTAACTATGGGGGGTTTGGGATAATAACTGTGATTAATTATTTTATGCTCTGAAGATAATAAAAGTCACAAAAGATTATCCAAGAACATCTTGGCACGTGGCTCATGAGCAGGACAGGAGCAAAGGGAGAAATGGCTGCATGTAATCTACTTCTTACTGTGAGGCCATTTAGTGAGCAAGAGGTGGGCCTAAAATAATTTTGAATGTGGAAGAAGAAAAAGTTGTTTCCCCCAATTTCTATTTGTCACACTGTTGTGTTTGCACTCTTGTGTTTTGGAAGACGTTCATCCTAAAACAGCAAATCTGGCTGCAGTCTAATGCACAGTTAATTCAGAATAAACCCTAATGAGCATAGCAGGTGTTAGTTCTGGTGGACTAGTTTAGGGAGATGGAATACCTGTTGGAAGAACCAGAGGCTAAGAATTCAGTTCCCCACTGTGCCTTGCAAGAGAATAGCTAGTGTATACAGCTTCAGGGAAGCTACACAATCACAGAACACCTTTGAAGAAGAGAATGGAAAACTGTTTCTGCATGTTACACACGTGAAAAGATTGCCAAAAATCAGAACTAAATTGATGGGATACAATTATTATTTTTGCCCAGCGTGGTGTAGTGGTTAAAGTGACAGATTGAGATTCAGGAGGCCAGGATTTGAATCCACTCTTGGCCATAGGAACTCAATGGGTAACATTGGTAAAACCAATCCTTAAATATGTCACTTACTTGAAAACCCTATGAGGACCACTATAAGTCAGTTATGACATAACAGCACATAATACACTGTTATAATACTTCATGTGGAGTTGTTGAAGAGTGATAGACTAAGATTCTGGAGACCTGAGATTAAATCCCTGTGTGGCCATCGAAAGTCATGGTTGTTATTGGTGGGGAGGAGGCCCTAGTGATAACATTGATCCGTAAGTAGCTGGAGAAAAGCCGTCTTGAACTTTAAGTGAATGAAAGGGTAGAAATTGCTTTTGCTCCCTCCTTTTTCCTCTGTGTATGTGCCAGGAAGAAGGCATTAGCTATCCACAAAGACTGGCAAAAAAGAACTGACCTGGGATAGTATGTGAAGAACAAGATAAAGAGACCAGGTCTGCGCCGTTGTAAATGTTGTGTATTTGACTTGTCTCAGGCTGTCTCTGGCCTTATGTATAAAAAGCCTTTGTCTGTTTCTCCAGGGCCGTAGCCAGGATTTAGGTTGGGGTGGGGGGTTCAGGAGGGGCAAAAAATTTCCAGGGGGCAACAATGTCGCACTTACATGTATAACATTGGCATCATAGGTTGGGTTGGGGGGGGCTGGCTGCTAGCTCAGGAGGGTATTTGCCCCCCCCCCCGGCTCCCTCTGGGGGCATAATATTCCTTTGTCATTTTTTGGCAACATGTAAACAACTCACTGATTTTGAAAATTTGATGACACATAACAACAAAACAGCAACAACTATGCACAGGACTGAACTGTCAAGCAGGAATGTGAAAGGCTCGGAACAGCCTCCCTCTGAAAGGGGGAAAGTCTGTTATGCATGTAATGCACTGAGCATGAGTAAAACCTATAGGTGCACTTAGCGCAGTGATGGCCAACCTTGGCACTCCAGGTGTTCTTGGACTTCAATTACCAGAAGCCCAAGTCAGTACCTCTAGTTTGTGAATGTGATATAATGTGCCTCTGTATTCACAATTCAAAATGCCAAGTTTGGGCCAATATTACTGCACAATATTGTACCCGACATTGCCAGCAGGAAAAAAGGATGCCAAGCTTTACACAGCAAAGGGCAGCCTGAATATTGATGCCACCAACGTGGCAGACAAAATTATGCTCACTACCATTTCAAAAGAGAAAGCAATGGAAATTCCCAGCACCTGACTCCTTTGTTTATCAAACATACAGCAATTGTCCAGGCTCTTTTTCAACAAGTTCTCTAGGTATCCATGGCTTGGAGCCACAAAGTAATCAAAATGCCTAGAAGAAATGCATAAACACAGAAGTCCTCCAAATTCATGTAAATTCCTTGTGAAATAACCCAGTACCTCTCAGCTGCTCAGATATGGACTTGGGTTTGAACAGTTGAGGTAAAAGATACAGTAATACCTCGGATAACGACTGCATCGGATAACGCTAAAACCGCATAACGATGCAAAATTTCTAAATAAATTTTGCATCGGATAACGATCTGTTAGCGTTATCTGATACAGTCCTTTGCAGTAGCAGGGTGGCTGGAAAGCTGAACGGGGTTCTCCGTTCAGCTTCCCAACCATCCTGCAGCTACGGAGGCAGGGGGGGCTGGAAAGCTGACGGGGGGCTCCCCCGTCGTCTTCCCCAGCCTCCCCACAGCTGTGGAGGCAAGGGCGGGTGGCTAGGGAAGCCAACAGGGAGTCCCTGTCAGCTTCCCCAGCCACCCTGCAGCTGTAGATCAGGTCCTCTGATCTCGCTGGAGCAGGCAGAGAAGTCAGAGAGTCCAAAATTGTTTTTTTTTTTTAAGTCCTTTTTTTAAATACTCATTTCAGGCTATCTCACCTCCCTGCTTGCTCCAGGGAAATCAGAGGACCTGATCTAAGCTGTTTCTAGGCTTCCCCCACGTCCTCGACAAGTGCAGCAAGCAAAAACATCAGGGCTCGAACCATGACATTTTGGCTTGGTCCACTGGCTGGGGACGTCGGGGAAGCCCAGAAACAGCTTGGATTGAGTCCTCTGCTCTCCCTGGAGCAGGCAGGGAAGTCAGAGAGCCCGAAATGGGTAAAAAAATGAACTTTTTTAAAAACCAATTTTGGGCTCCCTGACCCCCCTGCCGGGTCCAGGGAGGTGGGAAGACCTGATCAAAGCTGTTTCCAAAGTTCCCCCACCCTCCTGAAGGCAGTAACAATCAAAAACATCAGGATTCGAATTGTTTCAGCCTCCAGGAGGGTGGGGGAAGTTCAAAATTAGCACGCATCGGGTCTCCCAACCTCCCTAGAGCCGATGTGCGCTATTTTTGAAGTTCCCCCACCCTCCTGGAGGTTGAAACAGTTCGAATCCTGATGTTTTGGCTTGTTACAGCCTTCAGGAGAGTGGGGAACTTTGGAAACAGCTTGGACCGGGTCTTCCCACCTCCCGGGACCCGGCCGGGGGGTGTGTGTGTCAGGGAGTCCAAAATTGGTAAAAAAAGGCCATTTTTTCAACCCATTTTGGGCTCCCTGACCCCTCTGCCGGGACCAGGGAGGTGGGAAGACCCGATCCAAGGTGTTTCCAAAGTTCCCCCACCTCCCTGGAGGCTGCAGCAAGCCAAAACATCAGGATTCAAATCCCGACGTTCTGGCTTGTTGCAGTCTCCAGGGAAACAGGGCTTTTTTAACGTTGTGCGATGAATGCATCGCACAACGTTAAAAACCGGATAACAATGAGACTTGTGGAACCAAGTCTCATCGTTATCCGAGGTACTACTGTACATTTCTCCTAGGCATTCTTATTGCTTTGTGGCTGTGTAAAGCAGGAATTCTCAACCTTTTTAAGCCGGGGGCTGGGTCATGCTCCCTCAGACAGCTTTAGAGGCTGGACAGCCATTTTGCCCTTCCTCCACCACATGGCACTTCCTGGTGTGGCGGCAGCGGTGGGGGAGCACATGAAATGGCACCATGGGCTGCATCCATGAGAATCCCTGGTGTAAAGAATTATCAAAACAAGGTGGAGGGAGTAAATATTTCTTCTCTATTCTTTTATGTCTATGTTAACATTTTTAGAAACAGATGCATTACCCACTCACTTGTAAGCATGAATCCCAAACAGTTTGGCCAGGAAAGTGTTAAAAATGTTCTTCTCCTGAGAGTCATATATTTGAAACCAGATTGATGGGTTCAAAAGTACAGATCTCTCAAGATACAGAGCCATGTAGCTGTGTAGCCTTTACTGAGGCCACTTTTCCTGTACCATACATAATCAATTTTATAAGAAATTGTTATTTCTCCATTTGAAAGGCCTTTTTGAAAACAAATATCTACAGCCAGTGGCATAGGGCAGGTTTCAGGTGCCTGGGGCTGAAGGCCAAACTCCATGCCCCCCCACCTAGGTTCAGCACCCCGCGCCCCCACCCAGGCATGAAAATCCTACCTCGGTGGTGACCAGGGAGCACTTTTTCCTCCTCCACCGCCTTCGTCCTCTTCCTCACAGCCAGCTGGTGGCGAGGCCCAGGGGCTGCGGTGGCACAAGCCCAGTGGGAAGCCTACCATCGGTATCCCAGGCGCGTGGCCACCCTGCCTCCGAGCCTGGTGGTGGCAGCTCATTCACCTTCGGCAGCAGTGGCACCCAGAAAGGTGGGAAGCAAGGCCGGCGGTTGCCATGGCCCAGCACCAGTGGTGGGAGCAGCACTGGCCAGGCCAAGGACAACCCCCCTGCGAGGCTGGCCAGCACTGCTCTGGCCATGGGTGCTGGGCCACGGCAACCGCCGGCCTTGTTTCCTGCCTTCCTAGGCACCGCTGCTGATGAAGGTGAACAAGCTATCACCGCCGGGTTCAGAGGCGGGGTGGCCAGGTGCCTATGACCCTGATGGTGGGCTCCCCACTGGGGCCACATCACGTTGTACCATCCCAGCCCCTGGGTCTTGACTCGGGGCTGGCCCCGGCACAGCACTGCCTGGTGCCACTCGCTGGCCATGAGGCGGGGTGCCTCAGGAAGAGGGGGATTGGGGTGGAGGAGGAGGAGGGGGCACCTCCTGGTCCCCACTGCACCATCAGGCCCACACACTCCAGCCTGCGGTGGGGCACAGGGCAGTGGGGTTGGGTCCTGGCGCCTGTCCCCATGGTGGACTTCCTGCCCCAGCCACCACGAAGTCTAGGGGTGGCTATGCTGCCCCCCACAAAGTGCCTCTCGGGGCACCCCCCTCACCCCCATGCTACACCTCTGTCTAGAGCCTGGATTCTTTCCAAATAAAGAAAATGGCTGAGGACAATTCTCCCTCAAGACAAGCAAGACTGGTTTTTTTCAATTTATGTTAACTGTTTTAAAGCTGGGGTTGCTTGGGGTTGCCTGTCTCTGAACGGGGTAAAAGAGCATTACTTTTAAAAATGTATTATCTCAAAACTCTTTTGCCCAAATGTCCCTAACTCTGTCACAGAGAAGGAGCAGAGCCTCTGCTATAATTGTACCAGATTGTACCAAATCTGAAACCCGGATTTAAAGATATACATTTTTGCTTGGGCTACCCTTTTAAAAGAATTGCCTTGTAGATTGTTGATTTGCTTTACTTCACTGCAGCACTCCATCACCGCATCACTGCAGTGGCTCAAGTGGCTAAGATGCTGACTAGAAGGTGGGAGGTCAGCAGTTCGATTCCCGAGTACTGCATGATGGAATGAGCTCCTGTCTTTTTCCCAGCTCCTGCCAACCTAGCAGTTCAAAAGCAAGAAATTGCATGTAGATAAATAGGGACCACTTCGGTGGGAAGGTAAACAGCATTCCATGTGCTCTGGTGTCTAGTCATGGCTGTCACATGACCATGGAAATGACTGCAGAAGCAGACAGCACTGCCTCTTTGGCTTTGACTCAGAGATCAGCATTGAACCCTAGAATTGGATACGGTTGGCTTTTGAGCAAGGGAAGCCTTCACCTTTACCTCTACTGCATCTTCACTGCACTCTTGTGCAACATTATCTACCTCCCAGTTCAAAGTTGACCCCAAATATTTGTTGCAGGCAAAGGACAAGATGCTAGCATTTCCTGCCTAGGTAAAGATAAAGGTCACCCTTGTTCGAAAGCCAGTTTTACCTCTCTCTAGGGTATGGTGCTCATCTTCATTTACAATCAAAGTGTCAGTGCTGTCTGTGTCTTCAGAAATTTACATAGCTGGCATGACTAGACACCAGAGCACACGGAATGTTGTTACCTTCCCACTGAAGTGGTACCTATTTATCTATTTTTTTTTGTTTCGAACTGCTAGGTTGGCAGGAGCTGGTGATGTGATCCCATTCTGTCATGCAGCACTCAGGTCTTGAACTGCTGACCTGTCAACCTTCCAGTTGTCAAGGTCAGCATCTTGACCACTAATCCACCACAATCCTGCCACCATACCAGAGTATGGTAAATCACGATTCAACTGGTGATAGGGCATTATTGTTCATGGCACCTGAGGGCAACATAAAGGTTTAGGGCAGCGATGGTGAACCTTGGCACTCCAGATGTTCTTGAAATTCAATTACCAGAAGTCCATGTCAGTACTCCTGCTGATCAGGACTTCTGGGAATTGAAGTTCAAGAACACCTGGAGTGCCAAGGTTCGTCATCACTGGTTTAGGTAATAGAGAGCAAATACAACAAAAACTACCACAAGCATTCTGATTTCCCCATCATCTGCCATCTATGGCAGCTCTCTCTTCTTAATGGTGGGGTTGATTTTGCTGTAACACAGGCTGATTGGCTAGAGGCATGCCACAACTGTAAATCACATGATCTGTGAGTAATCATGAGGTGTGTGCGTGGTTAAAAGAGCATTTCTCTCAGCATAGAGTTTGGGAATTAATGGTTTAAACAGAAAAATGTCTAAGTAATAGACTAAGGTTCTTGTAGAAGCTGGATGAATTCATTTGTTGAAGCAGACCAATTAAAGAATTTTTTAAAATTCCCAAATCACCTCTCTCTCGCTGAAAAATGCATTAAACCATATAAAGTTTGAAGTTTCTTTTGCATAATCTGAGATGAAAGAAGATGAAATACTATAATTATCTTTTAAAGTTACATTTGCTTGGCCATTTAAAATTCAATTGATGCAAAGATAGCTTCA
Organism: Furcifer pardalis; assembly: GCA_030440675.1. Classification (NCBI taxonomy): domain Eukaryota; kingdom Metazoa; phylum Chordata; class Lepidosauria; order Squamata; family Chamaeleonidae; genus Furcifer; species Furcifer pardalis. The sequence continues at coordinate 24,965,147 of CP126892.1, forward strand.
GCTATACCCCCCACCCCTCTCTTTGAATGCAGGACTTCTCTTTAAAAAATCATTTGCCGGAGGTAATACAATCCGCTATCCCACCAGTCATATTCTGGACTAGGCTCATATGCTGGCTGCTTTTCTTTTTAAAATTCTGACCATGTATTATATCACTTGTGAAATAAAAATCCAGCTCTCCATCATGTGCACTAACTTCACGATTCACCTTTTGTCATAGCTAACTTTACTGGATGAGGAGTTTCAGTCCCACGCATAGTGAGCCCAGTCTTTGTATTTTTCCTTCCCTCAGAGGGATGTTCCCTTTAGGTTAACAGAGTTAAATCTCAGGACCTGTGCATAGGATTGCAGCCTTGAATACATGCAAAGATGCTGCTATTCCAATACAGACCTTTCAATGCCGCCTTGTACCCTGGTGCCAATGCTAGTGCCCATTTCACCAGTGAGGAAACATTTGAAACATGAACAGTTTAATGCTGAGATCTCATGAGGAAAAATTTGTATAACCAAGTCCAGATTTTAGGTAAAGGCTGCCCTTGCTTGAAAGCTAGTTGAAACTGACTCTAGCATTTGGTGTTCATCTCCGTTTATAGTCAAAGAGCACTGTCTGTGTCGGCAGACTTTTCTGTGGATATGTAGACACTGGAATGCATGGAAGTTGGAACACTTACTTTCCCACCAAAGTGGTACCTATTTATCTGCTTGTAATTTCTTGCTTTCAAACAGAGATGGGAATTCACTCTCAAACTGCTGACCTGCTGACCTTCCAGGCCTCAACTTCAGTGCCTTAACCACTAAGCCACAGCAGTTCCTAAGCCCAGACTTTAGAGTCAGCTAAAAGATTTTTTTTTGTAATTGTAGTGGCAGCTGCACTTTCTTTTGCTATAGACCTTTGCTATTGACTGGTTAGTTGGCTTTTGGCCTTGAAATATTTCATTTTTCTTTTATTGCACTACTCTCCTTGCAGGAGAACTGTTGGGATTGGTCTTTAACTGTAGTCCTGTTACATCTTTTCCCATAATGTTTTCCTTCTGCTATAATCATATGTATATGTAAGAGTATTGTGTGAATTCAGGTGGCTCTTTCTGGCTAGAATGTTTTTCTTGTTGCTTCCTTTAATCTATTTGGTGGGTAGGAGGAAGATGGTTAGAAACAAAATGAATGAATGAATGTATATATCTGTGAATTTTTTTCCTGGCAAATCTGTAGTTCTGATTGCTGAACTTATACTGTTGTACTTAACTGTATTGCTGTAAATGCAGAGCTACCTACAGAAGTGACAGAGTTTGATAATTCAGTTTTGAATACAATTAGTTACATTTATAAGGCTCTCAAAAGCAATGCTTTTCATTAGACTATTTTTTAAAAAAAATACTGTTGTGTTCTCATTATTAAAAAATAACCAAGATTGTTACTTTTTTATTCCTTTTTTGAAACAATCTGAATGCTACCATCCTCTAGCCTGGGACACTAAACACTTAAAATTGAGACCATACTCCTGTTACTGTAAAGTACACTAGTTATAATTGTGCCACAAAAGTAATGAAGCTGCCCAGAGTAGGAAAATCTCCTAGATGGGCAGGGTATAAATATAGTAAGTAAGTAAGTAAGTAAGTAAGTAAGTAAGTAAGTAAGTAAGTAAGTAAGTAAGTAAGTAAGTAAGTAAGTAAGTAATGAAGCTGTCCCTTATTAAGTCAAAATCGTAATGTAACTTAATTATACTTTAGTTATGGCAAGATGGAATTAATTGCAAGGAACTGTTTACTTAACTATACTATTTAGCTATAAGTATTTACTTCCAAGCTCTTGGGATGGGCCAGGAAAGTCATGTGTCTATGGCAGCATGCTATGTTAAGCTTGGCTGTTTGAGGCTATTTCTCCGGAGATATAATCACAAAAGTAACATCCATTCTTATCTAGTTGCAATGGTGTGCAACATATTAAAAAGAAGTCATCAGATCTAAAGCAGATATTAAATTTTCATTACTCTTTGTGTGAATTTCACAGGTACACACGTTCTCTGTATGTATACTTAGGGAACAGGTTAAAACATAATTGCTTTTGTATTATTACTATCTGAAGATTGCCTTTTGAACTTGAATGGAAAATGTGGTAGGTCTGTGGGTTGATTGAAGTATGAAAGTTAGAAGCTACGATTGTTGGGTAAAATGTTTATTTGGTCTAATAGAGGGTGAACAGCAAAATAAAAAGAAGGGTGGAGGACTTTATTTCTAGTGTTATTCCCTGCAGGTGTCTTGACTAATTTAGTTCTTGTAAAGAGAACACTAGAATAGAAAACAAGTATAATATTTAAAAATTGGGATGCTCAATGTGGTCATGATATGGCCAGAGAGGTTTATTTAAAACTTCATTTTTTGGTTTCAGAGATGTGTGAAGAAGAGGTAAAAGAATAACCTTTTCTTTCCACAGGAGGAAACCAGCAAGTTGAACTGAGGAGAAGTAGGTTAATTTTCATGCTCATTTCTGTTGACTTGCTTTCTTCTTCCTCTGGGCTGAGCCTTTCAGGACCAGCAGGCATACTGAATTTTGCAGGTGGCAGGGCAGCAGTTGGGTCAGCCCTCTTTCTGCTCAATGAGCATGTTGCTTTGGCAGGCCAAATAGATGCTAGAAAACTGACTCTGCGGTTCTGTGATGTCTGTAACAGTCCATAGCCTTTGAGATGCATGAAAGGAAATAACATAGAACACAGAAAGAATCATACTCCAGGAAGTAAATACAGCTCTTGAAGACTTCTTTATACAATTGAAACAAGGGGACAAATTTGCAAATTTAAACAAAAAACAAACTGGAACCAGTAAAAAACAATTCTGGCTACTATTGGTTACTGATTACTATTCCAGTGGCAATTTAGTGTCCAGCTTATCTTCACTTAATTTAAAATAAACATTAAATAGTCACTTCTTCTTCTTCCATGTCTAGGCCAGACAAGAAAATTGCCAAAACAAAGCTGACCTTTGGTGAGTTCATTCTGTAGTTCCTGTCTCCTGACCTAGTGTGAGAAAGATTAGCTGGCATAACAAGGTTGCCATTACCAGGGTACGCCCAATTGTGGTTTAAAAATACCACAATCTTTGAGGAGGCTCTTTCTGTGTACTCCAACTGTGAACACTATGAAAGGTCCCATGGGAGACTGAAATGTTGATTTTCAGAGACTTGTGACACAGAAAGAGCCTCCTTGAAGATTGTGGTATTTTCCAACCACAATCGGGCATAACCTTGCAACAGCAACCTTGTTGTGCTGGCTAGTCATTCCCTGGCTAGGTCAGGCGAAAGGAACGATGAAATGAATTCACCTAAAGGTGGCTTTCTTTTGGCAGGGGAAGAAGAAGAAGTGAAGACTATAAATCTACAATCCACATTTTGTCCATGCATGCTTTTAGGAGGATGCAAGTCTGTTTTTAATAGTACAGATGCCACTTAAATAGTAAGATGAACTTCTAATTTAACAGGACTTTGACCTGTGACTAATCAAAATGGTGAGAGACGTATCCCTTCATTCTATAGCAGGGGTGCCCAAACTTTTTGGGCCATGGGCTGATCATGTGGTTCAGGAAGCCGGTCACTAAGACCCAAGGGCTGGGTGCGGCCCCTGATGCCAATTCATCTGGACTGCGAAGCCCTCATTGCTCCTAGAGGCAGAAGTAAAATGCCCCGGGCCTTAGTTTGGGCACCACTGTTCTATAGTGTCCAGATTTCTACCAGATTTTCATTTCAAGCTTTTTGTAAATTTTCAGACATGTACAATTTAGAATAATATTATTAATGGGTGCTTCCAAGTGTTTTGAGGAGGAGTGAGGGAAAGATTAAAAATATTTTTAATAATGCCAGTTGTAGAATTAAATCATAAAATAATAATGGTGGTGGCAATTTCTAGTGTTTCTGTACAATGCAGTGTCCACTGCTCTTTGAAGCTATTGCAATCACAATGTTTTCTAACTTAATTGGTGGATTGGTTAGTCTTTTTGTAGTAGTGTCTTGCCTTTCCTTGAAGATATTAAATAAAAATACACAGTTTTTTTCCCCTTGCAGCTCAGTGCTTATAATTTTTAAATTTGAACTGGTTGGCTATTTCCTCAGATTTACTTCAGTATTATCTTGTTTCATTTAGGATAGAAGCACCTCTGACTGTTGTTAATAATCCATTTTTAAAAGTGTGTTTTCTCAAATTTTCTAGTTCCATTTCAAAAATCCAGCAACAATCCCCCCCCCCCCCAGGTAGTGTTCTGCTAATGTGATACCCTACTGATTTTATACTACTTTATAGGTCAGAAGTTGCAGAGTTACTGGAATTTGAGATTTAAAGAAGTGGGAGAATGAAGCTCTTTGAAATGTTGACCTTGTAGTCTTGGTTTATGAGAATGGTTTACCCCCAATCCAGGTCTTACACAGGTCAAGGAACTCAAGCGTCATTGAGAATAATGAAAAGAAGAGATGAAAAAGACCTATTAAACCTAGTAACTCATCTTTGTGTGAGAGAAAAGAAAAAGACAGAAGTGGGTGTCATGCTAAAACCCCTTTCTTGGCCCCAGAGAAGATGGATTAATTGCTTCTTTTCCTTCTGTTTTCCCCAAACCAGAAGAGATTCTTTAAATATTTTATTAAAGAAAGTCTTTGGTGAAGTGAATTAATTAGTGCTCTCCAAATTTGTGTCTCAGTGTATCATACAATTTTTACTTCTAAGATGACTATCAATGCTTTAACAAGACACAGGTTGTATTGCTGCTTTAAAGAACGAATGATTATGAAGTCCTTATTTGCCCCAGTGGCTCAAAGGTTTAAACAGAGGTTATGTAAGGCTTTGGGCAGGTGCAATTAATGTGAAGATTTATTTAAATCACAGCAGATAAACAGGGCATAAAATTCATGAAAGGAAGGCAGAGTGTAAATGACATCAGAGGAAAATCAATGGATTTCTAACATAACACAGTGCAATGTGGAAATGAAGTCATAGCTCTGACATTTGCCCAATCTAATCTTCTACCAGACTTCTTGCTGAAGCTCAATATGTTTGGCAGTCTTTGGCTTGAAGACATAGAAATAAAGACATACAGCTAAGTATTCCAACAAACAGGTTCCTGAAGACTCAGAGAAATGTTTAGGAGAATTGATCCATGAGAATTGATCCCTGTGTGTGTATATATGAGAGAAAAGAAGAGAGTAAGGGAGGTGTAAAATCTCCTACAAGGAGTAATATAACTAAAAACTGAAGTTTTTCAGAATACAGCAAACTAAGCCTCAAAGGCCACAAATCAGTCAAAATCTAAAAAAATAAAAATAAAATAAGAATACATGAGAAAAAGTGAACTAAAAAGCATGTGAGCGTAAATGAGTGTGAATATGATTCTGAATCCCCAAGCTACAGTTGCTTCTGGTTCCACTGACTCCTACCATGTGACTGGATTTTAAAACTTCACTCTGAAAATGTAGTTCTGTGTTGATAGATGGTGGCAAAAGTGCATTGCATCACCTTTATTTATTCCATAAAAAATATAGATCATCCTTTTCTCCTGAATCACATGATGTAATTGTAACATCTTATCAAGTTACACTCTGAGCCTGGAGCCACTGAAAGCATCCAACCTTATAGCCTGACCAACGCTCTTCCATTATCTTCCAATTCAGCTAAACCATTGTTACCATAATAATCATGTATCACTCTTTCTTGCTCATTCATTCATGCAAAAGTCCAGTCTGGCAGGAAGCTCTTTTTGTCAATAGGAAGCAGTCAGTCATGTTAAATAATGTTCTTATTTCTTTTCTTTTCTTTTGAAAAATTCAATACTAGACTTTATGATTGGAAGAAACTCCCAGGAAAGAGGACAATGATTTTTTTTCTCTTTTTGTAGTTCCTCTTCAACTCCTAAAAACCTTACTGCATAAAAAACATAACAATTAACAAAATTAATTCTAGAACACTAGCAGGTTGCTGAGAACAGATTCTGCATAAAGGGATTTTTAAAAAAGAGGTTAAGCAGATGTGACAATAAGACTAAGAATAGCAAGAGGTACCAAAAGCTTTCAGAAGAACAAAAATATTGTATGTCACATGCTGTGAAAGCAATTGTGTGTGGTATTTCATTTACAATGAACTGGCTGAAAATGTGCAATAAAAGTACCTCTAAACACTCATATGTTAAACAATGGTGCAGGCATGTCATACAACAATAATGGCACAAGGTACCATGTATTTAAAAAGCCATAGTTACTGATGCTGTACCAACATCTCAGTGGTATGTCTATTCAATTCCTAATAGCTGTCTAATTCAGGCTTAGTTTTCTACAGTGTATATGTATAGTATCTGGAATATCTCCATATATTATGCCCACAATGTCGCAAGACAGACAAGGGTTGGCAAAAGAAATCTAGTGGACCAAGAGAAGATAATACTCTAAACTAGACATTTCCAACCTTTCTTAATTTTTAATAAGTGAAACAGTGCTGAATTGACAAGAGGAATAAACATCTGAATCAGTGCTATATCAGTTTAGCTCTCTAAACTAAGAGATGCATGTATAGTTTAAAATCTGATTTACAAATTGCATTTCAGCTGTAGTCCTTACTGTTGCAAGCACAGGCCAAGAGAAGGGTCCAGCTTCACACCATGACCCATACTTTGCATCACCATTGATGTCAACTGGACATGCTGAGCAACTCCCCCAAAGGACTGATACAGGTGATCATATAAGCCAAAAGCAAGAAAAAAAAATTAAGCAAACAGAAATGTAGGAGGGGGGGAGCACAAACCCTACCAACCAAACAAAATATACTACATACTCATAGCAAAAGAGCAGACATACTTGCCTCATGTCATCTACTGAAGAAATAGCAAAAGTCATATTGAAGAAGATATACAAAAATAAAGGTTGCCCTTGCTTGAAAGCCAGTTGTATCCAACTCTAGGGTTCAGTGTTCATCTCTGTTTATAGCCAAAGAGCTATGCATAATCTGCATCTGTAGACATCTCTGTGGACATGTGGCAGGAATGACTACTCACTGAAGTGAATGGAACTCTGTTTACCTTCCCACCGAAGTGGTACCTATTTATCTACATATTGAATGCAATATGCCTTGCATTCAAACTGCTAGGTTGGCAGGAGCTGCGATAGAGATGAGAGCCCACTCCATCATGCAGCACTCAGATCTCAAACTGCTGACCTGCAACCCTTCCAGTCATCAAATTAAGTGTCTCAACCACTACGCCACTGCAGTCCTCTCAACATATACAAACAATGAGACAAATATTTGTTTAGGAACTCCCTTAATTTTGTCAGTGACTGAAGGTAGTATTGCTTTCCTCCAGACTGCAACTCTGTGGTCAGCTTGTTTTTAGGGGAGCCAGGGATAAAGGGAGATGGACTGGAGTAAAGTGTAGCTTTACTAGTTAAAAATAAATAAGTGAAGGAAGTTAGAGATCAGGGGGCAGGGGGACACAACTTGACTTTTAGTGTGTTTTCAGACACATTCCATATCCCTACCAGTTGATCATAAATATCTTCTTGTATACAAGAAGGAGCAATACTAGCAATCAGTTTTTAAATGTTAAATTTATGCATACTCTGAATATGCAAATAATTTTCGTCAACATTAGGTTCAACTTCTCCACAATCTCTGAAGTGAGTCTTGCCATTGTCCATTCTTTTTCTAAGCTGTTGAAAGCACAGTAAAATCTCTAAAGCATTTGTAGTTTTGTCTTGGACTTACATAATAGTTATTGTTCAGGAAACCCTGTATTTTTTTTAAATAAAAAAATATTTCAGGGATAATGGAGTTAACAACATAAATGGCAGGTTATGAACATGATCTATGCACATGAGTTATTAAGATACAATGAGGAGCAGCTCAGGGCATTTCATTTCATTTCATTTGCACCTTGTCCTCCTCTGAAGACTCAGGGCGGCAAAACAACTAAAAACAATTAAAACACATACATAAAAATTAAAATTCAATTAAAACACACCAAGGAGAGAGGTGGCATATTTAAAAGAGCCAGGCGACCAAGTTGGCCATCTGGCCCACTCCCCACACATGTCCCGCCAGCCAGGTCTTCACTCCTTTCCTAAAGGGCAGAGACTCTGTCTGGAGACGTAACTCCGTTGGCAGGAGGTTCCATAGGGCAGGAGCGGTCACAGAAAAGGCCCTCCTTCTCGTGCTAGAGAGATGAGCATCAGTTGCACAGCTTTTATTTTTGGAGAAAGCAGGATGGTGGAGGATGAGGGTGCCTGGTGTGCAATGGTCCATTAGATTGCAAAGTGTTGACTATGCAACTGAACAACAACAAATAACTGAAAATATATTCACTGATCTGTAGCCAAATTCTGTTCCTTAAATTAGACTCGTATAAGGGTCTGCAGCGGCTCAAGTGGTTAAGAGGCAGAAGGTTAGCAGTTCAAAACCTGAGTACTGCATGACAGAATGAGTCTCTGCCCCAGCTCCTGCCAACCTAGCAGAAATTACAAGTAGATAAATAGATACCACTTCAGTGGGAAGGTAAACAGAGTTCCATGCACTTCGATGTCTAGGCATGCCTACCACATGTCCACGGAAATGTCTGCAAATGCAGACAGCACTGGCTCTTCAGCTATAAACAGAGATGAGCACTGAACCCTAGAGTCGGATATGACTGGCTTTCGAGCAAAGGTGACCTTTACCTTTACCTAAGGGTGATAAGCTGTCTGGTAATAATACAATAATTTAGGCATCTGGCTGCAGAACCAGAGGTGGGGAGTTCAACTCTCTGGGGGAGATTTTTGAAAATTTATCATTTTTTGCATCTGTCCTTTTGCACATCCAACTCACGTGTAATCAGCCTGATTGTGTATGAGCTGTGTCAACCCTGGGTTGGAAAGAAGCACTCTTTAATTACCAGCTGTCCCAACCAGATGACATCCTCACCAGTAGGGATAGTTTTAAGTAATTAAAAATTCCTGTTTCTAACCTGGGGCTAGGAGAGCTGTGCAATAGATGCAGCAACTCTTAAATTATTGAAAACCTGCCTAGGCTAATGACATCATTAACCTTATGCAGGTCATCTGTACAATACAGGATTTTATGTTATTTTTGTTAACTGTGTCTGGACATGGCAGAATAATTTTTTTTTACCAACTATTTGACAGCATGTCTACCCTGGTTGTTCATTACATTTTGATTCTCAGATTGTAGGTAGGTGGTTTTTTTTAGAAGCAAAGTGTACTCCAGTCTTTGCTAGTCAATTAATAGAGAAAGGGCCTCAACCCAATGCTTAAAAGAATGTTTATGATCTCTTGAAAATATTTTTATGACAAGTACATTAACTTGGCTTCCTTTGCAAAATTGCTTCATCTCAAAGATTTCACAGCCATTGCAGAGATGCCACAACTGCTAACAGTGCTTGCTTATCAAGAGTGTCATGTAGCGGTTGCTTGGCAAAGAGAGACTGTAGTCCTGGCTTTTGAATGCTTATACAGTATTTTTCCATTTACAATGTGCTCCTGTTTAATAGACAAACACTAGAGTAGAGGCAGTAGAGGCAAAAGAAATGAGTTCCATTCATTTCCTTGTTGTTGAAAACTTTTAAGGCTATATTGGTAGAGTTAAAAGAAAAGACTATCAATGTGTGAAAATTCAGGTTGGAATGATATGGTATTTTAAGAGCCCTTGTGGTGCAGTGGTTAAGCTGCAGTACCAGTGGTGGGCTCCAAAAAAATTTACTACCACACTGTGGGTGTGGTATGGTGGGCATGGCCAGGGGGAAAGCCCTGCATTGCACCTGAATTAGAACTAATTTATTTCAAAACTTGGATGTGTGGAGCCAGCCAGAATTTCTGCTACCGGTTCTGGCAAACTGGTGTGAACCTGCTGATGCCCACCACCGTGCAGTACCTAAACTGCTCATGCTATGAGTTCAATCCTGACAGGCACCAAGTTGATTCAGCCTTCCATACTTCCAAGATCAGTAAAAGATCAGTAAAATGAGAAGCCAGCACGTTGGGGGCAAAAATGTTAATTATATTGTGAACCACACAGAGAGTGCTGTAGGCGCTATGGGGTGGTATATAAGTGTAATTGCTACTTATATATTTTAAGCATGGGTTGGCTGCCCCTGAAATTTCTTTTTATATCAATACAACCCTTATGTGTTGTCATGTCACCATATGGCAGCATTTCCCAAACTATGTTCTGCAGAACACTGGTGGACACATTTATGATTGGCCGTAAATGAGTCCGCAGCCAATTCCGGCAATGGCAGTGGTGGCTGGAATGAAGGGGGGGCAGATTATTTGGCACTGCAGGCTGGATTTGACCCACAGCCCATTGGTTGAGAACCCCTGCACTAGATCTTCAGGTAGGGAGAAAAATCTCGAATGAAGGGGAAAAAAACTGTTATGTATAAGATGGCTTTAAAGATTGAGTATCCATTACCACCCATTCTTAAATGGTGCCAGGGCTCAGCATACAGCTGTTTGCATATGTATTCATCTAGATCAGGGGTGGCCAACCTACAGCCCATGGGCCAAATATGGCCCATAGGACCAATTAATCTGGCCTGCAGTGAGGACACCGCTGCCACAAGTGCCAAAAATGTGTCAAAACCAGTTGACATTCTGAAAAAAGCAAAAAAATGTGCCACCCTTATTCCTGCCTCCATGGGAAATGGTGGAAGCGGTGAAACCAGCCTAAGGCACACCATGAATGCACCCACCCCTGCCCACCCCTGCTGCCCCTGCCCCCCCCACCAGAAGTGACAGAAGTGGTAGGAGGAACCACACCTCCAGCCCTCTTACCTGTCTGAGAGGGTGTGGTCTTGCCCATGGTGCAAAAAAGTGTTGGCCATCCCTGCTCTAGACAGCAGAATAGATCCATGTACCTGAACCCACAAGCTCTTTTTCAAACCCTCTCCTGGTTTATATGCATGATGGGCCCATAACAGCATTTGAAATAAAATTGGAAACAAAGCACCAGCCTCATGATTTTTAAACTTTCTTGTTGCTCACATCCCAGCAGCAGTGGAATAAAGCTTGGGGGCGCGCGGGGGGGGGGGATAATATCTCCTTCAAAACATCTTGACCTTGCCTCATTGTCTACCCTGTTGTCTCAGTATTTGGCCTTGGAATCTCAGGGAGTAGGAAATACGTGCTCAAACAATCCCAAATGTGATATGTTTGGTGTGTGCCAAATGTAATTTTTAAAGGGGTCTATCATATTATAAAACATGACTCTGCAGGCTTAGGAAATCAATAATTTTAAGAGGGAAAAAGGGCTGACATGAAAGTAACTGTGTTTCATATTCCAGCATGCACTCAGACTCTGCGACAATTACAAGGCCAATATTTGTCTAAATCCACAACAGATTCTTGCTAGGCAGTTATAGGGGCAACATTTTAAGATTGTTACATTCTATCTATTACTTAGTAGAGCTTCAGAAACAACAACAAAACTGTGGTCCCATCTGAGTTTGAAATCCCAAGTTATATCATTAGCAATGACTTTCATTCAGAAGAAAGTACTGTATACTCAGTGATTTCTTTCTTTCTTTCTTTCTTTCTTTCTTTCTTTCTTTCTTTCTTTCTTTCTTTCTTTCTTTCTTTCAGAGCATTGCACGATCTAAAACTACAGATGTACAGTATATGAAATATGTGTGAAATTAAAAAAAAAAGGAAAATGTTGACATAATTAGACTGTGTCTAATGAAAGCCAAATGGAGACTTTTTCAGTAGGGGTAAATTTCAGGCAGCCACAAATAATCCTGCATGATTTGTTAAGAGCTAAATCTGCTTGTTCGTCACATAGTGATTTATACCTCATGGCACTAACCTGTTCTACTGTGGATTAAGCACAGAGAAAAAGTTGTTCTTATTGTTTGTGGTGTGTACGTGCATGTGTGCATGCGTGCATCAGGGCCATAGCCAGAGCGCCCCCCCCCCCCGCAAAAACCCTCCTGAACTAACAGCCCGCTCCCCAACCAACCCTGGGATGCCAATGTTATATATATATGTGTGACATTGTCCCTTCTGAAAAATTTTTCACCCCTCCCCAAAATCTAGAATCCTGGCTGTGGCCCTGGTGTGCACTTAGTTTCCTAAGTATATTATTTTTCATGGCAACCTTTTGTTTGGTGTTTAGATGATGAATCAGGGCAATTACCAATATCTTGCCATCCCTACTAACTCAGAGTTTCCTCTGAGCTTTTTGGTACTTTAAGTGGTAAGCCCAGTCCCATGTTTTATAAAGGGTTTGGTATCAGCTGGTTGTTTTTATAATATAAGGAGAGATCGACTCAAAACCCTTCCTCTGGACTGTCAAGGTAAATTAATCAGCATAGATGCAACTTGTGGAATATGGGAACATTGGCTGGTCATTTGTGTAGATGTCAAAAATAATGGTTTCAGGACATTACCCTGCAGAAAACCATGGCTTTAATTCCTCCAGAAACTGGTCATTTCTTAACATTTAATAAAAAATATTCATTTTTGAAGTCGAATGGCAATCACTTCTGTTAGTCCAAGATCTTTTGTAAGAAAGTAGAACTTTCTGAGCAACAGTTAATGGGGGACAGGGTCACATGCCACTGTAAGGTCAATAAATGCTGCTCCACTTCTTTTATGTGTTTTAAAGCCATCTTTTGCATGCTGGGTTAGAATTAAGATTTGAGCTGTACAGCTTTTGCCAGGTCTAAAGCTTACCTCTTCTGGAATCAGAAGAGGTTCCATTTTAGGAGTCAGACTCATTGTTTATTGTTCCTAATAAATCATGGTTTATTGTGACATCCAAACCAACTGATTGTTTCCCATTTTATTCCTATTTCTGGGGCTGCATTTTCTTGTTTCACCTCCATTCTGTTTTGTAGGCCATATGTTGAATCCGGCAGCTTGCTTGTTTCTAAATAAAAATGTTATCTCTTTACTATTCAAATGCAATTTTTAAACAGTTTTGCTCAGCACATTTGAATTCAAAATCTCATTAAAGTTGCACTATTTCTAGGCTATATTGTTGCCCCCCAGTGCACTGGCATTGAGTTTCTCCCCTTTTTTAAATAGGAGCATAATATTGTATGCCTGCGCGGGGTGATGTAATTTCCTGCTTTGAATTACAAGTTATTGGGTAAGACTGTTCAACTTCCCTATCATGGAAATTTTGTGCTCATACATATTTTCTCCCAACACTTACAAAATATACTATTAGCCTGGCTATCTTGCAATTGCTCTGCAGTCACACTTTCATTTTAAATCTGCAAACCTTATCACTATGCCTCCTACCATCTGATGGAAATCATCAGAATTGCTGAGTTCAGATAAACACCTTCATTTTGCAGCAAGAAAGGAAAGGAGTGGGTGGATGTAAGCAGCAAAAAATGTTAATTTGTTTTAACATTTAATGTACTGACCTATGTATTGAAGATAAGCAAATCTAATTTTAAATCTTCTATATCTTTTCGTAATGTCTAATTGTGTAGTTAAATGAGCTGGAAAAGCAGAAATGTGCCTGTAACCTCTAAACAATTTTGCACAGTTCTCAAATACTTGAGATAAAAAGAGCAAACCTTAGGAGTCTTTCTGCTTTCCCCTTTTATTAATATTTTTTGTTTTAGAGGGCATTGTTTAATCAACATGAAATTCTTTCTGCTTGGACTGTTTTTCCAATTTATTGTTGGGCTCACTTTATGATCCTGGAGGTGATCTAGTGTGTGTTTATTTCATGGCATGTTCAAGAAATGACTTGAAAAAAACATTCACGTCCTTCAGAAATCTCCGGTGGAGCAGATCTTAGTTAAGTGTGCATTTACATAGGACCAAATGTCTAAGTAAATGATTGGCTTGAAAATCTATAGTGGAACTAAAAGTTAAGTAGAGGCACCAATCACTTAATTAGGGAAGTGACAATCATATTATTTATTTATTTATTTAGATTTATATTGCCGCCCACTCACCGTGGCGACTCAGGGCGGCCTACAATAAGAAAAAAAACAACACAGTACAAACAGCTGAAGTACATTCCTCCTCCTGGCCAGAGGACGTTAGTCTTATCCTTCTCTGGGCAGGTAGAGCCCAGAATTAGGAAGTAGAGGCTTCCATATAAAAACCTTAAAACTGTTAAAATTTAAAATTAAAATCTAAAAAAGATTAAAAACACACCAAATGCTATGACTACTAATAAAAAAGTAGAGAAAGAGAGGGGCTCAGATCATCCAGTGTGCTTGGGTCATTATACCTTCAAGGATTTCAAGGCTGTCCTGAAGTTGATTTAGAGGTTTCTCAGTGAAAAGATTAATGATGGCAGATTAAGTTTTGTTGCCTCAATTATGTGGATTCTGATTAAAGCTGGCAAATAATTAAATTAAAGCTGGCAAATAATTAAATTAATTTTTATTTCAAAAATTAGGAGTTGCTTCATATCTGGCATGGAAAGAATCTGAAAATTAAAAAAAGTGACAGAGATCAAAATGGAGATATTCATCCAGTCACACCCATCACTTTGACTACTAAACTGTTAAACGTTTGTGGCCAGAATCCTATTACTATATTTGTCAGAGTAAAGTCCATCAATGTAACTTTCAACAGTGAATTGTCAGAAATTAAGGTTATGGCATAGGCATTTGCCATAACACAATAGAATTTTTGGCCATAGTTTGCGTTATTATTATAGAATAGCTATCTCTGTGACTGGCAAAGAAACATCTATTTTGACGGATGATTATCTGTTAAGCACTTCAGTTTTTTAAAAGATCACTTTATCAATGGCCTCTGGGGCAATTTCCTTTGTCTTTTTTGCATTTCATTCCTCGTATTTCCCCTTTGGACTTACTACTAGGAGAGAGAAAAAACAAAAACATGATGATGATGATGATGATGATGATGATGATGATGATGATGATGATGATGATGATGATGATGATGATGATGATGATACAATAAAACCCCAATTTACAAATGCCCCTACTTATGAATAATTTGACTTACAAATTGGCTCTGCACTGAATTCCATGCCTCGAGTTACGAGCATGTCCCGATTTACGAATTAATTCTTTTCCCTCTGTGTTGCCTCCAGTGAAGCAAAAAAATGCCATTTCCCCAATGGGTATATTTTATACACATGCAGCCTTTCTGAACCCTGTAGGTGGTAGTAGAGTGTTTGGAGTGATTTCTTTGTCTTGATTTTTGGTGACAAAATGGCTGCCTGTTGCTGTTTCTTGCTGGATTTTTCTGAGTTTTCTGTCCATTTTCAAAGCTTCTTTAAGGTACAGAACAATGTTTTTGCTTACGCATGCTTTTCTTTCAATGATGCTGTTGTTTTTGGGTGGTTTGATTGATTTTTGCAGGGTGGGGTAGGGACTGTTTTGATTTGGAGGGGGTGGGTGGGGGCTTTTTCTTTATCCGAATGGGGATGCCTTGAGTTATGAACAAATTCGAGTTACGAACAAGGCCATGGAACTGATTTTATTTGTTACTTGAGGTTTTACTGTAATAATAAAACTTCCTCCACCTTCCCTGAATTCTAACTTACATCCTATTTTATGAAGTCCCCCCATTATATACACTAACTATAGTATTTGATTTCTTGATTTAACTTCAAATTTTTAATATTTTTAAACCAACCCTGGTTTTAAATTGCCATGAGATGCTTTGAATGATGCATTGGTATTAGATGGATTGGGAAATAATTCTAAATAATTATTATACCTAAAAAATAATTGTAAGTAAAGAAAAATATTTGAAGTTGAGATACTGGCCTTTGGTCAAATCCTGAATAAATAAACACTTGATGTAAATAATATATGTTGTATATGTTAATGTATAACATATAATCATATCTTTTAAGCTAGTAGTCATCTTAAATTTTTAAAATTTTTCATCCTTTTAATAAAACAATATAAATGTGCAGTTTCTCTTGGAAATATTTGAAAATAAGTTCTTCAGTCCAATACAAAAGGGAATACAGGTAGCAGTTTTATGTTTCAAACTTTCTATGAGTTGTTTTTGTTTACTTAACTCATTGTTAACTCAAAGCAATAATAATAATAATAATAATAATAATAATAATAATAATAATAATAATAATAATAATAATAATAATAATAATAATAATAATAATAATAATTCGTATTTGCTACGAATTAGCTAGAGATTGGAAAGGGGTTGTGTCATATATTCTACTGTTGACCCCATTGATTTGTAAACAACTGACCAAAGAAGTCACTACCTAAATTAATAACATTTCATGTTTAGGACTGATTACATCTAAATGTTAATCAATTCATGTTAAATATTTGGTGTTGGTTCTCTCATTTTTCATTTTTCAGTTTGTTTGATTTCATGTTTCTGACAGAGATACTAAATGCTCATGTCATTTACCTTCCCAATATGCTAAAAATTGATCATTATGGTAATAACAGAGTACAATAAAGGATGTTTGATTGGAAAGATCTGGACTATTTAGTTACTTAAGTTTAAACTTGTTTGGAGAAGGAGATAAGATACATCGTCACATGCTGTTACATCTTAAATTGCTTCATCTTTGCTTATAGTTCCAACATAAATATCAAAATACTTTTTTGGGCAAACATTGCTGATGAATTAGACCAGTGGTGGAAAACCTATGGCATGTGTGCCAGAGGGGTTACTCAGAGCCCTCTCTCTGGGCATGCATGCCATCACCCCAGCATAGAGTTAGCCAGAGCTCCTTACTAGAAAACCTGTGGGATGCAGGGCTAGGCTGCTCCCCTCCCCCTTGCTACATAAACCTGAAACATTTCTCACATACCCATCCCTCTGCTCAGTAGCCTAATGGGAGTACTTCCTCCCATGTCTGGTGGCTCTCTTGTGGCATGAGGATGCGGCATGGACAGCAGCCTGTTGAGTCTGTGGTGAAGGCAATTCCCATGGAGCTAGGTTTGTATTGCTGAAAGCTCTATTGAAATTTTCTTTTAAGACAAAATATGATAATGTATGAGTTGTTTTTTCTAAACCAAAACCTCAATATTCAGGTTAAATTGCCGTGTTGGCAGTTTGCGATAAATAAGTGGATTTTGGGTTGGAGTTTGGGCACTCGGTGTCTAAAAGGTTTGCCATCACTGTATTAGACAGTTGGTTGTAATTATTAATTGGTTGTAAAGATTAATGTATTTATTTTACTGTGAGATTGTAGGCATACAGCCCACTTCCTCAGATGCATGGGATAACTTGGGGGGGGGGGGGGATTGAGAGAAACAGATGGAACAGATAGAGACAATGCATATGGTTGGGGAAAGAGCAGAGAAATAAAGCAATTTAATCATCTAGTAAGATAAAATTTGCTACTTTTTGAATCAATGCCAGAAAAAAGCTACTCATTGTTGAAAAATAACATTTGAAACAGTGGTGGGCATCATCAGGTTCACCCCAGTTCGCCAGAACCGGTAGCAGAAATTCCAGCTGATCCCACCCATCCATGTTTTGAAATAAAGTACTCCTAATATGGGTGCAATGCAGGGCTTTCCCCCTGGCCATGCCCACCATACCATGCCACAGAGTAGATAGTAAATCTTTTTGCATCCCACCACTGATTTGAAATGTAACTTTAATTCTGTTTTAGAAGCAATATTTATGGGAGTTCTACTCATTAACAATGTGAGTTTCTGACATATCTCTGCAACCACATCAGTCCACATTTGCATTCCATGAAGGGAAAGGACCAAAGGAGATCTCTTTCAAATCTGGACTTATACTAGGTAGCCCAAGCTTGATTTTGTGGAGGCATTTCCTTAGTGCTTATGGATGTTATAATCTCAAACTGTCAGGAAGTCCAGGATATACAGAAAGAACCTCCTCAAAGATTGTGGTATTTTTGAACCACAATTGAGCATACCCTGGTAATGACAACTTTGTGTTGCTGGCTAATCTTTTTCACACTAGGTCAGGTGAAAGGAACTGCAGAATGAACTCACCAAAAGGTGGCTTCATTTTAGCAATTTTACATCTGGCCTAGACACAGAATAATAATAATAATAATCAGGAAGCCCAAGAATAGGAACCACTGGTCTTTAAAGGACCAACTAGCCCCTTTCAGTTACACTTATGTAAGAAACATTGACTTAAAGTGTGGGCTTAGATGCAATCTAGTATAGAGCTTTGATATGCCATTCAAGGTGGCTCCTGAAGCATAGTAATCAGTTCCTTCTGTTGTTCAGTTGCACAGTTGTGTTCGACCCTTTGTGACCCTACGGACCACAGCACAACCAGCCTACTCTGTCATCTGCCATCCTCTGGATGCTGCCCACATCTATGTCCACTGAACGATGTTGTCTAGCCATCTAATCCTCTACCACCCCTTCTCCTTTTGCCTTCGATCTTTTCTACAATTCGATCTTTTCTACAATTAGGGTCTTCTCCAGTGAGTCTTCATTTTTTATTTGGTAGCCACAGTACTTGAGCTCAGCTTCAGCATTTGTCCTTCCAAGGAGCATTCAGGAATCAATCCCTACTGGATTCAAATTAGCTTAATAGCACATGAAATAAAAAAACATTAGACTCACTCTTCATTCTATAAAAAACAAAGCTAGGATTTTTTGTATGATCCCTCCACTAAAGACTCGGTAGACTGGAAAAGGAGACCCAAACTTCCACTAAACAAACAAAACCAGATGGCCTTTACACAATGCAAAAGCAAGGCTGAGTCATACCTTTATTAGACCAATACATTTTTTAAAAAGTTTGGCAGCTTTTAACTTATACTAATCTTTATCAGGCTTCTACTGAAACTGTGCAATTGGTCATCTTATTTTTGTTGTACAGTCACACAGTCGAGTCTGATCCTTTGCGACCCCATGGACCACTGCACACCAGGCTCCTCTGTCCTCTGACATCCTCCACAGCCAAGCCAGATCTACGCCCATCGTATCAACAATTCCATCCACCTCATCCTCTGCTCCCCCTTCTCCTTTTGCCTTCGATCTTTCCCAGCATCAAGGTCTTCTCAAGTGAATCCTCTCTTCTCATTTGGTGGCCAAAGTACTTGAGCTTCATCTTCAGTATTTATCCTTTTGAGCAGTCAGGGTTGATTTCCTTCAGGATTGACTGATTTGATCTCCTTGCAGTCCAAGGGACTCTCAAGAGTCTCCTCGATCACCACAGTTCAAAGGCGTCTATTTTTCTGTGCTCAACCTTCCTTATGGTCCAGCTCTGTGACTGCAAATTTGCCACTCTGAATGGAATGAAAATGAAAAGACAACTCGATATGGGGAAAAAATATGTTATTATAGGTGCAAGGAGGGTTCTCCCCCTCCACTTTGTATCTATGAAAGTATTACTCTGTGTTAGGCTCCACAGATATATTTCACCCATCCCCCATCAGACAGGACTGCTGTCTCTTGTGTTTTTTTGTTGAGATGAACAATGCCTGAAAATCCAAAGATCTTTTGAATATGTTTCACTCCCAGCTTGACTACTGGACGTTGTCTGTGTGTGTATTGCTTTGAGGGAAAACTGGGTGTGCTTTAAGGCACATTTTTTAGTTTGAGCAGTGCAATAATATGTGTCAGTTGACCTAGTGAAATGGTCAGTGTTCCAAATGACCTGAATACTAAACATCCTCCCACCATTTGCTCACCCATCTTCTGTAGCACCGAAGAGTTTGTCACAGGTTGCTCAGATACCTTAGCTGACAGGTCAAAGTGTTAATAATTATTTGAATGTTGGAGAGTCTGTTCAATAATATTCATATCCCTGACATTCATACTGATATTAATATAAGACAGCCATGAGAAGTGTCTCACTACCTGATTTTTGACCCTCTGTCATATTTTATGGAAGAACCACAAATGTGTCTTTCGTTAAAAGAGAGGGAGGGGAGACATAGGGGTAGCACCAATCTTTTAAGAACCAGATATTAACGACTGCTTTTGAGCTTACCATTTCAGGATTTACACTTCTAAGCAACTTGCTCATTAGCATACAGGAGCACTGTGCAGAGTTCAGTGACCAGAAGCTCTAAGCGGTAATTAAAAAGATATTCTCAAATGACATCTAATTAAAAATGGTTTCAGGCAAAATAAATTATGAGCCCAGTCTTCGAGTTTCTTATAGTATCCATCCTCCTAATGTCAGTTGAAAGCTAAGATGCTGAAAGTGATGGTAAGAATGATGGAATCTTGGCAGTTTCTAACTGCAGATGTTAATGGAGAGCAATCAAAAGTTTCCGAGTTCAGATGTTAACAGAGGGGAATAAAAAGTAACCTACTGGTTGCTGATCATCTTGCTATTTCAAAACACCATCTTAAACTGGCTTTTTAAAAGAGAATAATGCAATAACATTATTGGGGGATATGAGATCCAGCACAAATGAGGGATGTGTTCCCTGAGATTGGCAGAGAGGACCTGTCCTAGACATATTGCTGCAGGAAGCAAAGTAGACACTGGTGCCTACAAACTCACCATAATCAAGTTCTAGTTGCATAACATTTAAAACTAGACATGTAATCTTTGTACATGAAGCAGAGAAATACCTCTCTCTGTGACAGGGACTGTGGTGGCTTAGTGGTTAAGACACTGAACTTGACAACTGGAAGGTCAGCAGTTCGAGATCTGAGCACTGAAAGATGGAGTGAACTCCCATCTCTGTCCTAGCTCCTGCCAACCTAGCAGTTTGAAAGCAAGAAATTGCAAATAGATAAATAGGTACTGCTTTGGTGGGAAAGGTAACAGCATTCCATGCACTCCGGCATCTATATGCCATATGTCTTTGGCTGTAAATGGAAATGAGCACCACACCCTAGAGTCGGATACGACTGGTTTTTGAGCAAGAGTGGCCTTTACCTTTACTACCCCTGGGTCAAAATAGGGAAGAGGACAGCCATGTGTGCCACTGAAAGGTCATTGAAGGAAAACAATTTAATTATGAGTCAAATCAGTCTTGACATACAGCAACCCTCTTCAGGTTTTTCTAGGTAGAGAATACTTAGAAACGGTTTACTATCATCTCCTTCTGGGGGCAGCTGGGAACTGTGCAGCTTGCCCAAGTCCACACAGGCTCTTCTTGAGCAATGGGGACTGAAGTCCCAACCTCTAGCTCCCCAACCACATACCTATCTCACTGAACTATCCAGTCAGCTTAGTGAAGGAACAGTGTGATCGCAAATGTATGGAATGAAAAATACCTCAGTGATAAAACATCCTGTTTCCTTTCAGTTATATTGTGAAGCAGAATTTATTATTCAAGTTGGATCCACTGTTTGGCCACCACCTTCCAGATGTCATTGAAAAGGACAAGACTTGAAGGCTTGAGGGAGAAGACTCTATGGCCTGGCAGGTGGCTGAGAACATCGCCCTCTCCTCTGGGCCCACACCAACGGCTTGAAGGAGAAAATTCCATGGCCTGGCAGGCGGCTGAGAACATCGCCCCCTCCTCTGGGCCCACAGCAACAGCCTGAGGGAGAAGACTCCATTGCTTGGCAGGCGGCTGAGAACATTCCCCTCTCCTCTGGGCCCACACCAACTCAGAGGGTCTGTGTTCTGCTTTGGTTGTTTTGTGAGGTTGTATTTTATGATTTTTACTGTACTATTGCTGTTTTGACTGTAAGCTGTCCTGAGTCGCTATGGCGAGTGGGCGGCAATATAAATCTGAAAAACAAACAAACAAGGGAAATAAACATGGCATTCTCAACTTGCATGACAAGTGCTGTTCACAATAAAGTCAATAATTTTACTGGGGAGATCATTTTACCCACAGAAAGAGGTGACAGGTAAATTGTGTGTGTGTTTCAGGCCTCTTAAACAGAAATCCAGCTCTACATCATTAATGTAATGTATAAAAGAAGGCTAAGGGACATGTAGCCTTACACATGTCATTAGACCACAACTTACATAAGTTCGCCATTGGTTATGCTGAGTAAGGCTGCTGAGAACTATTTCATAACAAGGACTAGAGGACCTCATTTGAAAACCTGGAGATGAAGGACACTTTGGACCATTTTAAGTGAAAAGAAATAAGGGTGACAGAGAAATGATAATTGTGCTGATGAGAAATTTCTGAACAAGAGTGACTGGTACATGTTTTGAGTGTTGGCAGGTAGTTTGCCCCAATCTACCAGTCTTTCCTCTCCTGCCAACCTAGCAGTTCGAAAGCAAGAAATTTCAAGTAGATAAATAGGGACCACTTCGGTGGGAAGGTATACAGTGTTCTGTGCACTCCGGTGTTGAGGCATGTCCATGGAAATGTGTACAGACACAGACAGCACTAGCTGAACCCTAGAATCGGATATGATTGGCTCTCTAGTAAGGGCAACCTTTACCTTTACCTAGAGTTGCCATAATTATCTCCCACAAAATCGGGACAGAAGTATATTTGACAGTATAGCCTTTTAAAAAAACAAACACAAGATAATGACAGCTACAAAACACTTTCACGTTAAATATATCAATACATAAATGTATTACAACAGTTAATTTTTATTGTAAGATAACAAGATAATCAGTTGTACTTCTGAGAAGTTGTGTTGCGGTCAACTCTTAACGTCCTCAGTTTCAGGAAGCACACTGGTCACACTTAGCAGGCAGTGGTGTGAGGTGAGGATGTTAAGATTTGTCTCCAGGTATACTCCAACTCCAATGTTGCAGGAAATCATCTTGTTTGATGGCAAGAGTTTGAATTTATTTTTATCAATCAGTAAGTTTTAAAAATCTGGGACTTAAGCATGATTTTTATTGAACTGGCCAGGACAATTTTTCTGACCTTGAATCCTGGACAATCCTGGTTTTCCAGCACATATGGCAACCCTATCTTTACTGTTACCTTACCAGTCTTTCCTTCCAGCATATGCAACATATCTATTGTCAGGGAACACAATGGGTATTGTAGTACCAAATTTCTGCTGTGGTGTTGAGGAGGGGACAGGATCATCATATGTGGCTATATTGTAAGGATTTCTTAAGCGCATTTCCCCATCTGCAGTCAGAAGTGTTAAAAATCCACCCCACAGCCCTGTCATACCCCATTGAGCTTGTAATAGACAATCTCATTGTGCTTGTGTTTGCTTTGTGTAGTAGCATGGAGACAGGAAGAGCAGGATAGTCATGGGCTGTTTTTGAATCCAAACAACCAATCAGCAGGTTAAAACATTTCTTCATTCAAAACATAACTGTCTTTTCATTCTAAACTTTATACGTGTTGTTCTTGTACCGCTACCGTTACTGGAAGTTTGGTTTAGTCTATCTGACTGGTTCACCTGTCTTTTTGACTCAAAATGTTTTTAGTCAGCAACTTCAGTACCCTCTTGGAACCATCATTTGCTTAAGAGATTGCTCTTCCTGCTTTTTTGCAATCACAATGAAGTGATCTGCTGTATGACATTTTGCCATCTTCCTGACAACTTTGTTTGAACACAAACCTTGTAAAGTAGACATTCTTTTTCCTTCTTCAAAAACCATGCCTAGCATTTGTACATTAGGAACTAAAGAAACAAAAGGGGAAATGAGGAGGGCTTGCACTTCAAAACATTTGGCCTTAATCCTTTGTGATATGTGAGCTGCACCACCCTTCAAAGATTATCCAACAATCCATACCTTATCCTGCCATGTATGAAAGACTAGGGAAGTCCTTCAGGAAAGAAGCTGCAAACTTCTAACCTTTCTGCACCTGTTGCACATTTTTGGCTTTTTGCTGACTTTATGGTTTAATAAGCTCCTCAGTTAAAACTGGTTGTGTTTCAGGCATGATGAGCAGCAATTCTTTTCTGGTTTGAATGAGGATTGATTGACTGCCTGCCACTGCTTTTCAAAATGACACCCCAGGAAGGCTGAATGTTCTGTTTGAAACTCTGGTTGCAGTTAGATTCTGAGGATTCAAGCTTAGTGACATTTGTTATTTTTCAGTACCCTGTGTAGGATTTCTGCTTTGAACGTAGCTCCCATGAGTCTAGGATTAATTACTAAAGGCAGAGAAACTCAGGAAAGGAATCTTAACCAGAGGCAATAAACTAAAATCATCACCAATTACTGAGTACTTAAGTCTGTCTGTCATTTTTTGCAAGAAGCGTACTGAAGTTTCCCAGAGACCAGAGTGTAATGATCCTCTGGAATGCCTTTTGCTGTCTCCTGAAACACAGTTTTGACTTCTTGTTCTTTTAGTATGGAGACAAGAGCTGCACTTATGTCAGCAGAATCCCCCACGCAACAAAATGCCCACAATAGAAAAAGGAGGACATTACAGTACTTATGTGCTGAGTATTCACAACATTTTTCATTATGCTGTAATTGATTTTCTACATCTTTCTATACCAAGACTCCACATCAGAACTTTCTCCATCAGTGGGATTGCTCAGCTTTTTATGAAAATGGCATCCTTGCCACCCTTTCCCCTTCTAAAACACACAAACACACACAGTGGTGGGCAGCAACAGGTTTGCACCCCCCAGGAGAGGGTAGCAAAATTGGGTGGCCTTCGGGCAGGTGGGGTAGCGAAATTGGGTGGCCACGCCCACTTCTCTGCCCTGCCCCATCAGGTTTTGTCCCTGAAAGTGGTTCAAGCTCTCCCTTGCTCAAAAGCCAGTCATATCCAACTCTAGGGTGCAGTGCTCATCTCCATTTACAGCCAGAGCCAGTGCTGCCTGTGTTTGCAGATGTATACATGGCCATATGGCAGGCATGACTAGATCGCCCAGGACATAGGCTCCACCCAGGATGTAGACTCTGCCCACGATGTAGAAGATTTTTTGCCTGTTGTTCTATGCAGGAAATGGTTAGATTCTGTGGAACTTAATTTCATTTGCTATGAATTTTGCCAGAAACAGACATTCCTCTGCTCAAGAATGGTAACAATTCTACACAGCTTTATGTTTCTTCTGCCCTTTCCAGACAAATTCAATGCAGGCGCTATACTGTTCTGTGCAGAAATTGCAATGATCCTGCCCAATTTAGCTTTTTTTATTTTTATTTTTTTAAAAAGACAATCCTAGACATCCTGTGAGATATTTTGGACAGAGATAACTTCTCATAGAGAAATCTCAGTATGAGGAGAAAAGGAAAGAATGATTTATCCTCCCTTGATTTTTCTTTGATAGGAGGAGGCTGCAAGGTTGAAATGTCAGGGAGAAAATTTAGCTAGACTTTCTTTGTCCACGTGGAAAGAGAAGCATTCCACAATATGACCAACACCTACTCTCTAAAGTAGGAGTGACCAACATTGGTGTCCCAAGTGTTGTTGGACTTCAACTCCCATAAGTCCTGATAAGCAAGTTTGCTTACTTGGGCTTCTGGTAATTGAAGTCCAAGTACACTTGGGACACCATAAACAGATGTAACTATCTCCTTTCCTGTTTTTGAGCATCAGGGTATATACTGTAAAGGCCCCACATTTTCTGTGCTTGTGGATGTGACACTATACAATAGTCAAATACCCTAAGAGGAGAAAAATAGTATATTGTAAGCTTCAGAACTATGTTGATTATATGACATTAGTGGGTCAACTTGCACTATATGCAGAGACAACAAATAAAGTGGTTTGCCCATTAGGAGATACTGTCTTGGAATAAATAGGGAGGAGGAATGGACTTCAGCTGTGGGAGGCGGCAGGCTGATAAAACCCGTGCCTCCGCCTTTACCAGACTTTTGTCCAACCTTCCCCGGATAGTTATGTTGTGTGTTGATAGTTATGAGGTACTTTGATTTATTATGTATTGATTTATCGTGTATTGATCTATTTTCTATTATATTGTAACTACTGTACTTATTGTTCTGTTATATTGTATGACACTGTATTTTTCCTATATTGTAACTTTGATATTGATGGATTCTGTGAGCCACCCTGAGTCGTTTTTTACAGAGTAGGGTGGCATAGAAGCATAATAATAATAATAATAATAATAATAATAATAATAATAATAATAATAATAATAATAATAATAATAATAATAATAATAATAATAATAATAATAATTCCATACCTTACAAGGCATATTTGGAAAGAGGAGGGCAAAGACCATGAGACAGACCCAGAGGAAGGCGGAGAGATAACATCAAAGAAAGTTCACAAGAACACCAAATAACACAGGCGGAGACTGCCAGAACAAGAACCTTGCATCTCCCTTGATACCCAATGTGGTAAAAGAGGAAGCAAAGAAAAAATTGGAATGTAGGGTACATGTTCTACATGTGTACATGACTTACTTACACTTGTGCCAAGTTACAAACAGATTTGACAAAAATTATCATGTGTCAGAAAAGGCTGAAATTGACCTAATTACCTCTTTTACTTCAGTTTTCAAATAGGCATATTATATATTCCATTTCAATTTTTGGTAAAAATTACTAATATATATTATTCATATTTGTCAAGGAAGGTGGTTAGAAATTTCAAAAATGTTATACAGTATTTGTATACAGTATTGGTTTTTGTTTGTGTGTTTCAGTACACTGTAAGGATGTGTTTATTTTTCAAAAACCAAGCAAATATAATTATCTGCTCAATTCTAACCAAAGCTAAGACAATCTCATGTTGGCTTGAGTTCTACAAAGCCAAGAGATTGATGCCGATGCCTTAACAGATGTCCCCTGCAATCAAAAGTGATGTTATGGATCGCCTCAAATGTCATCCTCAATGTTATTTATTCTTTTGATGCCCAGTTTCCAGCTGGAGGAGGGATCCGTGTGAATGGAATGTATACTGGCAATACAGGACCAGCAAAAGGTGGCTACCTGCTGGTTCCAAGCACTCCATCATCTGAAGTTTTGATTGAAAGTCCAAGGCAAAGCATACACAAGGGAAAGAGGTATGTTGTGAACAGGCACACTTTGCGATACTGTAGGGTATCATTCCTGAGCATCTGTTTAAGGCTTCAGCCTTCGCTTCTCAGCAGCTGGCTCTGGAGAACTTGTGGCAACAGGAGGCTGTTGCAACACTGGTTTTAATATGCCACTTTAAAAAATCATGGATCAACCTATTAAAGCGTAAGAATTAAGAGGGTGTGAGCTTAACCCACATTATGCAACATGTTTCCATCATTTATTTTGTGGGATTCTGGCTATAAATGAAATGATACCAGCTCTTCACTGTGCTTAAAAGTCATGTTTGATATAAGGGCACCATTTTAAAGGGGGGAGGGAGAAAGAAGTAAATTGAATTGCTCTAAAGATAAAACATTCTTTACATCTCTAAAGACACTAACATGGATTCTAATATATTTTAACTTTTGGAAATTTATAGAAGAAACATCCCCACCCACCACACAGCGACACCTACTAATGCCACCTCTCCTGAAAATCCTGTTGTTAAGGTCATGAGACTTTTCTGATGAATGAGTGATGCAATAAAACAGATTGAACGGAGAGAGGAAAATTGCTCCCAAATCAGGTGAACTGCCCAAACCTGAACAATTTAGTTCACCCAAATCCACATTGTTTGGGAGAGCCCACTGAGCCTTTGGAAAAGGGGTATTTTGGGGGTGGGAGAAGGATAAAAGTGGTTATAGAGTGTGGTTGGAAAAAGGAAACTTCCTTTCTGTGAAGTTCTCTTAAAGCTATCTTGAGATCAGAGCAACTTTTGTCATTATTATATATAAACTATATATATATATGCAGTGTTCTATATATATATATAGTTTTCTTTTATGCAAGAACATAGTCAAGAATGGAAGAAGGTATTTTTAAATAAAAAATAGGGAAGCCTCAAAACCCATTTTGAGGGATTTTATCTACCTACACTGTGGAGATGCATCATATTTGGCCTGACCCATTTAAAAATAATTTTAAAAGTTAACGACATGAGAGCTAATTTCTCCCAGCTATGCTTTCTAACAGAGCCAACGACAGCATTAGAATTCAGCAGAATGCAAGGGATGTCATTGTCATCATTGTCCATGGCTTTTTAATGGGTATTTTTCAAATTGCCTAATTGCTGTAGCTAAGAGCAATATATAGACATCAAAAGCTGGATGAACAGAAGGAGGGGAAGAGGGAATCTAATGGAGCCTAACGTTATTTGTGCCATACAAATTAGGGATTAAAAAACTCAACTGCTTCAGGCAGCAGAGAAAACAGTTGCACTTCGACCGACATAGAATTCCAGATGCTTTGTTAGAATCCCAGGATGAGTAATGTCAACTGATGTCAAACGCGGCTAGAAGATCTAATGTAATAAGCCCGGGAAATCGGAAGTCCCTGCAGAAAGCAGGTGATTAGTGATTCTCCACAGGGCAGTCTCTGCGCTATAAACAGCTTTGCAAGCCTGAAGGAAATATCTTTGCAAGGAAAGAAAGCAAAATTAGCTCAGAATGCATTTGACTTGAAAATGAACAGGTAGTTCTAGTTCATGTACATCCAATCTTGGAAATATTATTTGTACCTGGAACAGGTTGACCTGACAAGTCTGTTTCTGCAGACTTCCTCCACCTCCAGTACTGTAGTCTGTTGGGTCCATGGATAGAAATCTGTTTCTGCACATTTTTTCACATGGGGACATTGGCAGCTGCATACCCCTATTTATCAAAATATATGTGTGCTTCAGAGTCATCCGATCACTTTGAAGGGAAATGCCACAGACACGAAGAGGCTAAGCGACAAGAATTTGTCAAACTCAACCATGCCCACCACCATCTATTCAGTGTAATGTGTGTGGTCACATGATTCATGTCAGGATTGGCTTATTGAGTCATCAGAGAAACATCCATCAATGGAGAAAATAATGACTTCCAGGGGGAGTGGGGGAATGTATGCTCAGATACGAGTAGCCACCACCATCAACAATGACGATGTGTGTTTCATATTTGTCCTGCATAATTTTCAAACACATACATGTTGTCCAATGTGCTTGCCTTTACAGAACACGTCAGAATCTTGGAAATGTAGGGACTTCAGATTAAAACGGCTTTAATTTTCATGACTGGTCTAAGAGGTATGGACTGGATAATTCTTGGAAAAGTGGGGGGGGGGGAGATGCTCAGTGAAATGAATATCTGTACAGAACCGCAGAGAAGCAAACAACAAAAACATGCCTTGTTTTGCCCAATGTGTTTACAGCCAGAAAGACTGAGTTAAAATAGCCCTAGTTCTTCAAAAATTCTCTCCTATTTGCTTTGCCCAAATTCAATAGGTATGGTTACTCCTAACATGAAAAAAAAGATGTATCTATCTGCCTTGTAGGTGTTAAGAGGTAGAGGTAAAGGTAAAGAGGTAAGCATTTAAATCCCTGGGCTTGGATGGACAAATATGTCCTTTCATCTAACATTCACAGAAATGTGCAAATTTTGAAAGAGTTTGGTTTTAACTAAACAGATAGGGGTGAAGTTCTCAACCATTCTTAGCATGGAGTGTATATGAGCTGAGGGCAAAGAGGGCTCCAGGGAGTCTATGGCCATTTTTATATCAAGTGGGAAATACATAACTGCAAGGAAGTCTGAAAGTATTTTCTGTTTTCCATAAATCTAGGCTGCTGTTTTTCTGACTTTTGTTTTGTTATAGTCCTTGCCTTGCAGTGAAGATAAATCATTGCTAGAACACTGCTTCAAGGCTCCTTGCTTTTAATTGTAATTCCAGAAAGGTATTAATTTCTAAATATTAATGAGAAATGAAATTTTTCAAACTTCTTTCCAATGTATGTTTATCTTTCATTGTGTGTATATTTTTGCATACAAATGATTTTGACAATAATAATCAAATTGTCCTTTACCACAGAATGGATTTTAATGACATACGATGTTTCTTCCACTGGCTGCATAGTTCATTGAGTTAGGTATATGGCTGTGGAGCTAGAGATTTGGATTTGCCTCCAGGGAGAAAAGCCAGCCATGGCCAAGAAGCACAATCTTGGGTGCCCCTAGAAGAAAGGACTGGTAAAATACTTTTGCATATTATTTTCTGGAAAGTGTCACTGCAAGTCAGAATTGACATGACAACACACAATGACGACGACAACGACGATGTATTTTCCAGAGTGTAGAATAAATTGTCAGGTAGCACTATTTAGGCCAAAATATCAGCTAGCAAAGTCACTGTAGCCATAAAATTGAAAGTTATGAATAGGTAAAGGTTGCCCTTGCTCGAAAGCCAGTTGTATCTGACTCTAGGGCTCAGTGCTCATCTCTGTTTATAGCCAAAGAGCCAGTGCTGTCTGTGTTTGCAGACATTTCTGTGGGCATGTGCCAGGCATGCCTAGACATCAGAGTGCACAGGATGCTGTTACCTTCCCACCAAAGTGGTACCTATTTATCTACTTGCAATTTTTTGCTTTTGAACTGGTAGGTTGTTAGGAGCTGGGACAGAGATGGGAGCTCACTCCATCATGCAGTACTCAAGTCTTGAACTCCAACCTTCCAGTCTTCAATTTCAACATCTTAACCACTAAGTCACCGCAGTCCTTGTTATGGATATAGAATAAATAAATCCTTTTCAGATATTCTGCAGTTGCATCTATGGAAGAATGTCTGCAGTCCTAGTTTCTCCCATCTTGATTTGGAAGGCCACAAGAGAGATTGTAAGAGGGGTGTCCTCTCAATCCTGAACATCATGCCAAACTGCCTATGTTACCAAAACACTACCTACAGATGTGCTCCCCTCCATCTTTTCAAGAAGAAATCATAACAGATTGCATGGGGGAAAGTTCAACTCCATTCTGTCATGAAAAAGACCTCCCCTCCAATCATCAGAAGGAACTGCTGTTATTGATCTATAATGGTGATGGCTAACCTTGGCACTCCAGGTGTTCTTGGACTTCAATTACCAGAAGCCCAAGTCAGCCTACCTGCTAATCAGGGCTTCTGGGAATTGAAGTTCAAGAACACCTGGAGTGCCAAGGTTACCCATCACTAGTCTATAAGGAGGAGGAGCCAAAAGGAGGGTCCTCTGCTACTGCCTGGGTGTACCAATATATATAAAGAAGAACCATAGTGAAACATTTGGGTCCAGCTAATAGTACCCATAGAGGAAGTCAAATGACAGGCAAAGAAAAAAGAGGCAATTAAGACTCCATATTGGGGAGTGGAGGAGTGGAGATGTTGGGAGCAGAGGAAACAGGCTCTAGGGAAGAAGACATCAACAGCCACCTGCTTGACCCCAGCCAAGTCTCTGACTCGATGCTTTGCCCACACTGCTGGCAGAATATCATGCTGCTATGAGGAACTTATAAGATAAGGACTATTGGGGAAATGCAGTGAATGAACCATTTTCCTGAGTGTTCAGGGGTGGTAAGCTTAACCAGCCTCACTGAGTTGTGTGTTATTGTTGGCTCAATGTTAATAAAAGGTTTGTCTGAAGCAACTTTGGTCTCTGGTCCTTGTTTTGAGAATGGAAGATGGCTGGCAGGCTCTTATATACTCCACCAGCAGGCAGAGAGAGAGAGAGAGAGAGAGAAATGTGTTGGGGCAAAAAGTGCTGGATGGATTCAAATCAGCTTTTGCATCATGCAGTCAGTAAAAATAAATAAATAAAATGCACTTGTTATATAGGTGTAGTAAATCCTGATGTTTTTGTTGATGTAGTTGGATACTTACTACTACTACTTCTTGTGCCATATTCGATTCTGGACATTGGTGATCAGCTATAATTCAGAGGTCTTCCATTTGTTTTCTGCATCACAGTGTGACACCTGTGACACAAGTTCTATGCATCACTTTGTGGTCCTGAGCCATTTTGGCACACAAAGTCCTCTTCAGCCCCTGGCTAGTATTGATGAAGCTGCTGCCCTCCATCACGATGGATTCAAATGCCATTAGTCCTCAGGGTTGTCAGGTTAGTTAACTTCCACCTGATGACTGGCAATGAGTAACTGGCAGTATGGTCTACTCTATTACTATAGCAGGATAACCTGGATAGACTGGCAGATACTTACTTATGGTAGGCAAAGCAGAGAAATGGAAACTCTTTTTTATTTTAAAGAGCTAAGTGTTACCATGAAGATGGATTTGGAGAAGCAGAAGGGAATCTTAGGGGAAGATCCAGTTTTCCTCATTATTTCTGCCTCTGTTGCAGAACAGTTCACACCTCCCTCGTGTGTAACCCATGTGCCACTGCTCCATGCCTCCCAGCTGGTACCAATTATATTTAATTATATTTAAATGTTATAATACTGCAATGGGTCTTTGACATGAAAACAAATGAACTGCTGTACTGTCGTAACATAACTGTAAGGATTTTGTGTGTGTGTGAAACATTTTTGTACCTTTGGGAATCCTGCAAGATTTATGGGGCAAACCAAAAGGCACAATGTGTGCTAATATGTACATGCACACAGAAGAATACAGCGGTTCAGGAATCAGAGTGTTACTGCAAAATTAGGGCTAGGTTCGCTTCTTGGTGGAGAATGGATTAACCTCAAAAAGAACTGACACCAAGACATGGTTTTGATCAAAACAAAATTGGCTTTATTGACTTTTAAGGGTTCTGATCTACAGGGACCGGTATTATAGACCAGAAGTCTTCACCTCAAACGTTTTAATGAAAAACCAATCTCGGGGGGCTCCATCATGATTGCTGTGACAGAGCCTCTCCTCTTCCTGTTGTACAACAATATTTATACACTTCTTACTGAAGACCACTTAAACCTGGAACAATGAGTGCAGGGGCAAATTCTGTTTACTAAAATGAGGGCAATTAAAAAGGTAATTTATACTTCTTGATTGCATGTTACAGAGCTTAGTAAAATTGTGCAAAGGTAATTTCAAGAGCACACATTGCAGTTTACATATACAATGGTAGTGATGAAATATTGTAAAAGGCTGAGATGTCTCTTTTCAATCCTTAAATTGTCACATTCCTTCTTGGGGTCATTCTCAGGTAAGTTTCCATTGAGTTTTTGGGGGATAAAGACAAGACATTAGTCGCTATTGTTTCTAGCGATGAGTCATCTCCCCCCCTGGGAGGCCACCAACTCTTAATGCAATTGCTCACATAGACCTTTTGAGGCTTTAATATTAAGCTTTAAACTGGATATTAATTCCTACATGTTCTCTTTCTTGGCCAGCAATGTTTAATTGAACTTTATTAAGGAGAATCAAACCAGAGGTATGATTATAAAATTCAGGCATTCATTCTTTTTGTCTGTGAAGGAATAAAAAGGAATTTCTGCTTATCAGGAAGCCAATAAACCAGTTTTTACACCTTTTGGCTAACTCCGGAGGCTTAGACAATGGAGACAATCGGTGACATCATTAGGTTTACATTCCTTGCCAGAGTCTAAGTGACTAGTGGGCTAATCCTATTTAATCCTCCCCCCTTGGAGAGGTTTCCAATTAAACCTTGTATGATTTTATTTCTTTGCTTTCAATTAAACTTTTGGCTTCTCCCTCTATTTTTCATACCTTTTCCATGCGTGTACAGTGGATTCTTCTGATTGTAACTTTATTAAGGAGTTAAATAGAATGAAGTGTTAGAATCTCAAAATTTGCGGTAACAAGAGCAAAATAAATGACCCCTGACACATAGTTTAAAACAGTGGTTCCCAACCTGGGGCACAGGTCCAGTGATGGGATGTAACAGATTTGCACCAGTTTGCCAGAACCAGTAGTAGAGAACCGGTAGCAGCTTTTTTTTTTTTTGGGGGGGGGGAACCACCTTCGGGGCTTACCTTTTCACTGCGCATGTGCACCAAGCACTTGGTGTGCATGCATGCCTACAGTGCTTGGCGCATATGCATGGCCTACTTGCCGTCCTCTCAAGTGGGTTTGTGTTGTGGGTGGGTAGGTGGGTTGAGGGGTGTGTGTGTGTGTGCTTACTTTTATTTTTTATTTTTATTATTTTTTCTTTGGGCCCGGCCACAATGTCATGACGACATGATGTTGGCTCCGCCCATGATGTCGTGACATTAGTTCCGCCCACACTGTGATGACATCACGGTGGGGTAGTACAAATTTTGACATCCCACCACTGCACAGGCCCCACAGAGGGACTTCAATTCCCAGAAGCCTAAGCCAGTACATTGGCTGATCGGTGCTTTGGGGAAATTACTTAGGTTTCTGGGAACTGAAGTCCAAACACCAAAGTCTGAGCAACACTGGTTTAAAATAACCTGCATTTCAGCAGGTTAATGTGTGCCTCAACTGCTTGTCATACATTCCTCATTTAAAAAAAAATCAATTTCAAACTTGGAAAAAACAATGCCCATGTAGTACTTTTGCTAATCAAGATGCATTCCTAGTGACGGTCTTCTTTCATTCCAAAAATGATAGTTTGAACATACAATGATCAAAGTTTCAAAAAGTTGCTTTTTTAGACTACAGCTCCCACTGGCCACATTGGAACTTTTTGATCAAAACCAATTCCAAGCGTTGATTTATTTCCCCTACTTTCACAAGCTCTGGCAATGACAGTAGGCAGGCAATGTTTAGCCAGGTGCACCTGCATCTTACCTGGCAACCATTAGTGGGGAAGTTCCAATAGCTAAAGTTTTCTAATAGAAAGTGGTGACTGTGGAGTCCGTTCTGCAGCCTAATACTTCAGTGCAGCTGGCTGCATTTTTTATACATCAGCTCAGTATCATTTTTAAAATAATGCCTTCTATATTGGCTCAGATCATGAGAGAATTTCTGTCTAATTTCTTTTTCTGTGTGGAGGCTCTTTGCTGAGTAAGAAGAATCAGAAGATAAGGCACGCAAGGAAGCCTCTATTCCTTTCCAGGCTTATATTAGGAGTAGATTAGCCAAATGCCGTTCTCCTTGCCTATTATCATAGTTTCTTATTAAAGTGGATTAATTTATAACATTTTCATCCTCTCTTCTGATCTCTGACATAAGAATGAATAATCATACAATGTAGGCCTTTGCTGCTATTTTTATCTGCATG
This sequence comes from Furcifer pardalis, assembly GCA_030440675.1. NCBI lineage: Eukaryota > Metazoa > Chordata > Lepidosauria > Squamata > Chamaeleonidae > Furcifer > Furcifer pardalis. Next base: position 24,999,878 of record CP126892.1, read on the forward strand.
CATTTTATTTCCTTTTCATTTGCTTTCTCAGCAATGCCAAAAGTAACAGATGCACTGCCACCGCCACAGATATGACATAAGCCATATATTATAAACAGCAATATTAATTAATTCATTTCAGAACAAGTGTGAGTTGTTCTGAGAGAAATGGGGATGTCTCAACACTTAATTGTCCTGGTAATAATAACTTGGTGTCAGAAATTATTCTGGGTTGGAAGGATTTTTGCTGGAGAAATGCACTCAAGAGTCACCCGAATGAGGCTCCTTTCATGTCTCCAAGATCTTTCCCCACTGAAATGGTCCCTATTTATCTACTTGCAATTGGTTGCTTTTGAACTACTAGGTTGGCAAGAGAAGGGACAGAGATGGGTGCTCAATCCGTCATGCAGTACCTGGGTGTCGAACTGCTGACTTGCAGGCCTGCCAGCTAACAAGGTGAACATCTTAACCACTGAGCCACCACAGCCCAAGGTTGTCTTGATGTATAACCTATATTGCAGACAAGAAACTACCATCAGTTCAGGACAGAGTATGGAGAGACAAAATGGTTTCCTATAGGGAAAAGTGTCAAGTAAGGATGCATGATAAGCCCTTATCTGTTCAGTCTATACACAGAGCATATCATACAGAAAGCCAGACTAAATTCAGATAAAGGAGGAGTGCAAATTGGTGAAAGAAACCTTAATATTTTTAGATATGCAGACAATGCCGTCCTACTGGCAGAAAACAGGAATTACTTGAAATGACTTTTAATGAAACTAAAGAAGAAAGTGCTAAAACAGGATTGCAGTTGAACATTGAAATGACAAAAATCATGACTATAACAGATTTTGTACATCTTTGTTCAACCATCAATCCAAATGGAAAATGCAGCCAAGAAACCAGAAGAAGTCTGAGACTTGTAAGGGTAGCAGTGAAGGAATTAGAAAAGACAATCAAGTGGAAGGATGCATCACTGGAGACCAAGAGAAAGATAACACACACTTTTGTTTTCCAAATTACCATATATAGGTATGAACACTGGATAGTAAAGAAAGCTAAGAGGACAAAATTGATTAATTTGAAATGTGGTGCTGGATAGAGCTTTATGACTTGGACTGCCTGAAAGTTAAACAAATGGGTAATCAAGCCTGAACTATGTCCAGAGGCAAAAATGATGAAACTGAGTCTGTTCTACTTTGGGCACATCACAAAAAGGCAGGATTCTTTGAAAAAGACAATAATTCTGGTAAAAGTGGAAGGCAGCAGGAAAAGAGAAAGACTAAAATGAAGATGGATTGTGTCTGTATAGGAACTACAGACTATAGTTTATAGAACCTAAGTAGTGTTGTTGAGGACAGCACATTTTGGAAATTTCAATTCACAGAGTTGTCATAAGTCAGAATCCATTTGACAGCACACAACAACAGCAAACAATACATTAATATTTAAGAGCTGAAATGAAATTGTTGTTAGACTGCAGCTTCATTCAGCTCTAGCCAGAATACACAGTGTTGAAGGCAGGGCCATAGCCAGGATTCTAAATTGGTGTGTGTGAAAAATTTTCAGGAGGGGCAACAATGTCACACTCACATATATAACATTGGCACCACAGGTTGGTTGGGTGGGGCTGTTAGCTCAGGAGAGTTTTTGTCCCCCCCCCCCGGCTACGGCCCTGGTTGAAGGGTGTTGGAAGCTGTAATGTGACAACTTTTGCAGGCCAAAGATACACAAATCTTTTTAAAGAAGAAAAAGCCCTGATTAATTTCTCCATGCCACTCATTGAAAGTATAATCTGTATTGTATGCACTAGGGGATTGTTGGTCAATATCTGCTTTCCTTTGTTTCCTTCCAAAAAATGAAAAAGACAATGCAAAAGGCAAACCACAGACAAGTGATGTTTTGAGTAGTTTTGGAGATTTTTAGAGTCCCACCTTGATGTGATTCCTTCCTGAGATTTCCCCTTCCATAGTAAGAATCCATGTCTTGCTGCAAAACTAAATAAATAAAAATAAGATTTCCTCACACAAATATGTCTATGGTCTCAGTTTCCACCTATTTTTCACAGGAAGCTGTAAAATACTGCTTCACTTAATATGTTCTCTAGATGACTGTTGTGCAAGAAAGCAGCCATTCTGTACAGGGTTACTTTTGTAGTGCTTGGCATTCCACACCCTGACCTTTCAGGCTGAAGCCCATGCAGAAAAGGTGCCATTCACTGTAATAATCCTGTGCAGTGGGGTGTTTCTTACAGAAAAACTTGGCAAAAAATATTAATCCGAAAATCCTGTGGGAGTTCCCTCTCAGAAAAAGCTATTATGCATACAGATATCTTGCTGGAAGGAGAAAGACGTTCTCCCACCTCAATTTCTCTTGCAGAGTTATTGATTGCAACATGGATCTCTATCTGACTGATGCTAAATTGAGAATATTATCTATGGGGAGGGGGGAAATGCTCAACACTTTTCAGTGATGGTTTTCACTGGCCATTGTGAACAGGCCTATGATAAGCTAATTACAAAAATAAAAAAAAAAAAATCAATCAGGGCAGATTTATTGGCTCTGTAAGATTGCTGTGTTTAGAAGCAGCATACATCTGAATATAAGGACCTGGGGCAAATGATGTGGGTAGAAATGCTGCCAATTCCTCTATGCTGATGTGAATCTAGAACTGGGGCAGTTACAACAGGTGGCCAAACAACCTTTGCCTTAAGGCCTTTGGCGAAGGGGAGTCTTCTATATTCAAATGAAACCTCCTGGCCCAGATCCAATATTTATACTTTCCCCAAGTTCATGTAAAGAGGTCCGTCAGCTTGCATGTCTGGCAACTTTTTTTAAACCATGCTCAAAGTTGGCTCGCTGGCCACATTATACTCTCCTCAGTAAAAGTCTTCTGGGCAATCAGGAAAGAATTTTTGTCCTCATTTCAGGAGCTGATCAAGTGTGAGGTTTGCTCCTTATAATTTATTTAATCTTACCAATCTATTTCCCTTAATAATGAATGCCTTTTGAAGAAGTGAGCTATGCTTATGGTAATTACATGCTGCTAAAATTCTATTTCCTTTTATTCATTTTAAATTGACTGCCTTTTAATTCCATCGAAAGTCTGCTTGCCCTTGTGTAATTGGAAACAGAATACAGAGAATAGGGCTTTACGGTATCTTGTAATTTTGCAAACTATCCAGTAGGGGGTTCTGTATATATGCCTTGTGATTGGGTGGAGGAATACCATGTATTTCTAACATTTCAATATTAAAGCTGTTATTAGACTTCTCAAGCAACATTTCAGTCTTGTGGATTTTTGTGGGGTCTCCTTGTAGCTTGATAGCACTTGAGATCTAATTAAAAATGTTTTCCATATATTTCAGATATGATGTCATCTTTACAAACTATTTTTATGCTTTTTAACATACACTAGAAACTTGTAGAGCTGACTGGTGGCACATTATTATTATTTTTAGAAACTGGTAGATATTCTTAGAGATCCTCACACCACATCACTACATTCTGTTCATGAATACTGAATTACATTTGTAAAGAAAAAAGGAAAGAGAAAGAAAGAAAGAAAGATCAATGTACTGTATATGTAATCTTGGGAGAATAATAAATCAAAGTTCTGAACCTCTAGCATGGAGAATAATGTGATTCTGTAGATCATATAGTCAGTAACACAATGCAGTACTAAACAGAACAAAATGCTACTAGTTGTAGATTTAAAAGTATTTGTTCTCTACTTTCAAGCTACTGTTTGAAAAACTAGGTGAGGTTGCCTAATGCCTTGTGTGGAACACTTAAAATATGTGTAGATTTTTAGTTTTGTGAAGCTATCTTTTATAAGGGTGTAGATATTTAGAAAAACCCATCTTTCAGCATTAGAATTCTGGCTCAGTAGATACAAACTGATTCACAACAGATTTGGAGCAGACCAAATTATGTCCTTTCTTACAGAATACATAATTAAGTTACAAAAATCACCCCAGGATAGTAAAGGCAAGAAGAATTGGCCAGACAGGGCTGCTAGCTAGATATATCAGATTTAAAAAAGGACTTTCTGTTAACTAATACATTATACTGCTACTTGAGACAAACAATGGGAAAGCTATAGCTTCCAGATTGGAACTCTGGTTAAATGAGTTGTGGGAGGGTGGTAAAAGGAACACAATGAAATCAGATTTCAAAAGCAATGAAATGGGTGGGAAAAATTAACATTTTTGGTGGAATGAGTAACAAACATGTTCTTTTAAATTTCATTTTCAGGTATTGTTGGAATAAAATGAGGAGGCATTCCCTTGTAAATCCTAATTTTTTTCCTGCCAAAAAGAGCAGCTGAAACAATAAAGAAATGTAACCATTGGTGCAAGGATTTACTTTTGTAACCTTGCCAAAAGTAATTGACTTCAGTTCCCAAAAGCCCTGATCAGTGTGTGTGCTGACATGGGCTTCTGGTAATTAAAGTCTAAGAACACCTGGACAGCCAAGTTTGTTGACCCCTGGCCTAGAGGCATTTCCAAACAGCCTCCCTCTGTGACTGAACTGATTTGAAAGGGGTGGATGCAAAGTAGTGGTGGGATTCAACAGGTTCACCCCAGTTCTCCAGAACCAGTAGCAGAAATTCCGGTTGCCCCCCCTCCAAATTTTGAAATAAAGTAGTCCTAATTCGGGTGCAATGCAGGGCTTTTCCCCTGGCCATACCCACCATACCACACCCACAGAGTAGGTAATCCATTTTTTGAATCTCATCACTGATGCAAAGTCCTACGATTGGTAAACTTCCTGTACTAGTGCAGCACTGAGTACTTCACTGAACTGATAATAAGTCAATGGAGTACCATCTTCATGTATCAGAAATGCCCCACCATCACCACAGCCAGGCAGTGTTATTGGTAGGACTGCTGTCCTCCAGTCCACCTGTCCAAATTCCCTGTCATCCAATGAAAAGTTGGTGAGGAGAAACATTTCCCTGCTGGCTAATGAAGATCCAGTGGGAGGGATCCTCCACACCTTTGTCCCATCATCTCTGACTCCAGGGACATCACATGGAGATGCCAGCCATGCCAACCTGAGCCCCATTGTGCATTCACAACTGGTCCGAAGCTGCTTCTCTGGCAACAACATGAAGAGCACAGGAAAGTCTGGGACCTCATTTTCCAAACACTACCATGTCTTAGTTAAAGAGTCACAGGGAAGAGGATTCTTTAACATTGCAGCAATTTAATAATTCTGCCTATCCAAACTTACAGGATTTTGATATGTCCTCACATTTATATATGTTTTTCAGGGCTATTAGGGTAGGAAACAAGGTCTGCCCCATCAAAACAAATGCCCTTGTTAAGCCAAACTTAGCATCTGACTTAGAAGCAGATTTCTATAATTTTAAATTCTGTATAAAAATAAAACAATTCCAAAAAAGTATGGAGCTTCAATCATGCAACTGCCTTTAGTTGCTTAAAGTGAGAACATTTTAATGACCTATTATTTAACTGATAAGCAATCATATTAAAAGAGGTTGGAAAGGAATAGCTGGACATGTGATGCATCACAGTGGTTTTCAAAACTTTGCTGGCATCATTTCAGCTTCAATCTTTCAACTCATTAAACTGAACGGATGATGTGGGAGAAGCATAATGTGAACACTATGTGGTTTCTCAGACTGTTTGCTATTGTTTTAATGTGAGCATCAGCTTCATGAACACACTGAAATTAATGTTTGATGCCTTTATATATGTATATCTGGTGTTTTTATGGAGCGATAATAAAAAAAGTCAGTTGTGGCTATTAGACAGCATTTGAGAAGGAGTGATGTGCTTCTTTGCTTGGGATTATTAAATTTTAAGTCTTGGCTGTTTTCATTTTGAATGCCAGTGATGAATGTTGCCAGATGGAAGCCTTTCATCAAATCTTTCCTTTCTCTTGTGGTTAGCCATAAATCTTAAATAAGTGACTGTTTGCGTGAACTATGTTGATTAAATGCTTTCTATTTTCATGGGTTCCAATATTATCAGTACCTTGAAGGTACTGATAATTAAAGGTCAGCTTATTTTCCTCATTATTGAATTTCTGACCCAAATAAACTCTCCTTGATTTGTTTGCCTGCAAATTACTCTTGCCTTCACTTTGTCACCAGATTTCTCATGAATATGTCCACATGGCAAATTTAGACCAGTTTCAAGCCTGATAAACTACAATGGCTTCTAACCTAGGAAAGCTATTAACTGCAGTTCTCTTTCCAGTTTCTAAAGGGGAAATGTTTGCTTCTTGTAATAAAAACAACAAAAAGTCCTTTAGCATCTTAAAGACTAGTAGAGTTATTTGAACATAAATAGAACATGCAGTGCTCTTGGAAGCAAACAGTAATAAAGAATTCTCCACACCTGCAGAGAAAAATGCAGCTCCTAGGGATTTTGGAACAAGGAGAACCATTACAAGTGCATTGGAACAACTTTACCTGTGATTCAACATGGTTTGAATATCTGGTATATTAGGGACGGAATCAGCGCTAGAAAGGCATGCATTAGACCAGGGGTTCCCAATGTTTTCTTGCCATGGGCCAGAACTGCCCCAATGCTTAGCTGTGGGGGTTGCAGGCGTGGTTGCTCCCACTGCTTAAGTTTTTGTCATTGTAGTCATCATTGACGGCTGTAATTTTGCTGCATTTGTGGCTTCTTGCACAGCCTCCGCTGCTTCTCAGGGCTGTGGGAGGCTTTTTGGAACATTTTTGCTCCATTGTGGGATTTTTTTCACTACTTCTCTGCTGCATTTTGGTAGCTAAACCACAGCAGTCGAGCATTTCCTGGTTCTGCACTGGGAACTCAGGCACTGACCTAAGCTTCACCCACTAGTGGAAGCCCCCAACAGCCATGGTTTAGCTGCCGAAACGCAGTGGAGAAGTGGTGGAAAAAAATCCCAAAATGGAGTGAAAATGCTCTGTAAAGCCTCCCACTGCCTTGGGAAGCAGTGGAGGCTGTGCAAGAAGCTGCAAAAATGGTGTGATTACTGCTGTCGTTGCCACGGTAAATGACATATTGGACTTCTGGTGGTGGTGGTAGCTTCTGGAAGTGCCATGGTGGCCACCACAGGTCATATTAATGGGCTGGATTAGGCCCAAGGGCCATAGGTTGGGAACCCCTGCTTTAGACAGTGCTGCAGTGCAGGTAATAGTAGTGGGCATGCTAAATTTTGGGATTTTCCCTTGCTTGATGTCTCTATGTTAATGGTAATATGAGGATGGTACTATTGTCAGTGTGAATGTATACCATCTTGATGGCTGTAATTGGTGTTGTCAACATTCAGGGTGCCCTTTGCTATGTAAAGCTTGACACCCTTTTGCCTGCTCGCAATGTGGACATTACATTGTGAAGCAACATTGGACCATTTTCTGGTGTTTTAAATTGTGGATACATAAGCTCAATATCACATATAAATAAATTGGAGTTTTTCTTTTATGAAAAATAGATCAATATTCCTTGTTGTGGCCAATGCTTAAGATTCTCTAGATGTTTAGGTTACTATATAATGTAGACAGTCATCGGAGGTTATTGAAAATTACTTTGGAAAACCCTTAATTTCCGGAAACTGGGAGAAACCAGCCTTGTTTAGCTGAATAGCAGGGACCACTTGGGAAAGCAACAGGTTGTTTGGTCTGGTCAGGATGTTCTGGGGTAAAAAGTTGAAAAAATGTAAGGTCTACACAGATCAGGAAGTGGTACTAGGTGAGGTTATGAAGTCTGACTCTGTTATCCTTTGATGTCTGGGTTTATTTTCAGTTTTCACATTAGTGGGATGCTCAGTTATAATTTTGCTAATTAGTGAAATATAAACCCCTGAAAATTGGCTGTACAGAGATATGCTAGTGAACAGATGTGTGCTCTGAAAAGGTATATAAGGGTTTTTATCAATTGATGAACCATTGAGTAGATTAAATTCATGGAATGTGATCCACAATTACTTGTTCAAAGGGCCACCTGCTGCCCTTCTTCAGGACTTCAATGGCATGCAATGGGGGATGAGTTTTCTCTTTACTGTCTCAGGAGACCTGGTAGTGTAGTGGTTAAACTGCTGTATGCAATCAAAAAGTTGTGAGTTAGATCCTGCCCAGGCCTCAAAGTTGACTCAGCCACCCATCCTTCCGAGGTTGGTAAAATGAGTACCCAGCATGTTGGGGCAAAATGCTAATTAACTTGTCAACCACCCTAAGTGTGTACTAAGTACAATGGATTATAAGTGTGATTGCTTTTTGCCTGTTCTTTTCTTATACTTTCAGTTTTCTGTTTCATTGTTTCTTTAATAATATTTTTGCTTTTTCCTCCATTAATATGTTCATTGAGGCTGAATAAAAAAAAAGTCCTTGTCACCCTTGGCCAGGTGCGTGCTGGTATATTGGGCAATCAGGCTTTGTCCCACCCCGCCATTGCCTCTGGTGCCTTGGGGCACCAATAGCAATGTATGGGGCAACCCCACCAGTCCCTGTCCAGCGCCTTACCATGGTGCCCTGCACATCCCTGCCCTTGACAACTCTTTCTTTCTCCTTTTGGCAAACCAAACACTGCCTGAACTGTAAGTCTGACACTAGGAGAGATCAAACTCCTACTTGTTCCTGCTGTAGTTCTTGTTTGCTTCTGTAGGAGCTGCCATTGTTGCTGATGGGTAGCCAGGGATGTAGTTGCCCCTCTGCTCTTATGCTGGCTCATGTTCCCTTCTAGAATCTTTCCTGTCTAAAGGGAAATCTCCTGTCACCTCAGCTCATGCCTCCCCTCTACTGGGGAATTCAATGTCTGGAATGCTGGGCTGGGATGTATGTAGGGTGATGGGCTGTTGGCCACCTGGAGCTCCTCCTGACAACATCACTATCTAAATTCTGATTCTACAAAATTAATTAACCCAGCAGGCTTGTGTGTGTGTGTGTTGTGTTCTTGAGGTTGATGTTCTGTTTCATAGTTTTCCATTTTTTTAAAAAAAACTTTGTCAAGAAAACACCTGTCAGACTGACAATGTTGTAGAACAAAAGGTATCAAGTTCATTCAAAGGCAAAGGTGCCAAAGAAAACATTTCAAATTGTTCCAAGATATTTTTTTCCCACAGCCACGGTAATTAGGGTGTTTCATTTGCAACAACTAGTATGTAATTAAATCTGACCTTTCCATTAATTATGTCTTGACTTTTTTAAATTTTAAACACATGTTCCCCTGTGGTGGTGTTATGTGCAAATGTAAGTAAGCACTCTCTGTAATGAAAGCAAAAAGGTTCAGTAAAAGGAGCAGCGAAAAGATGCTGTTGAAAGCATAAGTGAGCCTGTTCTCTGGGGCCTGAACTCAGGAAGGCTAGAGGTTGAGGATTGCTCTGTTGAGAGCCCTTCATGCCCTCTATGGACACAGAAATGGCAATTTGTCAAGTGTGTGAGGAGTCTCCTCCTGGGATTGGTAGGCATAGATACCACTTCAGTGGGAAGGGAAACAGCGTTCCGTGTACTCCAGTGTCTAGTCATGCTTGCCACATGTCCACAGAAACATCTGCAGACATGGACTGTGCTGGCTCTTTGGATGTAAACAGAGATGAGCCCTGTACCCTAGAGTTGAATGTGACTGGCTTTTTAGCAAGGGTGAGGGTGACCTACCCTAGCCAACAAAACAATAAATACTATATGTTCATGGTTCCCAAAGTGAGACACATACCCCACGATGGGGCAGGCAATGCCCCACGGGGGGGGGCAATTTGATTTGTTATTAATGAGTTATTAATGAGTTATTAACAATGAAATGCCTTGTAGGCTTCCTCCACATGAATAGGAGTTCACTTCTTGAATAATAAAAATTATATGTCATGGGGAAGGGGGATCAGGATTTTAGAGATGCTTAGGTGGGCATGGTCAGAAAAAAGTTGGGAACCACTGCTGTACATCCAATTTCCAGTTGAAAACAAACAAACAACCCAGCAGGTGCCTTGGCCTGTAAATCAAAACATGGAGGTCAGAACCTTCCCATTTCCTGACAGTCCATGGAAGGTTTCAGAAAAGTAGACTGTGAAATTTCAGGTGGGCCCTTGTGATCAGGCACAGGCCCTTACGTTGTGAGTGCAAAACAGAATACAGTAAAACATTGGATAACGCTAAGAATTGGTTCCACAAGTCTTGGTGTTATCCGATTTTTAGTGTTATCCGATCCATGTTAAAATCCTATGGGATGGATCGGATAACGTTAAAGCTCCATAGAGATACATTGTAACCACGCAGGCTTTAGTGGTTGTTATCCGATCCATCCCATAGGATCTTAACGTTATTCGATCCAATTCTCCTCCCCAGATTACTTAACGTTATGCGATTTTAGCGTTATCCGATCCAATCGTTATCCGGTGTTTTACTGTATTTCCTTTTGTGAGTGTATGCATATATGCATGAGAGAGAACAGCAGAACAAATGTTGAATTAATTATCTGGCTTGTTGGGGGAGAGACTAACCAGAGAGACAGCTCCCTGCTGGGCCTGTGTGTGACAACAAACAGTCCATAATTATATAGCCACTTTCCAAGAGCAATTGGGAAACAAGCAGGAACAAGTTGCTTGTCCTTGATAGCCCAGAATTCCCACAGAGCCCTGACTTATTCTGCCATCCAAATGTATCCAGTTCCAGCAACAGATATAAAGAGAATGTAATAATCTTGAGATGAAATACTTCCATTTTGCTGTTTTAAGAATGCGTTTTATGCTGGTTCTGCTAACTCCTGTCTCATGTGCACAGGCATGGGCTGGGCCACCGTGACAGGGGGATTCATCCCAATGTGCCCTTGCCTCTGGCGCCCTGGGGCACAAATAATAATTTTATTATTATTTTATCCACCTAGTGTGCAGCACTTTAGATTAAGCTATTGCTCCAAGCTCCCTCCTTCAGCTTGGAGCAATGGTTTATTCTAAAGTGCTGTGTGCCTTGAGGAGCAAGCGAGGGGCGGTGATCAAGCAGTTCACAGGGGCAGCCTTCTCCCCAGTCCCTAGGTCACTGTCCCTCATCCCTGTCCAGCACCCTCCCATGGTGCCTAGCACACCCCTGCACATGCACATTGTTTAGTAGACTTCTGTGGTGAGCGTGTAAACTATCCAACACCATAGCAGAAGAAACAGGACTTGTTAGTGTGTGAGGCCTCCCAGATCTTCCCTTGTGTTCATTACACACAGTACCATGTGCCTCAAACTTATCACGAATGCACACACTTGTTAGGCATGTTGGAGGTTCTGTTGCATTCTCATACCTCCATTGTTGTATTTCCACAATGTTCTTAAAATTGCAAATAACACTTCAAAATGGGCTTGTGTTTCTCCAATGGCAACTGTGTTTTTGCCATTTTCTTTGACTGTCCTGCCTGTCGCATGATGGCACTATAATTCATTCTTTTGAGCATTGTTACTGTAATTCAGAATGTAATTGTTACTGTAATTCAGTTCAACTTCAAAAGGTAAGACATAGATAACATCTCTTAAAACGCGTATAAATTTTTGGCACTTTCTATGCAATAGATATATATCTAGTGCTCATTTCCAGTCTTGAGTCGTCTAAAGTAGCCTTGTACAGTTTCATTTACGGAACTCCATTCCAGAGACAATTTGACTGTCCTTCCGGAGTTGTTGTTGTTGCATTAAGATTAGCAGTATATTTTGGCAGAATTCAATAGCTAATTTTCAAATGACTTTGTGGCTGGGTCAGGCCTAGACCCAGAGTCAGCTGAGTACTTCTCACAGCAATCCATTAAATGTCATGTAAGTGGAAGATAATTGTGGAGCAAATGCCCAATTATCCATGATGTTTATTGACATCAAAAACCTATGCAGGTTGCTTGGAAAGCTCTCATTTATGAAGTAAAAACTATGACATTCATTTATCTAAGGCTTGAGAGCTTACTGTTTATTAATCTATTTTGCTGAGAGTTTCTCCTGATTTATTTTATTGCAGATTATTTTTTAAAGAAATGGAACAAAATTAATGATTTCCCATTTACATCTTGTCTGCAATAACAACAGCAGCTGTAGCAGTAATAGCAGTAATATTACAGTGTTAGGGGAAACCTGAGTTTTGATTCCCCCCTCTTTCCTTTAACACCTCTCCCTCCTGATGGTATGCTTTCCATATTTTAATGAAAGGGTCGTCTTTGATGAGGAGAAGGTCAGAACAAATTGCTATAAACAAATGGTCTCATCTTCCTTAGACTCTCCAGAACTCTTGACTGACCTATTCATTGACTAGGCTTTTAATTGGGGTCCTGGATGTTATTCAACCAACTGCATGGCACTGCTGAGCATTTGTTTAGTATGAACATGAAAATTGATCTACCAGCTTTTACCTAACAAGAGGAACACCACTCTGTACTGTCTGGTCAACTTTGGCATTTTTAGCAGACACTTCACACAATTTTTTTTTGCAAAGAATCTAGGCATGTTTGAGATTATTACTGGCCTGGAAGTGCTAGTTTCATGAACTGAATTGCTTGTTTTCATTTCATTTGAATGAAATGCATACAGATTTTGTTCACTAAGTTAACTGATATTCATAACTTTATACTAGATTGGTTAAAGAAATCAGATTTGCCTTGATTGAGCACCCTTTGTCCTAGCAATGTCCAATGCTGAGGGAGTTCTTTACTGATTCAAACTAAAACAAACAACCTTGTGAAACTTTAATGTGGGGTTCCCCAGCCAATGGTTACATACTATAGGGGAGCATATTTGGATTTTAAGCAAGGAGCATGTAGTTTTGGGGGAGGAATTCAGTATTATTATTTTTTTTATTTGAAAAATTTATACATTTTTAGTTCATGGCTTTCTTAGTTATGCTGCACCATCTCATTATATGTAGTAGTGTACCTTTCTTAAAATAAAAACAGAAGAGCAAAGCATTTTCCATAAATTTACAAATTACAGTCAAACCTCATATAACACTAAAAGCTGGTTCCACAAGTCTTGATGTTATATGATTTTTAGTGTTATCCGATGCATGTTAAAATCCTATGGGAGCCATAGAGATACATTGTAACCACACAGGCTTTAGCGGTTGTTATCTGAAGCATCCCATAGGATCTTAATGTTATCTGATGCAATTCTTCCCCCCAGATTCCTTGATGTTATGCGATTTTCGTGTTATTCAATACTAATGTTATATGAGGTATTACTGTACAGTAATACCTCATATAACATTAGTATCGAATAACACGAAAATCGCATAACATCAAGGAATCTGGGGGGAAGAATTGCATCAGATAACATTAAGATCCTATGGGATGCTTCAGATAACAACCGCGAAAGCCTGTGTGGTTACAATGTATCTCTATGGATCCCATAGAGGATCAGATAACACTAAAAATCATATAACACGAAGACTTGTGGAACCAGGTTTTAGTGTTATATGAGGTTTTACTGTATTTAATTTTTAATAAACATAGTTCAGATTTTAAAAAAAGATATTGGGGAGGCAGATTTGAAAGGAATGTATAAGATTTTTATGTTTATCAAAACTGGCAACATGATATAGAAAAGTTGAGAAAATCCGATTATTCTTGCTTGGCTTAACACAATTGGTATAACTCTCACTTGCAAATAGCTAAAAGTGAAGAAGCTAGCATAGGAATTTGCTATTACTGTTTGAGCTGCATAACTTGGCATACAATAGCAAAGGCACACAAGTGTCACCCTTGCTTGAAAGCCAATCATATCAAACTTTAGGGTTTAGTTTTCATCTCTCTTTATAGCCAAAGAGCTAGTGCTGTCTGTCTGTGGCAGGCATGACTAGACACCAGAGTGCATGGAACACTGTTTACCTTCTCCACAAAGCGGCATCTATTTATCTACTTGCAATTGAAAACTGCTGAAATTAGAGATACTGGACATAGAGAAATTAATCATTACTTCTCCTCATAACAAATTATCCAGACTGGATTAGTTTACAGCCAAAATCCAAAGATAATATTCCCTTCTCTAACAACAGTTGAAATGATGCTTGGTTCTCTGGCCACTACCATTGAGGTCTCTTTGATGAGAAACCCTATCCAAAAATTCTCTGGGTGATAATATTTGGGTCAATGTGAGGTGTGCAGGGAGGGGACTATATAGAGGTGGACTTACAGTTTGACCAGAATCTATGATGTCTGGCAGAAATGCACCATTGGATCTGGGAATCTGTTGATACTGAATAGTGTTATTGATCTTCTTGTATAACATGATCAGGATTCAATAAATATTTAGTTCTTGCTTTCACTGTAATTCCTGTGGGTATCATATAGTACAGGTTTGATTTGTATTTGATTTGGTGGGTCATTAACAAGTCACTGAGATTGCTTTCACCACCACGCTAATAAAAATAGTAATGTTTGAGCTTACTTGTGAACTGCACTTTCTCTTAAAGAGACTGACTACAGACTTAATTCTGATTCAAGCCAAAGTAAGGATAAAGATTCCAGGCATATGGGGATGTTCACATGACAGATTCATTTTAATTTCAAATAATTTCTAGATTTAATAATAATAATAATAATAATAATAATAATAATAATAATAATAATAATAATAATAATAATAATAATAATAATAATAATAATAATAATAATAATAATAATAATAATAATAATAATAATAATAATAATAATAATAATAATAATAATAGGTCTTACATGCTGCCCACTTGGTGATGCAACTCAGGGCGGCTCACAAGAATACCACATCTAATACAGTATACGCATATCACAATGCAATAAAATAAGATACAATTTGCATGTCAAAACACTACAAATCAAGTACCATCATAAAACATTAAAAAAGTCAGTCATCTAAAAAGTTCAGTAAGTCGACTGCAAAAGAGTCCAAGTCCTAAAAGTCCAAAATGTCCTAAAAATCCAAGGTCTAGGCTGGCCAGGGGGAGATGTCCGCCCCCTACCCGCCCTCAACAGCCAAGTCCATGAAGGAGATGTCCTGAGGATCTGAACACATTCATGTCATTTGTACTTGAAAATATATTTTCAATATAACTTTTCATCTGGTCCTTCCTTGCCCACAATTATACACATAAATAAATTTGTGATATTCTACAAATAAAGTGATCGCATTAGCAAGCAGCCACTGTCACAACAAGGATGATGCTACCCATTGACACAACTTTCCTAATGATAATAAAGAACAATTGACATATTGTTTATTTATTTTTCCTTCCTCTTTTCCTGCTTAGATACATGAATTGTTGATGGATTTCTGTATATAGGTGTGTAAGTGTGTGTGAGTGAGAGAGACAGAAAGCAAGTGAAAGCGAGCATGTCTCTGTAACCAAAGGTTGTTTAAATATTACTGTTAATTTAAAGTGGACCATTCAGAACAGGGACTGCAGTTAGCTGGATGATATTTGATCCTGAACTCCGGTTGTTTCGTGACTTTTGCCATGTTGCCAAGGATATTTTGGCATTGCAGCAAACTGGTTTGGTTCAGGAAGTCTCAGGGATTTGCTAACGTTTCTTCTTTTATGTCAATACTCTGCAGGGGGGCTTTCTTTCTTCAACACGTATTTCTCTAACTCCACTTGCTCACTGATTTGTAAGGATTTGAGGTACATATCGAAGGATCAGGTTGCACATGAACCTCTTACAGAGCAGATGCGCAAGTGTCAAGAACTCATCCACTCTGCTGACACTTGCTTTCTCCTTGGAAAACATTTGCAACCTAACTGAACAATTGTTGGAAAAGAGAGTGAAAGTTACAGACTCGGACATAAGATGATGGCAACAGTGGTAGCACACAATAAGAGGAGCAGAAGAGCAGTGGCGATCATCTGGAAGGTAGATCTCTCTCCTCTTCAATTCTTCTTCTTCTTTCATGTCCCAATCAAACCCTGGAGTGCCAAAATGATGCCACGTTCTCATTTTTGTCATTGGACAAATGTAAGTCCTCACTGGTGTATGTTTCTAGCAGTAATTGGCAGACCAGTATATGAGCCAGTTTCCGTATCTCTCCACATTCACATAGTGTGTTGTTGTCTGCCAGCAGCACCTACTTGAGCATGTTGGTCTTGCATTTGGGGACTCCAACCATCAGCCTATTCAGGATCCTCCAAGTGATGTAGAGGAGGTTGAATTCCTTAGCTATAGCTTCCTTTAAAGTTGTTCCTTGTCCAGTTGAAATGCGTAGGAATATGCACTGATGGTGCCAGAGCAATAACTGGTCGTTTTTCAGGACTTGTGAAGCGAATACAAGATGTAGCAAAATGGACCCATCCAGAAGCAAAATGGACCCATTGTGGTATTCATCAATAGGCACTTGCTTGTAAAAAAATTCCAGCCTGCTTAGATAGTACTCTTATAAATGCTGTGAAAATTGTCAATTTAATCAAGGCCCGTGCCACAAACTCAAGAATTTTTACAGACATTTGTAAAGAGCTTTGCAGCGAGCATGAGACCCTGTTGTTACATACTGAAGTGTGTTGGCTGTCCAGAGGAAGAGTTGTTTCAAGAATATTTGAGTTGAGACACGAAATTGAGTTATTTTTGACCGAGCAGGGACATGCCGAGTACAAACAGATGCTGATTGATCCTTTGTGGCTACAAACATTGGCTTACTTGTCAGATATTTTTACAAAACTGAATGAGTTGAATTTGGGGCTTCAAGGCCAGGATACAACCATATTCACTATGCAGGAGAAGGTTGAGTCAACAATGAAAAAAAGTCTCTCTGGACAGCTTTGATCGACAGATGTAAATATGATCAATTTCCGAATTTAAAACTTTTTTTGGAAACTACTTCTTCATCAGTGAATGAAGATGTAAAATCAGCCATAAAATGCCACTTGCAAAATTTGCTGACCGCATTACGCACTTATTTCCCAGAAATATCATCGCAATGGAACTGGGTAAACAACCCCTTTGGAAACTGTCCCACCGATCACCTATCCATCTCTGATCAAGAGGAATTAATAGACATCTCATGCAACAGTAGACTCAAAAGTTGTTTTGCGGAGCAATCACTGGTTAATTTTTGGGCTGGTCTTAAGGACGTTTATCGTGTCAGTGAAGTGGCAATAAAACATTTACTGCCATTTTGCACGACGTACCTTTGCGAGAACAGATTTTCCGCAATGACAAACTTAAAAACTAAACATCGTCACAGACTTCAACTCGAAGACGACTTGAGATTGAAGCTGATCAAAATGCAACCAGATTTTTCAGAGTTGTGCAAAGAAAAACGTGCACATTTGTCACATTAATGAAACATGTGTTCTCTGTCATTAGAATGTCTTTTGATGATAATAAATATAAAATACACCTGATTTCATTTTTTATTTAACGTTCCTGCAATAAGGGGTACGCAAGTTTGAGGTCTTTCTTGAAGTGGTATGTAGAAAAAACTAATTGGGAACCAGTGCAATAGATCAAACCATCTCATTACTATCAGTACATCTTAAACCCAAACCCAAACAGACAAACCCACAGTAAACTGTACCATTTGCTTCAGAAGCAATTTGAACATTTTTGATCAATTCTTCACTGAAGAAATCAGTCTTTTCTGAATGAAACTTTTTCATTCATTTTTGAGCATGTCATTTGGTTAAAAGATTCATTTTGAGCATGTCATTTGGTTAAAAGATTCATTTTTGAGCATATCATTTGGTTAAAGATACAGTCAAACCTCGTATAAAGAGTGCCTCGCTTAGAGAGTAACTCGCTTAAAGAGCAGAATTTTCGCTGAATGTTCGCTTCACTTAACAAATAAAACCAACTATAAACTCGCTTAAGAAATAAATCAGGTTTCACAATCTCTCCCCACAAGAAGTCACAATTGGTCACTTACTACTTATTTCAGAAGAAAGTACATAACGAACAATTAGCATTCAGCTCAGTCTAATAAAGTGTGAGTCTGTATGTTTAGTCTAGTCCAGTTAGCAGTCAAACTTAGATTTAGGCTACCTCTCTGCAGCAGACCTTAGCCCACAAATATGAAGGGCAGCAGGAAGCCACATGACCTGGAGGTTGAGTTAAATATATGGCTTGTGGCTCATTTGTAGCCACATTGATCTACTATATAAATTGAAAAAATCCTGCAACTGATACTGTTACAAGAATTTGGGAGCCCAGCTGTTATGAGGAATCTCAAACTGCAAAGTCTAACAGCCAGGTTGGTACTATTTGCCTCACAACAGTGAAAGTCCAGTGAAAAATTTCACTCTGCCTTTGCATTATAATTTGTTCCATCAAATTGATGGTGGTGGTAGAGAGGGCAAGATAAATTTGAGACAGATGTGTTTACATGTGCACAGAATCTATATTTAAATTGGGAACATACTCACCTGAGGAGACCAGTATTTTTCTTCCTTTTGACAAAGAAGCAACAATTAGCAGCTTATGGGCTGCTTCTGTAGTGTAGAAATCACAAATTATGCTACATAGCTATGACCTACTACCTACATGGTAGTATGAAGAGCTACAAATTGATCAATTTGCATAGGCAGCTGATGGTATATTAAAGGTTAAGAGAAATTTCATATCTTTAGTTAAGATATGAGTTCCAATTCACAGAAGGGTTAAAAAGCATAAATGCACATTTTTAAATGGAGCTACACACTCTTAGTTCTAGATGGGCAACACTTGTGATCATCTTCTATAGCTTCTTGAGGTTTTTTTCTGATTGCAATCTTCTGCTGATTAAATGATTCCAGATGTCATATGTATTGGTAGAAGCAGAAGGTTCAGGTTACTTATGCTGATTGTTCGATTCTTTCACTGTGCCTGAAAAAAAAAACCCACATTTCTCTAGGATGGAGCTTGTTAAAGGGGGAAAGAAACTTGTGAAAGTTGGATGATGTGGGAAGATAAAGCAATTGACACTGGGCAAATCTGACACCGATAATATCAGAAATGTGTAAGAAATATGGGAATCTCATCCATCAGCTTTGTCTTTGTGTTGGATAATGAAGGCAAGCCATCTAAGACATCGGTATAACACCACTGTATTTCCAAAGTGCTGGAAAATAATAATTGCTAACTTAATTTGAAGTGAAGTTGACAAGGTTCTTATGGGAAAGTGGTCAGAATTATATCTTTAATACCCTTTCTTGTCATATTGTACCATCTACTGCACAATCATTTCAAATTAATATTTTCATGTAAGATTTATGTCAAAACTGTCCTTTTTAAAAGACTATATTTATGGTCAAAGTTACAGAAGAAAATAGACTGTTTTGAAGATTCTTTTCCTGCATCATTCACTCAAATATTGATAAAGAGAAAGCTGGTTGTTGACCGTAATAATGTGATTTGAATTTGATAAAGAGTAAGACAAAGCATTGTGACACCTTAAAGACTAACAGCTATATTTTAATGTTAGCTTTCGTGGCTCAAATTTCTTCAGACATAAGAGTGAGACGTCATGGCAATAATTTATACATATAAAGTGTGGATACAGAGATACACAATGGCTGGTTTTTGTTGTTGTTCAGTCACACAGTTGATTCCGACCCTTTGCGACCCTATGGACCATTGTCCGCCAGGCACCTCTGTCCTCCACCATCCTCCTCAACTCACTCAGTTCTGTACCCATTGTCTCTACAATACCATCTAGCCATCTCATTTTTGGCCACCCCCTTTTTCTTTTGCCCTCCACCTTTCTCAGCATTAAGGCATTCTCAAGTGAATCCTCTCTTCTCATTTGAGGTCCAAAGTACTTTAGCTTCATCTTTACTATTTGACCTTCAAGGGAGCAGTCATGGCTGGTTAGTATAACTGATAGTTACAAATCAGTATGGCTTTTTATAGTTGGTAATGGCCTAAGATTCAGATTTATTTCTGTGAAGGGGCAATGCTCATCACTGTTTACAGCCAAATAGCTAGTGCTGTCTGCACCTGCAGACATTTCTGTAGCCATATGGCAAGCATGGTTAGATGTCAAAGCGCATGGAAAACACTATTCCTTTCCTGTCAAAATGGTACCTCTTGCTTTCAAACTTCTAGGTCGGATAGAATGGAGGTCATGACAAGCTTTAGGCACCAAAGATCTTGTAACATCAATCCCAGCTACAAAAAACAAAAACAAAACAACAAAACAACAACAACAGTAAATTCACAGCTCAGTTGGATGAGCTTCTGAATATTTGTTTTGAATTCTTTTCAAATGTTCTCTCTCTTAAATATTTCCATTATCTGTATTTTTTAAATTAAATGTTCTTTTTGTGTTAAAATTACACTCTTGCACTCCTGCTATCAATTTCATAAGTAAAGGTAACATAGAAATGCTGTATAACGTAATTACACTTCTTCAGTGTGTGGGTGAAACATGTCTACTTTGGTGTTATATCTACTAAATTACATTCATTTTACAATAATGAAATTTAGTAGATTCGTCATATGTTGTCTCTCTGTATTCAGTTCATGAAGCACATACCATGTAAAGAACTATGTTCTTCTATCTGTCCTGAACCTGCAAGTCAGTTTCATTGTGTGCTCCCAGTTTCAGTATTATAAAACAGAAACTTTTACAGTAACCAGTGGTGGGATTCAAAAATTGTTATTACCTACTCTGTGGGCATGGTATGGTGAGCATGGCCAGGGGGAAAGCCCTGCGTTGCACCCAAATTAGGACTACTTTATTTCAAAACTTGGATGGGCACGGCCAGCCAGAATTTCTGCTACCAGTTCTGGCGAACTGGTGCGAACCTGCTGAATCCCACCACTTTTGTTGGGGTGCTTTTGTGATTTGTGAGCCGCCCTGGGTCACCTCGGTGAGAAGGATGGTGGATAAATATGAATAATAAATAAATAAATAAACTGTAGACTGCAACTCTTTCTCTCTTGTTGTCTATTCAGCCCCACTGGAGAAATTCTTGGGAAGCATTTAGAAATGTGCTATTTGTTTGATTATCCTGAAGAAGAAAAACGATCTGTCTTTAAGTTTATCTGTTCCATAATGAGATAGTGATTACTTTACTTTAAACTTGTTTATCAAATACTTTTCCACTCTGCCAGAACAGAACAGACAGAAAGCAATTTATTTATGCCAATGATTTAAGCCTCTGTTTCAGTTTTCCATTCAAATGAATGGGATTTAACAGCCACAACTTTCAACTTCATGGCGTGACCATATCGGGCTTCAACATATACTTTTTCCCTATGAGAGTAAGTACCAGCAGAAAGTTTTAATCTCCTTTCTGTCTTTTACTAAACTTCAGTTGAACTAAAGCAGGGATTCCCAACCTGCAGACCATGGGCCAAATGAGGCCTGCAACACTGTTTCATGTGGCCCCACACCGCCCCCACCACACCAGGCAGTGCCATGTGGTGGAGGAAGGGCAAAATGACATCTGGCCCTCAAAGCTGTCTGAGGGAGTGTGACCCAGCCCCTAGTTTTAAAAGGTTGAGAACTCCTGAACTAAAGGATACACAGCCATCAACTAATTTCTGCATTTCATAGTTAAGATGCAATTCCCCTTAAATTGGTTTGTCAGCTTATCAACAGCTAGAAGATAATTCATATGCAGCAACTTTCTATGGCTGAGGCCCAAGTTCACAATCCTTACCACTGGCAGACGCAACACCAATCCTTCAGCAGCTTGAAGAGTTCAAAAAGGCTGTCATTGAGTGTTTTGACAGAAATTCTTTGGTTGTGGTTGCTCTTCTCCAAATGATCATCATTTTGTGGTGCCTAATGATACAGCCCATACACAAATGTTGGTGTCAACTTTCCCCGTCACAATTAAATTAGTCTGCAGCCCAGTCTTTCCTTCTCATTGGATTGGCATGAATGGAGCATGTAATTGAGGCACCTGTCTCTACTTAACTCTTGCACTTAGAATAGGTATCTTCTTGAATAGTTACTGAGGGCTGTGAAGACTTTGTGCTCTGCTGCTGACTGAAGTCACAGGAAAACTCACTTATTAATGTTCTGCAGTATGAGAAGCATGGTTGTAACTATTAGCAAGTGGCAGAACAAGATGACAAGTCTGTGGGGTAAAAATAACAATAAAAACTTAGAGCAGGTTGCCTGATGTGATAAAGTTGGAAAATGTCATAATGATGGGACAGAAGAAGGAAGTTTGTGTTCCTTATATACACCACATAGCAGTGTATCAGAAATCCTTAAAAATAGAAGCCCTTAAAATAAATTTGAGGCCAGTAGTGTTTTAGGCACATGTTTAAAAGCATATTTCATGTTCAGCGTAGTCCTTCATTTTGTATAGTTCTCTGGGTGCTGATTGTCCATTAATGGAAGTCCTTAGAAGAACTTTCATTTAATAAAGTTACAGTAGATTATTATACCTATAGTATGTGACATTAATCTGTTAAAATCAGTAGTTAAACTAATTATTCTGGGTTGAAAGGATTTTTGCTGGAGAAACTCTGCTCAGGGGACACCTGAATGAGGCTCCTTTCATGTCCCCAAGATCTTTTACCACCAAAGTAGTTTCTATTTATCTGCTTGCAATTTATTGCTTTCAAACTGCTAGGTTGGCAGGAGCCAGTTCAGCAATGAGCACTCAAACCATCATGCAAGTCTTGAACTGCTGACTTGCTGGTCTTCCAGCTAACAAGGCAAGCTTCTTAACCACTGAGCCACCACAGCCCCTCTATAATAATAATTTCGTGCCAGAAAATATTCTGGGTTGAAAGGATTTTTGCTGGGGAAACTCCACTCATGTGACGCCTGAATGAGGCTGCTTTCATGTCCTCAAGAGCTGGGACAGAGATGGGTGCTCAAACCGTCATGCAGTACCCGGGTCTCGAACTGCCAATTTACCGGCCTTCCAGCTAACAAGGAGTGCTTCTTAACCACTGAGCCACTGACTGGAACAAAGTGGGAATGAACTCAAAATAAGGCTTCCTATGTGTGCCTGTGAAGTAGTGGTTTCTTTGGATGAAATGGCCTCCAAAGGAGAATTAATTTAAATGAGGGAGAAAATTCAAATATAAAGCATGTGTACTTTGACAGGCTGAATTCATTTTAGTTAATTTTCAGAAACTGATAGGTTTTAATGGTGGAATTTAATATTTAACAGTAGCATTAAGGGAGGTCCGACCAAAGAACACAGGAGGATAATCAAGCTAAAAGAATACATAGTGATACTTCAACTATCGCTGACTTAAAGCAGAGCAGAAAGTACAGTGGCAATAAATAAAGAGCTGTTAGACTCGAGTACCACAGCTTGAACATAATAACTGCCTTACTGGGTGCATCTATCTGTACAACTGTTTTTCCACCCTCAATTTGGTTTTCAGAGATATCATGGCAAATGGCAACAACTGATAGGCATATTTATGAACAGAAGTGAAATGTGTGGCTATTTTGCAGGAACAAGGTTAGCCTATAATTCATTTCACAGGTACATTCAATCTGTATTTTGGGGCATATAATTCTTTGTACTTCTTTCAACAGTAGTAAAGGTAAAGTTTCCCTTGCTCGAAAACCAGTCATATCTGACTCTAGGCGTCAGTGCTCATCTCTATTTCTAAGCCAAAGAGCCAGCGCTGTCTGCTTCTGCAGATGTTTCCATGGTCATGTGGCAGGCATGACTAGACACATGGAATGCTGTTACCTTCCCACCGAAGTGGTCCCTATTTATCGACTTGAAATTTCTTGCTTTCAAACTGCTAGGTTGGCAGGAGTTCAACAGCAGACCCATGACATAATCCTACTTTCATATTACAGTAATACCTTGGATAACGATTCCCTCGGATAACGCTAAAATCAGATAACGTCGGGGAATTTGAGGCAAACATTTGCATGCTTTCTCCCAAGGAGGCACACTGAGGATCAGTCACTGTGATCTTCAGTGTGCCTCCTTGGGAGAAAGAGAGCAGGTGTTCCCCTTTCTCCCAAGGTAAGCTGGTGGGTCCCAGCCATGCCTTAGGGAATCTGAGGCAAACATTTGCATCACACAATTGTATCTCTACAATTATTTCTGTTTTTACTAAATGCCTTCCCCAACATTCAGAATAAGGACCTAACACAATGCACTAGTTGGTGCAAGCCAAGCACACCTCAGTGGTTTTGACAGAAAAATTGTATGCTAACTTTCCATTTTAAATTTGTAAGATTAAACTTTGTGTTTAACTTTGTCTGCTCCTACAGTTTGAGCATTTCAAACTCATTGTGGATGTTGTTGTTCAGTCGCATAGTCGATTCCTACCCTTTGTGACCCCATGGACCATTACCTTCCAGGCACCCCTGTCCTCCATCCTCCTCCTCAGCCAGCCCAGCTCTGTGCCCATTGTGTCTACAATACCATCTAGCCATCTCATTTTTGGCCGCCCCCTTCTTCTTTTGCCCTCCACCCTTCCCAGCATCAAGGCTTTCTCAAGTGAATCCTCTCTTCTCATTTGATGTCCAAAGTACTTTAGCTTCAGCTTTACTAGAAGAATAAGATACTTTAAAAAGAGAAGAAGCAGAACAGCTCTTATATTCCAACTTTCCATTGAAGGGCATTGTCGCAGGACTGTAGGAAGACTTCTAGCTGCTACTGATCTTTTTTGCAATTCACACGGTGATCTCTTATAATCATTACTGTACTTGTATCTTCCCATTAGTGTTTGTTTTTAAACATATGCATAAACACCTGTGCTACCAGCATGAAATACTCATATGATGAGTGCACACTGAGTTTTAATCTGCACTAACTTGGAAAATCACCTAAGCACTTGTTTATCCTTTGCATTTACTTGACTGCAGAAGGTAGCTTTCTGTGTGATGGTTTGGAAAATGCCTTGTTTTCTTGCTGACACATTTGCTCTCTGGTAACTGTATGTATAGAAAAGTGAGTGTGAGGGAATAACATCAGTTAGCTTTTTTGAGCGCACACAAAAAGAAAATGGCAGGCTTTCATCCATGAATGTGACAACCTGATTTCAAAGCCTATAGTCATTTTCTTGCTACTCTTCATTGCATATGTTTGCTAATGGAAACTGTAAATTACAGTGTGATGGAGAAGCCAGGCACCTCTGCTCAAAAAAAAATCTAATAGCTTCCTTCAATCTGGATGCATAATGTCATTATAAAACTCCCTTTAACTTTACTTGTGGGTTAAAGTACCTGAGTGTCAGAAGGAAATCTGTAGGGTCTACTTAATCACGCAAGAGATGTTTTGTGATGGCAATGGTCTGCATCACTAAGGCAGCCAAAAACAAAATGTAAAACAAAACAGAACATATGTCTTTCCTTCAAGTGCAACCATTAGCTTGAAAGTCCATTGTGGGTGACTGAATGTGGGTGTTATTGGAATGTTCTGGTAGACGTTCTCATATGTCTCCCAGATTATTGCAGAGTGGTGTTTTAGAATCGCACGGTTTGCCTGTGAAGACTCGCTGAAGTGAGCTTATGTGGGCATTTCAATGCATTCTTCTTTTGTGTCCCTATCAAACTCTGGACTGCCAAAATGAAGCCACTTTCTTGGCTTTGTCCTCATTGGTGCATGTTTCTGGCAGTAATCAGCAGGCCAGTAAATGAGTCTGTTTCTGTATCTCTCCACATTCACACAGCAAATTGTTGTCTGCCAGCAGCACCCACTTGAGCATTTTGATCTTGCATATGAGGACTCCTACCCTCAGCCTATTTAGGGTCCTCCAAGTGATGTAGGAGAGATTAAATTCCTCAGCTATAGCCTCCTTTAATGTTGTTCCTTGTCCAGTGAGCTCCATCCTCCATCTTCTAATTTGTTTTTTCTCTTGCATACTCTCAAGAAAGTTTGTTCTTTCCATAAAGCTCTTACTGGATCTAAGCTGGTGGATATAAGGCTCATATCCATTCAGAGGATGTCAAGGGTCATCCTCTTGCTTAGTTCACTCAGTGTCTGCTGTTATTTCTCTCCTTATCTTAGGTGGATTGATACCAACAAAAGGGCATATTTTCTCAAATGGTGTACGTTTGAGGCATGCTGTCACTATATGCATTAATCTTCATATTAAACTCCAGCATGAAGAGATGAAAGACAAAAAGTGCAAAGTATGCTCTGGATAAGTTTCTAAGTGCTAGGTTTAACCTTGTGATGGCAAACTTTGGCACTCCAGGTGTTCTTGGACCTCAATTACCAGGAGCCCAAGTCAGCACTCCTGCTGATCAGGGCTTCTGGGAATTGAAGTTCAAGAACAGCTGGAGTGTCAAGGCTCGCTATCAGGAAAAGACCTATTTCCTAATGCTTCCCAAGGCTTGAAATTGCTATTTTTCAGCTAGGCCTCATAAAAATCTTTTCCCATCTCTGTGTGTCTCACAAGACTGTCACGAGATGGTTGTTTTCAGCCAGTGTTCCCATGTTATCGTTCCAGCTTGCAGAGCTTAGAGTGTTATGTCTTCACATGGATGTAAACAATTCATTGTTTTGAGAAAGTTTTCTCTGTTACTTGATTGGCTAAGAGTAACCCACCTGACTGCAAATTCTCCATGTTTGTAGAGAAGTTAGTTAGTTCGTCTCTGTTTCTCAATGGACTAAGACCTCAGTTTGGCTTATCGGATTTTCTCTCCTTTTCACTATGATTACCTAAAAATACTTGGACTGTTCTTATTGGACTGATTCTTTGTTATGACCTTTTAATCTACGTTTTTTCCATGGACTTTGCTATCAATGAACCTGAGGAATAAAGCAGCTGTTTCTCTTTGAAGATTGTTGTTCTTTGATTAGCACACACACACCTACGCTATGCTACCAGAAGAAGCCTCTCTTGTTCTGCTCTACTGCCAGAGCTCAGTAAGTTCTTTTTAAATGCGGCTCAGGTCTCTCAAAGTTGAAAGAAAGGTAAGGGTTAAATATGTTCCAGAAATGAGCATATGCTCAGGAGCATGAGTGGGAGGGCCCTTACAGAGACACCTGAAGCCTCACACTTGCCATCACTAGTTTAACCTATAAATATCAAACGACTGCAACTGGTGGTCTGGAATGCCATCTGTCTACTTAGGAATATGCCCAGCAATTGGAGGCTGATTCTGTAGGTATAGAGATAGGCTCTTCCTATGGATAACACCTTATAGAATCATAGTGTTGGAAGGGACAACCCCTACTTTTTAAGGATTTATCCCGAGCCCCTATTATTTTCAGGATTTACACTGCAGTGTCTAACTGCGGCACGCCTCAGATAGACATTTGGTTATTCCTGAAATACCATTTTCATAGGACAGCCATCCCCTCCCACTCATTTTGTATTACTGCCAAATCTTTCTTAGGTTTTGCTCAATGTTGAAATCTGGTTCATTATGGTTTCCTCTCATGTGTTTTAGTCCTGCCATCTAAAGATACAGAGAACAATTCTACTCAATTAATGCTCTTTACTAATTCTTCTGACAGCACACTTGATTGTGTTTTTAAAAAGCCAGGTAAAATCTACACTGAAATATTTTCATCTTTTTAGTTTTCTTGCTACCAGTCATGTTTTAGGGTATTGCATTCTTATTTTATTGTTGCATTTTATATTATTTCCTTTGACACAGTTCAAAAATCAGAAACTGAAAGGAGATAAAATCATTTCAGCAAGAGATACACACTGCTGTGGGAAGGCACTATTCATTGAGAAGGTCAATAAGTGTCTTTGGCCATTCATGATTACAACAGCCATTTCCCTCCAGCATGTTTACTGCCCTTTAACGGATCAGAAAGGCACTGTTTACAGGAAGAAAGTTAGATAGTGGCAGAAACTGATATGGCACAAAGCAGTGATGAGAACACCATTTAAAATGCATTCCAGGAAAAGAAGAGAGACAATTGATTTCCAGAACTACTGCCACAGTTGATAATTATTTTTTTAAAAAGAAAACATTAATTTCAAATTTTTGTTTTGTGCTAAAGTTGGGAAAAGCCAGTTTAGCTTTCATGTAAATGGAATCAAGCATTTATAATGTTCAATATTATGAACATATTTTCGGTGAGGTTTAGTGTAAGCCTTACAGACTTTCACTGTGGGGTGGGTGGGTTAATGCAGCTCCTGATCTCAACATTTATTTATTTATTTAAAATTCAAGTAGATATTTATTTAATATTTTAATTTGGAATAGCTGTATGGCTTTAAGCAGAGAATTGTTTGATGCTATATTCTGGCATATCTGGTCCCAAACTTTGCCCGTCAGCTCTGGATACCAGATTTAATTCATAAATATTAGTTTTAACCTTTAGAGTCATAAATGGCTTGTGTCTCTAGGTAATCTAAACAACACTGCAATATATAACCTAAATATGTTTTAATGAGCTTGGAATGGATGGAAACCTGATGTGTCACCGCAACTGCCTTTACACTGGTCTTGTATTAGCTGATCTATTTTCCCCCACAGTTCACCTCTAAGAAACAATGCCTGTCATAACAGTTTCTCATACCTTTTTAGGACTCTCATTGATAATTTTCATGCATTATCCATAAGACTTCAGAAGCATGCCTGAAGAAGTGATGTTGAATCTTCATGATTGAAGATTGTGTAATCTTGGTTTTTAAAAAGTGATAATAATTTCGTGTCAGAAATTATTCTGGGTTGAAAGGATTTTTGTTGGAGAAACTCTGCTCAGGGGACACCCAAATTATTCTCCTTTCATGTCCCCAAGATCGTTTCCCACCAACGTGCTCCCTATTTATCTATTTGCAATTTCTTGCTTTGGATCTGCTAGGTTGGCAGGAGCTGGGTCAGAGACAGGCACTCAATCCATTGTGCAGTACCCAGGTCTTGAACTGTTGACTTGCCAGGCTTCCAGCTAAGAAGGCGAGCTTCTTAACCACTGAGCCACCACACCCCATTTAAAAGTGATTAAATAAAGGTATCATCTTCCTCCTGCATTAGATCTATGCTTCCATGGAAACTGCTGTCATGCCATCACTAAATTCAGGTAAGATCCAGGTAATTCTAAATTACCTCTCCTACATCCCCAGAATGGGTGAGATTCAGATTTAACACAGTTTCAGATGGCCAACTCTCAGTCCATCTGGGCCTTCAGCTATCTTGCTAAATGGGATTTCACCTCTTCATGTTCTTTCATATTTTGCTTCTCAGAACATAAGTCATTAGGTGTTCCTTCAAACATATGGTGCAGGCCTAGAAGAAGAAAGAATTTTAATGCCTTTATCTGCAATGTTCTTTCCCCCAAAAAAGTGAGAAATGCTCACTTTTAGCTCATCTGTTTTGACATCAGTTGAATTTTTTTTTATTCTCCTAGGCATTTTGATATGAATTCTATGAACATCTTACATTTTGGTTGGGTGGTCTGGCAGCTTTTGCAATGTAATGAAAATCATGTACTTTTGAAAAGCTGCAACACCAAAACTAAGGCACCCACAAAAATAGGGGTTATGTCATTTGAAAGATCGTCTTGGCGACTTTAAGAATTGGTAGAAATGCAAAGTGATGACATCATCACTTTTGGAAGTAGCATCAAAAAGTGACAGTTTTTCTAGGGGGGTTGGTTGTCAGGGGCCCAGCAAAAAAACAACCCAACCAATTCAGATAATACAAAGTGCATTTGAAGGAGGAAAGATTAACCTTTGTGGAGACACTTTCAGATTTGGAATTTGATTTTGGAAAAATAATCTATGAAGCATTTTACAAAAAATCACTCAAACAAAGTCACACACACACAAAAAAAAAAAAACCCAAAAGGAGGGAAAACCAATTTAGAAAGTGAATATGACAACTTCCTGAGGTGGATACTGTTCACATACAACACATGGAGAAAAATGATGCAGAAGCAGGAATCCACAAAAAAGATATTGAGGAAAAACAGCAGGAGTGCTGACTTGGGTATCTGATAATTGAAGTTCAAGAACACCTGGAATGCCAAGGTTCACCATCACTGTCCTAGGGAAGTACATCTTCTGGAAGTGCATCCAACTTGATGAAACATGCTATGCTTTCTCTGTAACAACTACTGTATTCAATTTCTGTACCATCCATAATTTCTACGTTACATGGGAGAAACTATTCTTTCTCAAGCATTCCTAAATGTTTTGAACATCTAACAGCTCAATGCATGTTCCACCAGATCTTTTTGCACCCTAAATTGTTTTGCTCCAGTCTTCAGAGAGGGTTTTTGAATTAAAAAAAATCAGGGCTAGATCAATACAACCCTAATTTTCATATACAGCTAATGCATATATTACAGTACTGGGCAGGGAGACTTTTGGATTCTCCTATGGAAGCTAACTCATGTGTTAGATGTGTGCGCCATAGTCAAACAATGAAATAATTTTGGAAAGAAATTAGTAAGGTATTGGATATGGCCCTTGGATAGAACTGTGCTTACATCAAAATGAGGGCCATTTTTTTAACTTCAAAATGAGTGAGAGAAAACCCTCTACATGTGTCCTCTCCTGTTATACTCTCTGCAGGGTATTTTTTCCCTACTGATTGGTAAGTGCTATATCATTTGCTTGCCTTGCTGCTCAAGTGACAAGACACTACCTTGTTAGGGGAAACACCTTCCAATGTGACTTTGATTCAATCACATATGTTGGAAACCAAACTAAAACAACAACATCATGCTGTTTTTACTTCCTCTTTCTTACAACAAAACACAAGAGCAATGTTTTTTTGTATGGTCTCCATGGTTCCTTCCATCACCTCCCTCTTGGTCTTCCCATCTAGTCTAGCATTTGCGCCATTCAAGTTCTGCTCTCCAGTTGAGGCAAACAATAGAACTGTGGCCTAAATATTTTTGAAAACCAACTATCAACTAGAGTAAAAATTTTACTGCACAAAATCAGATGCTAAATCCAAATGCATACCAATACTAAATGTTACCTAATATCAAATACTTTTTGTTGTTGTTCAGTTGCACAGTCGATTCCGACCCTTTGCGATCCCATGGACCACTGTCCGCCAGGCACTTCTGTCCTCCAGCATCCTCCTCAACTCGCTCAGCTCTGTGCCCATTGTGTCTACAATACCATCTAGCCATCCCATTTTTGGCCGCCCCCTTCTTCTTTTGCCCTCCACCTTTCCCAGCATCAAGGCTTTCTCAAGCGAATCCTCTCTTCTCATTTGATGTCCAAAGTAGCTTCATCTTCACTATTTGACTTTCTAAGGAGCAGTCAGGTTTGATTTCTTCTAAGATTGACCTATTTGTTCTCCTCACTGTCCAGAGGACTCTCAAAACTCTCCTCCAACACCACACCTCAAAGGCATCTATTCTTCTGTGCTCAGCTTTCCTTATGGTCCAGCTCTCACAACCATACATTGCCACCGGGAATACCATTGCTTTGACTAGACGAATTTTTGTTTGCAATTAGATGTCTCTACTTTTCACTATGTTCCCCAGGTTTCTCATCGCTTGCCTCCCAAGAATCAGTCGCCTTTTTTATTTCATGGCTGCAATCACCATCTGCAGTGAGCTTTGATCCTAAGAAAGTAAAGTCTGTCACTGCTTCTACTTCTTCCCCATCTCAAATATTGAAGGTAAATATAAGCATAAATATCAGATATTAGGAATATCAGGGACACCTACTGAAAAGTCCAGTTTAAAATTAGGAGACTTCCGGAATGCAAACTTGTTCTGATGCTAGCTTGAGTTTCCTTTCACTTTCCCTCTGGAAACATAGGGAGGCTTTGGGACGGATGTTTCAGACAGTGTTCTGTGGTGGCAAATGAGAAGATCTGACTTTGGACACAGTTTTGCCCCTTAAAAACTATGCTGCCATCATGCTGATGTTTAACTACTTTTTAGAATGACACTTAAGGAGGAGATCGAGAAATGTCAGCTTTGTCAGAGCAAGCGCTAGGCCAGTGTGCCTGTGGAGGGTTAGATTCCTAGTTGGAAATCATTTGAATGAAATCTCTAAAGGTTCCTAAGGGCTAGCTGCGAAATGAGTTCTCTAGGGAGCCTATAATCACCTCATCGTCTCTCTTGAGCTACATTAATATGCACCTAGAGCCATGCTGGCAGTTTCCAGAGAGCAAATTACAGAATTCCTTTTTCACACGTCCTGCAGGAGCCAGGCTCATTGACATATAAAGTGGACATAATTAAACCAAGAGAGACATCTTTGAACTCTAAATTCAAAGATTTTGGCAGACATTGTGGGTTCTGCTTGGGGAATACATGAAGGGAAGAATTTGCTTTCCACTTTGCCCCTCCCCCTCTGAAATAAATCTACAGAGAAAAAAATGTTATTTCATACAAATCTAAAAATCAATATCGCTTCTAACGTTTCTGTTATCAGGCGAGAAAGCATGCTGCTGGGGAATACTTGGCATTTAGTAGTACCCTGATTGCTTTAAGAGGAACTATCTTGTGAAGGTCTTTTAAAAGTAGTTTGTATTTTGGGTGTCAGTATCTGCAATGCTTTCTTATAAGTTTTAGCATCGAATCATGTCACACTTTCTTTATCTCCAGCTCCCACAGCTGCTCTGGGCATGTGTAGGAATGTCAAAAGTAGAACCCACAGGCTAGCTTGTCAAGATGAATCTGAGGATATTCCCAGGCCCTCATCTTCTTACAACTATTTCCCAAAATTCTGATGCATGGCATGTTTTCCATTTGGATCAAGACTGAGGACATGTTCTCCATTGCATGCACATGGACATGCCCACGCACACACCCTACAACAATGGGTAGGATAATAAACATCTCTTCTTTTTCTTTATCCAGTTGATCAAGGTTCTAGGATGGGATTGCCAGAGGCTTACTGATCACTGACTAGAACTGAAATTTGATCAAAGAAGCACCTGATTGATGTCTAAATAACCAGCTCTTGCCTCATCTCTACAAAGGTAATACTCCAAATTCCCAACCAAGGAATAACTCTGGATATGCAGATCTTTCTAGCCTCATCAACGTCTCAATGTGATGCTTCCACCAATTCATAGTGAAAAGTAGAGACACCACATTGTGAACAAAAATTCATCTCGTCAAAGCAATGGTATTCCCGGTGGCAATTTATGGTTGTGAGAGCTGGACCATTAGGAAAGCTGAGCGCAGAAGAATAGATGCCTTTGAGATGTGGTGCTGGATGAGAGTTTTGAGAGTCCCCTGGATAGCGAGGAGAACAAATAGGTCAATCTTAGAAGAAATCAACCCTGACTGCTCCTTAGAAAGTCAAATAGTAAAGATGAAGCTGAAGTACTTTGGACATCAAATGAGAAGAGAGGATTCACTTGAGAAAGCCTTGATACTTGGAAAGGTGGAGGGCAAAAGAAAAAGGGGGCCACCAAAATGAGATGGCTAGATGGTATTGTAGAGACAATGGGCACAGAACTGAGCGGGTTGAGGAGGATGGTGGAGGACAGAAGTGCCTGGTGGACAGTGGTCCATGGGGTTGCAAAGGGTCGGAATTGACTGTGCGACTGAACAACAACAAAATGCTTTGAAAACCCCCATGAATGATGCTGAATGGAACGATAAACTTTCATAACTGGAGCTACACATAGCCGGCCAATAAGACCTGAGCCTTTTTAAGATTTTGAGACTGTGGAACCCTTCTATCATGTGACCTTCCCACTTCCTTATTGCAGCCCTCCAACATTTCCTATACAGTAACTGGAAATCTGTCCATTTGCCCTCATCTCAAAGGCCAGTGGGATAAACATCCCCTGGATAGAACACAAAACTGCATGAGGACACTGGAATAAAACATACCACCAGCAAATGGATTATTTCATGAAGCTGTGAAACTTGCTGCTAACCCTTTTTTACCTCCTCTGTCATTAGGCATGAGTGCTAAGTTCATAGCCCTCTCAGCCTCAGTCCACTCAGCTACCAGAGGTGAGTCAAGAAGCTCTCTTGTCATTCCTGACAAATCCCTTAACCACTGAATCTGTAGGTAATGCATCAGTTATGCTGTTGTCCAGTCCTGGGATGTATCTAAGCATAAATAATACATTATACCTGAAATAACTTTATGTAAACTCTCTAACTCCATAACTCTGGGTGATTTAGAAGATAACCCATTTACAATGTAAACGCAGCCACATGCATGGTAAAATTGGCCCAGTGAGGCACACACAACCTAACAGCTACAATTAATGAGAAAAATTAGAAATATGTCAAATCCTTCATTATACTTAACTCGCTCTGCTCCTATAGCTGTTGCCTGAATATGAGTGGGTGGCTGCACACATCCACATTGAGCTGTTGGGTCCTACTGTATTACTGCTCTAGAACCCTCTGAGCTTCCACATACTCTTGCCTTGTGGCTTATTATTATTATTATTATTATTATTATTATTATTATTATTATTATTATTATTATTATTATTATTATTATTATTATTATTATT
Organism: Furcifer pardalis; assembly: GCA_030440675.1. Taxonomy (NCBI): domain Eukaryota; kingdom Metazoa; phylum Chordata; class Lepidosauria; order Squamata; family Chamaeleonidae; genus Furcifer; species Furcifer pardalis. The sequence continues at coordinate 25,034,021 of CP126892.1, forward strand.
ATTATTATTATTATTATTATTATTATTATTGTTGTTGTTGTTGTTGTTGTTGTTGTTGTTGTTGTTGTTGTTGTTGTTGTTGTTGTTGTTGTTGTTGTTGTTGTTGTTGTTGTTGTTGTTAATGATGATGATCCTATTTTACAAAGCAGGCCTGTTACGCCTAAGTGGATTGCACCACATGATCATGAACATAATAGCCACAATGGACTGCTTGTGTGACATGAAACTCCGTCCACCCCCATGCCATTTAAAGGGAAGCCTAGTTCATTATTGAGTCTGCTATCCATTGCTTCCCCAGTGGATCATTTCCCACAGGGGGATTCAACCAACAAATCAATGCCAGCTACTGCTACAGTCACAAAAAGAATGCTGACAGCTTCCGCCAGGCTGCAAGGAGGAATGGCCCAATAAACTCCTCACCCTATGCCCCACAAGTGGGAATCCATTCAACTGGAATGCCCTTCCCCATGCCCCAAACAGTCAAGTGTTCCCTGGTCAGTCTGCCTTACCACTTATCACTGCTCCTATCAAGCAGCATTCACAAGAAAAAGACCAGCTTTGGGGAATGGCCAGTTTTAAAAGTTCCCCACCACACCCCAACTGCCACACTCACCATCTACTTATTGGAGGGGGGGGCGTATGCTCCCCCTGCCTCCCAGCTGCATAGTGGCAGAATTACAGAGGTGGCACACAATTAAAACTTACCATAATATATAATACAGCTTCATGCTAGCTAGCCCTAGTTGCACAGGTGTTGTGGATATTCATTAATTAGAGATTAATGAGAGTATTTACAGATTGACAGATCATAGACACTGAGTAAGTGTTAAATGTCTTATTTGCATCTGGATTGCAGACCTATAACACTATTTGGTTATTGCCTTTTACTTATTATTAAAACATTTATTTGCTTCTGTGTGAATGGTGTAACAAGTCACTCAAGTGAATAACTGCTTCCCCAGAAGCCCTAGGAATTATTCAGTTTGTTGTAGTATTTTAATGCCCACCCTCTTTTATTGCTTATTTAATGAGATCCATTTAAATCTCTGCACTTCACTTTCCTGCATGATTAATTCTATAATATTAAAAGAGATAGTGAATTGCAAAATGCATGCATTTACAGAATAATTATATTCCCTGTACCAGTCAGTGAATAGCATGATAAGGGAGGGCGGCAGGAGCCTGAACAACACTCTTAAATTACATAGAATTGCAAAAATCATAGTAAAATGGTTTTCCAGAAAATAGCTTTTCATCTGAGCTTTTAAAAGTTGTTATGCCAAACATACTGTATTTTATGTGTAAGGATATTTGGCACAAAACCAGTGGCCAACATGAAAATTATGCATATGGATTAAGAGATGTAGGTAGGTAGATACCTACATACATACATGCATACATCTCCCATCCTTTTGGTGCAAGTATCATTTAGGAAAGCTTACACATGTATAAAACATCACAATAATAACAAATAAATTCAGGAAATAAAGCATAATGAACAATATTTTGTATTTGTATTTGTATGCCACTCTATGCACCGAAGTGACTCAGAGCAGCTAACAACATAGATTACACATATCAAAACATATCAAAATATCACATATCAAGTATCACATCAATAACATACCAAAGTATCACATATCACATACATTTCAAGAGATTCCCCCATCATAATTACAAAATTAAACAAAAACCCCCAATATAACTTTCCATGAGACAACGATATTACAATATAAAATATAAATATAACAAAGCATATACACATTACCACAGACTAAGATACAATGGGGTCACAACAAACAAATCACAATATCAGCATATCATAACACACTACAAAAACAGAAACAAAAAGCAAACAAAAAAGCATTCATTTAAAAGTCTCATAATAGTATCCTCAATTATCCAGCTTTTAAGTTCTGCCTCCACTGCTCAGCTGTTCCTGCGTTTCCCTCATCTGAACCGGAAGTAAATTATTAAAAAAATCAAAACATGTTAAAGAAGATCCTAGTTATGTATATAACAAAACATAAATCCATGGCATCAGAGCTAAAGAACCATCAGTTAAATACAATCTCTATCTAATCAGGAAGAAACACACAAGTGGGAAGCTAAAGTAGTAGGTTGCTCAAATTCAGGGCAAATCATATTGCAGCCCAAGAGATATTAATAGCTGGGGAAAACCAGCTGAAATAAAGAAGTCTTCAGAGACTTACAAAATTTTGGCAGCAATGAGATTGAGGTTTTCTCCGCTGGCAAATCATCCCAGAGGATGAGGGCTATGACAGAGTCCTTGATTTCCTCACATCTCTTGGCGTTTCCACTTGGAGTTTAAGCATTTGAGTGTTCTGGGTATAATTTCTGAAGAAAAGATGCTCCCTAAGATAGCATGGTCCCAAACTGTTCAATGCTTCATAGGTCAGCACCAACACTTTGTCTGTCCCATGGAATGCAACGGGTAACCAATGCAATAAAGCCAAAACCAGCATTATATGCTCAAATCAATCAATACCAACCACCAGCCATGCAGCTGATTTTGTACCCGTTGAAGTCTCCATGCCAGCCTCAAGGGTAGTCCCACATAGAGGGCATTACAATAGTCGAATCTGGAGATTACCAATGCATAGGTTAATGCTCTCAGGGACCCCCTGTCAAGGAGTGGAGCTGGGCTATGCATCACACACACACAAAAAGCCAACATGATGGACATTGACACCTGATTTTCCTGTGTCAAGGACTGGTCAAGTTGCACACCCAGAAGAAGAATGAGATCTCCTAATTTGAGGGGAATCATTTTACATGACACCAGTTATCTTCTATCAGTGTCACCTCTATCTTAACCAGATTCAGCTTTAGCCTAGATCCCCCACCCATATCATGACTACCTCAAGGCACTCCTCCAGCTTCTGGACAGCATTGAATGCTAAGGTGGAGAAGGAGAGATAGAGCTGAGTACAGTGATGGGCAAAAAAAAAAAAAAATTACTACCACACTGTGGACGTGGTATGGTGGGCATGGCCAGGGGGAAAGCAGCCCTGCATTGCATCTGAAATAGGACTGCTTTATTTGAAAACTTGGATGGGCGGGGCCAGCCAGAATTTTCCCCCAACCCAAGCGCCGATCGATCACAGCACGTGACCGATGCTTGGGTTGGGGGGAACCAGCGCGAGTGCCCATTCCTCCCCAGAGCCCAAGTGCCGATCGATCACCACTTTTAAAAACTCTAAAAAATTTTTTTTTAAAGCTTATGGTCAGGTGCGTCTTATGGTCAGGTGCGTCTTATGGTCAGGTGCGTCTTATGGTCCAAAAAATACAGTACAGTAAAACCTTGGATAATGCTAAAACTTGGTTCCACAAGTCTTGGTGTTATCTGATTTTTAGTGTTATTCGATCCATGTTAAAATTCTATGAGATGGATCGGATAACGTTAATGCTCCATAGAGATACATTGTAACTGCACAGGCTTTAGCGGTTGTTATCCGATCCATCCCATAGGACCTTAACATTCGATCCAATTCTCCTCCCCAGATTACTTAACGTTATGCGATTTTAGTGTTATCTGATCCAATCGTTATCCGGTGTTTTACTGTACTTAAAAATAGTCTGAACTGGCAAATTCTTTTGGCAGTCCACCTTTAAAACTAGCCAACCAGCGCCTCAAGATGAACTGACCAACCGGCTCAAGTGAACTGGTATGAACCTGCTGATGCCCACCACTGGCTGAGTATCAACATACAGGTGAAAGCAGGCTCCAAATCTTCTGGTGAGCTCTCCCAATGGCCCCATATAGATATTAAACTGAATCTGTGAGATTGTTGACCCCTCAGGTTCTCCATATTGTTGTAACTAAGGGTCAGATAACTCTTCCCTGAGTTGTACATGCCCCTGTAAGAAGGAGTGAAGCCTGATAAAGTCAGCCCCCCAATACTTATATTGGAAAGCCTGTCCAGGAGGATACAGTTGCTGATAGTATCAAAGATTGCTAAGAGGTCCAAAAAAGCCAGCAGGAAAGATTTATACCTGTTGGACTCTATCATCATCATCATCATCATCATCATCATCATCATCATCATCATCATCATCATCATCATCATCATCATCATCATCATCATCATCATCATCATCATCATCAACAACAACAACAACAACAACAACAACAACAACAACAACAACAACCACCAAGAGCCAGGATATGAGAGGATACAAGTCATAGTGGGTCTGAGACATGTGTATATAAACCATTTATGGGTGAAACACACCACAAATAGCACAGGTCTGAAATGCTTCAAGAAAATGAAGAAATAGAGGGATATGGGAGAGGGATGACTGATGTGCAAAACATGATCTGGCTACCACACTAGTCTAGTAAATTATATATCTGGGCACTGAATAAACTGCCACCCACAAAGATTGGTGATTTGCTCTACTTGAAGCATTATTTTCTGCCTCTTCACTACAGCTGGTCTGTCAGTCACATTTCATCCACAAAAGAAATGACATTAGCATTAAGAGACCCATTGGCAGTCTGAATTTCAGCACATGTTGCTGAAGTTTAGAATGACATTTTGTCAGAAAAGCAAAATGGTCAAAGCAGCCATTATTCTGCCCTTTGGCAATACTACCAAGAAGGATACTCTTTATAAGGGAACGTGGTTGATGAACATATTAAAATTTCAGTGGATTATTAATTTTTGGCAAATTGTTGTTGTTGTTGTTCAGTTGCACAGTCAATTCTGACCATTTGCGACCCTGTGGACCACCGCACGCCAGGCACCCCTATCCTCCTCCACCATCCTCCTCAGCCCACCCAGCTTTGTGCAAATCTTGTATCACCTCAAATGAGAGTCATTACATGCTTCATTTTCTGGGGTAGAAAATCAGGAGTGCTATGTGAATTCCCTTTGTTGGTGCCTCTTGTATGATGTATGAAACAGTGTTAATTTATTTAGCCTAAAAGCAGGAGAGAAACCAAAAAATCACGGGCATTAGTGTTTTAGCTGACGTTCTTTCGCTCTTACTTTCTGGATGCAATAATACAACCTTACATGCAGGCAGGGAAAACCCCACATGAATTGGTGACAACTGGGCTGCTTCCAGGGACTGTGAATTAAAGATACTGCACAGGCTCTTAATGTGCAATCCAGCTTTCTGACTTCTTCCTCCCTTTGACTGGAAACTAGTGCTGTGCCATGAGAACTGTGACTATTCTCTTTCAATTTGACAGAAACATGTTCTGTCCGAGACGAATTTCAAAGGAGGAGAAATTTCAGAGAATGTCACAATTATTGTGCTTACCTCTGAGGAGTTGGCGGATATCTGTAACTGTATGGTCTTTCATTGTACGTTTGTCTCTTTGATAGCCACAAGCGCCCATCTCCCAGCTGAGGCTTCACACACTTCAGTTAAATCACAGGAAAGGACACCATAAGTAATTCTTCTTACAGAACTTTTTTTTTAAGTTTAGGAAGTGGTCAAGGAGGTTTAGGTGGGCCAAAGAGGCGATCTCATAATGAACAGATGAGTAACAGAAAAAGAAAAGCAAACGTGTCACTCCCAGGCACATTATAACGTTAAGGCAAGCTTGCAAATAACATCTAAACAAATTCTAAAGAGCGCTGAGGATGAGGCAGTAATTTTTTTGAGAAACCAAAGGACAAATTATGGCCCTTGTTTCACTACTATTTTCCTAGAGTTTAACCAGTACTTATCTAGAACAAGACAACCAGAATTTTGCCCCAGGGTACCAAATAGAGAGTGCATTCTCTTTCCCTCAGACCTTAGATTGGCCAGGCAACAATTGTGGCAGACCAGTCCTGTGAGGGGTGAAGAGAACTGGTTTTTGGCAAGATATATAACTTGTAGACCAGACTATACAGGAGATGGGGGAGGGAAAAGGTGGTCAGTATACAGTACAGTCAAACCTCGCTTAAAGAGCGCCTTGCTTAAAGAGTAACTCGCTTAAAGAGCAGAATTTTCTCTGAATGTTCGCTTCGCTTAACAAATAAAACCAATCAAAAACTCGCTTAACAAATAAATCTGGTTTCACAATCCCCCCCACAATTCATCATTTACAATGGTGTTTCGCTTAAAGAGCAAACTCGCTTAAAGAGCAATCCTGTGGAACGCATTATGCTCTTTAAGCGAGGTACAACTGTATATATAGGAAGAGGTGTCACACATATAACCCAAAAGAGAGAACTTGGGTAGCTCCTCAGATTTTTAGATGGAGCCAGATAATACAATCTTCTGTGAAAACAAATGACACAAACAGGACTATGTGACAAAATGCTGCAGTTTTGTACCCACTGAAGACTCCATGTGTTTTTCTTTAATCATGGAAATGCAAACATTTGAAGATGGAGAGGCTTTTACTATATAAGCCTCTCCACACAAGTCAGAATCCCAAATCTGAGGGACATTGGCTCATGTGGAATACCTTTATACATCAGCCACATTAGCTTTAGACAATTAACTTTATGTGATTAAAGAGTCCAAAGAAGGCAAGGCTTGTGTGCTACCCTCAAAAGATGTGGGATCCCTACATTGTAAAGCAAGACTCAATAGGGCCAGCATGATGAATACACAGACATGCAAAACACTCAATATTGAAAATACTTTTCTTGAGAGACACTTTTAGCAGAATAAAAAGTGTCCTGAAATAATAGTCTGACTTGTCAAAACCATGAAATTGGAGGAATGCTACTTTTGAATGGTTATACAGCAAGTTCTCTGCAAATAGAATTCTAGAATATCAGGAAGAAAAGTCCAAATTCAGAGCTTTCTAGCTGCAGAGACTTTTGAAAGGTTTAAAAGTTTGAAGTAGCCAATTTTACACCCCTTTGCTTTTCTCCATGTCTAGACCAGGCCAAACGAAAAATACATTAAAGTAATAAGCTGAATCCACACAGTTTTTTAGTGTATGGGAAATAAGATTTACACAGTTTATTCTATGCAACTGAGGAAATAGCAAATGTGATCATGGAACATAATAAACTGTTCACATGTATCTACTTCTGACAATTTCTTCTCTCTTGCCTTTTTTTAAAGCCAGAGGTAATCAAGGGGATTACAGAACAGTGAGCTTTGGTTCTTTTTCTGGGAAATTAATTACAAGCCCAATTAAGAATATAATTGTACAACATTTAAGGGGAAACTTGATAGGTCACAGCAACAATACATCCATGAAGAGAAAAGGAGATTACCCTATTAAAGGAACTTTGAACATTAATAAAGCAACATTTAACTGAAGAATAGGTATTTATTTTTATACTTTGATTGAAATTTGGCCTTTTCTTAAATGTCTGGAGTGTTGGGTTCATTAGGTAAAGTTCCAGAAGCATGGCATAAAAGAATCCTTCAGAAAAGCAAGTCAGCCTTAAAATCCCTTTGAAGATAAGTGCTAATGGTGAACATTATTATTCACCATCCTGGTCTCATGATGGCATATATTGTACTCAAAAAAACAAGGACTTTTCAGCTTAACTATTGCTCTGCACAACTTCAGGTAGAGGCTACAGAAAGCAATGGCTGTCAAAGTGCACTTCCCTCGTCATCGCAATATGGGGCCATGCTATTTGGTCTGGACCATAAAGAAATAACTTGGCAGGTCACATTACAACTCCTCTGGTGGCTTAGTGGTTAAGGTGCTGAGCTAGAGACTGAAAGGTTGGATTTTGATACCTGAGAACTGCACTTGGGGACATGAAAGGAAACTCATTCTGGTGTCCCTTAAAAATCAGCTTACTATTGGAGCCACATTCTTTTTTCTGATTAGAGCATCTCTAGAGTAAAGCAATTAGCAGTTCTTTAATTGAAAATGTCCTGTTGCAATTTAAGTGTTCACTCATCCAAAGCATTACAGGTCTGAAACATTTTATTTCTGTTCTTCAATTTTCTGCATACACTGATTCATATTTCTCAATTCCATATTTTAATTATATGGGCTGTATAGCATTGCGTTTTCCATTTGCTTCTATGTCCATCAACAACTAGACATCCTTTCAGCTTTAAACTTGTTGCTTTGGCAGCAATGGTGGTATTTATACAGTTGTACCTTACTTAAAGAGCATAATGTGTTCCACAGGATTACTTTTTAAGCGAGTTTGCTCTTTAAGCGAAACACCATTGTAAGTGACCAATTGTGACTTCTGGTGATGGTGGTGGGACTGCAAACCCCGATTTATTTGTTAAGTGAGTTTTTGGTTGGTTTTATTTGTTAAGCAAAGTGACCATTCAGAGAAAATTCTGCTCCTTAAGCAAGTTACTCTTTAAGCGAGGTACTCTTTATGGCTCTTCCCCAAAAGCTGACTGAATGCCTTTCAACCTGGGAGTTTCAGCTTCCAGCCCTATCTCTTGACTACCTGGGTGGGGTAAGTTACATGGATTTTCCCCACACTAGCAGCCTCTTTTTCCAGAGTTATATCACAAAACAAAACAAAATAAACAAAACAAAATAAAAAACACTGTAGCATTTAAAGACTAACTGCTTTATTTTTATTGTTAGCTTTCGTGGATCAAGTCCACTTCTTCAGACAAAGAGTGAAACTTACAGGCATGGTTTTTATACATCAAATCCAGGAGATCAAAGGGAGAAGAGGTGTGGTCAAGCAAGATGACAGACAAGCAAGCACAACAATACAGCTTCCCACAGCCATTAGCAACAATAGATTATTTTTCCAGAGTGATGCTCTTGTTTTAAGCACCTGTCCAGCAGCATAGAACAAGACACCCACAAAAGGCAAATAATTTTCTGTGCTGTTGTGGTAACATATAAGGATGCTGTATATATTTCACAGCATTGAATAAAAACCTTCAGCAAAAATTTTCTAGTACATCCACGTTTCTGCAGTACACTGATTTTATCTAAGAAAAACCTTCCCTTCCTCAAGGTTACATTTGTGAAGTATTGGTCTATTAAGTCTGACTATGGCTCAGTGCATCTCCCTGGTTTAAAAATTGCAATGCTGGATATGACCTTGCACAAATATTCTACAGTAAAATCAGACATTACCACAGAATCTGCAGGAAGCTTTGGCATCGCAACCATTTTACCTAACCTCTCCAATGTATATGTCTCTCCATTTAAAAAGTCCCCTAGATGGCACTGTAGAATGGCTTATTGGGAAATTTTATATAATGCTGCTAAGTGGGCAGTGTTGAATAATTGCTCCTCTGCTCCTCCCAACTGCTCAAAAATATTTGTGAATCAATTGTTTAACAACAGAAAGGCATGGGAAAGAAGAACCAGCCAGTGATGTGATTTAATAAATCAATCTAATCACTGATCATAACCAGGAAGTTTAGAAGTAATGGCATTGTTCCACAGAAGATTGTTTCCCCAGGTTCTGAGCACAAAGAAACCTTTGTCCTTCTCTCTTAATTGTGATCTTTTTAAAAAATGTAACTATCTTTTTTCCTTCTTACCTATGCAAAGTTTTGTATTTGGCCTCTGTCAACCAAAGAGTTTACATTCAGAAGTGACTACCTCATTACTTCTTCTTTGTAGGTTCTTGTTCTGGAGCAGGCTTCCCTTGTGAACAAGTAATTCTGTTGTATGCCCATAATGTGATTGGTTGGATGGATTTACCAGACCTAATGGGGTACACAGAAAGAGCCTCCTCGAAGATTGTGGCATTTTTGAACCACAATTGGGCATTCCCTGGTAACGACAGCATTGTGTTGCTGGCTAATTTTTCTCATACTAGGTCAGGCGAAAGGAACTGCAGAATGAACTCACCAAAAGGTATTCATATTGGCAGTTTTACATCTGGCATAGACAGGGAAGAAGAAGACCAGACCTTATGAACCAAGAGAGCAGAAACATACACCTCAACAGAGGCAGTCTGCCAGGGGGTAAGGCTAGAAAAAGGATACAACACAGAGTGAAGACTTCCTCTTGTAGTTGATACGTTGAGAACATGAGCTCCTTTAATTAATTCATTTCTGGCAGGACGTCAGCAGTTATCTCACAACACTTGACTTGCCCTTGAAATGGTGGGTGCTGCTGCTTTAGGAGTCTTCTAAATTGTAGTTTTAAGTAATTGTAGTTAATAAAGTGAATGAAAGAGGTTCAGTTTCTTTCAAGTGCATTTAATCTCCATTTCTTTTCCAACCTGAAAATGAAAAGAAGGGATTTTTTTTTTTTTGGGGGGGGGGAGATCATTTTTACATTTTTTGTAATTTATCTGCTAAGGATTTTCTATAAGGGATCTGTATTTATTTATTTATTACTGTATTTTTATTGCTGCTTCCCTCACCGAAGTTACTCCAGGAGGCTCACAATAGTATCAAAAGTTCAAAATACAAAACAACTTCATCATACAGGACTAAACAATTAAAACTTTTAAAACCATTAAAACCAGATTAAAACACCCTCCCTATAAAACTGAAAAACCTGGATGGCCTTATATAAGCCAGCCCGGGGGGCGGGGGGACTACCAAACCAGCAGTGTCCCACACCAGCTGCGCTAACCAGGTTTTAAGGCCCTTTTTGAAGGTTAGCAGCTCTGCCTGGAAGCACAACTCGGTAGGCAAAAGGTTCTACAAGACCAGAGCAGATATGGAGATGGCCCTCCTTCTAATACCATAGAGTCTATTCCCAGTGATCACACACTCTAAGAATAGACTAAACTATAGAGCACCTAACCACATCAAAAAAAGTAGAACTCTCCAACAGAGGTGAGAAAGGTGCAGGTAGCAGAGTCTGGATTGGTCTTGTGATTATGTTGTGTTATTTCAGGGGGGTGGGAGGAAAGGAGACCAACCTACTCAGCACTGCACCAAATAGTGGGACAAATGCCCATCTGATTGAGCCTTGACTTTTATATCTTGCTTCTAGCAAAAGATTGTGTAACTATACAGTTTCTCTCTAGGTCTGTCTTTTGTGCCTGGTCCTCAGTTGTATTTAAAATGCCAAATGAAAAGGATGATTCCTGTGTGTCTAAGCACCTGTTTCTAATCTTTCACGCCCTAACTATGTTAATAGCATTTATTAAAACAGGTAGCATTAAAGCTGGACTGTCATAAGAATGTAACAGTTCAGGTTATTTATAAATATGCATTCTGTTGTTGGCATTTCATTGTCTGCTGATCCCACTTCCGTACTGCTGCAAAAGAGTGGGGGGAAAACATTGCCATCTGCAATTACAGCTTGTAAATCTATTAAATAAAGACCCATTTAACAATATTTTGGCTTTTAAATTAGCAGGTGATCAAAGCTATGAAAACTACAATTTTTTTCCTTAGTGCAGTATTTTCTTTTGACGTCTACAGAAGCCATCTCCAAAACTGAAAATATAACATAAAATACTATATATATATATATATGTTAGAAGAACCTCAAATGGCATTGAGCAATAGGCTTGTTACTACTTAAAACTGATGGAAAGTCAATAACTCCAGTCTCAGAATAAAGCTTAGCTACACAGCTTGAAATACAGCTAAATGTTGCATTTTGCCCTTACTTCTAAGGGATTGTTATTTTCTGATCACAGCTAATCTCAACTCAGGGAGAAATTTGGGAAATGCCATTTTGAATCTTATTCATGTGAGTGGCAGAGGTGCCATTCTTTAGATCTCAGCCCATTGTATTCAGTGCTCCACAAATGTCTCTGGAGCACAAACAGTTCCATCTTTTCCCTCTATCCACTACATGCTAGGGATAAAAAGTTTGAGGAGTTCAGTCCCCCAATCTGGCACTGTTTTTCCTTTCTCTATCAGTGGCCATTTAGATGAGAGAAGTTTGAACTGGTTGGTCAGTTCTTCTTAAGGCACTGGTTGGCTAGTTTTAGAGGTGGATTGCCAAAAGATTTTGCCAGTTCAGACTATTTTTAAGTACTGTATTTTTCGGACCATAAGACACACCTGACCATAAGACGCACCCAGTTTTTAGAGCTTTTAAAAGCTTTTAAAAAGCTTTTTTAGAAAACCTTTTTAGAGTTTTTAAAAGCGGTGATTGATCGGCGCTTGGGTTGTGGGGAGGAATGGGCACGTGTGCTGGCTCCCCCCTTACTAAGCGTCAATCATGTGCTAAGATCAATCGGTGCTTGGGTTGGGGGGAACCAGCATGCGCGCCCATTCCTCCCCACAACCCAAGCACCAATTGATCACAGCACATGATTGGCACTTCGATTGTGGGGGATGAATGGGCAAGCACGCTTGTTCGCCCAACCCAAGCGCCTTTGGACCATAAGATGCACCCTCGTTCCCCCTCCCCCACACTTTTGGGAGAAAAAAAATGCATCTTATGGTCTGACAAATACAGTATGCATTCTGTTGGAGGCATTTAACATGTGCTATCAAACCAAGACTGACTTACCAAGACCCTAATAGGGTTTTCAAGCAAAGTGTGAAATTTAAGGAGTGGTTTTACCCATTTTAAGGGCTGGGTGGCTCAAGGGTTAAGACACTGAACTTGACGAATGGAAGGTTGGCAGGCCAGCAATTCAAGACCTGAGTGCTGCATGATGGACTGAGCTCCCATCTCTGTCTCAGCTCCTGCCAAACTACCAATCTGAAAGCAAGAAATTGCAAGTAGATAAATAGGTACCGCTTCAGTGGGAAGGTAACAGCACTACTCCTTGAAACATTTTGCACGTATTACAGAGCCTTTTTCTTGGAAGGGGGGGGGCAGGTTGCTATTTCAAGTTTGGCTGGAGATGAGGAATCTTATTGGGCTTTAATGTTCCTCACTTTAAAGTTTCATCTTGAAGCTTCTTAATGAAGCATAGGTTATTATCAAAATTGAAGGTTGTTTGTGGTTCCATGCAGAGTAATGTTAAGGTCTTCAAAGTTCTCCTACATTCCAAGCCTCTCACACCTCTATTTTTGTTTACCGGCATATTTGCCGGTGTATAAGACACATTAGAGTATAAGACACACCCCATTATTACCAAAATAGCCAACTATAGGCCACTATATACAGTACAAGATGCACTCCATTTTTCCTGTGTATTTTAAGTAGAAAAAGGTGGGTCTAATATGCCGGCAAATAGGGTACAGTAATACCTCAGATAACGTTTACCTCAGATAATGCTAAAATCACATAATGTTAAGTAATCTGGGGAGGAGAATTGGATCGAATAACGTTAAGGTCCTATGGGATGGATCAGATAACAACCGCTAAAGCCTGTGCGGTTACAATGTATCTCTATGGAGGTTTAACATTATCCGATCCATCCCAAAGGATTTTAACATGCATCGGATAACACTAAAAATCAGGTAACTCCAAGACTTGTGGAACCAAGTATTACTGTATTTGAAAAATAATTTGCACAAGATGTCTCTTTGTGTAATAGTTTTAAAGTTTTCCATCACCTATGGAACTCCAATAACCCCAATTTTAAAATTAAATAAATTGAATTGAATAAAATTAACCGAGGTGTGGATTTGGGACATTTATACTTCTTTTACCTTAGTGCAGTAGGAACTGCTATTTGTCAGCAATACATGTAGAAGTACTGTATAGAGAGTGTTGGATCCAAAGCAGTGGTGGGATTCAAAAAAATTTACTATCTACTCTGTGGGTGTGGTATGGTGGGCATGGCAAAGGGGAAAGCCTTGCATTGCAGCTGAATTAGGACTACAGTGGTACCTCGCTTAAAGAGCATAATGCGTTCCACAGGATTGCTCTTTAAGCGCGTTTGCTCTTTAAGCGAAACACCATTGGAAATTACCAGTTGTGGGAGGGATTGCGAACCCTGATTTATTTGTTAAGCGGGTTTTTGGTTGGTTTTATTTGTTAAGCGAAGCGAACATTCAGAGAAAATCCTGCTCTTTAAGCGAGTTACTCTTTAAGCGAAGCACTCTTTATGCGAGGTTTGACTGTACTTTATTTCAAAACTGGGATGGGCGGGGCCAGCCGGAATTTCTGCTACCGGTTCTGGCAAACTGGGGCAAACCTGCTGAATCCCACCACTGATCCAGAGGTAGTGATGCTCAGTGTATGGGGATAGAGTGGCTACTTAAAATGAGTCCTCATAGTGGCTACATGTGTTTGCAAGTTGAATCACCATCAGGTAGCTTTGTCATGATAGTCATAAATTTGATGTACATTTCCCCCCTTCTTAGCAGCACAATTTTTATTTCTCACTTCGGGCATTTAAAAAATATATATTTCTGTACCGAAGAGATGGTTTTACTAACTTTTCTGATTCTCATGGTTCACATCTCCCTGTGCAGACAGACAGACAATCTTATGTGCTGCAGCAGGGCTTAGAACACCAGATCTGATGATGTTCCCTTGGGCTAGCCAGAAGCCACTTTGTGTTTTGAAATAATGCAGTGTTCCTTCTGACCGCACTCACCAGCTCAACAAGAAAATCTTCCCCCACATTCAGAATTTCTGGCTCAAGGGAATTATGAAAGAGACAGCATCTAGCAACCTGGATTTATCTGTGCTAAAGGGCATGATTTCAAATGGACATTGCAGTATCATCCATGTCATTTTCCTGTTGTGAGGTTCGGATGAAAATGACTTGAGGTTACTAATCTTATAACTTTTCAGACTCTTTCCAACAAATATTTTCACCTTGAAAATATCTAAATGCTTCAGTTATTCCCCTTTTTTTTTGGTTTGCATTACAAAAACATACCCAACATTGCAATCTATTTGTGCTTTTCCAGTCTGGATGTCTTTAAATGAATAATAACATTTATTATACCTAATCAATAATGGCCTAGCAGTGGCTGAGAACATCGCCCCCTCCTCTGGGCCCACAACAAAGGCCTGAGAGAGAAGACTCCATGGCCTAACAGTGGCTGAGAACATTGTCCCCTCCTCTGGGCCCACAACAATGGCCTGAGGGAGAAGACTCCATGGCCTAACAGTGGCTGAGAACATTGCCCCCTCCTCTGGGCCCACAACAATGGCCTGAGAGAGAAGACTCCATGGCCTAACAGTGGCTGAGAACATTGCCCCCTCCTCTGGGCCCACAACAATGGCCTGAGGGAGAAGACTCCATGGCCTGGCAGGTGGCTGATGACCTTGCCTACTCCTCTGGGCCAACAACAATGGCCTGAGCGGAGTTAGTCTGTGTTCTGGTTTGGTTCTATTTTGTATTTTGTGAGGTTATATTTTATAATTTTTATTGTACTGTTGCTGTTTTGACTGTAAGCCACCCTGAGTCACCTCGGCGAGTGGGCAGCAATATAAATCTGAATAAATGAATGAATGAATGTGTGCTATAAATTCTTACTTATGGTGACCTTGACAGGGCTTTCTAAATCTAAGGAGCTTAAAGGCAGTTTAAAATTACCTTCCTCTGGTGGCACTCTGCAACAATGCAGTTTACTCTGGATTTCATAAGCTGTCACTGCTCTCAAGAGTCACAGTGGGGAACTAAACTCCTGATCCCTGATTAGTTACTCCAACTCACTGACCTATTGGGCCACCTTAATTTACTAAAAATAGTGGTGGCAGCTGCAACTCCTATCTGAGAATGCATTTTTTTTCCTGAAGTAGGAAAACTGCCATTGGTGTGAATTTGTTTAAGGTGGATCCCGGCTTGCCATGAATGACACACACACTGGTCAAGGAGCCATCTCCTACAGAACATATGAAATGAGACATGCAGGATTTAATACTAGACTGCAATGGACTGCCATAGCCCTGAAGATATTATCTGGCATGGCCTCTTCTGCCTCCATCACCACAGGGAATCAGAGTTCCTCCTCTGTTCATTTTGCTGTTGGGCCCAATAGGATGGTTTCCAGGGGCAATTCCTCCACTGAAGGGACCCTCACCCCACCTAAAGGGACTTGTAGACATTGGCCCCTTTAGAAAGTCAGATTATTTACTGCTGCCCAACACTCAGCATTGAGTCACTGACTGTACAGTCTATTCCATTACCATAGCGGGATGTCTGGCCAGACAAAAAAGTAGCAATTTGTTTGAAAATGTTAGGTTATTCAGATAGCTTGAAATTACTACGTGTAGCTCACAGTCTGGACAGATTTTCCTACAAGGGGTAAGACCATACTGCCAGCGACTCAACAGCAAGTGTCAATCAGCAGTTAACTAGCCTGCCAATTCTGAGGACAAACAGCCTTTGGTGGCAAAGTCCATAGAAAAGGGTGATAGTCCCCAAGAGGATTAAATCCCTCTTGAATCCATCTTGATGGAGGGCAGCAGCTTCATCAATACTGGCCTGGGGCTGATGAGGACTTTGTGTGCCAAAAGGGTTCAGGACCAGAAAGTGTCTCACGGAGCTGGATCAGTGGTACGGGGGTCATGCTGTGATGTGGAAGGCAGATGAAAGGCTAAGACATTATATTTGCAGGACAGTCTTCATGGTTGATCGCCATGATGATCACCAATATTCAGAATTGGATATGGCACATAAAGAAGAAGCTCATTTTTTCCAAAAGTGACACATTCCAGGGATGTAGAGATCGATGGAGTCAATAGAGGAAGCTACATCCTTAAGACTGCAATTGCTAAAAAGGGTTGTTGATAACAGGACTTCTTGAAATGCTTAACAGGACTTCTTGAAGATCAGTCATTTATGGGATTGCCATGAGTTGGAGCTGACTTGAATGCACTTTAATGACAAGTGTTTACCAGGTTTACTTCCTTCAGAAATAAGTCACTGTTAGTGGCTTAGTGCTTAAGACACTGAGATTGATGACTGGAAGTTTGGCAAGTCAGCAGTTTGAGATCCAAGTATTGTACAATGGAATGGACTCCTGTTGTCTCTCCCAGCTCTTGCCAACCTAGCAGATCAAAAGCAAGAAATTGAAAGTAGATAAATGGATAAATGGATACTGCGTTGGTGGGAAAGTTAACAGTGTTCCGTGCACTTTGGCATCTAGTCATGCTTGCCACATGACAACGGAAATGTCTGCAGACACAGACAGAGCTGCCTCTTTGGCTGTAAACTGAGATGAACACCATACTCTAGAGTATGAAATGACTGGCTTTCGAGCAAGGGTACTGTTAGATCCGGAGATCCGGGCGCGGGAGTGAGGACACGGACGCCATTATAGGTGAACCAGGGACACAATAGTTTATTGTGAACACCTTGAGACAACAACAACAAACGGCTGGGTAAGCAGGGGATTAAATACCCTGCTTGACCCAGCCCACTGACCAATAGGGAGCGGCGGTTTTCCCGCCGCTGGGCATTCAAATATCTAACACCCCTTCCCCCCAGAATGCACTATTTCCCTATTTACATATGTAGTCATCCAGGTGACGGGGGCGTGTCCGCGCTCTGCCGGACCCGCGCAGTTCTGTCGGCGCCGGGGCATCGAGGAGAGCGGACCTGTCGCTCTCGCTCTGCCCTGGCTGGACCGGGGCCTGATCCGGGGGACGAGCGACGGGTTCTGCGGCAACCGGGGTTGGACCTGCTTCGCACGGTAAGTCCTCTGGTGACGGGGCCGTTTGTGTGGGGAAGTTGTCAGGCTGAACCGGGTCGGTGACCGGTTCAGCCATTGGGAATATGTCTGGCTCTGGGGTGATCTGTGCTCCGAAGGTTGAGTCGCTTTCCGTGTCGGAACTCGTCCGCCTCCTGAGCTGGTCTATATGGCGTTTCCATACTCGACCATCAGTGAGGTGAACCTTGTATGTGTAGGGGCCTAGCATGTCGCTGATGACCCCTTCTTCCCACTGTGGGCCAGGTGCATAGTTCCGTGCAAACACGGGTGAGTCTATGGGAAGTGTGCGGCCCCGCGACTGTCCTTCCCGGTACTTGTCCGGGGAGTACTGTGGGTGCAGCCGATCCAGTTGGCAGCGGAGTCTCCTGCCCATCAGCAAATCTGCAGGGGCTTTCCCCGTGGCAGCACAGGGGAGGTTATGTTGTGCCAATAGGAACGTATCAATACGTTCCTGCCAGTCTCCAGGCCCCAACCTTCCCAAGGCTTCTTTCGTGCTGCGCACGAACCTCTCGGCTTGCCCATTTCCTTGCGCCCTGAACGGCGAGGTGAGAGCGTGCCTGGTCCCTAAGGACGCCAGGTACTGCTCGAACTCTGTGGCTGTGAACTGTGGGCAGTTATCGGAGACCAGTGTGTCCGGAATGCCGTGTGTGGCAAACAGTTGCCTGAGCTCCCTAATAATTGCCCTGGCGGTGGTGCTACTCAGGAGTCCACTACAATTAGGAATACTTGGCCGTGGAACGGGCCGGCTAGGTCGATGTGGAGCCTTTGCCACGGACCCGCGGGTTGTTCCCACTCCCTGACTGGGGCTGCTGGAGGATTGGGCCGGGATGATTGGCAAGGTGTGCATTTGCCTACCCACGCCTCGATATCCTTGTCAATTCCGGGCCACCACACATAACTCCTGGCCAACCCCTTCATCTTCACTACCCCCGGATGGCTGGTGTGAAGCGTTTCTAGGACTGTTGGGCGAAGTTTCCTGGGAATTACCACCTGGTCTCCCCACAGCAAACAACCCCCCGCACAACACAGTTCGTTTCGCTTATCAAAAAACGTTTTGAACTCCCCTTCCCCCTTGTCCGGCCAACCCCGTTTGACCCAGCTGGAGACAGTTCGGAGTTCGGCGTCCTTCGTCGTGGCCCTAGCAACCTCAGCCGAGGTGATGGGAGCAGAGTCCAGAACGTCCAGGGCGAGCACCGATGCCTCCCCCCTCTCTGCCCCGTCCTGATCCGGAAGGGGGCACCTGCTCAAAGCGTCTGCGTTCCCCATGTGTTTCCCGGGTAGATAGACCATAGTGTAAGAGTACCCGGACAAAAATAGGGCCCAGCGCTGCATCCGGGGGGACAAGGCCGAAGGTGTGGGGCGGTCACCGGCCAAGAGCCCCAAGAGTGGTTTGTGGTCAGTCACCAGTTCAAAGTCCCGGCCATACAGGTAGTCATGGAATTTCCTTACCCCTGCCACTGCCGCCAGCGCCTCCTTATCGATTTGCCCGTAGTTCCGCTCCGTGGGTGACATAGTTCTGGAGTAGTAGGCGATGGGTGCCTCGAGACCGTTGGGGAGCCGGTGGGCGAGGACCGCGCCGACGCCGTAGGGAGACGCGTCACAGGCGAGGACCAGTGGCAGGGTGGCGTTGTATTGGATCAGGAAACTGTACTGTGATAGGAGATTTTTTACTGCTTCAAAAGCCGACTCTTGCTCTGGGCCCCACACCCATCCCGACTTGGCCGCTAGCAGTCTGTGCAATGGCTCAGCGGCAGTGGCCTTTCCTTTCAGGAATGCCGCATAGAAGTTTAAGAGCCCCAGGAATGCCTGCAATTCCTGCTTGTTCTTAGGGGCCGGAGCGTTCCGAATTGCCTCCACCTTGCTCCTGGTCGGGTGGATGCCTTTTGAGTCAATCCGGAACCCCAAAAACTCCACAGAGGGGACCCCAAGCAGGCATTTGTCTCGCTTCACCCTTAGCCCGGCGGCCCTGAACTTGGCGAGGACGGCTGCGACCCTGTCCTTGAGCTGCCCGGGGTCTCCCGCGATGATCAGGATGTCATCGAAATAGGGCACTACCCCCGGAAGGCTGTGGAGGAGTCTCTCCATCGTGCTCTGGAAAAGTCCCGGCGCAATGCTGACCCCAAACTGTAACCGGGTACACTTGAATGCGCCACGGTGCGTGACGATGGTCTGCGCCTCGGCCGTGGCGTCGTCCACCAGCAGCTGTTGGTAGGCCTGGGCCAGGTCCAGCTTGGCAAAGATCTTCCCTGGGCCCAGTGAGTGTAGGAGGTGGTCGATCACGGGAACCGGGTATGCGCTCGGCTCTAACGCCTTGTTTATTGTGCATTTGTAATCTGCACAGATGCGCACTGACCCATCCGGTTTTATGGGGGTGACTATGGGGGTCTCCCACCGAGCGTGGTCGACGGGGACAAGGATTCCTTGGGCTACTAGCTTGTCTAGTTCCTTCTCGACCCTGGGCTTAAGGGCCAGTGGAACTCTCCGGGCCTTAAGGCGGATCGGGGCAACATTCGGGTTTAAAGAGAAGGAGATGGGTGACCCCATGTACCTGCCCAGTCCTTCCCCGAAAACATCCTGGAACTCTGCCATCAGGTCGTCCCGTAGCGAGGTGTCTCCGTGCTGGTCGATGGAGGAACTGTGGATGCCCGCGATGGACAGCCCCAGGGCTGGGAACCAATTGGTACCCAGGAGTGTCGGAATGTTGCCGCGGACGATGGTCAACAGCAGGGTCTCTTCTCTCCGTCCGTACTTGACTCGGACCCACTTCTGGCCTGCGACGGGGAGGAATCTGCCCTGGCAGTCCTTGACTCGGATCCGTTGGGCTTTCAGGTCCGATTCCCTGAGTGATGGAAAGGCTCGCTTCATCCACCACCAGGAAATCAGGGATACAGCAGCACCAGAATCGACCTCCATCGGGCACTCTGCTCTGTCGATCTGGACCGTTGTGTAAAACTTCTCTCCCTTCTCTGTGGTGGCATTGCTGATCGTAATTGTGTGGGTTTCCGCCTCTTCGAATTTGGCGCCGTGGTTTCCCTGGCGCTTATGATTTGATCGGTGGTTGGCGGCCATCTTGCCCGGCAGGAAACTTTGATTTCCAGCTTGCTTTGCCCGGCATACCTTTCCGATGTGTCCCCGCTTGTCGCAGTAACGGCAGATTGCTTCTCGGAAACGGCAATGTGCCCTCTGGTGTGGTCCTCCGCAGCTGGCGCAGCGCTGGCCACTTCTCCCTGGGTTCGCCCTGTCAGCTGCGCACACCTCCGCCTCTTCGTCGTCCTCCTCGTCGGGGCCGATGTCTTGGTGATGTGCGGTGGCCTGATGCTGCGCCGACGGGGCCCGGTTGATAGAGATTGCGGCTGATGTGGAGACTTCGTATGCTCTCGCCTCGTCTATCACTGTGGCCAGGGTCAAATCTCTTCTAGCCAGGAGCCGCTTCCGGAGCTTGTTGTCTCGGACCCCTCGGATGATTTGTTCAATCAGGGCGTCCTCGAGAGAAGACCCGAATGCGGCCGGGATAGCTGCTGTCCTCAGGGCGGCCACGAATTCGCTGATGGGCTCTCCGGCCATCTGGTAGCGATCCCTGAAGTGAATGCGAAAAACGAACTTGGAAGGCTCCGGCGAGAAGTGGTCTCTGAGAGCCCTTTGTAGGGTCTCCCAAGAGACCTCCATTATAGGCGTTGGGGCCACTAGGGACTGAGCCACCTCGTATACCTTGGGACCACAGTGGGTAAGGAAGAAAGCCTTCTTCCGTTCCGTGGAGATTTCTCCCAGCTCCGCGGCTATGAGGGAAAACTCGAACCGGTCCAAGTAGCTTCCCCATTTTTCGTCCTTCGGCTGGAAGGGGGCCGGCGGAGTGTAAGCAGCCATGGCGTGGTGCCGTTTTCAGATGGCTCAGGGAGTCTCGTTGGTTCTGGTCCGTTCCTCAATATCCCACCTTCGTCGCCAGTGTTAGATCCGGAGATCCGGGCGCGGGAGTGAGGACACGGACGCCATTATAGGTGAACCAGGGACACAATAGTTTATTGTGAACACCTTGAGACAACAACAACAAACGGCTGGGTAAGCAGGGGATTAAATACCCTGCTTGACCCAGCCCACTGACCAATAGGGAGCGGCAGTTTTCCCGCCGCTGGGCATTCAAATATCTAACAGGTACTATGATTAAAAAGAACCTGTGAAAAAACAGCCCTCACTTTTGGGTGAGAAGATAATACAGTAGAACCCTGCATAACAAAAAAGCTCCATTCCACAGAGTTCTTTGCTATGCAGGTTTTTTTTGCTATGCGGATCAAATGGACAATACCCCTCATAATGAAAAAAAGTTTGTTATATGGGGTTTTGTTAAGCGAGGTGTATCTAGCTTAATGAAAACCCCATGTAATGAAAACACATACTGCAAATAGTGCACGAACACTTTGTTGTTTGGATTTTTATTATATGAAGCGTTTGTTATGCGGGGTTCCACTGTAGATGTTCTCCTTTTTGGTGATAAGTTTGTATATTCATTCATTCATTACATTTATATCCCACCCATCTAGGATATCTTAATCATAGTTCAGGTGATTTTTAAAAGAAATCAATTTGTTGGGATCCATTGCATGTCCGGACGAGGCAAGAAAGGAGTTGGTGTGATTGTCTCAGCACTTGCTGACCCCCCCACCCCCGGATAAGGGCTATTTTGACTCCCACAGCTCCAAACTCCTGCCCTGTGACTAGTGTGTCACTCTTGGGTTGGTTTCTCCTCCTCTCCAGTCCCGATTTCCAAACATTGAGCTGTGGAAGGTTTGAGTATGGTAGAGTATAAGAATAAACATGATAGCCCGTTGGCAAGTTGGCAAGCAAAGTCCAAACTTCTTGAAAATAAGACCTAGGAGAGTCTTAGGCTTTTATTTGAATAAAAAGTAAAGCATTGTCCATAAGGCAAAACACTGCTCCAAAAAACAAAGCATAACACTGGCTAATAGTTTTTTTCGGTCTTTATACAGTGAGACCTAACCCCTTGCTCCTATAGAGGTTAAGTGGGAGGAATTGCCCCCCTGGCCACCAGTATCAGAGAAAGAAATCAAGGATCTGATTGCCCAACTCAAGCCTGGTAAGGCAGCAGGTATTGACTGTATCCCCCCAGAATTAATTAAAAACAACGCTAGTTGGTGGGCACCCATTCTAGCTTCTCTATTTACTTTTATAGATAGGATGGGTTGTGTACCCCAGAACTGGGGGATGGCAGTTATTGTCCCTATTTTTTAGAAAGGACAAAGAAGTGATCCATCTAACTACAGACCTGTAAGTCTTCTTAGTGTGGTCAGCAAACTCTACACTAGACATCTTTACTGGAAGCTAAAAGACTGGGTCGACCAGGAAGCTATTTTGGCCGAGGAACAGGCTGGGTTCAGGACAGGAAGATCAGTCATGGACAATTGCCTGATCCTACAACACCTTCGTGAGAAGTATCCGAGTTCACTGTATGCCGCCTTTATAGACTTAAGATTTGCTTTTGATTCCATTTCACGGACCAAACTGTGGGAGAAACTAAAAGCCACCTCAATTGATCACCGCCTTTTGGCCTTGATCTCTGTGGTGCATGAGAACTCAGCTTTGAAGGTGCGCTGCTCCCCATGGGGTCACTTGTCCTCTGCAGTTGCCACCCAGAAAGGTGTGAGACAAGGATGTATATTGGCCCCACTTCTGTTTAATTTCTATATTAATGACTTGGTCAATCATTTGGCAAATCCAGACTTCCATCCTCCAAAGATAGCAGAGAGGCATATTAATTCACTGTTTTATGCTGATGATACCCTCATTATGGCAAGATCACCGGTAGGCCTCAGACGGGCACTCAGAGCATTAGTTGCCTATTGCACGGAAAACCATCTAGTTATCAATTATGCCAAAACCAAGATCATGGTCTTTGGCAGGAAACCCAAACTTTACAATTGGGAAATCGAGGGGCATCCTATTCAGCAGGTCCCCAGCTTTAATTATTTGGGGGTTCTTTTCCATGCCTCAGGCTCTAGGAAAACCCATATTGACCATGTAGTTCAGAATGCGCAGAGGAGTGCATCAGCAATCCTTAGGTTCTACTGGAGCAGGGGAGGGCGTTATGTACCAGCAGCCATTAAACTGTATGAAGCTAAATCACTTGCCCAGCTCACATATGGTGCGCAGCTAGGACCCTTAGCCAGTTATCAGCAGGTGGAGAGAGTTCAGTCAAAGTTTCTTAGAGCTGCTCTCTCGACCCCCCGCTGCGTTTCCAATGCCAGATTAAGACTGGAGACGGGCTTAGTGAAGGTAGAGGCGAGGTGCTGGATGCTGATGATTTCATATTGGCTTAAAATACACAATTCCCAGGGCACCTTGGTGTTTCTTACACTTCAAGATTCATTTTGCTCTTCCTGGAAATGTTTTATACTTAATAAATTGGCTTCTTTGGGCTTGTGTCCAGCTACCCTGCTTGCAATGGAAGCACAACAAGCCAGGGAGCTAGTGAAACAGAGAATAAGGGACACTGAACGGCAGGAAGATGTGGCCAAGTCTCCTGGTTTCTTCTCCAATGTTTCCATCAGGTACCAGCTTGTCCCCGCAGCTTATCTGCAGGAATTAGATCTCCCAAAACATAGGCTGGCATTCACCCAGGCCCGCTGTGGATGCCTGCCTTCAGCTGTCCTTGAGGGCAGATATAACGGGATACCCTATTCAGAACGATTATGTCCATGTGGAGATGGGGATGTTGAATCGATTGAGCATGTTCTCCTTTTCTGCTCATTCTATAGGGATGCCCGTGCAGAATTAATAATCCCCTTGCTGCGCCAATGCCCAGGAAAATTGCCGGCCCAACAAGCTTCCTTCCTACTCCAGGACAGTAGTATTGCTATCACGCGCAAAGTGGCGGGTTTTTGTGCACAGGCTAGTAGGATACGTCGGCTGCTGACTAGGAAGTCTAGTGTGGCTCTATAGTTTACTGAGATTGCTCCCGCACTGAGCAGCTGACCTACACTACTTATTATGTTATCTCTTCACCCTTATCATTATCGGTCTGGCCATAAATTACTGAGTTTTAGTAAACTACAACTCTATTAGAGAGTATTTTATATCCTTGTAATGAGGCTATCCCTCTTTTTCTTGTAAATATTAGTATTGCATTTTATTTTCATGACACTAGGTTTTAGTAATTATTGAGGGATTTTAGTAATATTGTTTTTAGATAGGCACCTGCTGTTTTATGTCGATTCCCAGTAGGTTTTTAGTATTATAGTACCATAGTTTCCTTTTATTACCCGTGTCCAGACTAGTTAGGATGTGGTATTATGTTTTTGTGTGTTATGCTGGTCATGGACTGTAAACAACTTGAACTTGAATTTGAATGTAAGTCACTAAATATTTATACTTTTATTGATAGTACAATTTTTTATTAACATTGTCTTAGCATTTTTACACATTGTAATTTTAGTAGATATTACATTTTACATCACATCCTTCTATATCATATTTTTAATATAATTGCATATACTGTAATGTGATTTCAGCTGAATCCTACTGCTTGAGTCTGATTAGAGCATTCAAAAGTCTCCTTTGTAGTCCTGCTATAGTTTGGTCAACCATGTTTTGGATGCTTTGTTTTTTATGCTGGTCTTTGACTGTAACAATAAATTGAATTGAATTGAAATAGTAAAGTCTGGTTCAGCAAATGCAAAATAAATAGTCCCATTTCAGGGTCCTACTTCTAACTAAGAAGTACATCAGTTGCTCTTTCTCTAGCAAACTAATCTCCTAACACAGTACAGTAATACCTTGGATAACGTTTACCTTGGATAATGCTAAAATCACATAACGTTAAGTAATCTGGGGAGGAGAATTGGATCGAATAACAT
The DNA here is from genome assembly GCA_030440675.1 of Furcifer pardalis. Lineage (NCBI taxonomy): Eukaryota > Metazoa > Chordata > Lepidosauria > Squamata > Chamaeleonidae > Furcifer > Furcifer pardalis. Next base: position 25,059,256 of record CP126892.1, read on the forward strand.
TAAGGTCCTGTGGGATGCATCGGATAACAACTGCTAAAGCCTGTGCGGTTACAATGTATCTCTATGGAGCTTTAACGTTATCCAATCCATCTCATAGGATTTTAACATGCATCAGATAACACTAAAAATCGGATAGCACTAAGACTTGTGGAACCAAGTCTTAGCGTTATCCGAGGTATTACTGTACTCTAAATACTTGGCCCCGAGAAAATAACAAAGTGTGGTTATTCTCTAAGTGTAGCTAGTCAAAGAAATCTTCAAAGTCTGGAGATGTCAGGAAAATGACAAAGTATCAAGGCTGGAAAGTATTCTAAGTGCAGCCTCCAGAATTCAGACTAAGTCCAAAGACTCAGTTCCCTTATCTTCTGAAGGGGTGGCCTTCCAAGGCAGCATCTTGCTTTAGAAGTCCATTCTTGGTCCCTTTGGAATGTGTTCCTTCATATTTCAAAGACTTCTGAAGAAATGTCCTCTCCATCAGAAGAGTAGCGTGCCTTGGCAGGGCCCCGTATAAAAATTTGTTTGGGGGGCCCTAGGAAGGGTAAAGATTTGTTTTGCTTACGCACGTTGGGGGCCCCCGTGGCCCGGGGGCCCCGTATAATTGATACGGCAGATACGGCGGTAGCTACGCCTCTGCTCTCCATCTGAAAAGTGTCTCTACTGAGCTCTGACAGCCCTTTTTAGAGGCTGTTTTATGAGGCATAATGCACTTGCTTTCCCACAGGAAATAGATGTCCTTGGGATTAGAACGTTATCAGCGATTGCCCACCCCCCAACATCAAGGTCACTTCAAGGTTACTTCAAGGTCACTTCAAGGTCTCTTGAAGGTTGCACTTCCCCCAGTCTTGGGTGCTTGAACCCTCAGGGTCAAAGTGCATGAACCTGAGAATGTGCTTATGGGTAAATTCTTCTCTTAATGATTAAATGCCTCACTAGAGGCTCTGTTTAAACTTGGTACAAAGCCCTGCTGTTATGGAATTCAAAACAATAACAAGGAGAAATGGTTTTGTTTCTCCACAGTATGACTCACCAAAATAAGTGAATCAGTCAGGCACGTTTGTGGACCTAATCAAATGGCAAAAACACTCAGATTCTTTTACACAATTTAGCTACACATTTCAGCAAGTACAAAGTATAATACGTGGTCTGGATCAACCGCAAATGTTTCTGTATGGAAAAGAAGCCTTTGTATACATCAATTGTAGGCAAAGGATGTTGGATGCACACAGGAAGTGTAGAGAATGCTTCCCTGTTATTTTAGTTTATTTCATTTTCATTCTCCCAACCCACAACCTACCACCCTTTTTTCCTAATATACTCATTTCCTGCCAGAAGGAAAAGTTTGGACCAAAAGAATTTGAAGAATGTGCTTACTTAAATGGAATTACCATGCCAAAAAAGGTACCCACTCCATAAAGATTGCTTAGATAGAGCTGGCTTTTAAGTATCCAAGTTTCATAGGACTTATTCACTAGGAACTAAAATTCAGGCTGCAAATCAGACCCTTTTGACCAACAACCAATACTTAGTTTCACTAAAGCACACACCAAGCACACACCCTGCTCACCTTGGGAGGGCAAGAGTGAACTGCTTTTCACTCCTTCCCTTCCAAGGTGACCTGGGCTAAGCTCGTGGAGGGCAAACTCATGATGGCCGCTTTGACTTTGAGGAGGGGGAGCCTAGATGCTGTCCTGCCTGGTACTGGGTTCCCCCGGCCCTTCCTAACTCAAAGTGGCCACCATGGGCTTTTGTTTAGCATTGTGTGATAAATGTATCACACAACGTTAAAAAACGCATAACGTTGAAGCTTGTGGAACCAAACTTTAATGTTATACTAGGTATTACTGTATCAGACTTCTTAAAAACCCATATACAACATCATACTGTCTACTCCTTAACATGCCTAAGTTATAATTTTTTATTTGATGTGCCCCCATTTTCATAATGCCATTGCAGAATCATTTGCTCTGCAATACAATATTATTGCTGCTTTTGTGTTGAGCAATAATGCATGGGGGAAATAATTTGCATATAATTAAATATGATTCGTCTTCTTTTGTGTCCTGATCAAACTTTCGACTGACAAAATGAAGCCACTTTCTTGACTTTGTCATTGGCCAAACTTAAGTCCTCATTGGTGCATGTTTCTGGCAGTAATCGGCAGACCAGTAAATTAGGCGTATTCTATATCTCTCCACATTCACACAGCATGTTGTTTTATGCCAGCAGCCCACACTTGTGTACATTGGTCATATATTTAGGCATTCAGACCCTCAGCCTATTTAGGGTCCTCCAAGTGATGTTGAGGAGGTCGAGTTCCTCAGCTATATCATCCTTTAATGATGTTTCTTGCAAAATGAGTTCCTTCTTCCATCTTTTAATTTGGTTTTGCTCTTGTGTACCCTCAAGAATATTTGTTCTTGCTATAAAGCTCTTCCTGGATCTGAGCCAGAGGACTTGAGGCTCATATTCATTCAGAGGATGTTGAGTGTCATTCTCTTGCTTAGTTCTCTTGGCATCCAAAGCTACTTCTCTCCTTATTTTAGGTGGAGTGATATCAATAAGAGGGTATATTTTCTCAACTGGTGTAGGTTTGAGGCATTCAGTCACTATACACATGGCTTCATTAAACCAAAGGAACTGAAGATTTGCATATGCTAAATGTTATGTACAGGTGCAAAATCAGAAATGATTTTTTAAATTATAATGCATCTCACACAAATATGGTCCTGTTTGAAGCATTGGTTTGGTGCTATTACTAGGTTATTAAATGAAAAACATACCCAGGGAATTTAACATCTTCTGAATAGATCAGTATTAGAAATAATATTCCATAGGCTAGAGCTGTACTATGTGTGAATCCATTGATCTGAACAAAGTCCATCAACTATTACTTTTGATCCTCTAAGAATCTAGTAATGCCTCATTCCATTTTTGTAATCCCAGGCATGTAACGAGAATAAGTTAGCTGAACCAATTCCAGAGCACTAGAGCACTAAATATTAGTGGTGGGCAGAGGTTGGCTTCACCAGTCACAAATTTGGTAGGAGCATCTGATGCTGAAATTCATTTAGTGATGCTCTTGTGACCAACAGTGACTCTTTTGCTTCCTACAGCCAGAAGAGGGATAGGCAGCTGATTTGTAAGTTGCTGAATATACAGGATGGTGGAGCACCTGGGAATACATCTCTTCAACTAGCTGCTAAATTTATTTACAATAAGGAACAGACCTGCTGTGTGCTTAGTTGTGTTTTCTACCTTCTTTATGTAAAATAGTTATCTTGAAATTTTTAAAGTACCTGATTTCTACAGATACCTGGCAACAAGCAGCAAAGTGAACTTCTCAAACATATTGCCCAGTGAGATTAATTAGTCCTTGAGAACATAAAAATAACCATCCTGCATATTGAAGGTATATAGTATTTCAAGGTGTAAATTACTAGTCATCAGTTGTCTACTGGTGGTTTACCATATGTTTCCTTCTCTCAGGTTTTTAGCAGTGGCAATGTTAGGCCATCAGCATATTTATTTTTTGTAACAATAAAAGGCAAATAGATTAAGAAGCAATGAGAGAAGCTGCTGCTACTGTTATCATGGCAGATTTTCAACAGGTGGTAATTCTGAACACCGATGAAAGGGACTATTTCATAGACTTTCTGGGTCACAGCAGAGTAAGCCACCTGTCTTGTGTCTTTATTATTATTATTATTATTATTAACTCACATTTACTACCCCACCCCAATCGGGTAAACCCGACTCTGGGCGGCCTACAACATGAATTTAAAATCACAAGTAAATCTAATATGGTAATAGTAGTTAAAATCTCAAAACCTTAAAATTTATAAAAGATTAAATCGGTGCAGCAAATAAAACAAAAGCATGAGGGGTGGCTGTCCCTTAAATAAGCCAACCTATGTGGGATCCTGTGTTACTGGGCCCCCATACATGCTCCGCCAGCCAGGTCTTTAAGCCTTTTCGGAAAGGTAAGAGCTCTGCCTGTAGGCGCAGTTCCATTGGGAGAAGGTTCCACAGGGCCGGGGCAAACACAGAGAAGGCCCTCTTCCTAGTGCTAGAGAGATGAGCCTCCCTAGCCGATGGGATAACAAGAGAGCCCCTCCGATCCGCCCTGGTGGGACGGACAGACGTTCTTAGGGTGACGCGGTCTCTTAAGTATCCTGGCCCACTACCATATAGGGCTTTAAAGGTAATGACCAGCACCTTGAATTGTACCCGGAGACATACTGGTAACCAATGCAGCTCCCGGAGCAGTGGTGTGGCACGAGCATAACGCCTGCACCCCATCACTACCCGGGCCGCCGCATTTAACTAATACTTAAGGGGCGTGGTTTGGATGGAGTAGGAGAAGCAGCGGCTTTTCCTTCCTCCGCCATTAAATGGGGTAACAATGAGTTTTTAAGTTAGAAAAAAAAATACACTTTGGAGATTTTCTGTGGCCGGAGTTGCCAAAAGGAAGGGGTCTACCAGGATCGCTAAAGGAAGGTAAAAAGCGGCGGAAAAGCGGCGGAAGCGGCGTTAGCTGGGCAAGCGGGCGAGGAGGTTGTGCTCCGGGCCGCGGTGGGTCCGAGCCTCGAAAGAGGTTTTCGGTCCCGCCAGCAGCCCGTTGAGCCGACTCCGAGGCTGAAGCGGAGCTTGGGAGCCTGGGAGCGAGCCGTGCGGAGAGACCGTGGAAGCGGCGCCGGAGTCCTGTTTGTTTCGAGCGGAGCTGGGGCAAGCAACGTGGAGACGGGGCGCCGCGATAAGAAGAAGAGGAGAGGAGAGTGGATTTGTCGGTTCCGGAGTCTGTCTATTGTTCCGGGTACTGTAAGTTGGAGGAGTTTTGACGAGGGCAGACGGGGAACCGCAGAGAAGGAGCTGGTGGTGGACCTTCGGACTGTGTTTGGAAAAGGCAAGAGAAAAGATCGGAGACGGAAGAGTGGCTGGAAAGAGAGAAGGGGGAGAGAGTGGTGGATCTTTTGATCAACTGAAGTGGCGGTTGGGGTTTTTTTGCTCAGAAAAACTCGAAAATTGCGAAGGAAAAAGACTTTAGTATTAGCGAAAAAATTTAAGATACACTCTTTTTCCTTTAAAAATAGTTTATTAAATTGGTTTTTAAAGCTGCGCAGAAAGCGAAATTGGATTACTTTGAATGCAAAGATGGCGATGAATAGCGAAACTTAATTTGGAAACGAAACTTAACTGCTTGAGATTTGGGACAAAGAGGAGAAGAGGATTCAAAGGGGAAAAGATCGGAGAGTGGTAGAAGTGGATAGAGTGGACAGTTGTGAAATTATAACGGTGGGGTTGGTCAGTTTTTAATAACTTTAATAAACATTTTTGAACAGTGACTCTGGGAGAGAAAGAAAACTGTTGTTTGCTGCTGGGTTTGGGAAGATCGAAACTTAACTCAGGGGGGAAACGAGATTAAGAGCAGCAGCGAAACAAAGAAGAGAAGAAGGACTTTGTTTAAACTTAATATTTGTTGGCTTTGGGTGATTGACTGAATAGAGATTATAGGCTCTGATCTCCTTTGAAAGAAGTGGAAAATATCTTGCCTTTTTGAAGAAGGAAAATTGTAGCGGTCTCAGCAGTATTATATATTGGTCTCCTCCCCCTGTTCCCCCTGTTTCCCCCTCCCCTTGTTCTTTGAACTATACGTAGAAGATAATAAGAGTTTATTCTGATTGTACTTTATAAGCTACAATTACGGACTATTGCATTTCTGATTTTTTTCTGATATTAAGTATTGACATAAGTAATTATTGAGCCAATTATTTGTATATTATAATCTTGGATATAATTGAATATAGACACATTTGCGCTTGAGATATTTTGAGGGGATTGACAAATTTATAACTTTGAAAGGCAGAATTAAAAAAATAGATAGACCATGCAAGTAGGGGAGGGGGCAGTCAAGCCAAAAACGAGGAGAGAGAAAGCAGAAAAAGATCAGAAAGATAAGGAAAGGCGTACCCCGTCACCAAAGATGGAGGCATCAACAGCAGCAACGGATTCTCAAGCAACCACTGGAGGGCGACTAGAGGGGTTACCGGAAAGAATGGATAATATGTGTGCTATTCTACAACAATTGGTTAAAAATGGAAATGATAATCAGGTTGCAATGCAAAAATTGAACAGAATGGTGGAGAATAATGTGAAGAAATGAAAAAAGACAGAGAACTGGCCAGGCTACAACATGAGAGCCTGGCCAGGACTCTGACTGACATGCAGAAGGAGGTTACTGAGAATACAAAAAAAATTAATATGATTACTGATACAATGCAAAAGGATTTAGAGCAAGCAAAGATTTCTATGAATGAAATGTTGATCCAAGAACATGTGATTGCCTCAAGAGTATCTGTTCAGGAGAAAAGGATGATGATGGTGGAGGAGGGGCAGAGAAAACAGAATATTGTGATACGCAAAATGGCCGAACGAACGCCAGACAAGCTTAGAGATAGAGTAGTGGATTGGCTGAACTCTTTGAAAATGGGAAAAGATTTCGTGGCAGAAGATATTGGAGCTGTGTATAGAGTGGGGGAAGGCGAGATAGGAGATCACCAAGGAATGTTTTGGTTAAGTTTGCAAATTGGGCGGACAAGTTAAAAGTGATGGCTTACATCAAACAAGCGGGGTCTGGCGTTCTAAAGATTGAGGGGGCTGATGTGGAAATCTACAATGACATAGCGCCTGAGGAAAGAAAATGGAAATACATGATGAAACCAGTGACGAAATTTTTGGCTTCAAAAGACATTAAGTATAATTGGAGATTTCCACAACAGTTGAGATTTTTTTATGAAAAAAGATGGCATATCTTGGATGACAGAACAGATGTCTTGGAGTACTTGACTCAACTTGGGTTCATGAAGGTGGCTAGTCCAGAATGGATTGCTATGAGAACTGACTTGTACACAGTTGGGGTGATGGGCCCGGTTCTGAATAAGGAGGGGGAGATGGAGGGTGCAGCGGGAGGAGCGGAAGTATCAGGAACATCGAGTGCGGAGCTTTTTGAATAAATAACTTGCAGAATAAATTATAATGGTGGAGGGAGGGGGACATTAGAAGAACACAATGCTTTTTTTCCCCGGTCCCCCCCTCCCCTCTTTGAAGGATAGAGGCGACATCTTGGAACAAGGTGTGGGGAGGGTTGCAGAAAATGAAAGAGTAGGTAAGTTTTTTTTCCTTTTCTTTTTGGTAGTAGTAGTAAGTAATTTTTTTCAAGTATTTTATTTTACTGAGTTATTTTGTACTGAGAACGTACAATTGTTTTTTTTGTCGTTATACTGTACTCATTTTTTTGTATTTTTTCTTAGCTTTTTTTTTTAGATTTTTAGTAGGGGATGGGGACAACACGTCCGGGGAGGAATGTAAAGGAGGGGAGGGATTAGTAAATATAAATGGTTAAGAACTTAAGGTTGTTAACATGGAATGTGAAAGGGACAGGGAATGCCGTGAAGAGGAGGAGGTTGCAGATAGCGCTCAACAAATCTAAATCTGATATCATCTTTCTACAGGAGACCCATCAAAAATCGGCAGACACTAATAAATTATTTGTGAGAGGAATTGACATTTATGAAATGGCTTATGGGACATCAAAAGCAAGAGGTGTTGCAACCCTTATATCGGAAAAATTGGGTTTTACTGTGATAAAATCCATAGCTGACCCAGAGGGGAGATATTTAATAATTAAGGGGAGGATAGAAGATGAAGAGATAACTCTTGTAAACGTATACGCCCCGAATACTAATCAGGCAGAATTTTTAGAAAAATTAAGAATAATTCTACAGAAAGAAGGAACGAGGAATATGATTATTGGGGGGGATTTCAACTTGTTAAGTTCCGAGATTGACACCACAAGTACTAAGAAGAGGAGTAATAAATATATTCTAAGAGACTGGACAAAATTAATGAATATAAAAGATGTATGGAGGGAACTTAAAGGACAGGAAAGGGACTACACTTATTATTCTCAAGTTTATGATATGTATTCAAGGATAGATTATATATTTGTAACGCAAGGGCTATTGAAAAACATAGAAGATATTAAAATAGGGACATTTAGAGAATCAGATCATGCCAAGATAAGTATAGATATAAAATTGGATGAAGGTGATGGGAAAAGATATGTTTGGAGATATGACTCAAAATTATATAAAGAGGATAGCATGAAAAAACAAATTATGGAGAAATGGGATGAATATTGGATATGGAATGATAATAACGAGGTCAGCTCAGGAGGGGTATGGGACACAATGAAAGCGATCTTTAGAGGAGAATCAATAAAATTGAGCAGTTGGAAAAAGAAACGGAACATCAATAGAACTCAGGAATTGGAAACACAATTAAAACAACTTCATCGGGAATATATAAAGGGTAAAGATCAGAGGGTATTACAGCAGATACAGAAAGTAAAGAAAGAATTGGAAGCCCAGGACATGGAAAGGGTAAAAAAAGATTTGATATTTTTAAAAAGAGAATACTATGAGCACAGTAATAGAAATTCAAAGTTATTAGCAAAAGCAGCGAGGGATAAAAAGAACAAAGGTCAGGTAGGAGTATTGGTAGATGAGAAGGGGAAGAGATGCAATAAAAGGAAAGAGAAAGTGGAAATAATAGAGGCTTTTTATAAGGAGTTATATTCAAAGAAGCAGGTAAATTTGAACAAATTGGAGGATCACTTCAAAAAATATAATACTTTTTTAATAACAGAAGAACATAGAAATATGATGGAGGAACAAATATCCGTAAAAGAAATTGAGAATGTAATTAATAAATTAAAATTGGATAAAGCGCCAGGAGAAGATGGGCTTCCCGCTGAATTTTATAAGGACTTTAAGTTTTGGGTTGTTCCGAGATTACACAAATTATTTAATGGGATTTTAGAGGGAGAATCAACACCCGAATCTTGGAATAGATCTATTATCGCATTGATTCCCAAGCCAGGGAAAGATTTATACAAAATAGAATCATATAGGCCGATATCCTTAATTAACCAAGATGCCAAAATTTTTTCCACAATAATGGTAACCAGGCTAAATAGCTTCATAGCCAAATACATAAAAGACGATCAAGCAGGGTTTATAAAGGGTAGGTACATGTTAGACCTTACAAGGAGGGTAGTGGATTTATTGGATATAGCTGAAAGGCAAAAGGATAGGGTAGGCTTCTTAGCCCTGGACATTTTTAAAGCATTTGACTCTTTGCAATGGGCAACAATACATGAGGTAATTAAACAATATGGATTTGGGGACAAATTCCAAAAAGTTATCAAGAATTTATATAAACAGGGAATAGCAACAGTGAAATTTAATGATAGCTATACAGGAGAAATAAAACTGGAGGCTGGAACTAGGCAGGGCTGCCCATTGTCGCCCACATTATTTGTTTTGGCTATGGAACTATTGGCGAATTTAATACGGCAAGATAAAGAAATAATTGGAATTGAAGGAAATAAAATAAGTTTGTACGCCGATGACACTCTAATCACAATTAAACAACCAATACAAGGAATATTAAGGATTAATAAACACCTGAAAATTTTTGAGGAAATGACAGGTTTAAGGGTGAACTGGGATAAGTCCGAGATGATTCTAATCAATGGGAGTAAGAAGGACGAAGAAGAAATAAAGCAAAAATTTAATATTCAAATTCCGAATAAAGTGAGGTACTTAGGGGTAATACTTGCTAGAAAAACTGGGGAACTTAAGGAATTGAACTATGGAAAACAGATGAAAGAGATAGATAAAAAGATATTACAGTACAATAAGTTGAATTTATCGTGGTTTGGCAGGGTGGCAATGTGTAAAATGATGTTGTTACCTAAATTAAATTTCTTATTTGATGCTCTGCCAATAAAACATACAGAAAAAGAATTGGAAAAATATCAAAATACTATAAATAGATTCTGCAATGGGAAAAGAAAAGCAAGGATACCCAAGATTTTATGGTATATACCACAAAAAGAAGGGGGACTGGGTATTCCGAATATTAGCAAGTATTATAGAGCCTTTCAATTACGAAATGTTATTAAATTACTAAATAGAGAAGAGCCGATATGGGGAAAATTAGAATCAAAAGAGTTTTCTAGGAAAGGGAAGGCATTCTTTTTATGTGGCGATAAGGATAAAAAAATGAGGATTCAGGGTAAGATGATAAGAGCAACAATAGAAGAATGGAACAAAGTAAGAAAGGAACTTATTCCAGGGATCTCAATGGTTACAGAATTAGAAGATTTTAACAATTTCCCGATAAAAATAGAAGGTAGGATTAAGGATATCTTATTAAAAAATGGGGTCTCCCTGTTGAAGGATTGGATCAAAATTTGTAGGGATTTGGAGAGGAGAAAGGAACTTTATCTGCAACTGGAGTTGGATTGGTTTAAAGTCCTCCAGATAAATAATTGGAATAAGAAATTTCTTTTTGAAATGGGATCAGACAGGGAGCTTACAGAATTTGAAACATTGCTGGTCAAATTGAGAAAAGGAGACATAGGTTTAAAAGGGATAGTTAGTCAAATATATAAAATTTTAAATAAAGGAGGGAAGGTTCAACAAGTATTGAAAGATAGTTGGGAACAAGAACTGAACATAACAATTAATGAGAAGACTTGGGGGAAAATGTGGAGAAGACGTATTATGAGATCTATGTCGGTAAGAGTGAAGGAACATAATTATAAACTAATTTGGAGATGGTATAGAACCCCAGTAAATCTGCATCTAATGTACAAAGATGTGAGTGAGAAATGTTGGAGATGCAAAAAAGATAGAGGCACATATGAACACATGTGGTGGTCTTGTGAGGCTTTGAAGGATTTTTGGGGAAAAATAGAGGTTGAAATTAAAAACATATTGGACTTGCAGGTTGAACTGGGCCCAAATACAATTTTGTTAACTGAGATGGATAAATATAAAATGAGTGAGGATAAAAATGAATTGATGGCGATAATGTTATCAGCGGCCAGACAATGTATAGCTAGAAATTGGAAAAATAATGAAAACTTACAAAGAAGGAATTGGTATAATGAAATGTGGGATCTGGCACTCAACGAAAAGCTCACTTGGGAGATAAATTTTAAAAAGGGTAAAGTAACTGGTAACAACTTCTGGAGGACTTGGAAACCTTTTATTGATTATGTAACAGTAAAGAATCAAGGCATATCCCCTGTATTTGTGCAAAATGACTTTTGGAAAACATAAGTAAACATAAATCCCCGGACATTGTATAGATCACAAGGGTGGTTTTAAAGACAAGAAGAAAAATTGAGATAGAGAATAACATATATTGGTTATGAGGTGATAGTTGGAAATATAGTTTGGAGATTGATGTGCTAAATAGTGTTTTATAATGAGGTAATAATTTTTGATGGATGTTAACAATGTAGTATTGTTATATATGAGAGATTATACTTTCTTTTTTGAATTCTCTGTTTATATTCTTTAGTTATGTAATTCATTTTGTTTTATGTATGTGTTTTGTTTTGTATTACTTTATATACCCAATAAAAAAATTAAAAAAAAAACAAAAAACTAATACTTAAAACAGAGCAAGAGATAAAGCTGAGGAGAAATAAAACCAGAAAGAGTGGCTGTCCGCTAGATCAGCCACCCTACATGGGATCCCGCGCTCCCGGCTCCCCACACTTGCCCCGCCAGCCAGGTTTTTAAGCCTTTCCGAAAGGGCAGGAGCTCTGTCTGAAGGCGCAGCTCAATTGGGAGGAGGTTCCAAAGGGCCGGGGCGAATACGGAGAAGGCCCTCCTCCTAGTGCTAGAGAGGTGAGCCTCTCTAGCCAATGGAACAACAAGAGAGCCCCTCCGATCTGCCCTAGTGGGACGGGCAGACGTTCTTAGGGTGACGCGGTCTCTTAGGTATCCTGGCCCACTACCATATAGGGCTTTAAAGGTAATAACCAGATGTTTACACTGAAGTTAATATCAGATATCTGAAATAGGTTGTGCTTGATCAATCACACCAACACAAGCCTCAAGGTCAGATGCTCCCAACAGGGACATTTTACAGAACCGGTACCTACACAGAAGGGTTGTTAGGACATTTGTAATGTACTTAATATTGTAGCATGATGCATGCTCCCTGTATCTTTAATGAACTATACACAGTTGATAATAATGGTACATGACTCAGCAGAAAGCCCAGTATATTAGTAGCTCCCTTGGGACAGAACAACTGCAGGAGAGCTTAAGGCAATGGACTGCTGGTACTACAGATACTGTTAACCTGGATGGGATCAGCTGCTGATACTGTCATCCTGAAGAATACTGCCTGTAAGGAAGGAACTGCTGGAGAAAGCAATCTGACTGAACCATGAAGGTATGCTGCTGTGAGTCCTTGCTTTAACAGAGCTTTGTGCATGCTCTGCTTTTACTGCTTTGCTTGAGGACTAGAGCTATAACCTACCAAGCCTTCATTCTGTTTTTGAGACTTGGAGCCAGACTGTTTCTTGTACATAGTTTTTTCATTGCGAGGCCACAGAGACTGTATCTGTACCTGAGAAGTAAAAGGCATTTGTTTTACTGGACAGTATATGTGTGTGATTAATGCAAAAGCTTCTGCTGCTGCAAAGCTAACTGCTGTCTGCTACCAGGGAACACACATACGGGTCCAAATGCTTACAAGGGCATCAAGCAAGGATGCATACTGGCCCCTCTTCTATTCAACTTCTACATCAACAATATCGTCAACCATTTAAGAAGCCCTGCCTTCCATCCTCCCAAGGTTGCTGACAAGCCCATACACATACTCCTATACACGGACGATGCCATAATTCTCTCTAGGATGTCAATAGGCCTCAGAAGATTGCTGATATCTCTGGCTCACTACTGTAACAAAAACCAATTACAGATCACTTGAGCTATTTGAAACCAATACCCTGTCGCAGCTACTCTACTGAGTCATATCATGCACCCCACCTAACAACCTGGCTCTTATGGAAAGAGTACAATCTAAATTCTTACGTACAGCACTCCAGACCCCTCATTGTGTATCCAATGCCACCCTTCACCTGGAGATGGGCATGATAAATGTGGAGGCGAGATTGTGGATGGCTACTCTCAACCTTTGATTCAAAACTCTGTTTAATCCCAACAGCCTGGCACCTCTAACTCTCCAGGACAACTACCAATCAGCATGGAAAAGAAACATCCAATCCAGACTTACAGTATCTTGGCCTCTCCCAACCTTTTGTACAGGCCATGAGTCACAAACAGTCAAAACAGACCATGAAACAGAGAACACTAGACATTGAAAGGTAAGAAGACCTAGCTAGGGCCCCTACCTTCCTGGCTCCAGAGTCTTGGAGACACACTGTTGCCCCAGCCCCATATCTGCTCCAACTTGAGACACCCTAGCCCACTGCCAGGCTCTCCCTTCTGCAGTTCTTGAGGGAAAGTTCCAGAGGAGACCAATGTCAGAGAGACTATGTCCCTGTGATTCTGGAGAAATTGAAACTACAGAACATGTTATATGTAGCTGCCCTTTCTATAGAGACATCTGGAACAAGTTCATATCTCCACTGCTCCGCAAGTATCCTGGCCGGACAAACACCACATAGATCCACTGGCTGTTATCTGATGAAAGACCCACCTTCACCCACAACACTCCCAGATTCTGTGCTGCAGCATGTAAGATCAGAAGAACAATCCTGGCAGGAGCTTCAACCAAATAATATACTTGCACCACAGCATAGGCTAGTAATAACTATAATACAGTAATACCTCGGATAATGCTAAGACTTGGTTCCACAAGTCTTGGTGTTATCCGATGCATATTAAAATCCTTTGGGATGGATCGGATAACGTTAAAGCTCCATAGAGATACACTGTAACCAGACAGGCTTTAGTGGTTATTATCCGATCCATCCCATAGGACCTTAACGTTATTCGATCCAATTCTCCTTCCCAGATTACTTAATGTTATGTGATTTTAGCGTTATCCGAGGTATTACTGTACTAGTGACCTATGTACTAATTTTCTTCTTAATACTTAGCAGAAATGCTCCTTTTTTGAGCCCCCTCATTTTATCTTTTGTCTCTTGATATATTTTAGTACCCACATTTAAACTTCTGTTCTCTTTGCTGTTCTTGGACCATAATAAAAATTTGATTTGATTTGAGAAATAGGTTGTGATCAGGTGAAGATGCTGAAGTACTACCACAAGGTTCATAAAAACATGGAGTCAAATCTGTGTCCTTGCACTAGGAAGCCAGAGCACCACCATGGCTTTGAGAGGAGGATAAGCTGATTGATTTCTGTAGCATGATGCAGTCTGCATTGACATCCAGAATTTTAAATAAACTAACTATATTACTATACTGCATATACTTGTCTGCTTCGTGGGTTAGGAAATTTTGGTCCTCCAGATGTTGCTGAATGATAACTCTTGCAATCCCTCACCATTGGCTATACCGACTCAGGCTTTTGCGAGATTAAATTCAAACCATTTGGAGGGCAAAATTTCCTCTGCTCATGGCAACTGATGACTGATATAACAATGGTTCTAAAATTTGCATTCAGACTTTTCCTTATGGCTTTTCTATTGATTCACAGAGTGCAGTTCAGAAAAATGTAATATTATTGGTGGTGGTAGATAATCCAAGTTTATAACCTTTCTCTTCCTTTTGTCTTTTTTGACCATAGCCATCCTGGTCATTCCAATAAGTAAAGAGGACATGATAGATTTATAAATATCAGGAAGATGTTACAGATGATCAGAAACTAGTCTGTAGATGTTTTACATCCTGAGTTGCGAGATAATTTTGCCAACAACATAATGTTTAGCTCTCACATCAATAAATTAAAGACCAGTCAAACAGTCTCCCAAACAATGATTTAATGTCAATATCCAAAAAGAAATCTTGACCCCCACCCCTTAACAGCTGAACAAAATATTATCTTCTGATCCTCATGGAGGCAAATCTGTACCATTGCAAAGTACTAGGAAAGCAGAGCACCACCATGGTTTTGAGAGGAGGATAAGCTAATCGACTTTAGTAGCTTTAGAGAAGACTTTTACATGCTATTTCACGATAATTGGTAAGGCTGTTTAAACTTTACCATTATCAGCATATTGCTGTGTTGATGATATGTGGAGTATTTCTAGGCTTCTAACCTTTTAAAGTAGTGCTGCCTTAGAACTAGAATAATCTTTCTCTGGGTAAAGCCTGTGTTTAAGCTCCTGTGGCGTTGCTTTTTCACTCCTCTGGAGAAGATAACATGGTAGGTTGAATTATCTGGTAGGAAATTGCCTAGGATTATTTTCTCAATGACAGCTATTGTTAGCGACCCGTGACAGTTTCTGAAAGACTGATGAGCATTATGCAGTGAGGAGGAACACTATCTCAAAGCAGGAATTAGGCAAGTTATACAATTTGCAAACTCTGCTGATGGTCTGAAAAAGATCTATAATAGCATGTTTTGCCAGCTATGAGCCTACCTGGGCATTAGGCAGTCTGTCTTGCAGCAGCTGAACATCACAGTGGAGGATGTGTCCTTTTGCCTAACTTTGAATAATGTGTACTTAATTACCGGAGTTCAGAAATGTTAGGTATGTCATCATTTATACTTGGTGCTGGCTTTATTTACCCTATGGTACCAGCCAATTTTTGCTCAAATGACCTTATCAAGCATGTGAAAATGATGCACCATACCCAATTAAAATTCCACAAATTCCACATCCTTTTGATCATTAATCTTTGCAAATGTGGATTGCCTTCAAATATTCATTGCAAGCTGTTTTTCCTAATCACTTGCCACTTTAACTGGTAAGCCATGTTTACATAGCACTCTTCTTTGCATGCTGACTAAAACAAGCATCCTCAGAAGTAAGTCTATCTGAGTCTACTTGGATTTGGATGTCATGACTGCAACTGTGTTCTTGCCAACACTATTTTAAAGAACGGTAGCACTAGGTGTAAATGGGATAGGGGAGGATTTTCTAAATTTCATTCAGACCAAGGGGAACATGGGGAAGTGCTGTTCTTTCTTGTTCAGCTGCAATCCCAAGGACAACTGTCCTCAGTTATTTTCTAATTAGCACTGAGAAAAAAAAGGTCTTATTGCTGATCATTAGGTCACACCAGTTTAGGGGAAAATATCTAACTGCTGCATATGGAGCAGCTAATTGCAGTATGTCAGGAGGGGAGGAGATAAACCGAAATGTAGTGGGAAGGATAAAATCTCTTCTCTTTCATTATAGTTGTGAAAAGAGGTCATGAAATACTTCATTGCTGGCCATCTGAATCTCAATCTTCTTTTGAATTCTTGACTGTTGTCTCCATTTGGATTGATGACTGAAGCAAAAGATACAAATTCTTTCCATTTCTTCACTGTCAATTTTAAAGTTGTGTGGTTCTTCTGTAGTCATAATTTTTGTCTTTGTGTTGAACTGCCGTACTGCTTTGACAGTTTCTTCTTTCCCTTTCCTTAAAAGTCATTTTGACTCACTCATCATCACATGTAGGGATGTGTCTTTGAAGACCAAGACCAGGGTGACCCACATCTCTTATATTCCTGATCACTATGAGCAGGTGTGAAATCTGGACAGGAAAGAAAGCTGTCAGGAAAAAAAAAGACTTGTTTGAAATGTGGTGTTGGAGGAGAGCTCTGTAGGTTTGCTGAACTGCCACAAAGACAAATAAATGATGAAACAGAGGTTGTACTTTTTTGGGCAGATCATGAGAAAGCAGGATTCTCTGGAAAAGATAATAAAACTAAGAAAGGTTAAAAACAGCAGAAAAATAAGGAAGTGTGAAAGGAAGCCACAGGGGTCACTTGCAAAAGCTGAAGAAAGTTGTTCTGGAAAGGACATTTTGGAGATCTTTCATTCATTGGGTTGTCATAGTTCAGAATTGACTTGATGGCATGTTAACAGCAGCAACAACAATGAAGACATCTATCATTACAAAGTAAAGGTAAAGTTCTTCCTTGCTTTAAAGCCAATTGTGTCCAACTCTAGAGGCAGGTGCTCATCTCCATTTACAGCCAAAAAGCCAGTGCTGTCTGTGTCTACAGACATTTCTGTGATCATGTGTCAGGCATGATTAGATGCCGGAGTGCACAGAATGTTATTTGCAGGCAAAAACATGTTCTTCTGAGTTGTGCAGTTCATGGCAAGGGGTCTCATTATTATGAACTGAAATGTCATTGCTCACAATGCCCACACTCCTTTTTGTTCTTTTCTTCCTGGATCTTTATTTTATTACCATCAGGTGCAGGTTTTGCTTTCTCTGGCTCCCTTTCTGTGCCTCCAAACTCTTTAGTGATCAACTACTAACACACATTAATGTGGGAATGCTCTTTAGGCATAGCGTGGGTGCCAGCTGGAAAAAGAGGGCATAACATTTCAAAAGACACATTTACATATTGGTAACAAAACTCTTAACAGAAAAAATGTTATGAAATCCAAATGACTGCATGCACATCCACTTACTTCAATGAGGAACGGGATGATAAAACCCATAGTGATTAAGACATCCATCCTAGCTAGCCTTCTTAGACTGTGGTTGAAATCCAGTACTTACAGACCCATTGACACAGAGGGAATTTGGTTGGTCAACTCCTCTATCTTCCATTGATTCAATGGACCTACTCTAGCTATGATTTAGTAGTGGGTTTTAGCTTGTATTTCTATTTTGTCAAAGTACTCCCATTTAAGCAATACCTTAAGGCTATTAACTCCAGGCTTCTAAACTCTTTTTTTCCCTCCCTTTCCCTTGTGTTTTCCTTCTCAGTTTCTGCCACTTTAAAAAAAAAATCCCCTCTTCTCACTTTAAACTAATTAGGAAGGTCATTTCTTGTTTTTCTAATGTGAACCAGCTTCTGTTTCAGTGCATGGCTCCCTGATGTTTACAATCCAATTTAATTTTTGACCTCTGCAGTCTAAACATATTTGCTACAACTGACTGGTATGGGAGGAAGGTGGGTTGGGAAAAGAAAAAAAATAATTTTCCAAATTCTATAACCAAATGGAAAACCAAAATGGAGAAGAATGCTGTTCTTTTGCAAATGTATGCCCTTGTAAGAGCACTTAAGAGTAGCAGGCTTTTCAGAAGATAATTCCAGTGAAAAGATTAGTGAGTAAAGTCCCCTATTTGCCGGTGTATAAGATGCACCTTTTCCCCTTAAAATACACTGGTAAAACGGAATATGTCTTATACTCCAATGTGTCTACTGCATTTACCAGCGAATAAACACACTCCCCCCTTAAAATACACTGAAAAATGGAGTGCATATGTTAGGACATTTTTCATTTGGGGGTATTGTACAAAGATTGCTGCCCAGTGGAATAGTATAACTTTAAGGCCCTCCATGTGTTTTGAACACAGGTGTCCATAATAGAGCCTCAAACTGATGGCCAGGCTGTGCATGCTTGGTCCATGTGCTCCTGTAACAGCCCAGCTGTGGCTGATTAGAAAATCTGCCCAGCAACACTGGGGTATAACTGTGGCCCTCTGGGAAGGGTCTATGGAGGAGGCTATTATTCTGTGAGGAGATTATTTGTGAGGAGGTTGCTATTCTGAAGGAGTCTATATACTGAGAAGGACTGAGACACTGAAGGAGGTGATGCTGTTGAGAGCTTTTCTTCAATTGAGAAGAAAGAACTGCTAAAGGATCACCAGGGCTCTTTTTGAGTGCTCCTGGAGTTGGAGCCAACAGAGGACTCCAAGCTGTCTACCTACTGTGGGGCTTGGAGAGAGAGAGAGAGACTGTTGTATATAGTCCTGTGTATGTCTGTCTTCCCCTCACTGTAAGTAAAGCGCACCTTTCTACTGAAGGCATATGTGTGTGTGTTATTGCACTAAGGCTTTCGCTGCGTAAGAGCTTAAAAGTGCTACTCTGCTATCCAGCCACACATATCGCTAGGGGAATCCCTGATAACGGGTTATGGGCCCAGGGTGCGCCTAACAGCTACGCCCGACGCCCTAACTGCGCCCATGAGTCTTCGCCTGTCAAGCCCGGAAGTGCTGTGTGCCTGGACTGGAGCTGTGGAGCCCTGATCAGCGTTCGGAGGAGCCATGTTCCCTGGAGGACTCATCGCCTGCAGGACAGCGCCCCAACGCAACCAGACGCCCCAACAGAGGTCCAGAAGACGTCCACTTTGCTTCGAGAGTTCCTGCCAGTTGCATGTTTCGTGAGTCTGCAAGTGAGGGAAGAATGGCTGTTTCCACTCTCTCACTGGTGCCCCTGCTTGATGGCACCAACTACCAGACGTGGTCAACCAAGTGCAGTCTGCTTCTGCGCAAGGAAGGGCTCTGGGACATTGTTGAGAATCCCCAGAAGCTAGAAGCCTTGGATGAAGAGGACACTGACAAAAGGGACAGACTTGAGTATGATAATCAAAGGGCTTTGGAAATTATTGGGTTAACTGTAGCAGAGAGTCAGTTAACATATCTGAGAGGGGAGAATTCAGCTGCCGCATGTTGGCAGAGGTTTAAGCAATTATATGTAAGGGACTCAGTCGGTTCCCAAATATCTCTCACCAGACGTTTGTTTAGGTTACGCCTCCAGCCTGGTGGAGATATGGTTCAGCACCTCCATTCAATTAGTGATTTGCTACAGCGTCTTGCTGAAACAAACTTGTTCTTTACTGAAGAACAAAAGGCATATATTCTCCTTTCATCTTTGTCGGAAGAATATGATGGTTATGTTTCGTCCTTGGACATTTTGCCCAGGAGTGAGTTAAATTTCCAGGGGGTCCAAGGTTGCTTACTGGAACAAGACAGATTAAGGGGTTCTCTGAAAGAATTCAGAAAACCAGAAGTTCTAACTGAAAGTGGTAGAAGCAAATCACCCTCTCCTCCCACTGTGTGTGTAGCAAAGAGATGTTTTCGATGTCAGAAGTCTGGGCATATTGCCAAGTTCTGTAAGGCAAGGTCAAGCCCAGATAAGGACAAGACATGTAGAAAAGCTAATCTCTCTGTTGCTGCCTTTACTTATGTTGAACATGGCACCTGGTTAATTGATTCTGGTGCATCTTTTTCCATTTGTAAAAATAGGAAAATGTTTACTGAAATGTCTAAAACAAAACAGACTGTCACCTTAGCCAATGGGTCACGAGTCCGTGCACTGGGTAAAGGCCAGATAAGATGTGAAGCTCTGGGTGAAGAGCTAGAAATGCTCTATATCCCTGAGATGAAGTATAACCTGCTGGGTGTTAGGACCCTACTGAAAAAGGGTTACTCAGTGACATTCCAGGGGAAGGAATGTGTCATTAAGGGACTAGATAAGGAGCTAACTGCTCCTATACACAATGATCTGTTTGTGTTAGGCTCCCATGCACTGAGTGCGAATCTGGCTGATAAAGGTTTTAGCAACAAGCTCCCCCATGACAAATGCATACACTTAATGCACAGACGGTTGGGACATGTAAATTTCCGAGACTTGAGAAGGACCATTGATTTGACTGAAGGCATAGCTGTGAAACCATGCAGCAGATTTCTGAGCTGTAATCCTTGTATTTATTTATTTATTTATTTATTTGTATTTAATACCCCGGCCCACTCGGGAAGACCCGACTCTGTAAGGAGGAGAAGTCTATGGTCACTCCTGCAAGTAGAGTGGGTGGTTTTAGCACTACCCAGCCCTTAGAGGTGGTGTCTGCTGAATTAATAGGTCCTATGAGCCCAAGCCCTGGTGGCTCAAGGTATGCCCTATGCATCGTAGATCACCACACAAGTTATGGGTTTGTGTATTTGCTGAAGTCCAAGGGTGAGATCTGCTCAACTTTAACCAGATGGGTAAGGTTCGCCCAGAACAAGGCAAACACACAGGTAAAGACCCTGATTACTGATGGGACACTGTTCACAAATAAAGCCAGTACTGATTTCCTGGCTAGACATGGGATAGTCCACCACAGACCTCAGCATAATTCAACTGTAGAGAGGAGAGGTCAAACTCTCCAGGCCATGACAAGAGCTATGCTAAGTGATGCAGGTCTCCCTTGCACACTCTGGGCAGAGGCTATGAAGTGTGCAAACCATCTGCTAAACAACGTTTATCACTCTGGGATTGGGGACATCCCTGCAAGCAGGTGGCATGGAAGGAAGCCAAACTTGGGCTATCTTCGAGTCTTTGGCTCTCCTGCCTGGGTACGCATCCCAGGGCAGCCTCGCCCTCGCAAACTGATCTTCATAGGGTATGAGGCGAACCAGAGGGAGTATAGGTTTTGGATGCCAGGATCCAACCAAGTTACAAGGAGCAAGACTGCCAAGTTCCTGGAGCACTCCCGATGGGAACATGTGGAAAGTGTCCACATTCCTGGTCTCCTGTTTGAGGAGGAGGGGGCAGAGAAGCCTGTCTCCCTACCCAGCAGAAGTAAGCATGTTAGCAAAAGTCCCACTGATGGGGAAGCTGGGGTTAAAGAAGAGATAAGAAGGGAGTCAGAGGAGTCTGACATTTCTGGGGAGTCTGGGGGAGATACCACTGATAGAGTCCTGCCACGAAGGTCCAGTCGGACTAGAAGGCCACCTGATAGATATCAGGCCACTGTGGCGTTGATGGATAAAGCAAAGCAAGAAACCCCTACTGAGGAAACTGCATTGCCAGGTGCAAAGTCAGGTGCACGGCAGGCAGAGACAGAAAGGGAGGTATTCCCACCTCAGGACCTGTCTGAGTGTATGCCAGAATCTGAAAGGCATAGGGTGTGTGGGTCTAGGAGACCAAGATATTTCAAAGGTGCAAGAAAAGGAAATAAACTGTTTCCTCCTGGTGCCAATAGGCATGTGAAGAGTGTAAGCTGATGTTGTAAATACTGAAACTGAGTGTACTGTAAAGAATCTTGTACTGTAACTGTGTATATGTATATATTGCTTATGTATTCTGACCTGTACATTGTGGCATCCATCTTGTACAATAGGAGGAGCATGTTAGGACATTTTTCATTTGGGGGTATTGTACAAAGATTGCTGCCCAGTGGAATAGTATAACTTTAAGGCCCTCCATGTGTTTTGAACACAGGTGTCCATAATAGAGCCTCAAACTGATGGCCAGGCTGTGCATGCTTGGTCCATGTGCTCCTGTAACAGCCCAGCTGTGGCTGATTAGAAAATCTGCCCAGCAACACTGGGGTATAACTGTGGCCCTCTGGGAAGGGTCTATGGAGGAGGTTTTCATACTGGAGGAGGCTATTATTCTGTGAGGAGATTATTTGTGAGGAGGTTGCTATTCTGAAGGAGTCTATATACTGAGAAGGACTGAGACACTGACGGAGGTGATGCTGTTGAGAGCTTTTCTTCAACTGAGAAGAAAGAACTGCTAAAGGATCACCAGGACTCTTTTGAGTGCTCCTGGAGTTGGAGCCAACAGAGGACTCCAAGCTGTCTACCTACTGTGGGGCTTGGAGAGAGAGAGAGACTGTTGTATATAGTCCTGTGTATGTCTGTCTTCCCCTCACTGTAAGTAAAGCGCACCTTTCTACTGAAGGCATATGTGTGTGTGTTATTGCACTAAGGCTTTCGCTGCGTAAGAGCTTAAAAGTGCTACTCTGCTATCCAGCCACACATATCGCTAGGGGAATCCCTGATAGCATCTTATACTCTGATGCATCTTATATGCTAGTAAATATGGTATATAATATATTAAACAAGAAAGGAACTAGCCAGACAACATTAAGAGAACTTTGGGAGTTAGATAAAAAGTCTAAAATAGGAGAGTCAGTATGGAATAAAATATGGACCTAGAGAATTATGAGAAGCATGTCAGTATAAATTAACATTGTTATAAACTATTATGGAGGTGGTACTTGATATCAACATGCTTACATCAATATGATCATAATTATCAAAAAGATTGTTGGAGACGTAAAGAAACGGATGGGACCTATTAACATTTATGGTGGGTTCAATTCCTTGGCTATATCATGCATATGGCAACAGGCCCTATCAGTCCCTGGAAAATGGATGGGGAAGAAGTAGAAGCAGTGACAGATTTTACTTTCAAAGATCACTGCAGATGGTGATTGCAGCCATGAAATAAAAAGGTGACTGATGCTTTGGAGGCAAGTGATGAGAAACCTGGGCAACATAATTAAAGTAGAGACATCACATTGCAAACAAAAATTTGCATAGTCAAAGCAATGGTATTCCTAGTGGTAATGTATGGTTGTGAGAGCTGGAGCATTGGGAAAGCTGAACTCAGAAGAATAGATGCCTTTGAAATCTGGTGTTGGAGGAGAGTTTTGAGAGTCCCCTGGACAGCAAGGAGAACAAATAAGTGAATCCTAGAATAAATCAACCCTGAGTACTTTGGACATCAAATGAGAAGAGAGGATTCACGTGAGAAAGCCTTGATGCTGGGAAAGGTGGAGGGCAAAAGAAGAAGGGGGCGGCCAAAAATGAGATGGCTAGATGATATTGTGGATGTAGTAGGCACAGAGCTGGACACGCTGAGGAGGATGTTGGAAGACAGAGGTGCCTAGTGGGCAATGATCCATAGGATTGCAAAGTGTTGGAATTGACTGTGCGACTGAACAACAAAATCATGGAAACTCAAGAAAGTGAGGTTGGGGAAGAAGTGATAAAACCACTCCTTAAATACCTTGCATATCTTGAAAAGCCTATTAGAGTTGTGATAAGTCAGCTCTGTCTTGACAGCCCATAACAAATATATCTTGATTATGGAAATTACAAATGCCAATGCACATGTGCATAGTTTATTTCAGTTGTTTAGTTTCACTGCCATCAAAAATCCCCTGTATTCTATTAATTGTTTACAACTTAATGGAGTGATAAATGTTTGCTTTCTACTCACATGGTCACATGGGATAAAGGTGGAGAAGGAGGCAGTGGAGAGTTGAATAGTATAACGTTGTTGTTTCTTCACTACGAGGAATAACTGTTAATTAGACACTAATTGCATTTAAAATTAGCTGCTAGTTTTGAAAGGTGATTCAAGATGTACAAGGAATGAAGGTGGGCCTTTTGACTTTTGCAAACCTGCAAGAATATATTTGACACGTTAAATAAACAATAAATAAATCAAAATTGTAAGTAATAAAACTTGAATCATTCTACAGAGCAGAATCTTTAAAAAGAGGATGAGACAAAGGGACTTGGCATGTTAATCTGTATTCAAGAAACAACCCCTGACAGTGTTTCTGAAGAGGTTTATCATTTATAAGTCATGAAAGGTTTATTTTCAAAGAGTTAGCAGCCATTTAGCAGATCATCAACTACGGATGTGTATCTTGCAGCCTCACAGTTTCAAAAAGAAAACAAAACAATAATAATAATAATCATACTTTTCTCCTCACTGCAAGATTTCTCTATTAGAACCTGCCCTGCTCTCAAATCACAGGGAAAATGTCACAGGATTTATTGGAAGCTTCCTGGTAATTTTCTTTTGGAAGAAAGGTCATGCTGCCCAGAATTATAACAATTCTGGTGTAGTATTCATTTCCTATGCAGGATTTACCTAGAAAAAGGATATGACACGTCAAGAAGGCCCTTATGTTATATAGAATTTGGCAGCTTTCTGTACAGAACAGTGGGAGAGTAACAGGGAAACTAGAGTAGCACTGTAACTGCTTCCACCCAATGCAACAGTGGCAATTATTTGGCTGTAATAATATTTTAGCTGAAATTGTATTGCTTAGAATAGTATGTCATACTAGAACAGGGGGTTGCAACCTATGGCCCGTGGGCCAGCCCTGGCACCCAATGACATTCCATCCAGCCTGTGGCAGCAACCCCAGAAGTGGATGCATTTACAACAGCCATAATGCGCCTGCGCAAATGCACCTGGCATGGTTTCTGGCAGCGTTTCTGGCAGGAGGAAACCATGTGTCCGGCCCACTCAGCTGTCTGAGGGGAAGTTGTCCAGCCCATGGTGCAGGAAGGTTGAGAACCCTTGTACTAGAATAACACCGCTGTATCAATGGGGTTTTAATGATTCAACTTCTCTATAAATTCCAGGAATTCGAATGGATCTAATGTAGTTATGGCTTACTTTAGTGAAATTAGTGGTAATTAGCATAGACCCATTTAAATTAGTGGAACCTATAGAGGAGTTGACTTATAATTGAGGTTGGGTACTTTGGGGTTGTTGTTTTTTCATTATATTATGTCTGATTGTTTATTTAATTTTGATGCATTATTTTGTTGTTTTTAACTGTCTGGAGGGGTGCATAGAAAAACCATCCTTGAAGATTGTGGTATATTTGAACTACAACTGGGCGTACCCTGGTAATGGTAACCTTGTGTTGCTGGTTAATCTTTCTCACACTAGGTCAGGTGAAAGGAACTGCAGAATGAACTCACCAAAAGGTGCCTTCATTTCGGCAGTTGCATGTCTGGCCTAGACACAGAAGAAGGCTTGAAATTGCCAATTTTCAAATAGGCCTCAGAAAAATCCATTTTTCTCTCTCTGAGCCTCAAGGCTGTGTAACAGCATGTTTTTCAACCATGTTTTCAGTATTTCTTATCTTTTGTAAGCTAGCTAAGAGCCATGTTATGGCTAGCCCCAGTGCATCCTGTGTGCACGTGTATAAACAATGTACTGTTGTTTTGAGAAAGTTTTCACTGTTACTTGATTGGCTAAGCTGTCCCACCTGACTGCAGATTCTCCATTTTGGAGAGAAGAAAGAGTTCATCTCTGCTTCTTCATGGATTAAGACCTGTTTTTGATTAGAGAGCTTTTGTTTCTGGTTCTCTATGGGCTAGCACTCTTTAGCCTAGGAGCTATGCATTTTTGCTCCTTAAAAATGGTTACCTAGATTTGCCTGTGGACTTTATTGGACTGACTTGTGCTACTGACTTTTATGCTTTATGAACCTGATCAATAAATCTTCATCATTTTTCTGAACAACGTGTCTTCATTGGACTAAAAAGGGTAAGAGCTGCCTTTCACACACACAAATCTTTGAACACGCTACCCAATTAAAACCCCTTAAGAGCTGATAAGCAGTTGAGAGTTGTATCTCTATTCTAATTAGCCGTCCAGCCCGCCTCGGTTGTTTTGATTTTGGTTTCCAGGGGTTTACCAGAAGTGAGGGGGCCGGCTGGATCGTGACAGCTGCCCAGAGTTGTCTTGTTACCAGAGGTCATGGAGAGGAGTCAGGAACTCTAGTGTGATTCTGCTAACTTTCCTACATGTTAAGGTTTCCATCTGGAAAGGAGTCTATTGCATTCTGTAGCATTCCAATATCTACACTGGCTGGGTAGTTCAGTGGCTGGAATTCTGATTCCTGACTGTGCCTCCCAGGAGACAAGCCAGCCTATGTGGCATTAGCCAAGCTGCACTGTGCCAGGATATCCACAAGAAGAAGGGAATGGTGAATCTCTTGTGTGACCCTGGAAAGGGTCACAAATCAGGGTCATAAGTTAGAATTGAGTTGATGACATATAATAATTATTAATGTATACACTGAGCAAATGTGGATAGAATGATGAACTAGGACTCAGGAGACCTGGGCTCAAATTCCTACTTGTCCATGAAAACCAATGGAGATGGTGGAAGAGGAATAGTAGAACCATTCCTTAAACATCTCGCATACAGTTTTTGTTGTTCAGTTGCACAGTCGATTCCGACCCTCTGCAACCCTATGGACCACTGTCCGCCAGGCACTTCTGTCCTCCACCATCTTCCTCAACTTGCTCAGCTCTGTGCTCATTGTGTCTACAATACTATCTAGCCATCTCATTTTTGGCCGCATACAGTAGAACCCCATATAACAAATGCATAATACAGCGAAAAAATTGTACAACGAATGTTCTTGAGAGTCGGTTTGCTATTACTTTTGTGAATAATTTATAAATGTTTGACAGCAAATATCGTCCTGTAATTTTTAAGATCCCTGCATTCTCCTTTTTTGTCTAGTGGCACTGTAGTAGGCTATTTCCAACTTTCAGGGATTTTTTCATTTTGATATACCTGCTGAAATGCTGTGCAAGGGTTTTCCATAACTGATGACTAGCATTTAAAATTTCTGATGTTATATTGTCTTTTCCTGGGGCCTTGCCTGATGACATCTGGTGGATTGCATGTTTTACTTTGTTTTTTAAAACTGAGCGAATATCCTGTGATGGTTCAGTCAGTGCTGTTTGGGTATGTTGAGGCTGGATGAGAACAATCCTGTGTAGAAGATTTTGCAGATTCCTTCTACACATTTTCTCGTATTTTGTTCTCTTTCATCTTTTAATGCCATTATCACTGTCCTATGAAGTGTTATTTTCCGCTTACATTTCCTGATGCTACTTCAATTTGTTACTGCCTCAAGAAGCTTCTCCTTCCGATATTTTTTGAGGTCCTCTTGAAGTCTCCTTATTAGTTTACTGAGAATGGAATATTCCATGTTATTTCTGGCATTTCTCCGTATTTCCTTCCTCTTCTCTAATAGGACCGGTGTTCTCTGAAATTCTGCTTCTTTCTACTTTTGGCGTCACTTATTCGTGCTTTATTTGCACATTGCATCAGCTTTTCAATGCATTTGTTGTAATCATCATTTATGTTGTCTTCCTGCTCCAGTCCAATTTTGAGATGCTTTCCTTTAGCACTGTACTTAAAATATCTAAACTGACCAGACATGTTTCTGCTCTGTTTGTCTTCAACTATGATATGAAAGAAAAAAAGAGGTAGCATTCTGTAATGTTTCTTTCAGAAGAAGAATACATGCAGTCTTTAGTCTCCAGGTAGAGAGTTAGCAAAGCAAAAGCAAAGCAATCACACTTATATACCGTCCTATGGCACTTAGTGCACTCTCTGGGCAGTTCACAAGTTAATTAGTATTTGCTCCCAACATGCTGGGTACTCATTTTACCAACATCAGAAGGATGGAAGACTGAGTCAACCTTGTGTTAGGAATACAAGTTAACAATTTATTTCATATATCTCATCTCTTCGTATCCAGAAGCCTGTGCTTTGCTCCTCTCATTACTGCAGAGCATGGGTTCCAAAACTTTTCATGCCACGGACCGGTCATGTGGTTCCTTCTGCTGTAAACACTGCTGTAAAATGCATCAACAGCTATCATAAACATGTTTACAACAGCCGCAGATGCATTTATGGCAGTATTTACAACAGGCTAGGGCATGTTTATGCATGTGCAGGTGCATTGTGAGGATGCTCCTGCCCTCCCTCCAGGCTCCGTCATCTGCCCGGAGAGAACTGCCACCACTGGGAATAAATGTGGCCGGTCGGAGAGCCACTGCTGCACCCAATGCCAGGGATATCTTCCACCTGCCCCAAGGTCCCACCCACGCTGGGGCTTTAAAAGTCACATGGCGGCATGACTGTTGCTTCACCACCGCTGGGAACATCTGCGGCTGGATGGAGAGGCTTGTCACCTTTTGTAATCTTTGTAATTTTGATAATTTTTTGTGTAAACTTGATTATGATTCTGAATTTTCGATTATTATTTGTTATTGATGCCTGTAGAATTTTTGATGCTGTAATGATATTGTGATTTTTGATGTTTTGATGTTTTGTGGTATTGATGCTGATTGCTTATGATATGTACATGTTGTGTTTACGAATGTGTAACTTTATATGTGTTGTAAACCGCCCTGAGTCAGTCCAACCGAGTAGGGCGGTATAGAAATATAATAATAATAATAATAATAATAATAATAATAATAATAATAATAATAATAATAATAATAATAATAATAATAATAATAATAATAATAGTGCAGCTGTCATAAACGGGCCTGTTTCTGCTTCTGGTAGTGGTGAGGGTGGCGACAGGCCACATGAAATGGTGCTGTGAGCTGGGGCCAGACCATGGGCCATAGTTTGGCCACCCCTGCTATAGAGGAAGGTATAGAAGCAGTAATTCTTTCCTGTTTGTAGGGTCAAGTGTATCTATTCTTGCAAATTACTCTTCAAAACTACTTCTGCCAAAAAGCCTTTGGCCTAACCCTTTTACCTCACCAGCCTTCCAACTTGAAGAATGTTCACTTTATTGATTGTTGTTGTTTTATTACTGCTGCCCTTTATCTAGGAGTTCATAAAATATTAAGCCAGGCAGCAAGAAATCAACTGGACCAGTTTCATGATGTATCATATTCTTGTGTTGCATTGGGGTGATGGGTACTTATTATTATGGCCTTCCATAATTTTTGTTCATATATTTGTGTGTGTGTGTGTGTGTGTGTATGTATGTGTGTGTGTGTCTGTCTGTCTGTCTACAGCTACTTTCAAATAAAAGTTTTAATAGGGAAAAAAAAAGGTAGAACTGTTTTTTTAAATATTCATTCACAACCACATTTCCCCTTCCTGCTGTTATAAGAGAATGGCCTTGACTAATCTAGCACTCAGTTCACACACTGACCAATTTAAATAGGTATCATGGGAAGCCCACAAGTAGAACACATGGCCTGCAATGATGCCAGCTGTATCCTCTCACTCAGTAACTGGTCCACAGAAGTACAGTATTACTCATACTTGATAGACTACACACATCATGACTAGTAGCTACTGAAAGTTATAATCCCTAAAAGCTTTTGTTTTCTCCAATGGTTTCTTCTTTTGTGTCACTATCGAACCTTTGACTGCCAAAAAGAAGCCACTTTCTTTGCCTTATTGCCCAAACCCAAGTCCTCATTGGTGCTTATGTCTGGCAGCAATAGGCAGACCAGTAAATGAGCTGATTTCTGTGTCTCTCCACATTCATACCATGTGTTGTTGTCCACCAGCAGCCCCAATTGAGCATGTTGGTCTTGCATTTATGGACTCCATCCTTCAACCTATTCAGGGTCCTCCAAGTGACATAGAGGATGTTGAGATCTACAGCTACATCCTCCTTTAATATTGTTCCTTGCCCAGTGAGCTCTTTCCTTCATCTTCTAATTTGGTTTTGTTCTTACATACCCTCCAGAATGTTTGTTCTTGCCATAAAGCTCTTCCTGGATCTGAGCTGGTGGACTTGAGGGCCATACCCATTCACAGAGTGTCGAGGGTCATTCTTTTGCTACTTCTCTCCTGATCTTAGGTGGAGTGATACCAACAAGAGGGTATATTTTCTCAACTGGCGTAGGTTTGAGGCATTCTGTCACTTACGTGTGGCTTCATTAACAGTGATATCAACTTCTTTTGCATGTGTAGATGTGCTCCATACTGGAGCAGCATACTCTGTTGCAGAGACACTCATGGCCAAAGTTGATGTTTTTAGTGTGGATGGTTGAGTTCCCCATTTATAGTTTGTGAGTTTCCTGATGATGTCATTCCTAATGTGTTTGCATATGTGTTTTTTTAACACCCCTTCTATGTTGATGCTGTGGTGTGCATTGCACAAAATACAATCATTATATACTTTTCTTCTTTATATGAATACACAGCCTCTTCTGAGCTCCAGTCTACCATAAATCTAGCTCCTGATTCATCATGTTTTGTGTTTTTCTTCTGCTACTGATCCATTTCATTAAAACCTTTCTTCTCTGTATTCATGAATTGTTTGCACAGAATTGCTATGGTTTACAACATCCAAAACAGCAGTGATCCAAAATTGTCATTTGCTGTTTATTCACAACCCATGCATTATTTAACAGATGAGGTATCTGCACTGTGCTGATGATAACGTATACATTCCGCCCCCTCCTGTCATTGGCCAAACTATTTGTTATCTATTTTAATACCAAGCCAAGACTATATGTTTGAAATTACCAACTGGCTTGTGACAGATTTATTTCACTCTTGAAGCTAGGCCCAGTTAAAGAGCTCTGAACAGTTTTAATGTGTAGTTAACATGCCATCTCCAGATTTTTTTTTAAAAAAACCCATATTTTTAAATACAAGAAGGAAGTTACAGTATTAGATTTTCAGTGTATATAATAATTTCATGTCAGAAATTATTCTTGGTGGAAAGGATTTTTGCTGGAAAAACTCTGCTCAGGTGATGCCTGAATGAGGCTCCTTTCATGTCCCCAAGAGCTGGGACAGAGACGGGTGCACAATCCATCATGCAGTACCCGGATCTCGAACTTCCAACTTGCCAGCCTTCCAGCTAACAAGGCAGGCTTCTTAACCACTGAGCCACCACAGCCCCTTTTTAGATTTTCACTATACATATATATTAATTAGTATACAGTGCATATATCAATGTATAGATCAGAATCTGAGGGGAGTTCCCAAGCATTTAAATCCCAATGAGTTCTGGCTGATTTTCTCTTGCTGATATTCTTTCTGAAAGGTGGATGAACTTTTAGATATCTGGGACATCATTACAGGAATTTTTAAAATTTTACAGGATTTCCTTAGTCTCCAAATTGCTTCACAATGCATTCCCACTCACAGTAATCCTTGAAACCTGTCAGGCAATCTGATATTATTGCAGGTGAGAGTGAAGGTGAAGAAAATATTTATCTTTTGATCTATTGGTCCATGTTATGATGCATCCAAACCAGTCTATCAGAAAATTCTTCTCCTTCTTTCCTTCCATTTCTGGTTAGTCTCCTTTTAAATGATCTATAGCTGTGGTTCCCAACATGTGGCACACACACTATAGGGTGGCAATCTGATTTTTAAGGAAGTCAATTTGAGAATGAGTTAGACCAAGTTAATGGCCTTTTAGGCTTCTTCTACGTGAATAGGAGTTCACTTTTTGAATAATAAGAATTATATGTCACTGGAGGGGTCATCAGGATTCTAGAGAGGATTAGGTGGGGCATGGCCAGAAATAGGTTGGAAACCACTGCTCTATAGTAAAAATCTACTTTTTTTGCTCTTCTTTATGTGAGCAAAGTTTTCTAGCTTTGAATTTTTTGTTTTGTTTTATGATTTTGTTCTCTTTGTTATTCACTTTAATACTTCTTTGTTGGACTAGTTTCTTAATCTAAATGAAAATTCCTAGCATCGTGTGATAAATACACATTTCAAACCCTTCCCCCCCCCCACTAGCCTGTGTTAAAGCCTTGTTACCATGCAGTAGAACCAACAAGCCACATTCTGCATTCTGAAAACCCCTTTTAATTTTTTAAAAACATATTACATTCTTCATGTCATCTGTGAACAACTAAATAATTTCGTCCCACATTCACTGCCAAAACAATTAACAGGACAGCAGTGGTAAACAGCAGTAACAGCAACAAAAGAGTTTCCTTTTTGTTACTTTCCTTGCAAAGTTTGAGATATTAGGTTCAGTGGGGTTAGCTCTCCCCCCCTTCATTTCCTCCTGAAATGAAGCCACAATTACCACTTATTTCTTTGGCTAATCACATCTGTTTAAAGGAGTACTTTACATATTTTAATAGAGGAATATTTTATTAGGACAGTTTTTGTTATGCAAAAGGAAACTAAAATGAGATTTTTGGGCAACAAGATTTCTCTTAGCGCACACCAGAACCAATGGGATAACAAACAGTTACGCTGGATGAAAAGAACTATTTTTCTCTGGCTAACACAACGTTTCCTGAACAATGTGCTGTAAATGGGATGAAGCATATCTGAAAGAATTAAACGACCATATTAGATGCATGCAGGGCTCTGTGCTTTTGGAAGTAGCAAGGTCCTATGTAGCACGGATAATATTTCTGTCTGCCACTGCATTTATTGTAATGCAGATTCATTGTTGTCTTCTGACTTCCATTCAGAACAGACACTGCCTCTCAGTAGTCAAAGTAAATTGACTATTTTTCTTTGAAACACAGTTGAGGCCTAACAACAATAGAGATGCCATATTACCCCACTGGCCAGATTTCAGACATATAATCTAGTGCCTGTTTGGCCCATTCGCTGGCCCAGATTCTGTGTTTCATTTTGTTTGCTCCTTTTGCAGGCAACCAGATACCATAAGGGTCATTGTGAACCATCCCATCCCCAGAGAGTTCCTCTGTATCTTTCTTGCTGTCTGTCAGAGCTAATCTCTTTTTAGAGGTGAACAGGATTGCTCCATTTTAATTTGTTTCCAGAATGCAGAAATCACTGGGACCAAGCAAAAGCAGGCTTTGCTGCTTTAACTTTCTCATCCAGTTTCAATTTCCCAATATCATTAAGCTTAGCTACTTAAAGATATTGGGAAATAAAATACTTCCTCTACTTCTATGTGAAAAGGCCATGGGAGGAAGCAAGTTTTTTTAATGGCTGTTAGGGCAGCCTAGATGCACCATACCCTTTAAATTTTTATCTATCTATCTATCTATCTATCTATCTATCTATCTATCTATCTATCTATCTATCTATCTATCTATCTATCCTTTCTTTTCTTTTCTTTCTTAAGGGAAGTGTGCCAAATAGGGTGCAAATGTTATTATAGAACTAGATGGCAAAATGCACATTCTCTGTTTGGGCCAACTGCTTTACAAGAAGAAATAGTGTTTAGCCACAGTTTAACAGGAACCTAGAGCTATGTGACAAAAAGATACCTAAGTAAATATTATTTCTTGCAAGTAGTAAATAGAAAGCAGCAAATCTGTAGCAAATAATGCTGACTAGGAGATTTTGTGAACTGAGATCCAAAAAAGGAACATCCCCAAACTCCAAAATTATGTATCTTTCTACATTTTCTATTTTGACCTCTCCTTCTCTCTGTGTGTAATCAATGAGTTTTAGGGTTATACAGTTCTATCATTCTAGAAGCACAGAACTCTATGGCCTTCAAAAAACATCCCTCTCAATTTAACTTCCTCTGGCTTGAGGGAGCTTAGCTAGGAATTTAACTAGGTGCTGTTTTGAGCAGATGACAAGCTGGCCAAAACTCAGGCAGGATGGTGGAGGAAAAATTAGCAGAAGCTTATGCTTATTGCTATTGATATTAAACTTATTACTCTTGTGAATTAGATTTCTGGAAAGGGTTTCAAATAATAATAAGGAAATAGTAATATCTGCTGGGAAAAAATAATTCTACATACAATTATACCTCGCTTAAAGAGCATAATGCGTTCCACAGGATTGCTCTTTAAGTGAGTTTGCTCTTTAAGCGAAACACCATTGTAAGTGACCAATTGTGGGGGGGATTGCAAACCCCGATTTATTTGTTAAGTGAGTTTTGATTGGTTTTATTTGTTAAGTGAAGTGAAATTTCAGAGAAAATCAGAAGAGTAGCGTGCCTTGGCGGGGCCCTGTATAAAAATTTGTTTGGGGGCTCTTAGGAAGGGTAAAGATTTGTTTTGCTTACGCACGTTGGGGGCCCCCGTGGCCCGGGGGCCCCGTATAATTGATACGGCACATACGGCGGTAGCTACGCCTCTGGAGAAAATGCTGCTCTTTAACGAGTTACTCTTTAAGCGAGGCACTCTTTATGCGAGGTTTGACTGTATATTAGATTTAAAACATATATTAATATACATATGTTGTCCCCCAACCAACATCATTAGAGACTATTCTGCCTTTTGAAATGTGGATCTACAGATGGTTGCTAAGAATATAATGGGTTGACCATGTGACTAATGTAGAAGAGTTGCATTGGATGGATGAAGAACAAGAACTGTTTAAGACAATTAAGCAAAGAAAGCTCTAATACCTTGGCCATATCATGAGGAATGACATGAAATATAATCTACTTGCTCTGCAAGGAAAGATCCCTGGGAAGTGAGAACCTGGACTTAGATGGATTTTTTTACGGCTGAAGAACCTGAGAGACTGGTGTGGAATGTCCCCAGAAGAACTGTTCTGAGGAGTTAAGAACAGGAAAACTGTCGCCATGGTGATAGCCAATATCTGGAATGGATACAGCACTTGAAGAAGAAGAATTCTGCCTGTCCTCTAAATCAGATGACAGTGGGCCACTCTTGAAGAACTTCTGTGGCATGCTCATTGATCTGTGGGTTTTCTGTGTGGTTTTTCTATTGCCATCAATACAAACAGATGCCAGAAATAAACCATCTCATGAGAATGTGACCAGAAACCCGCATGCAAGGCAAAATATCTTTCTTTTTATGAGTCAGAAAGATACATAGCTGCATTGTGTGGTTCTTCTCTCCCCATTTTATATCAAAAATTATTCTGTAACATAGATTTTGATGAGAGGTTAGCCCAAGAGCACAATGTGCCTGTGCCAACTGCCAGGGGCAGGGCAGGATGAGGACCTTGCAGCCCCTCCCTCTGTGCCTATACCAACTGCCAGGGGAAGAAGAAGCCAGGGCAGGATGAGGACCTTGCCATCCCTCCCCCTGTGCCCACCCCAACATATTATATTGTAATGTAATGTAATGTATTGTCTGTAAGCCGCCCTGAGTCGCCACGGCGAGTGGGCGGCAATATAAATTTGAACTAATAAATAAATAAATAAATAAATAAATGTAATATTTGTGAATATGCTTGAATTTAACCTTTGTTCTCTCTTTACACATATTCCAGGTCCAAAATTGATGCAATGACTCATCCGGTAGATTTCTCCTTAGAGAAGAGCATGCCTCATAGTGAGGATTCTCCAGAAGTGTTGAAGTCTCCAGCAAGCAATCTCAGTCCAGATATCTCATCTTCCTAGAGAATACTTGCTCCCTCCAGAAAGAAAGAAGTTTCAGAGGAAGATTCCCCATCAAACCCTCAGCAGTCTAGAAAGTTCAACACTAACCATTACCCTCTAGTACACATCGTATATCATTGGCAGCTACAGAAATAAATGTTAAAGCTGAAAAAGAAGAAAAATAATGCAAATATTTATTAGCTTAATGTTCATAATTAGTAAAAATCAACATTAAATTGCATATTATATTTTTAGAAATTTTAGAGCTTTTACATTTTATTGTACATATTTTACATTTTTAAAACAAATTCTCTATTTTTTGGAAATAAGATTGCTTAATAATGATTTCATTATATGCAAACTAAGCTGCCTTAATTTGTGGAACTGGAATGTGGCAAATCCATATAAAACCAATTAACAAGTTTCTCCCTCTTTATGTTGTTTCTTAGGAGCAGATGGCCCCACATACAAATCTTAACTCTTTCTTGATCAAGGTACTTTTGCATTTCCTGCTACCTAAGTCTTGACTGACTCACTCACTAGACAAAGAGGAGGGTGAATTTCCAGGATTCATTCATTCATTCATTCAGATTTATATTGCCACTCACTCGTGGAGGCAACTCAGATATTAATAGGGTTATTCTGAGAATGTCTTCCTATTGTTAAGAGCTGCTATAGAAAATAATTATCTGGTTTTCTTTGAACTCCTAAAAATATCAGAAATTTGAGAAATACTTAACTTGTCATCACCTAATGCATGAATTTCCACTCCATGAGTTGGAACTCCTAAGGAGGATCACAATGTTTTCTGGTGGGTTGTTTGCTTGCCATGGTTATATGCTACACTGCAATATTCAAAAGTATTCTGTTTGGAGATTTTCATAGAATCTTGAAGTTGGTTGCCCAGATGCAAGTACAACACATTAAATATTAGTTTAGAATTATATTTTGGAAAGCTAGCATGGAGATGGGAATGATGAACATTTAACACACAGAGTCATTGCATGCAGCCAGTCAGTAAGCTAAATGTTTTTTCCTTTCAAAAGGTAACTGAGTATACAGGTCTCTTCCCACCTCCCCCATATCTACAGGGAATACATTCCAAGACTTTCCACAGATACTTGAAACCATGGATAACAGTGAATGCTGAGCTGGAGACTGGAAAGTCAAGTTTCAATACCTGAGAGCTGCACTTGGGGACATGAAACAAGCCTCATTCAGGTATCCCCTGAGCGGAGTCTCTCCAGCAAAAATCCTTTCAACCCAGAGTAATCTCTGACACTAAATTATTATTATCACATTCATCACTATATATAGTTGTAGAGCTATCAAAATGACTGCCTCCATTCCTTATAAACATTACACTGCAGACAGTGGCCTCTAGTGTCCAGCTTCAGTAATGTGCCATAGAAATATATATTATGTGTTCCAGGGATTTTATTTATTGAATATTTATAGATAACTGAAACCATAAATACTGAACCCATGGATATGTGTGTGATATAAATATGCTAACTCCATGTCTCTGTATTTTTCTTGTACTGCTAGTTTAGTTTAATCTATCTATCTAACTGGTTCAGTTGTCCTTCTGATTCAAAATGTTAGTTCCAGAAGGCTAGTAACTCAGTACCTTGTTGCAACCACCATTTGCTTAATTCCACAGTCTTTCCCAATCTTTGGTTTTTGGACTTCAATTCCCAGAAACTTAAGTCAGTTCCCGAAAGCATTGATCAGGCTTCTGGGAATTGAAGTCTACTAGTATTCCGTGGAACCTAGTTTGGGAAATGGTGGCTTAAGAAATTGTTCTTCCTGCCTTTATTGGCACCAAGATGAAGCGAAATGCTGTATTATATTTTTGCTATCTACCTGACAATTTTATTTGAACATTAGCCTTGTAGGTAAACATTTACCTTTTGCTGAAGCTGTCCCTGAGCATTTGTACTTTAGGAGCTATAGAGAAAGAAAATGGGGAGGGCTTCCATGTCAACCTTAATCATTTGGGACATGCTAGTTGCAACACTCTGCAAAGATTTTCTTTACCCCATTAAAATGCCTTTTTATGCAAATGTCAAAGGGGGTCACAAGTTACTTGGATATTACAAAAAGGGGGTCATGACTCAAATAATGTTGGGAAAGACTGCCCAGTGCTCCCTGAATCTATTTTGATTCTGCAGTATTGCCAAGTTATCACTTCAGCAGGGGTGAATAATTTCCTCTCATGGCTCTCAGTCTTGCCTGTCAGACAACCATTAGTGATTCTAAAGAACAGATTCAGAAGTTGAGTATGCCCTTGATGTTCAGCCTCACCAATTTAAAATTTGTATTCACTTCTCAAAATTGACACTCTGTTGCTTTATTTGATTGACCTACTGATTTAAAGCTTGCAAGTATTTAAAATGGCCAAAGCAGGATTGGGTGTGAGATGAATGCTAAATGTGAAAGAGTAGAAAACTGGAACAAGAGAAGTGTTCTTGTTTCTATATAAGCCAGCTTTTTGGTGATGAATGTAATAAGCACAGCTAGCCAAAATGAACTGTCATTTGACCTCTTAATTGTCTTTTTGTTGTCCTTTATTCTCTTTGCTTCTAGTCTCCATTTTTTTAATTTCACAGTCCTTTTGCTTTACAGCAACATAATAAAATGCATATTTAAAAAGACTGTTTTCTTCTCTTCTTCTCAGTTGCCAGTAGCAATTGTTCTGTTTCTGTACAGCAAAGCTTTCTGAGTTCCTCTTGGAAGTGGCTCAATATCCTATCTGTAGCTCGGAAGGTATTCAACAATGCAAAGAATGCTGGCTAGAAGCATGGTAGTAGTGGAAGACTAGGCAAACAGCAACGTTTTAAAATTAAAAAGCTGCATCATCTCAATATGAGAACTGGTTTCAAGCTTTCTCTTTTGCTGCTCAAAAATTCTCAGCAATGTGTAAGTTAAATACTGAATGAAGAAAACCATTAAGGAAGTCTATTAAATCAGAGGATAAGAGCACTTGATGGTAGAAGGCACTTAGTATTTTAAATTAGACTTTAAAAAGTAG
This sequence comes from Furcifer pardalis, assembly GCA_030440675.1. Classification (NCBI taxonomy): domain Eukaryota; kingdom Metazoa; phylum Chordata; class Lepidosauria; order Squamata; family Chamaeleonidae; genus Furcifer; species Furcifer pardalis. The sequence continues at coordinate 25,097,628 of CP126892.1, forward strand.
TTGCTAGTATCTTCTGGAGGATAAAGTTCTGGTGATCTCAAAGTGTCCCGTGAATGAGCAATGCTGGTCAAGGAAACATGCAGACTGGGTCTTCTCCCTTAAAAAAAGTTTTTCTCCCCCTGCTGGTTGGGCTGACTGAGGAATTGTGTTCATGTTTGATGTTGGCCAGTGATGGGATGTCACCACGCCATGACGTCATGGACGTCATGGGCGTGGCCAATGTCATGACGTCACGACGTCATGGGCGGAGCCAACGTCATGACATCATGACGTTGTGGGCAAGGCCAAAAATAAAATAAAAATAAAAAAAATAAACACGCACACAGACCCGTAAATAACTTAAAGAAATAAAATTAAGAAATAAATAAAATAAAAATTAAATAAAAGTACAACCACCCACCCAAAACACAAATAAATCACCCACCCACCCTAAATATAAAAGCCTCACTTACCTTCCTTGGCGCTGACGAACCTCCATGTGGCCCGGGGCCACCCGGCAAGACACGCTGCCCCCGACTGCGGCTGTTTCCTCCTACGAAGGCCGCGGCCGGCCCTGCAGCTGCCGGCCATGGCCGCCACAGCCGCCTGCAGCCTCTGGCCAGCCACCGAGCTCCCACGGGCACGTTGGTGTCTGCGCGGGCCATCCGCCGCCGCCGCACCCTCCTAGGGACTGGGGCCCGACAAACCCCCATGCCCTGGGTAAGCCCGGCAGGGCTCACCACCGCCGCATCCTCCTCCGCCGGGCGCCTGCATCTTCCTCGGGGTGGAGCCTTTTCGGCCCGGCTCTGGTGGCGGCCACGGGCGGCCAGGGCCTGCGGGGATCAGTGGGTATGGTGGCGGCTGCCGTCCCCATGCCGCACCGCCTCCAGCTTCCCCTTCCCCCAGGCACCGCAGCCGGGCTAAAAAGGGACCGGCCCAAGGAGGAGGCCACAGGGATGCAGGCAGGTCCGGCGGCGGCGGCGGCGTGGGGCGGCAGCTGCAGGCACCCAGTCCACAGGCACCCGGCGGAGGAGGAGGTGGCAGCGGTGCGCCACGCGTCCCCAGGGCATGGGGCTTGTCGGCAGCGGACGGCCCAGGCAGCCCTCAACGTGCCGCGGGGGAGGTGCCCTCCTCAGAGGGCTGGTGCCGCCGCCGCCGCCGCCGTCCTGAAAGCAGTAAAACAATTTTTTTTAAATCAGAGCTAAAATGGCTCCAATTGACTGCGCATGCGCAGAAACTCAATCTGACACATGCGCAATGCATCAGATTGAGTTTCTGCACATGCGCAGTCAATTGGAGCCATTTTAGCTCCGATTTTAAAAAAAAATTTCTTTCGGTGAGGCGTCCGGAACCGGACGCCTCAAAAGTGGACTCCCCTCACGGAGAACCCTCCGGAATTGGTCCTACCGGTTCCAGGGAACCGTCTGGAACCGGGGACATCCCATCACTGATGTTGGCAAAGAAAGTACTGTATATAGGGTTGCCATATGTCCTGGAAAACTGGGATTGTTCTGGATTCAAGGTCAGAAAAATTGTCCCAGCCAGTTCACTATAAATCATGTTAAAGTCCCGGATTTTTAAAACTTACTGATTGTGTATTATAACACACTATTAAAATAAATTCAAACTCTTGCCATCAAATGAGTGATTTCCTGCCACATTGGAGTTGGAGTATATCCAGTGGTGGGCTCCAAAAAAAATTACTACCACACTGTGGGTGTGGTATGGTGAGCATGGGCAGGGGGAAAGCCCTGCGTTGCTCCCGAATTAGGATTTTTTTTTCAAAAATTGGATGGGCTGTGCCCAGCCAGAGTTTCTGCTACCAGTTCTGGTGAACTGGTGTGAACCTGCTGATGCCCATCACTGAGTATACCTGGAGACAAATCTTAATGTTCTCATCTCACACCACCACCCAATAAGTGTGACCAGTGTGTTTACTGGAACTGAGGATGTTAAGAGTTGATCGTGATGTGACTTCTCAGAAGTACAACAGATCATCTTACAGTAAGAATTAACTATTGTAACTAAATTCATTTATGTATTGATAGATTTAATGTGAAAGTGTTTTATAGCTGTCATTAGATTATGTTGTTGTTGTTGTTGTTGTTGTTGTTGTTGTTGTTGTTGTTGTTGTTGTTGTTGTTGTTGTTGTTGTTGTTGTTGTTGTTGTTGTTGTTGTTGTTGTAATATTTTGATTTCTGTACCACCCTACTCGGTAGGACCGACTCAGGGCAGTTCACAACGCATGTAAAATTACAAGTTCATAAACACAACATGTCAATAAATCATGAATAATCAATATCAATATCACATAACATTAAAATATCAATATCATAATAGATCGATACACAATAAATCAATACATAATTGACTAAAAGTGCCTCATGACTATCAATACACAACATAACTATCCATGCTAGTGCCATATAGTATAAATCAGTATGTGCCAAACAAGTAATATAGCTCTTAATGAACCATGCAGGATTATTACTGGCACCAAATACATGTACCAAGCACAAACAAATGTTTGTTTTTTAAAAGGCTATTTTGTATCTAACCCACCCATTTTTGTTACGTATACTTCTGTCCTGGTTTTGTGGGAGAGAATTATGGCAAATCTAACTATATAGCTACATTGAGTCCCACCTTTTCTTGTCATTGACCTGAACAAAATGGATGTCCTCTGTGCTTCCTCTAAATGAGACAAAAATAAAGTTATCTAGTTCTACATTTAATTATGGCATAAAAGACTTTTAGACCTTGGACAGGTGCAAAGGCCAATATTTATCCTCCCCAGACTTGCTGTAGTCTCCTATGTCATGGTGGCACAACAATATAAGTTACATTGTAAATTTAAATTTGGTCTGTGTTGAAAGAAGGTCCTGAAGGTGGAGAAAGTATGCATCATCTTGGAAGTTTGAAGAAGGAAATTAAGGTTTCCAAAAGAGAAAACTAAACAGAATCCAGCCAATCCAGGAAGTTTCTCAATAACAATTGGCCAGAGTGGATCATATTGCACTGTCTGATCCATATAAAGGCTTCAAAGCTGCCTCACAAGTCTGAGCAACAAAGAGATGCTTCTGTTCCCCCATTGGGCACTTGTCCTCCTTTTACATTGACAGTTTAGTTTTCTCTCACTGAGGAAGGGAGAGGGAGTGAAGGAAAGAATAGCATTTGGTGGTCTAATCCTTTGTAAAACTGTAGCAGAGCATATGGTGAAAACAGAAGCCAGATCTTCTAATGCTATCTGGTTTCTTTTGTAGAGCTCTACCGACTTCTTTAAGCACTCCATTCCAAAGGGTATCTGTCTGGGCTTTATGAAAAGCTGCTTCAAAAATCACTTTTACCAGTTTGTTGTGGCTCTCAGAGGTTCTGCTTCCCTGCCCCATGCTGTCTTTCCAGTGATACAGCTCTGTCAATAACAGAGATCATCACCTCCCCCATGATTAAACTCTGGCTTTACACCACACGGTGGTCATGATAAGATTTTCTCCTTTCTAAATGCTATCGGCAGGTGAGAACCTTTTATAACCATTACCTCAGGCGCTCACGCAGGTGGCTCTGTGCACACATCTGTGTACATGCACGCATGAGTCTCATTAGAATAGAGAAGTAACAATTTGAAGGTTATTTCTGTTGCCATATCTATCAAGTTCCCATGATCTATGTGAATTATCACAGCAGGGCACAGCTGATCTTTACATTATCTTGCAGGGAAGGAAAATGGGAATGGAAAACTAACATAAATTATCATGGCAGGGATTGGGAAGTAGCAAAATGCTATAGAGAAAAACTCTTTTTCCCACTCCTTTGCCATTCTAAATATGGGAAACAGTCTGCTGGGTCCTGTAGAAAGAAGATTTTCTTTCAGGTGGAAAAAAAATTAAGTCCTCTGTGGCTTACAAGTGGGGACTGGAAATTTTTCTTTAAATTTCCTTGGGCTATTACTATGTGCGTATGTAGAAATTCTTCCAGAGGAATGGAACAAAGCTGCATAGTGGTATGTGAATATAATTGTGGACGAAGCTTGTGCTGCTGCAACCCACCTCTACATTTTTATTTTGTATGCATGCTTTCTTTCTTGTGGTCATGACATTTAGAAGATTGCACACAGTAGTGGAAAATCCTTGGAACTCAAGAGTTTGACAGCTGTAATCCAGAACCTATGTGGAGGCATCATGAACACCAACAAAACTATATGGCATGAAGGACATTTTAGAAAAAACTAAAACGAACAAGCACATGACAGGCATCCTAAAAATGTATTACATTATATTTTTGGGCTCAATGCCATTACAGTAACATTGACAACTTCATAAGACTGGACAGGGAAGAGGATCCTCATGCTTTGCAATGCATTCTCTTCATTATAGAAATGCTGCACTCTCTCTAGATCATGGGTGTGCAAACTATGGCCCATGGGCCGGATCCAGGCTCTAACATCAATTCATCTGGCCCATTGCTCCCAGAAGCAGAAGTAAAACATGTACGGGCACATTTTACTTCCACTTCCAGGAGCGATGAAGGCAGCATGGGCCAGATGATTTAGCATCAGGGGCAGGGTTCTGCCCATGGGCTGTAGTTTGGGTACCTTTGCTCTAGATAGTAACAGTAACATATGAGGAACAGTCTTTGGTGTAGAAGAAATGGTCATGTTTGATCGCCATTGGAAGTACTCTTCATTTTACTTTACACTTTATCAGCTATTTTTTAAATTGGTAAATATAAAATGATTTGTGATCACCTTTTTATGTATCTTTCTTCCTTATCGAAATGGCTTGGCTGCCATTTCAAATCCCCCATTAGAATTACCCGAAACGTGTGGATTTAAATGGAAGAAAGGAATGCACACTGGGAGATTTCACTTCCATGTGTTGGAGCTGTACTGGAAGTGAAAAATATATGCATGCAATACCCTCTGTTGATCTGTCTTACATAAGTGACAACCTTCCAAAATCTGTCTCAGCAAAAACAACCAGGGCTCTTGTTAAAAGCAAGTTTTATTTTGACAAGCTTTTGTGGAGTGCAATCCGCCTCCACCAGTATCAGATGCATGGAGTGTTGCTTTAATTGTCAGGCTTGCCTCAGTTGTAATCTAAAAACCCTTAAGCAGCATGTCTTGTTTCTGAATATGGTCAGATTATTGTACCCCTATTGCGATAGAGTAGTGTCTTTAAATGGGGTGGAAGGGACGTGAAATGAATCTCATTAAATGTGATCAACTGAACAGTAGCTGGATGACAGCATGAACAAGCTCTGAACATGTGTGTTGTGATCTAAAGTTGAGTAGAACAAAGAAAGTTAAACTACAGTATTTTTTAGTAATAGTAAAACATTTAATCGGTGTCTCCAAAGGGAACTGCACTCTTTCCCGGTCCCATGATTCCTGCTTGTTTGCCCTCATTTTCTTCTTTGCTTCTGTCCCAAATCAGATGAAATATTCCTATTCAATAACCCACAAGTGAGCAGGAACCTCTTCTCCTCAGATTCATTCCTGCTTGTATAGAGAAAGAGACAAGGAAGCAGGTGGGGCTTACTAGTCACCCATGTTCACACTGATGATGCAAGGTAAGGAAAGGAGTGGATAGGGCTCCACACAGTCAAGTATGTTGGCTATTTAATGCCCCCTCCCTGTTTATTCCTAAAACAACACTGTTGTGTTGTGTACCTTTGGCTGAAAGGCTTGAGTCATCAAGCAACCTTTGCTATCAGGTAAGCATTTTATCCTCAGTCTCCTTTATCCAAATCCATCATTACATTACACCAGCTGGTAGCTGTCAGGGATCACTGTTTACTCTAGGTACTAGGATAGAAACTTGGTGATAGAAAAACAATGCAATAATTATTGTGCAATATTTATATAAGAGACTCAATTTGTCTGAACAATTTGCAAATTAAAATGCATCATATTCAAATTAGGACACTCATATTTGAGGACTTGAAAATAGCAACTCTAGAGAAAAGATACTTTGATATGCTAATAAACTGAACTGAGTCTTAAATATGAGACAGGTTAAACATAATGGAGAAATGCCAGTTCCCACTAGATTGAACAAATACCAGCAGTTTACATGACCTCATTAATTTGCTGAATGCTCAGCATATATTGTGCTGCAGGATCAAATGTAACTTTTTTGCATGAATAACTTTGAGCAAGATGAGGAAAATATCTTACCTTTGAATTGCCATAACAATATTTTTGCACCCGTCAGCCATATTTTAGTAAATCAAGTGAGTCTGAATGCAGCACTTAAATTCTGTTCCAGATGTAACAACTATATTTTCTTTTCCTTCACTATGACCTCAGTTAGCAAGCCTGACTGCTCAGGGCTTTGAAAGTGCTTGATTTTTAAAGGGCTAGCCTGAAAACCATTTCCTTCATATGCTAGCTATCCATATGCAGGATATGTTTGAGATGATGCTGCAGATTTTAAAACTTGGGGATTTTTTTTGCTTGCATTGACATTAATTTTCCAAAACTCTGAAGCTGTTGTTTCAACAAAATCCCCCTTTCCCCCTGTCATTAATTTAACAATAGAACAATGATTACTTTTCATCCAATATCATGGAATGCCCTATTGTACTACAGGGTGGCCCATAAATCCCTACCTGTCCATATGTATTATAATTTTTTTCTTTTAAAAAACCATTTAAATTTTATGAGTATGTTGTGACAAGTATGTGGGTACATGAGTACAAGAATATTGGCAACACCCTGGATAAAATATGTGGTAAATATAGAGAAAGATTCAATAGGGACTTACAGGCCACCCTGTATAATCAGAATGGTAAGGAATTTTCTTATTTGAACTGCTTGTCTCAAAATACTTCTGGCCCTATGGCCAGTGGCCAGGAAATATATGCCTATGCATGAAAATCCTTACTTAGTGGTCTAATAAAAGTATCACCCATTCTGGCCTTTGAATCCTGACCTGGTTTGTCTTTATGTCTGGAACAAGTAAATGTAATTTCCCCCTCTCATGGCTGCAGGATGGTGAGAATTATTCCTCTAAGCCTCCAAGAACGTGGAATAAATTTGTCAAATTGATTTTTGAGCATTTCTGTAAAATGTTGCCTTACCATAAAATTCAATAAGTGCTTCCTTCTTCCAGAAACAAGCATATGTCGCAGTTATCGGATGGGCTTTTGATACATTTATCTGTCTTCTGTGCTTGCTCTGAGGGAAAAATACTTGCTTTGCACTGTCACTTTTTTCGCAAAAGGCAGAAAACATGGCAGAAAAAAGTTGCCTGTGGTTCAGGCCTCATGCTGGAGATGAGAAATGGCCAGTATGCCAGCCTGGTCATGCAATACTAAAACTAAGCAGGGGTAGGTTGATTTACTATGTCAGTGGAAGACCACAAAGAAGTAACAGAGATCTGCAGGTATCATGGAGAAAGAATGTGGCTTGTAATTCAAGAGACCTGCTGCCAGCTGACAATACTTGACCAGATGCATCAGTGGTCTGACTTGACAGTTCCTGTGTTGCTACAGTATAAATAGATAATCGTGGTGTACTGTATTTAGATGTTAAGATTCAGTCTGACCTGGTGCCTTTGCTATCATTGCCACATACTGGTTCTTCAAACTGAGGTAATCTAATGCACATTGACTCATCCTTTTCTGCTGCCCCACACCCTTTTTCTCTTGCTTTATCTCTCTGTTTTCTCACTCCTTCATTCCCTTTCCATGTCTCCTTTCTTTCTCTCTCACTCACTTGCTTCTGTATAGCCCCTACTTTTCCACTGGCTTTTCCCCCTCTCCTCTTCCTCCCCCTATTTTACTTTCTTCCCCACATTTACTAGAGTCAAAAGCATTGGGCCACAATTGTATTTAAATTTTAAATAAATTTAATCCATTACCTGCAGTGAGGTCTGGTAGTGCTTTACCTGATACTAGAACAGGGGAAGCTAAACTGCCTCACTCTGTACCAGATGGGCGAATCCTTCCCCCTACACAGTGCTGATCCTTGTCATCAAATTGGGGTGGCCCCTTTGAATTCATTTCCAACTCTGTATGTGTGAACAAATGTTGGATGTCCCCCAAAGTTGTCTCACATGTACCCTGTATGCCTGATTCACACAAATCATGCCAGGCAGTTAGGGCCACCTCGTCAATAGATGCACTAAAGGATTAACTGCTAAACCCATCAATGCAGCACTACCTGCCAACTAACCGTGACCTATTTAGTAACACTGCCCCCCCCCCTGAAAGACAACTAACAAGTTGGAGTAGGATAGGCAAAAAGCTACCCATCTCCTAATTGCCAATCCAGAAGTTTTATTTATTTATTTATTTATTTATTCTTCAAATTTATACCCCGCCTCGCTCAGGCGAACCTGACTCTAGGCGGCTTCCATACAAAACAAAAAACAATATCGCACCAACCCCCCCCTTATTGAGTCCTATAAAGCCCCAAGTTCTCTCCCTTCGAGGCCGGGTGGCTGAGGGAGGCCCCTTTTATCTTCCTCCCGGCCGGTGACGGGGGCCGGGAGGGTGCAGCGGCGGCGGTGGCGTGTAGCGCAGCGGCGGCGTTTCTTTGGGCCTCCCCTGGCCGAGGGAGGCCCCTTTTATCTTCCTCCCGGCCGGTGACGGGGGCCGGGAGGGTGCGGCGGCGGCGGCGGCATGTAGCGCGGCGGCGGCGGCGGCGGCGGCGGCGGCGGCGGCGTTTCTTCGGGCCTCCCCTGGCCGAGGGAGGCCCCTTTTATCTTCCTCCTGGCCGGTGACGGGGGCCGGGAGGGTGCAGCGGCGGCGGCGGCGTGTAGCGCGGCGGCGGCATTTCTTCGGGCCTCCCCTGGCCGAGGGAGGCCCCTTTTATCTTCCTCCTGGCCGGTGACGGGGGCCAGGAGGGTGCAGCGGCAGTGGCGGCATGTAGCGCGGCGGCGGCGGCAGCGTTTCTTCGGGCCTCCCCTGGCCGAGGGAGGCCCCTTTTATCTTCCTCCCGGCCGGTGACGGGGGCCGGGAGGGTGCGGCGGCGGCGGCGGCATGTAGCACGGCGGCAGCGTTTCTTCGGGCCTCCCCTGGCCGAGGGAGGCCCCTTTTATCTTCCTCCCGGCCGGTGACGGGGGCCGGGAGGGTGCAGCGGCGACGGCGGCGTGTAGCGCGGCATTGGTGTTTCTTCGGGCCTCCCCTGGCCGAGGGAGGCCCCTTTTATCTTCCTCCCGGCCGGTGACGGGGGCCGGGAGGGTGCGGCGGCGGCGGCGGCGTGTAGCGCGGCGGTGGCGGCGTGTAGCGTGGCGGCGGCGGCGTGTAGCGTGGCGGCGGCAGCGTTTCTTCTAGTTGAGCTAAAAAGTTCCTACTCTGCCCCGCAATGGCAACCCTTATAAGTACTCTGAACTAAGAGAAAGTGTGTGTGGTTCATTGGCTGAAAACTGCCAAAAGAGGGTGCTTAACAGGGAGGGCATGTTTAAATAGGCTGAGCTCCCTGCCCCACCCTTACACCAGGCGATGTGCCCCTCTGTGGTTTCTTTTTGCCCCTCTGTGGTTTCTCTGCTTATCTTTTTTATTTCTCTCTCTCCCTCCCTCCCTCCTTCTGCATCCTCTTTCATTCTTTATCTTTTGCTTTCTCCAGCTCCCTACTCCAAAGCTACTCTACATGTGTATTCTACATTTGTTCAAATATGATTAAGCACTTATTGCCCAGAAGTAAGACTGATTCACCTCAGTAAGAAATATGAGCAATGGCTATAGGATAGTTCAGTAAGCATGCACACCCAGATTTTGTGAACATGTTCTTATGGAAAATAAGCATTTTTGCTGAGCTTACAACAGACAATCCCATCATGCTTTGTGTTTGTTTTGTTTCCCACACTTACATGGAGATGGGAAGAGCCAACATTTTACAGACTTTGCCTCTTTTAAACAACCTGTTAGCAGACTAAATGTTTCTTCTTTCCAAAAGTAACTGCTTTCTACTCTGTGTATATATTCTGAGTTGGTTTTCACCAAGTAGGGCAGCATATAAATTGAAAAATGATGATGATGATGATGATCTCTGTGTGTGGGTTATAGTTCAGTTCAGTTTTTCTCAGTGGTTCAGTTCAACCTAGTTCATTCTCTTTCTGACTCAAAATGTATTCGGTTCAGAAAGTTTGTCAGTAGCCTTTTGCTTGAAAGATTTTTCTTCCTGCTTTTTGAGACTAAGATGAAGTGGACTGCTGTATTATATTTTTGCCATCTATCTGACAAATTTATTTGAATACAAGCCTTGTCAATAAACATTTCATTTTCCCCTTCTGCTATAGCTGTGCCCAAGGATTTGTTCAATGGGAACTAAGAGAAAAGACATAGGGGACTGAGGAAGGCTTGCATTTCAATGTATTTAATCTTAATCAGTAGTGCACAAACTAGCCAGCCCGTGGCACCTCCCAGAAGCAGAAGTTAAATATGCCCATGCATGCGCAAAATGCTACCAGAAATGCACCCACAGCTATTGTAAATGCCTTTACGACAGCTGTGGGTGCATTTACAGCAGTGTTTTGCATATGTGAGGGCATGTTTTACTTCTGCTTCTGGTTGGAGGAACCATGTGACCAAGCCCACTCAACTGTGTGACTGGCCCATGGCCCCAAAGTTTGGGTACCCCGATCTTAATTCTTGACTAGATGCTAGCTGCACCACTCTGCAAGAATTATCCAATGTTTTAAAGTCTTGTATCTTTTAAATAACAGGATGGACAACTTCAAATAAAAAAAAAATCTTGCAATAATAATGTTCAATTGCAGAAGCCATAGTAACCATTTGAAAAATAATTATTGAATTAACTGATGAAAAATGGTTGCAAAATATATTTAAAAAGGGTAGGAATTATTTCCTAAAATAGATACAAGATCTTTTAAAGTACTTTTTTCATACTTTGCACAGAGTAAGTCTATATTGTGTACAATAACCTTGCCAAATATGGTCCTGATTCAAGATCTCATTCAGAAATTATAACCGTTTGTTTGGACTTTCCTCCCTATCAGAAATGACATAACAGATATAGTTTTGACCAATCTTGCAATAGCAGATGTACATTTCTCTGAATCCCAGAAGCAAAATGTCCTGATTTGAATAAGTATTAGTTCAGTAGATTCAGAACAAGACAGATGATTTGTTTCCAGAAGCCATTCATGCGGCTGAAGGAACATGGATAATGGAGTTTTCCCATTATCTTTTCTATTTTATGTGCTCCATACTGAATGCCACTTAATATCTAACAGCTGAACTGTTTTGGAAAGAATATACTACTATTGTCACTGAGAAACTCTATATTGTTTAATTCAGCTGAGAATATTTCTCATACAAGTCACATATATGTGTCCTCAACGTATCAGGTGTGGCAAAGCCGGAAAATATTGAGCCAAAAAAGGAGTAATTATGTTCTTGTCCAAGATACTTTCAATTTGTATTGTAAAAAATGCATGCAGTTTTTATCCTGACAATATTACATGTGGTTTCAGGATTGTGACAAAAAACATTATTGTCCTGCATCTACCATATTACCCAGAGGTTTACTGGAAAAGAAAGGCTTTCAGCTGACACACAGTGTTCGAGTAAACCAGACTGGAGTGGGAGCACAATTTTAGCTATAGTACTATTGCTAAGAAGGGCCTTGGAAGTCTTGTACATTTGTTGGGCTTTGCTAATGATGAGACTTTTGGAAGCCACAGGCTGTAAACTCAGTAGGATTACATAGAGATTGATGTTCCATCAGCCATTTCAGCATTCCTTCCCTTGAAAGGTGAAAGTAGCTAAGAAAAACTCTGATTCTGGATCAGTTCATGTTACACTATGTAGAACAACTGTAGCATCTACTATAGTTGCAAATGTGTATACCTGCACATAAATATGACTTTAGTTAATACAATTCTTTCATCAAATAGAAAAGGAGTGTTTTAACTAAGGCAAATGAATGGAGGGAGAAATCTCTTTATTTAAAGGAACAGCAAGGAAAGAATTCAGCACCTCAAACTCTTTAGAGCAGGGGTTGGCAACCTATGGCCCATGGGATGGATCCGGCCATTGGCATCAAATCATCCGGCCCTCGCTCCAGCTGCCACTGTCAGAATCAGCCGCAGACTCATTTATGACAGCTGTAAGCACATTTATGATGTGCATATGATATATGTGTATGTGTGTATGTGTGTGTGGGTGCACCAGTCTGGTCCTCTTTACTGTCTGAGAATACCACAGATTTAATATAAAGTGCATGAAAGAAACCAGATAAGTGTTGAGAAGTTGGTTTTTCTTATTTTTTGTCTCTCACATCTCATTCAACCTGATACCCTTGTGACGTGCAAAATGTCTTAAAGAGAAATGTAGAAAATGAGCCAAGAGCAGAAGTTTCTAAAGTGTTATTTTCAAAAATACCGACAGTACAACCCAAACAAAGTGGCCACACACTTTCAATCCCATTCTAAACATCAGCAATATTTAGTTATCAAAAAAATTCCAACATACAGCAAATATATTGGAATTTTCTACCTATATCACACATATAAAGGCAGTAGATAGGCACTTGTTTGCAACAGTTGTGAAAGAAGACTTCAGCACTTTGGCCAGTTCCTGTCTGGTTTCAAAAGCTTAAGTATGCACTGCAAGGACTTCTGAGTTATACGACATGGACCATATTTGTGATTTGATTGCTAATGCCAGCAATATAATAGGGGTGTCAGACAACCGGCCGTCTTACCCTGGGGGCGCCTCCCCTGGTGTTCCAGAGAATCAGTCTCTTTACGGGAACTTCCACCCCCTCCGGTAAAAGAGCCGGGCCGCAAAAAGAACTCTTACTGTGCTCAGGCAATGAAGCAAATTGGGGAGTGTTTGGTAGCTAGCCTTCTGCTTGGTGTGCGGTTTACCTTCTTTGTTGATGAAAAAGACGATCTTCAAGCGAAAACAGTAGGTTTATTGAAGTAAGTTTCTTAAAGGATATTCCATAGAGAAAACATAAATAAAGTCCAGTAACTTTAGTCAGTCCACAGACAGTCCAAAACAAAACCAAGTACAGTCCTAGATAATCATGATAAAAACAAAAAGGGAAAAAAATTCCCTGGCTTTGTTAATGCTAAGCCATCCCAAAACGAACTAACTGTTCTCTCCAAGATGGAGATTCTTGAGTCAGGTGGGGTACCTCCTAACCAATCCGGGATACCGTTTACTGAAACAGCAAGTTCCCAAAACATGGGACCTTGTTTACACATGTGTAGAGACCTATAGGCATAATAGGAGAGAACAAGCTAAGAGATAAAGGTTGTGCTGAACTGGAAACAAGCTGTCTTGTGAGACAGTCTTGTGACACAAAGAGAAAATGATTTTTGAGGCCTAGTGAAACTACAACCTCCAGCTTTGAGCAATGTGGGGAAAGATGTCTCCCATGACAAGGGGTCAGGGAGGGAATCACATCAACCAATATAATAGGGGTCAGGGAATCACATCAACCAAAGCTTCATAAAATGTACAGTATATAGTAGCAGGTACAGCATGGTGATATTGGATGAAGTCCACTTACTGGATTGGGAAGCAACATTGACAATGGCCTTCCTAGTAATTGTTTTTATTTTTAATTCTTTTAAAAAAAATTCATTTACTAGTTACATTCATGCAGTAGCCCAAAGCTACAGTGTTTTGGTTCTAATGAAAACAGATGAATATTGGTACACTGATTACACTGACAAGTAAAAAAGGCAAGTAAGAACTTGCTTACCAAACCCAGCACTTTGGTAAGACAGAAGTTTTCTTTTTCTTTTAGGCTCTCACAAAATTTCAACTTGATGTCTAAAAGCTATAGAAGGGGGGAGGATTACTTTGGCTGTGGCTCTCCCACCATAAACATGACAAAGGTTATATACCCTCATGAAAGATTCATTCTCTAATTTTATCCTTCTGAAATTAGTCTACAGGAGGCTGTTACAGTACTTAATAACAATAACATGATAATTCCCCCCTGCATATCATGTGTATACTAAATCTTGTATCACCTATGGTTTGGATATTGTTCTGCTCATTGCACCTCAAAGAGATTATTGCAGAATTATAGAAGGTGAAGAAAAAAGACAACCAAAATAATCAAAGGGCTGGAGAAATTAATTCATAATGAAAGCTTACACTGACTGAAATCTTGGTGCATAGCATAGTAAGTCACACTTAGAGTAGGCCCATAAAATCAGTGGGGATTTGATGAGTCTACTTGTCCATACATTTCAGTGATTTGAATTAGAACAAGATGGATCTATTCTAGTTACCACTAGAATACTTTGATTTGATGTAATGTCATATATGAAGGAACTGATTCATAAAATCTCCAATAATTTAATGGACCTAGTCTAGGGTGATTTACTATGCTAAGGAGCAGAATTTCAACCAATGTTTGAGGCTCTATAACTTGGGAGCCCTGGTGGCACAGCAGTTAAACTGCTGTACTGCAATCAAAAAGTTGTGAGTTCAATCCTGGCCATGGATCAATGTTGACTCAGCCTTCCAGCCTTTTGAGATTGGTAAAATGACTACCCAGCATGTTTGGGACAAAATGCTAATTAGCTTATGAACTGCCCAGAGAGTGTACTAAGCACTATGGGGTTATATATGTGTGATTGCTGTGATTGCTTAGATAAATTGTGAGTAAGAACAGACCAGAAAGCTGGATTAGATTCAGATGAAGAAGTTAAAATTGGTGGAAGAAGCATCAATAGTTTAAGATATACAGACATAAAGAACTTCGATCATATTTGCCCAGCCTTGGTAGAACTGCACTGGTTACTTGTTGCCCACCATGTCAGATACAAGGTGTTAGCAGTCCCGTGCTGGGGAGAGAATTTACCAGGATGGGCGTGTGTGTGCCACTGCTCAAACCCCATACCTTAAAGGGAAACGTCAACTTGGCATTTTCTGCTTCTATTCCTCTTGCCAGCCTTCCTTCCGCTCCATGGGAGGAAGACTGAAGCACGTCAGAAGAAGCTGCCAAAGTTGCTGAAGTGCTTCGGACTTTCTCCCATGGAGTGGAACAAAGCCTGGCAAGAGGAACAGAAATAGAAAATGCCAAGGTGGTGTTTCCCTTTAAGGTATGGACTTTGTGTAGTGGTGCACCTGCACCCATCCAGGTAAATTCTCTCTCCAGCACGGGGGTGCTAACACCTTGTATCTGACATGGTGGGCAACAAATAAAGTATCTCTCCACCATGGGGCTGGGTGTTAGTGTTATCATATGAGGCTGTATATGGTTTGGGACCTTGTTATCAGTCAGACCATCTCTCCCTCAGAACAACTCCCTGCATCACCCATTTGTCACAGTCTACACAGCTCCAGGTGCTGACCCTGAGGATGGCTAGACAGTCTATAATTAGAAATAGTTTCTTCTCAGTGGTGATACTAATGCTGTGGAACATACTACTGGTGGAGCTGCACCAGACCCCATCCCTGGATATCTTCAAAAAACAGTTTAAAACGTTCCTATTCAAGGAAGCTTTTCAGAATGTTATCCCCTTAGCAATAAATTAACCAGTTAGTATTTTAAGATTATCTGTGCCAATAGATGTCAGTTATTAAACATGCAGACGACACCATCTTACTGGCAGAAAGAACAAGAGCAGAAAGGATAGAAGTGTATAAAGTTATGCATCATAGGAGAAAGTGGATAAGGAGATTTGTTTCCTCTGTTTTTTTTTCATAACTTTAAAACAGTACCATCCAATGAAGCTAAATGTTGTAATGTGCAAAAGAGATCAAAGCAAACACTTCACTCAACACATTGTTGAACTTTGCAACTTGCTACCACAAGATATAGTAATGGCTGATGGCATGCATTATTTTAGAGAGAGAATTTGACTAGTTAATTAAGGGTACTAGTCATCATGACAATATTTTTCTTCCAGTGCCAGAAACAACCATGTTATCAAGAAATAAGACTGGAAGAGCATTACTAAGAAATGTTGTTTGTGGATTTCTTATAGTTATCTGACAATCCATTATGAGAGCAAACTGATGGATTAGTCCGGCATTTGATCTGTCTAATTATGTCTCCTCTTACAAATTTATTAGATAAGCTTTTAAAAAAAACTTTGTTATCATTATTATTTATTATTTATTATTATTTATTAGTTCAAATTTATATTGCCGCCCACTCACTGTGGTGACTCAGGGCGGCTTACAAAAAATACATTACATTACATTACAATATACTATGTTGGTGTGGGCTCAGGGGAATGGGTGGCAAAGTCCTCATCCTGTCCTGGCTTCTTCTTCCCCTGGGAATTGGTGTAGGCACAGGGGGAGGGGCAGCAAGGTCCTCATCCTGCCCTGGCTTCTTCTTCTTGTTCTGTTATCCTGGAACTTTTCACTGTTGGTAAGTGGGGAGCTCTAGAAATACATGTAACTTAACTTTCCCCATAAAATGAAATAATGCAAAATATCACAGCAGTCTTGAATATTAAGGTTCAAAGATATCTAGAACACTACTCTGAAATCTCTGATGGTATTTATGAAATTATAAATAGAATAACAAACTTTCAGTAAAATGGCAAATGAGAGATAAAATGTATATATTGGTATTCCAAACGGAGTCAACTCAGCTGTGTTGATCTTCTCCTCAACATTAATACAATACATTGAAAGCATTGCAATGTTCAAAATTATGTTCATTGTCTCCCCCAATGTTTGGAATACACATTCCTTGTTTCCACTGGAACATTGTTTCACCTCCCTTTTTCTTGCTTCTCCATTATAAAGGTTGTCAAGGACTTCATCAAACTTCTATAAGAAGAATGTACACAGAACAGAAAAAGAAATTTGGCACACTTTATCAGTTCACCAGAAGCGCTACACTCTATGGTCTTGAAAGTTTAATTCTAAGTTATTGACTATTAGCTTGGCAAGAAATGTAAGGTCAGAGCTGCTTTGATACCACAGTAAACAAGGTTAGAAGCAAGACTTTGTTAGCTGAAGCAGTAAAATAGCTCTTTGTGGGAAAGGAAGGAACACAGAAGAGAAGGACATAGCACACTAAGCGTGATTAAGAGATGGCTACTCCTAATTTAGAGCATGGAGAATATATTCTGTAAACACCAGAGTCTTGTGCAGAGTGAGCTGTTGCTTACATTTATCTTGAGAGACTGTAAGATGTAAAAGCCACACTTCATGGATGGCTCCTTCTAACTCTCTGTAATCTTTTCTTTTTGATCTTCATTTCCCCTTTTCTTTCAGTCTAAAGCAGTGGTGCCCAAACTAAGGCCCGGGGGCTGGGTGTGGCCCCCGATGCCAATTCATCTGGCCCACGAAGCCCTCATCGCTCCTGGAAGCGGAAGTAAAATGCGCCCGTATGGGCGCGTTGTACTTCTGCTTCCAGGAGCGATGAGGGCTTTGCGGGCCAGATGAATTGGCATCGGGGGGCCGCACCTGGCCCCCGGGCCTTAGTGACCAGCTTCCTGAACCACATGATTGGCCAACGGCCCAAAAAGTTTGGGCACCCCTGGTCTAAAATTTTCCTCAGAATATTTATTTATTTTTATTTATTTATCATTCATAATTATCCACCGCCCTCCTCACCAAGGTGACTCAGGGCAGTTTACAAGTCATAAGAAACACCACAATAAAGACATAAAACATTCCTAAAAACCTCAAATTTAAAACTATTAAAGATTAAAATGTAAAATCTTATTTTTTAAAAAAAGAATAACAAGTTGCTACATCTTGAGAGAGAGAGGGAGCTTAAACCATCCAGTGAGCTGGGGTTATTACGCCTCCCGAACTCCATACCTGACCCGCCAGCCATATTTTCAGATTCTTCCTAAAGGGCAGCAACTCTGTCTGGAAATGTAACTACATTAGCAGGAGGTTCCATAGGGCCGGAGTGGACACAGAGAAGGCCCTCCTTCTGGTGCCAGAGAGATGCGCCTCTCTGGCCAATGGAACAACTAGAGAGCCTCTCCGGTCCACTCTGGTGGGACGGACAGATGTTCTCTCCTCCTATTAAGTCCCTTGGTCACCAAAGGGGTCGCCCTTGCTCGAAAGCCAGTTGTCTCAGACTCATTGGTGCTCATCTCCATTTATAGCCAAAGAGCCAGCGCTGTCTGCGTCTGTGGACATTTTCATGGAGAAGTGGCAGGCATGACTAGACACCGGAGGGCACATAATGCTGTTAGCTTCCCACCAAAGTGGTACCTATTTATCTACAGTACTTGCAATTTCTTGCTCTTGAACTGCTAGGTTGGCAGGAATTGGGACAGAGATAGGAGCTCACTCTGTCATGCAGCACTTGGGTACTTGGGTCTCAAACTGCTGACCTGCAAACCTTTCAGTCATCAAGTTCAGTGTCTTAACCACTAAGTCCCTCAAAGCAGCTTTTAAAGACAAAAAGGACAGTTTCTGTGCAATGCAACTCTGCTGGGTGATGGATCTTTGCTCTTTCTCCTTTCTTGCAGGCCGGGAGGATGTCACACCACTGGGAATTCCAGTAGGCATTTGCCACTTGGGTGACTCAGGGAGGGAACCGTGATAGTATAGGTTTGCTTCTCCCTGGAATCAGCCTTGCTTTGGAGATAGGAGCAGGCCACTCACCTGCTTTGTGAGTTCAGTATTTATTTATTTTATCGCACTTGTATGCCGCCCTATGCGCAGAGTGACTCAGGGCGGCTAACAGAGTATACTAAAATATCAAAACCCAAACAAACCCACAATGTCCTCAACAGAGCCCAGGGCTCAATGTCTATGATGGTGTCCTGGGCTCTACGTCCATGATGGAGCCCGGGGATTGATGCTCACGACGGAGCCTGGTGCTCAACATCTGCGGTGGAGCCCAGGGCTCGATGGCCATGGTGGAGCCCAGGGCTTGACGTCCATGATGGAGCCCGAGCTCAACATCTATGATGAAAAGAAGGACTAAGTGTTCTCGATGGATCCCCGGGCTCAACGTTGTCCTCAGCTGGGTTGGCTGGGAGCGCGCCCGGCAATGGCAGCTACAATGGGATCCTTCCCCAGTCACAGGAGGGCAGGTCTGAGGCCAGCTGAGCGGCAGTGTTGTTGGGCCACCCAGCACAGTCCGTGGCTTTTTACCCAGTCCTGGGAGGTCTTTTACCGTGTCTTTTACCCGGTCCCAACTAACAGGTCGACTTGGAGCCAGATAGGAATTTTTGTCCCATCACCAAGTTGGACTCATGGTGATGAGAGTTTTTGCCTGTCCCGTAATTGGTTGCTCATGGGAATTTGAGCAAATTTGTGAGGGCATATTTAAATAGGTCACTTTGACAGGTAATGCAGAAGGGAAACTAGTCATGGCAAGTTCCCATTATTATGGGAAAATTGAGGAAATGAAACTCCTTATCTATTTTCTCATAGCAATAGCAATTACACTTATATACCGCAGTGGCTCAAGTGGCTAAGGCACTGACTGGAAGACGGCAGGTCAGCAGTTTGATACTCGAATAATGCAGGACAGACTGAGCTCCTGTCTTTGTCCCAGATCCTGCCAACCTAGCAGTTTGAAAGCAAGAAATTGCAAGTATATAAATACAGAAGGTAAACAGTTTTCCATGCACTCCAGTGTCTAGTCATGCCTGCCATATGACTACGGAAACGTCTACAGAAGCAGACAGCGATGGCTCTTCAGCTATGAAAGAGAGATGAGCACTGATAAGTTTTATAAGTTCCAAAGCTTAAAACATGGTTGAAGCCCTGTTGCTTAGCATATTAGGCCACACTAGAATAGGGCCACTGAATCAGTGGGGATTTGGTGATCATTGGAATGGGCCATGTGTGTGTGTATGTTTGTTTGTGTGTTTGTGTGTTTGTGTGTGTGTGTTTGTGTGTGTGACATTTTCACAATATTCTCCACTTCTGACTCACTGCATATTGCACGAAAGAAGCAGTGGAGGTGGGGAGGTGCTGAATTGCTTCTCACCATTACTGTTGTCATATCTCAGATTTGATGGCTGAAATCTTGGTATTGAAATAGTCTAATTGAATCAATTGGGATTTGGTATCTCTGTATGTCTTCTCTAGTGTTACTCACTGTACTATGCCACAGGAGGAATTCAACCAAAACTTATCTCAGCCAACACCTAGACCAGCATTTCCCAAACTATGTTGCATGGAACACTGGTGGACTTCAATTCCCAGAACCCTAAGTCAGTAAATTGGCTGATCAGTGCTTTGGGGAGTTGACTTAGGCTTGTGGGAATTTAAGTCTAAAAACCAAAGTTTGGGAAACATTGACTTATATGCTCACAGAATGATTTTATGTTACATACAGATAAGTACCAGTTAAAACCTTCCCTGTTGGGAAAACACACTAAATGTCCCAGTGAAGTTTTTATTAAAGAAATAAAGATTATTATTGACAGGGTTGTCATAAGAGTTTTCCATTTGATCTATTGCTCCTATTTTTTAAACAACATCCTGGATATTACTTTTTGGTTATACTTGGAGTGACCAAAAATTGAGAAATTTGTTTCAAAGAGTTGAAATCATCTCCCCACCCCCGGGAAGGGGGGGGAGTTTAGCTTTCTCCCAATTAGATAGAAAAATCTCAGTGTTTTGATTTGAACTAGAAAACAGAGCCTCTGTCCTGAATAAGACAGCTCCATTATCAAGTGAACTGTTTAAGAGGCTGTTTAAAATGAAGATTTATCAACAGCGCACTTGGTGGTTTAGAGCCTGTCCAGACAAACATTAAATCTACTCTCTGGGGTGATCAGGGTGCAGGCTGGTCTGTGGTTTTTTTCCCTATAATTTTGGAAACACCCTCAATGTGTGCCTTTTGAGCCCTAGTCAGAGTGCTCAACATTTTTTGTGTGCACTTTTGTAAATACTGTTCCCAGTGACTGTGAATGCTGGGAATGGCATATATGAGAACCTTGTAGCTATCAAAGGCTGCTACCAGCATCACCGTCCGGTGTGCTGAAGGAACTGACAAGTTCCCTAAGCATATTGGATATTGAATACAGTAGAACCCTGCATGACGAAAAAACTCCATATTGAGCTCTTCAATATGCAATTTTTTTCGTTATGCAAAGCACTATTTGTGGTACCCCACATAACAAAAAAAAAAAAAAAAAAAAAAAAAAAAAGGTTAATTAACTGGGATAACCATTGAGTGGGTATACTCTGGCTACCAAAACCCCCGCATAACAAACTTTTCCCCCCGCTATGTGGGATATCACCCTTGCATAATGAAAGCTTCGCTATGCAAATTTTTCGTTAGGCGAAGCATTTGTTATGCAGGGTTCCACTGTACTTCCCCTGATCATCAATGAATAGTCAGGGAAAGTGATTTGTTTTTACTAACTATTCAGCAATCTGTTATTGCTGAAGGGTGCTCCCCGGGCCGGTCAGGCTGGGGAGCAAAAGATGGATGTGGTATACTGTATTGTGTTAGACTATAATATTTCTGAAATGTTTTTTTTTTATGATGTCTTGATGTTTTGTAATTTGTAATTATGATTGGATATTTTTTTGGGATGTTTTTGATATGCTTTATTTGCTATGTGATATTTGAAATTTGTTATGTGATATTGGTAACTGTTTCTATGCTATGCAATTGTAATTGTTTCTGCTGTAAGCCGCCCAGAGTTGCTGTGCAAGTGGGGCAGCATATAAGCCGAACAATACAATACAATACAATACAATACAGTACAGTACAATACAATACAATACAATACAATACAATACAATACAATACAATACAATACAATACAATACAATACAATACAATACAATACAATACAATACAATACAATACAATGGGTCTCTTCCCATTCAGACGGGAGTGTGCTGAAGGGCACCTTGCCCCCACCTCACCCCACTTTGGGAACTGAGGCATTTACAGCCATTCCAGGTGGGCAAACTGGACAGACCCTTACAGACAGCAAATAGTTCTAAACAAGGATGATCGCAGACCTGTGAGTTCAACACTCTTGGCTTCTGTGTCATTTTATTTACACTTTTCATCACACATAGATGTTGTAGCCAAATTATGTAAACAGTTCTTGCTCTTGCATCACTAACAGCATAAGGACTAATATGTAAATATGTAGGTGATAATGCCTATGATCATGCAACAGGAAACATCATTATTTACTTCTATGTATCGAGCACTGGTTTTCTGGTGGCTGAAAGCCTCTTCACGGTCAAAAAAGAGTATTATCAAACAATTATTCAGATATTGTAAGAAAGAAACATTCATGGGATCATGAAACCTATTATATGTGGGAAAGGATTACAGTTTTAAAAACACACACAGAGACACACACCCCCCCAACTGAAGTGTAGGAAGCCAAATATGTAATATATTAGAAGAGATCTATCCATACTGCCTTGTTTTCAGAAAGATCTAGGGGTCAAATGTATCATCTTTCTTTCTGTGACCTGTAAAAATTCCTTTTCAATAGCACTCTCTCTCTGTAGTTTGTTCGCCCCCCCCCCCACAAATTGCCATAAATTAAATTGCTTCTCTTTTAGAAGGATTGCTAAGCATATTTATCTGTCTTGCAAAGGTCAGAGCTCTTTAACACTCAATGTGTGGTCAGATTTATGGATGGAATTTTCATTACATGGTGGTGGCTGGATGTAAATCCATCTTTAAAGATCTGCAAGTGTTTTTTTTTTACCAGTGCATCTTTAATTTTAATGATGATTTCTAAACCTGAAATATGTTTCCTCTTCAATTTGTCCGAGCAGACAGTTTCTTTTCCACATGGAATTACATTTAATTATAAATGGCTATAAATTGATTCCTGTTGTAGGCAGTGCATTTCTGCCACTATTAACAGCAGCTTCATTTATGGAGCACCTGAACTGAATTTCATTCTTCCTTCCTTTCCCCACCAGAAATGATCAGTGCTAAGGCAACATGCTTCATAGGGCATAATTCTGCAAACAATGATACAAAGCAAGAAGGGTTCTAGTAATGAGCCTTTGTTTTTCTTTCTTTCATCCACATAATCAGTGAAGCTGTTTACTGCTCTGTTTTGTGTTCCCAAAGAGATTACTGTACTTAGAATGGGGCAAGACTGATACCCATTGGACTGGGTGTGTGTGAGCAGTGGGGTCACAAGTGGCACAACTAGTCACATCTAGTTGTGTAATCCAGCCTCATTTAAGAAATCTGTGTTCACCTGGTATCACCCTGCAGGTTGGGAAGGATTTTGAGGGGTTAGGTGAGCAGTTGATCAAATGGTAGGGGAAGCCCTGGGGCTAAAGACAGTGAACTTCTTAACTGTAGCTTTGAACACTTATTGGAATGGAGAAGGGACCTGTTAGGAAGATTCTGGAGCTGTGTTGCTCCATCATAGAAAGGCCTATCTTTATAGCAGTCACAGAATATGTGTAAGACTTAAGAGGAGATATTCAGTGTGGTGTAACGGATAGAGTAACAGACTAGGACTAAGGAGGCTTGGCTCAAATCCCTGCTCTGCCATGGAAACTCACTAAACAAGTGGAACTGGTAAAACTGCTCCTTAAATATCTCACTTATCTTGAAAGTCCTAATAGGGCCACTACAAATCAGTTCTGACTTAATAGTTCATAAAAACATTAACAACAAGAGGTAACCTTACATAAGTGCAGAATTGAACAATCCATAAGGGACATTATGTACACTGTGTAATCAATTTGTATAAATAGACTACAAGCAATGTCCAAATACGACATTTGTGAGGGGAAAAAGTTGTTCATTGCCTCATATGTAGTGTTTCCCAATAAGGCTAGAAATCTAGACTTATTGTAAGACAGTCAAGATGAGTTGTGTTCAGAATTCAGCCAAAGCCAAGACAGGCCCCTAATTTTGTCCAAAGATCATCCCACAGAAAAGTAACACTAATTCTTAAGGTGGCAAGGAAGGCTGAACAAAATATATAAACATTACTTATTCCACAAAGCCACTTTAAAAAAGGTTTCCCCATCTACCAGTGCTACAGTAGTAGAAGGCTGTTCTGCATTTAGATAAATTTATGCTTACATAAATGTACATAATAGTAACTATTAAAACAGTATCTATACAATCGTAGTCTTTGATAAGTTTCAGAGCATGTAATTTCACTAACATTGCTGGTCCTCCCCTCCCCCAAGTTATAGTACTCTGCCTCTAGCACTTCTGTATTGATCTGCAGAGAGCTTCACACAGGAACACATCCAAAGACACAGAAAACAAAACCCTTCAGTTTAGAAGTACTAGTAAATTCATTTATAAGCCAAATATAGCTACAATCTCAAATAACATGCCAGTTTTCAACCTAGCCTACATACAAACACATTTCACTTTGCTTTTCCAGCCCAATCATTTTCTCCCTGAAAGCTCAAGAGAACAGTATGTGTGTGTGTGTGTGTGTGTGGGGGGGGAATTGTAACCAACTGGCCCCCAACTTTCATATCCTTTTATTTTGGGTGGCATGTGTGAGTCTGATGGGTTGTATTCATGTGGGAGAAAAAAAGTCAACAGATGGAGAATGAAAAGAGGGACATAAGACTGGGGGCAGAGAAACATTGACCAAGTGTCTGTAATTGTGACAATAAATTAACAAGGAAAAGGAGATTAAGTTGCACATTGATGAGTATACATGCATACACTTGGTCTTTACATAACAGATTGGCTTTTAAAAAATAAATTAATCACAGTTTTTAGACTGGCCAAGATTGTGTTTTGACAGTGCTTTATTAGTTGTGAGTACTTGTCATAGCTGATTAAATGCTATTCAAAAGGACAGCAATCAATAGGACTGATGAGAAAATTGTGTCATCTGAAATACCCAGTTGTTGTTTGTGAGTGGTTATTATGGGTCATATTTTGTGAGAAAATATCCTTGAACTGTGAAACATTGTTGTTTATGTCTGAGAAATCATACAGGTGTTGTGTATGTGTGAAGGTTTATGAAACAGAAACTTCTCTTCTCAAGGGAAGAGTCCTATGAGAAGTAAATTGACCAGCTGTAAAGTCAGAAAAAAGACTATGTAGCCAAATGTTTTGAGCAAATAAGTCTGTTCTGTTGAGCTTATGTCAATATCTCAATATGGATAAAACAATCTAACACCTATGCATGAGATCATTAGTTATATAATTTTTATCTACAAAATAATATGATACTCAGATAAATAAAAAAGGAGGGAAGAAAAAGCAGCAGCAACAGCATGGAGTTCTTCCCATAGATTCAAGCAGTCATGGATGGGTGAAACATTAATACAACTTTGCTATGCATTATTTTAACAGGCTTAAAAGCTAAAAAATGCTTTTGTTTTAATATTTTACATTTAAGATCTTTTACTGTTTTAAAGAAGTACTTTTCACTTTTTTAGTGCTTGCCTGTGACTTGTAACTCATATTTTTTAAATACTCACCCATAACTTGGGTTCATTTTATACCTGTTACATTTCTCTGCAATATTTCTTTTTTTTTTTTTTAAATTTTTATTAGGTATATAAAGTAATACAAAACAAAACACATACATAAAACAAAATGAATTACATAACTAAAGAATATAAACAGAGAATTCAAAAAGGAAAATAAAATCTCTCATATATAACAATACTGCATTGTTAACTTCCATCAAAAATTATTAGCTCATTATAAAACACTATTTACTACATCAATCTCCAAACTATATTTCATCTATCACCTCATAACCAATATACGTTATTCTCTATCTCAATTTTTCTTCTTATCTTTAAAACCACCCTTGTGATATATACAATGTCCGGGGATTTATGTTTACTTATGTTTTCCAAAAATCATTTTGCTCAGATACAGGGGGTATGCCCTGTTTCTTTACTGTTACATATTCAATAAAAGGTTTCCAAATCCTCCAGAAGTTGTTACCAGTTACTTTACCCTTTTTAAAATTTATCTCCCAAGTGAGCTTGTCGTTGAGTGCCAAGTCCCACATTTCATTATACCAATTCCTTCTTTGTAAATTTTCATTATTTTTCCAATTTCTGGCTATACATTGTCTGGCCGCTGATAACATTATCGCCATCAATTCATTTTTATCCTCACTCATTTTATATTTATCCGTCTCAGTTAACAAAATTGTATTTGGGCCCAGTTCAACCTGCAAATCCAATATGTTTTTAATTTCAACCTCTATTTTTCCCCAAAAGTCCTTCAAAGCCTCACAAGACCACCACATATGTTCATATGTGCCTCTATCTTTTTTACATCTCCAACATTTCTCACTCACATCTTTGTACATTAGATGCAGTTTTACTGGGGTTCTATACCATCTCCAGATTAGTTTGTAATTATGTTCCTTCACTCTTACCGACATAGATCTCATAATACGTCTTCTCCACATTTTCCCCCAAGTCTTCTCATTAATTGTTGTATTCAGTTCTTGTTCCCAACTATCTTTCAATACTTGTTGAGCCTTCCCTCCTTTATTTAAAATTTTATATATTTGACTAACTATCCCTTTTAAACCTATATCTCCTTTTCTCAATTTGACCAGCAATGTTTCAAATTCTGTAAGCTCCCTGTCTGATCCCATTTCAAAAAGAAATTTCTTATTCCAATTGTTTATCTGGAGGACTTTAAACCAATCCAACTCCAGTTGCAGGTATAGCTCCTTTCTCCTCTCCAAGTCCCTACAAATTTTGATCCAATCCTTCAACAGAGAGACCCCATTTTTTAATAAGATATCCTTAATCCTACCTTCTATTTTTATCGGAAAGTTGTTAAAATCTTCTAATTCTGTAACCATTGAGATCCCTGGAATAAGTTCCTTTCTTACTTTGTTCCATTCTTCTATTGTTGCTCTTATCATCTTGCCTTGAATCCTCATTTTTTTATCCTTATCACCACATAAAAAGAATGCCTTCCCTTTCCAAGAAAACTCTTTTGATTCTATTTTTCCCCATATTGGCTCTTCTCTATTTAGTAATTTAATAACATTTCGTAGTTGAAAGGCTCTATAATACTTACTAATATTCGGAATACCCAGTCCCCCTTCTTTTTGTGGTATATACCACAAAATCTTGGGTATCCTTGCTTTTCTTTTCCCATTACAGAATCTATTTATAATATTTTGGTATTTTTCCAACTCTTTTTCTGTATGTTTTATTGGCAGAGCATCAAATAAAAAATTTAATTTAGGTAACAACATCATTTTACACATTGCCACCCTGCCAAACCACGATAAATTCAACTTGTTGTATTGTAATATCTTTTTATCTATCTCTTTCATTTGTTTTCCATAATTCAATTCCTTAAGTTCCCCAGTTTTCCTAGCAAGTATTACCCCTAAATATCTCACTTTGTCCGGGATTTGAATATTAACTTTTTGCTTTATTTCTTCTTCGTCCTTCTTACTCCCGTTGACTAAAATCATCTCGGACTTATCCCAGTTCACCCTTAAACCTGTCATTTCCTCAAAAGTTTTCAGGTGTTTATTAATCCTTAATACTCCTTGTATTGGTTGTTTAATTGTGATTAGTGTGTCATCGGCATACAAGCTTATTTTATTTCCTTCAATTCCAACTATTTCTTTATCTTGCCGTATTAAATTCGCCAATAGTTCCATAGCCAAAACAAATAATGTGGGCGACAATGGGCAACCCTGCCTAGTTCCGGCCTCCAATTTTATTTCTCCTGTATAGTTATCATTAAATTTCACTATTGCTATTCCCTGTTTATATAAGTTCTTGATAACTTTTTGGAATTTGTCCCCAAATCCATATTGTTTAATTACCTCATGTATTGTTGCCCACTGCAAGGAATCAAATGCTTTAAAAATATCCAGGGCTAAAAAACCTACCCTATCCTTTTGCCTTTCAGCTATATCCAATAAATCCACTACTCTCCTTGTAAGATCTGACATATACCTACCCTTTATAAACCCTGCTTGATCATCTTTTATGTATTTGGCAATGAAGCTATTTAGCCTAGTCACCATTATTGTGGAAAAAATTTTGGCATCTTGGTTAATTAAGGATATCGGCCTATATGATTCTATTTTATGTAAATCTTTCCCTGGCTTAGGAATCAATGCGATAATAGATCTATTCCAAGATTCGGGTGTTGATTCTCCCTCTAAGATCCCATTGAATAATTTGTGTAATCTCGGAACAACCCACAACTTAAAATCCTTATAAAATTCAGCAGGAAGCCCATCTTCTCCTGGAGCTTTGTCCAATTTTAATTTATTAATTACATTCTCAATTTCTTTTACGGATATTTGTTCCTCCATCATATTTCTATGTTCTTCTGTTATTAAGAAAGTGTTATATTTTTTGAAGTGATCCTCCAATTTGTTCAAATTTACCTGCTTCTTTGAATATAACTCCTTATAAAAAGCCTCTATAATTTCCGCTTTCTCTTTCCTTTTATTGCATCTCTTCCCCTTCTCATCTACCAATACTCCTACCTGGCCTTTATTCTTTTTATCCCTCGCTGCTTTTGCTAATAACTTTGAATTTCTATTACTATGCTCATAATATTCTCTTTTTAAAAATATCAAATCTTTTTTTACCCTTTCCAAGTCCTGGTCTTCCAATTCTTTCTTTACTTTCTGTATCTGCTGTAATACCCTCTGATCTTTACCCTTTATATATTCCCGGTGAAGTTGTTTTAATTGTGTTTCCAACTCTTGAGTTCTATTAATGTTCCGTTTCTTTTTCCAACTACTCAGTTTTATTGATTCTCCTCTAAAAATCGCTTTCATTGTGTCCCATACCCCTCCTAAGCTGACCTCGTTATTATCATTCCATGTCCAATATTCATTCCATTTGTCCATAATTTGTTTTTTCATGCTATCCTCTTTGTATAATTTTGAATCATATCTCCAAACATATCTTTTCCTATCTCCTTCATCCAATTTTATATCTATACTTATCTTAGCATGATCTGATTCTCTAAATGTCCCTATTTTAATATCCTCTATATTTTTCAGTAACCCTTGTGTAACAAATATATAATCAATCCTTGAATACATGTTATAAACTTGAGAATAGTAAGTATAGTCCCTTTCCTGTCCTTTAAGTTCCCTCCATACATCTTTTATATTCATTAATTTTGCCCAATCATTTAGAATGTATTTATTACCTCTCTTCTTAATACTTGTAGTGTCAATCTCAGAACTTAACAAGTTAAAATCCCCCCCTATAATCATATTACTCGTTCCTTCTTTCTGTAGAATTATTCTTAATTTTTCTAAAAATTCTGCCTGATTGGTATTTGGGGCGTATATGTTTGCAAGAGTTATCTCTTCATCTTCTATCCTCCCCTTAATTATTAGATATCTCCCCTCTGGGTCAGCTATAGATTTTATTATACTAAAACCCAATTTTTCCGAGATAAGAGTTGCAACACCTCTCGCTTTTGATGTCCCATAAGCCATTTCATATATGTCAATTCCTCTCACAAATAATTTATTAGTGTCTGCCGATTTTTGATGGGTCTCCTGTAGAAAGATGATATCAGATTTAGATTTGTTGAGCGCTATCTGCAACCTCCTCCTCTTCACGGCATTCCCTGTCCCTTTCACATTCCATGTTAACATCCTTAAGTTCTTAACCATTTATGTTTACTAATCCCTCCCCTCCTTTACATTCCTCCCCGGACGTGTTGTCCCCATCCCCTACTAAAAATCTAAAAAAAAACCTAAGAAAAAATACAAAAAAATACAAACAGTATAATGACAAAAAAGACATTTGTACATTCTCAGTACAAAATAACTCAGTAAAGTAAAATACTTGAAAAAAGTTATATACTACTACTATGAAAAGGAAAAGAAAAAAAAACTTACCTACTCTTCCATTTTCTGCTACCCTCCCCACACCTTGTTCCAAGATGTCACCTCTATCCTTCAAAGAGGGGAGGGGGGGACCGGGGGAAAAAAGCATTGTGTTCTTCTAAAGCCCCCCTCCCTCCACCATTTTAATTTGTTCTGCAAGTTATTTATTCAAAAAGCTCCGCACTCGATGTTCCTGATACTTCTGCTCCTCCCGCTGCGCCCTCCACCTCCCCCTCCTTATTCAGAACCGGGCCCATCACCCCAACTGCATACAAATCAGTTCTCATAGCAATCCATTCTGAACTAGCCACCTTCATAAACCCAAGTTGAGTCAAGTATTCCAAGACGTCTGTTCTATCGTCCAAAATATGCCATCTTTTTTCATAAAAAAATCTCAGCTGTTGTGGAAATCTCCAATTATACTTAATGTCTTTTGAAGCCAAAAATTTCGTCACAGGTTTCATCATATATTTCCATTTTCTTTCCTCCGGCGCTATGTCATTGTAGATTTCCACATCAGCCCCCTCAATCTTTAGAACGCCAGACCCCGCTTGTTTGATGTAAGCCATCACTTTTAATTTATCCGCCCAATTTGCAAACTTGACCAAAACATTCCTTGGTGATCTCCTATCTCGCCTTCCCCCCACTCTATATATGGCTCCAATGTCTTCTGCCACAAAATCTTTTCCCATTTTCAAAGAGTTCAACCAATCTACTATTCTATCTCTAAGCTTGTCTGGCGTTCGTTCGGCCATTTTGCGTATGACAATGTTTTGTTTCCTCTGCCCCTCCTCCACCATCATCATCCTTTTCTCTTGAACAGATACTCTTGAAACAATCACATGCTCTTGAATCAACATCTCATTCATAGAAATCTTTGCTTGCTCTAAATCCTTTTGCATTGTGTCAGTAATCATGTTAATTTTTTTTGTATTCTGAGTAACCTCCTTCTGCAAATCAGTCAGAGTCCTGGCCAGGCTCTCATGTTGTAGCCTGGCCAGTTCTCTGTCTTTTTTCATTTCTTCACAATTGTTTTCCACCATTTTATTCAATTTTTGCATTGCAACCTGATTATCATTTGCATTTTTAACCAATTGTTGTAAGATAGCACACATATTGTCCATTCTTTCCGGTAATTCCTCTAGTCGTCGTCCAGTGCCTGCTTGAGAATCCATTGCTTCTGTTGCTGCCTCCATCTTTGGTGACGGTGTACGCCTTTCCCTATCTTTCTGATCTTTTTCTAATCTCTCTCTCCTCGTCTTTGGCTTAACTGTTTCCTCCCCTCCCTGCATGGCCTATCTATTTAGTTCTGCCTTTTAAGTTTATAACTTTATTTGCCCCCTCAGAATAGCTCAAACCCAATTGTATCTACCTTCAATTGTATTCAAAATTATAATATCTGAATGGTTAAATCAGCATTTACATTAATCAGTAAATTAATATCAAAAAAATCAGAGATGCAATAGCCCAAAACCAAAACCTGTAAGAATAAATTCAAAATAGACACTTAATGCTTTCTACATGTGAGCCAAAGAACAAGGAGAGGGAGAAAAGGAGGAACAGGAAGGGAGAAGCAATTTATAGCACTGCTGGGACCGCTGCAATTTTCCTTCTTCAAAAAGGCAAAATAGTTTTCCCTTCTTTCATAGAAGATAGAGACGGAGGGTCTATAATCCCTAATCAGTCACCCAAGTCCAACAAATATTAGGTCTGGTCAAGGTTCTTCTTCTCTTCTTCGTTTCGCTGCCACTCTTAAACTCGTTGCCGCCCCCTAAATTAAGTTTCAATTGTCCCAGAGCCGGCAGCCAGTAACAATTTTTCTTTTTCCTCCCACAAAGTCACAGTCCAGAAACCTTTGTTAAAAAATGTTATAATCTGACCATCCCATCCGTTATAAGTTCTTGGGGCGAGATCAATTATTTCCCTTGCCCTCAAATCAAATAATTATCCACTCTATCCACTCTGACTGCCCTCCGATCTTTTCTCTTTGTGCCAAGTCCTCTTTGTCCCAAGTCTGAATCAAATAAGTTTCGTTTCTGGTTTAGGTTTCGCTATTCGCCGCCATCTTTGCATTCGCTTTCTACGCAACTTTAACAACCCATATAGACATCCAATTTTAGCAAAAAAGAAAAAAAAATGTATCTTCCAAGAGTTTGCTATTATTAAAGTATTTTCCCTTCAAGCTCTTCTATGCAAAACCACCAGAAACGCTGTATTTACCGTCTCTCTCCCCCTCTGTCTTTCTCCAATCTCTGCTCCTCTCTTGCCTTCTCTCCCCAAAGACCAATTCAATAGTCTGCCATTGTTTCCTTTCTGTGGTCCCCCGTCTGCCCCCTCGAGCCTCCTCCGACTTACGATACTTCAAAACAACAAGACAGGGCAGACTCCGGAACCGCTGATCTCCAACTCTGCAATCGAGCCGACTCTCCTCTTCTTGCCGCGGCGCCCCGTCTCTGCGAGATTTACACCCAGCTCCTCTCGCAACAACCGAACTTCGGCGCCGCTCCCACGGTCCTCGTTTTACCGTATGGCTCCCGTTCCGGGGCTCCGCTTCGGCTCCCGGGTCGGCTCAACGGGCCGCTAGCAGAACCGAAGACCCTTTCGAGGCTCGGGTCCTCCGCGGCCCGGAGCTCAACCACCTCGCACCAGCTTGCCCCACTTATCGCCACTTTCCGCCGCTTTTTTCCGCCGCTTTTTTTGCTCTCTTTGC